>CAJQZP010000881.1:0-747500 GCA_907164705.1 Parnassius apollo | reverse complement strand
GGCTGTTTGAAGTATAAAAGTTATGTAATAAAGTTCAGTTTCCTCGTAATTTAGTGTTAATAAAAATTGTGTCACTATACGTTTAACTTTAGTCCACGTCAAAGGGTAAATATTCAATCTGCTGTTGAATTTGTTGTAAATAGATATAGATTGGAATTCGTATTGCTTTTGATTAAACTTTGTTTTATTTTGTGGTATACTGCAAATTTTGGTACTCCTACGTTTTGGTGTCTGATGAGGTATGAAAGGTAAATGTCGATGCTTTTTTAAAATGCAATTCAATATATACATCTGGCGAGTAGTAAGTAATTGGAAAGCTTATGTAGTTCAAAAGTTGAAAATCGAAACGGTTTCAAGAACATCACCTTAATTAGAGCTCTTTCTAGTCCTATTAGATGAATTTTTTCTGCACCACCCCAAATAGGTATGCAATAACTCATTACCGATTGCGCTAGAGCTTTGTAGGTGGTGATAAGAGTTGTTTAATTTGCAACACACCTGAGTTTTTTAAATACCCATGTTAGTTTCCTTATCCTGTCAGCAATGTTTTCAACGTGTTGACTCCAGGTAAAGTGCTGATCAATAGTTACACCGAGATATTTGAAGGAACCAGTCCTAGTGATTTTATCACATGAGCAATTATTATAGCTATCTAAATATGGCTTATGGCAGGTATGAACTGTTAGGTTAAATTTAGAATTTGGTTTTGTATTTTTCCGTATAGTAAAAGGTATGAAATTAGTTTTGTTAATGTATTCCGGATGACTCCGGGGAAATCTATATAATAATTTTCCCACGATTTTGCGTTAAAAATGAGAGCAGAGCCATCTGCGTAGGTGTATATTTGACAATTTTGTAGGCTTAAATTGCATAGATCGTTGACATATATTAAAAATAGAGTAGGTCCGAAGACGCTACCTTGAGGGACACCATAAGAGATATTTGATGGACGGCTAAGATATTCACCAAGCTTGAGCTGTTGCTGACGTTCGGTAAGATAGTCTGTTAGAAGGGCGTGAGGCAGACCTCTTATACCATATTTATATAGTTTGTCTAACAGGATAGGAATAGAAACGGTATCGAACGCCTTGGCCAAATCCAAAAAGACTCCAAGACATTTGTTACCAGAGTCCAGTTGCTTACTTATTTCTTCAGTTAAAGCTATCACAGCGTCCTGAGTAGAAATTCCATTTCTAAAACCAAATTGGTTTTTAGAGAGCAGGTCGTTAACTATGAGATATTTTTTCAATCTATTGTTTATTAGTTTCTCTAGTATTTTTAATAGAACTGTTAGCACAGAAATTGGTCTGTAGTTGTCCACATCATCTTTACTTCCACTTTTATGTATAGGGGTTACTAATGCCCTTTTAAATGTTATGAGAAATCGGCCACTTTTAAAGCAAAGATTGCAGATATGGCAAATTATAGGTGTAAGGGTGTGTTTCGCCATTTTAATAAATGAGGTAGGAATGTTATCCCACCCTGGGGCAGACTCATTAGAGAGATCACTTATGATCGAATTTATTTCCAACGGGTCGGTATCTAGAAGAACAAAAGAATTCATTGGAGTTGGCATTTTAGTCATGTAATTATTTTTTTTAAATTTCAGCCAAGTTTTTGCCTATACTAGAAAAGTGATCATTAATAAAATTAGCAGATTCTACAGGTGAGGACACAATAGTTGTAAGTTTATGTGTGTCGTCAGTATTATCTTTATTAACATAGCAAATTGATTTAATATTTTTCCACAGCATTTTCGGGTTATTTTTTGCATTATCCAATTTTCTCCATTCATAATTATTTTTAAGCTTCCGGACAAGCTTATGACAGTAATTTCTGTAACGTATATACGTTATTTTTAAAATGTGATTATCAGGATTTTTTTAAACTTTATAATGTAATTTATCTCGATTTCGAAGACATCGTAATACTCCAGGTGTTATCCATGGCTGAATACAGCGTTATCTTACGGGAATTGTGGTTATCGTTTGATTATTTTTCATTGCTACTGAAATTATACTAACCAAAGCATCAGCAGCCAGTGTTGGGTCATGTATGTCTAGTATTTTTATAACCTTGGACTTTATTTCATCAAGAGTTGTTATATAATTTCCGGAAACCTTAGTTTTCGAAACATTACGGCGCACAGGCTTATTCATAAGGTTTAGGAGAACAGTGGAATGATCAGTAGGGGCATTAGTGAGTACGAGAGATTTCGTTGGGTGAACTGTTTTTAGCATCATATGATCATAGCACATTTTGTCACGAGTTGGAAGCCTATGAGCAGGAAGCAATCCATGGTAAGCAAGTAAGGTTAAATAATTGCGGCAGTTAGTGTCTATGGAACCGAATTTGATATCTATGTTTATGTCACCGGTTAAACTAATGTTTTGATAAATTTTATAACGGCGGAGTAAGGTTTGAAGAGATGAGGTGAAGTCGTCAGTGTTTGGTATTGAAGGTGTACGATATATACCTATTAGAATTGTATCAGTTAGGGTAAGCACAAGACAAGAGGCGTTTCTAATGCAAGGTTCTGATATTTTGTAGTTAAGTTTCTGATGTATGTAAAATACTACGCCGTCACACTGATTTAAAGTGCTTTTTGTAAAATATTTATTATAGTCATTATTAAGTGTTGGAATGGGCTTATTTTTTCTTATTTTTTGACACTCTGTCATGACTAGTATATCGCAATGAATGTTTAGTGAGTCCAACGTTACTTGAAAAGTGTCAAAATTTTTATAAATACTCCTTATGTTTTGAGTGAGAATGGTTAGATGATTAAATGTAGTTATGTGAGAGTGGCAATCCTCAGGCTTGCACATAAAGGCCTGGGTAACTTCAGTATTGTCTATATCTGTATTAGTTTGTAGCAAACTATCCATTATTATTCAGAAAGGGCTTTCGTTCCTACTAGTCCGGTAACAAACAATTTTACGAGTAACATTCAGAATTGCATAAAAAGGATATTCACCAAAGTTACTGCAATGAGAAAAATACTGGAAAAAATTTTGTTTATCTTCGATCAGGAGTGAACTTAAATTATTAACTTTTGTCATTAATTTTCAATAAAAGAACAGCAATTTTTTGGTATAAGATATGTATGTAAAAGAGTGCGTTGATTCATTTTTATGTTTATGAGTGTGATGTTTGATGTGCGAGCTTGTGTAAATAGTAGTCGCCCTTGTGAGAGGATCTATAAATGTCTTTTATATCTTTGGTTTTGAGTTCAACTTTGAGCGATGTAGATAATTGAGTAACCATATTTATTAGGGATGATTTTGATTCATTATCCATTTTCGGCACATTTTTTAATTCAAATGAGCATTTCCGATATGACTTTTGCAGATCCTCGATTTTATTTTCTAATATGAGTATGTATTATTTATCCTTCCGTCTTTCGCGTTCCATTTCTTCCATTAACATCCTCATATCTTCAAATTGTGCAGTCATAAATGCCGTCGAGTCTTCAATTGTTTTTAGAGAAGACGTAATTTGTATTCTTTCGCTATATTGTTGAGACATCCATGAGGATAGACATGTCTTTGATTTCATTTTTAAACTCGCAGAAGTCTATGGGTGCCTCCTACAAGCATTTCCTCTTAGTATGCGTATTTGTAAATCTTGCAGATGGCGAAGATTCAGTATTACTTAAGATTTGTCGTAAGTTAGATTCGGAGCTTGATTTTTCGGGTATACGATGATACATTTCTTATCGGTTTGGTCGCTTACAATACTAGGACAGCAGAAGTACGAAGTGATTGGCCCGAAGGGCGGAACTAGTAACTAGATATTGTCACTAATTCTAATATTGCAAGGTGGTGTAGGTGGAGATTTTAAAAGTGCCGAATGGTCGTCGTAAAATAAATTCCAATAATTTTCATGCACTTACGGTACCAGGATTGCAAAAGTATGTAGTGATTAGTCTATAGGGCGGAGTTAGTAGGTTGTCCCTGCTTCGTAGATGCTGGGCGGCGCTTCGGGGCTTATGCACTCCTATTTTTTCGAATTTTCGTCACAACCGAATTCAATAGGATTTTAATTCCAATGCAATAATTTTCATGCACTTACGGTACCAGGATTGCAGAAGTATGTAGTGATTAGTCTATAGGGCGGAGCTAGATAGTTGTCCCTGCTTCGTAGATGCAGGGGCTTCGAGGCTGTGGTATCGATGACCGTAGTGTAATCCGGTACGATTATGCACTCCTATTTTTTAATCGAATTTTTGTACTATGTAACTGAATTTAATTAGTATTTTAAATTGTTATAAAATAATATTAGTTAACACATCTGCACTTGACAGCGGTCCGGGGAAAAAGGAGTTAAAACCTTTTATTATCTATTCATTAACTTTTGCTTGAGTTGTTGATTTACCATATGCTTGGCGTTGAAGGAACATATTATGAGGGAACCTGACATCTGAAGAAAAAATTTCAGGTGAGACCCCCTCACAAAAAAGGAATTGCTTGCTACATTGCTACCCCTTTGCCCGAAACCACTTTATTTAGTTAATATTACCGTGTCGTTAAAAACAAAATACAAGTAAAAACCATTCTCGTAAAAAAATACTTTTCGTACTTCGTATTTACGACGACACAAAATGAAAGACTTCTGGTCGTCGTTGGTTGGTTAATATTAATGACCATATGGAAATGAAATAATCTTTATAGAATTATTCCATAAATATCACATTGCATTTTTCATCCGTTACAATTTTTAAGCTATTGCATAGCTTCTATCGCGGGCCTTGAGTGCGCGAAAATCCAGAAATTTCGTAACGAAAAAAACCTCACGCTCTCCGACGGGCACGGAGGTGTGGCTTGAAGGCCGTGCATTGTCTAACGATGGTCTAACGTCGCTTCTTTTCCTCAGTCTTCGACACGGTGTTTGTGTATAAAGTGTTTTGAAATTTTGAATATGAATGAACAAAGTGCATTTATTATTAATGAAGAAAGTCACGAAAAAATAGTGAAAGAAAATGAGTGAGTACTCTATATACATACCTACATTTTATTATTATCACAAATGCAGTACTAATTTTGAATTGAAAATGAAAAAAAATGAAAATGAAAAAATGTTTATTTACAGCTAAGGTGGTACAGATCACAATATACAATATAAGACAATAAAATGCAAGCACAGTAGTCTTAATTCTCTAATATACAATTATTATAAACTATGATCTTATCCACCAACTAAGCTGGAGTGTATAAACAAGGGTGTATAGTTCTGTGGTCCTCACACTAGGCATGCCTGTGTCGTGAGGGCCTGATACGATTTTCTTATCACACGTGGCTTTCATTAATTGACACTGGGTCGACGTACGGTTATTACATTATGTAAGCTTTTTGTTTTTAAAATAAAAGTTTGGCGTCAAAAATAGTCTTAAAAGATATATATTAAGCAATTAAGTTAAATTAATAAACATAAAGTTAATATATTTCAGACATTATCCCAATAACATAGTAAATTAAAGGCAAAATTATTGTTTTTCGTAATAAATAAATTTATTTAAAAAAACTTGAAAAATATTTAAAATAAGATAAATAATAGAAATACAAGTCAAAAAATATTATAAAATTAAGTTAAATAACGTTTATAAGATAATTAGAAAATTTGTTAAAAATTGTTTAAGTCATGGGAGGTGTTCGTGTATAAAAGAAAATTTTTCTAAGTTGTGGAAGGAGTTCACGTATAGATGAAATTTCCTAAGTTGTTGAAGGAGTTCATGTATTAAAGAAAATTTTCCTAAGTTATGGAAGGTGTTCACGTATAGATGTCTTGTATGGAGGAAGCTGTCGGAGGTACATACCTGCAGTTGTACATATATATGGAGTGGTCGGGAGCCCGACTGCCTGAAGTACTGTAGCACAATGACTAGTCCTATATTAGGGACTTATGATATTAAACTCAATGATACAAAAGCAATACTATAGAAGGTCTCCATGATGAATTTGTATTACAATAGTAGGGTCGTGGGTTCGAACCCTATATATTAATTACTTATGAAAGTGAGGTTTATGATACAAAAGCAATACTATAGAAGGTCTCTATGATTAATATGCATTACAATAGTAGGGTTGTGGGTTCGAACCCTATATATGAATGACTTATGAAAGTAAGGTCTATGATACAAAAGCATTATTATTGAAGGTCTCCTTGATGCATAAGCATTGTATGCGGTGGTCGGGTGACCGACTGCTCCTAGTACTGTAGCAAAATGACTAGTCCTTATTAGGGACTTGAAAAGGAATATTATGGTGACGTGTGTGCTGCTTCACGAGCAATTGGTCCGAGGTAAACTTGGACTCGCTAAACGATGTGTCCTAGACATATCATCTTAGTGCCGGTGGTAAGCGGGTTTGTTGTAGCAATACGGCTTTCCCGTGGACATCGCACACCCATACCGTTTGTGGGCGACGTCGTTGCGCATAGCGATGTGTCGTCTATCTTTCGGATTGGGATGATGAGTGTGTTTGGTAGCACTTTTAAGTGTAACAGGCATACTCAACTTCATGTCTTAGTGCATTAGCGCTATGATACGTGGAGTTTTGTTCATTGGCGTCTTAGTAGCGTGCTACTATGATACGTTGGTGATTTTTTTATATAACAACAATACCAACTTTGTTACCAAAGTCGATAGGGATCATGTTGGGTGTGTTGTGAGGGGGCGCCACCCGTATGATAGTTGCATTGATGCTTACTGCTACTTGCGGTATTGCGTCTTGTGATGGATCTGCGGGTGTGCTGCGCCTGATTCGACGCATTCCTGTGGTTCTGGTCGATGGAGGTATACAATTAACATCTTAGTGCCGGTGGTAAGCGGGTTTGTTGTAGCAATACGGCTTTCCCGTGGACATCGCACACCCATACCGTTTGTGGGCGACGTCGTTGCGCATAGCGATGTGTCGTCTATCTTTCGGATTGGGATGATGAGTGTGTTTGGTAGCACTTTTAAGTGTAACAGGCATACTCAACTTCATGTCTTAGTGCATTAGCGCTATGATACGTGGAGTTTTGTTCATTGGCGTCTTAGTAGCGTGCTACTATGATACGTTGGTGATATTTTTTATATAACAACAATACCAACTTTGTTACCAAAGTCGATAGGGATCATGTTGGGTGTGTTGTGAGGGGGGCGCCACCCGTATGATAGTTGCATTGATGCTTACTGCTACTTGCGGTATTGCGTCTTGTGATGGATCTGCGGGTGTGCTGCGCCTGATTCGACGCATTCCTGTGGTTCTGGTCGATGGAGGTATACAATTAACATCTTAGTGCCGGTGGTAAGCGGGTTTGTTGTAGCAATACGGCTTTCCCGTGGACATCGCACACCCATACCGTTTGTGGGCGACGTCGTTGCGCATAGCGATGTGTCGTCTATCTTTCGGATTGGGATGATGAGTGTGTTTGGTAGCACTTTTAAGTGTAACAGGCATACTCAACTTCATGTCTTAGTGCATTAGCGCTATGATACGTGGAGTTTTGTTCATTGGCGTCTTAGTAGCGTGCTACTATGATACGTTGGTGATATTTTTTATATAACAACAATACCAACTTTGTTACCAAAGTCGATAGGGATCATGTTGGGTGTGTTGTGAGGGGGGCGCCACCCGTATGATAGTTGCATTGATGCTTACTGCTACTTGCGGTATTGCGTCTTGTGATGGATCTGCGGGTGTGCTGCGCCTGATTCGACGCATTCCTGTGGTTCTGGTCGATGGAGGTATACAATTAACATCTTAGTGCCGGTGGTAAGCGGGTTTGTTGTAGCAATACGGCTTTCCCGTGGACATCGCACACCCATACCGTTTGTGGGCGACGTCGTTGCGCATAGCGATGTGTCGTCTATCTTTCGGATTGGGATGATGAGTGTGTTTGGTAGCACTTTTAAGTGTAACAGGCATACTCAACTTCATGTCTTAGTGCATTAGCGCTATGATACGTGGAGTTTTGTTCATTGGCGTCTTAGTAGCGTGCTACTATGATACGTTGGTGATATTTTTTATATAACAACAATACCAACTTTGTTACCAAAGTCGATAGGGATCATGTTGGGTGTGTTGTGAGGGGGGCGCCACCCGTATGATAGTTGCATTGATGCTTACTGCTACTTGCGGTATTGCGTCTTGTGATGGATCTGCGGGTGTGCTGCGCCTGATTCGACGCATTCCTGTGGTTCTGGTCGATGGAGGTATACAATTAACATCTTAGTGCCGGTGTTAAGCGGGTTTGTTGTAGCAATACGACTTTCCTGTGGACATCGCACACCCATACCGTTTGTGGGCGATGTCGTTGCGCATAGCGATGTGTCGTCTATCTTTCGGATTGGGATGATGAGTGTGTTTGGTAGCACTTTTAAGTGTAACAGGCATACTCAACTTCATGTCTTAGTGCATTAGCGCTATGATACGTGGAGTTTTGTTCATTGGCGTCTTAGTAACGTGCTACTATGATACGTTGGTGATATTTTTTATGTAACAACAATACCAACTTTGTTACCAAAGTCGATAGGGATCATGTTGGGTGTGTTGTGAGGGGGCACCATCCGTATGATAGTTGCATTGATGTTTACTGCTACTTGCGGTATTGCGTCTTGTGATGGATCTCCGGGTGTGCTGCGCCTGATTCGACGCTCTCTTGTGGTTCTGGTCGATGGAGGTATACGGGTGGTGATGTCTGCTGGGATGTATGGGGGACCTTGGAATGGTGTAAGCCCGACGATAGTCGTATTGATGCTTGTTGCGTTCTGCAGCATTGCGTCTCTGCGATGGTTGTTTGGTGGGACGCTATTCTCAATGGCGCTCTCTGCGTCTTGGTTTGACTCACACCTAAGTAGCTTTGCCCAAGTCGGGTCCCTTCATTGCGGGGCTGCAGACTGTCTGCCCTCCACGATGTTTTATATAACAACATAATATTATATCTCTGTAACTTTCCCACCTTTGAATGATTGAAGGCAACTTGTTGGTGGGTGAGACAAACATGATCGAAAATGCATTTACTCAACGTCAGTGACACAAACCTTTTCTGATGGCGAATTATTACTCTTATCTTATAACTGCCTTTTGGCTATATCTGCCGTTGTATTGGTTGGTGGAGCATATGTGTCGACCTCATGCGGGTGGTAGCTGGCGGGAGGATCTGAGGAGACTCTCAAGGCTGCGGCCGAAAGCCGCACAACGTGGGACCCCATTCCCTTGAGGTGAGCGGTAGACTCATGACACGCTCTGCGGCTAGTAGCCGTGCTGATCATGCAATTGGTGGTGATGCCATACACTTACATCACGTCTGCAGGAGCGGCGGTCTGGCAGGTGGTGGCGCTCACGGAGGGTTTACGGCCAGTGTGCCTATTTGCCTAAACCGTGTGACGTACATTCACTGTGGCTGGATTCGTTCGTATTCTGTTTGGCGTTTACACGCATTGACATGCGCGACTTCGGTCGATGTTTGTGCTTACGCACTAGCAAGGGGCCAAGCCTCTTTTACTGGTTCGCCAGTTATTTTGCTGTGGACTACGGTCCAGTTCCCGAATTAGCGTTCCCCTTCGGGGGGGAGTGCATCAAAATGGTTGGCACTCACCGTGCACGGCGTGTGTGGGGCCGTGTACCTCCCCTGCATTTTTTTAAATAAATGTAGGAGAGCGAAGCCCTTGTATCGGGTATTTTATATAAATATATTTTGAGCCTTTTCCGAGCGGGAAGGGATAATTAATAATGTAAACCTGATGCAAGTGGAATAGGGACGTTTTATGTTCTTAACCTTTTTCGAGCCCTGTCTTCGTGAACGGGGTTCACTTAGCTTATAAGGTACTACCAACAGCTTTCAATTGCTCTAGTGAATATTCATTCTTCCAAAAGACACCTAAAAGAACTAAGTTACTAAACAAACACAACGTAAATAAGGGTCCTAACTAAGATGATCACGCCAAAATATTAAAACCGGCCTATTAATAAACCTTTTGAAAGATCATTTAGGAAGATCAAAACATATTTTATTTATCCTGGTCACATATATATATAATTTTTATCGAAAAGGGGTAAATTAATTATATCTAATATAATTATTATTATGAGAGAGGGGGGGGAGAGCGTTACAATTTGTACAAGCGGTGTGAAGCGACGATTAGTGAGTTGCGGGAGGGGGAGGCTAGCTGCATTTGTGCGCGCGGTCGGTCACGCCTAAAGTTGGGCGTTATAACATACAACAGATAATATATTTCATTATATATTTTTAATCTTACAACACATTAGAATAATGAACCATTGACTGTTATAATATTATATTCATTATCGTTAGAAAGCGTCATCTGTTTACGTTTACGGTCCAACCGTCGCGTCGGCCGAGACAATGGTAGTCAATAAAATACTACCTACATTCATTATGCCACAAGGATTGCGTATAGCTTACACTAATTTAAACTCTAAGCTAACTTAATAAGAGCTTATTTTACTAACACTAAATTATAACGGTAAACAAAAATATATTATTTCCTCCATTAGTTGCCTGTTGTGCCTGTTATTTAATTTGGCTGTTGTAATATATAATATATCAGTTTAGTGTTCAGTTAGCTGTCTAGCTGAGATGACAATGACACTGTTATCTGTTAAATTATATACGTAATGTTTTGATAGCAGGTCCCCATATTACGTGAAAAAGCTATTGTTGTTTTTGTTTATTTTTCGTTAAACAAAACGCGAACACAGCCGACGACTGAAGTGAACTAACCGCGTGTACAGTGTAATATTTAAAACTGTTATAATATATTATAACAGTTTAAAACAACAGTTAGAAAAATATAGTTGTTCATATATTGAAAGTCTCCTTGTTTTGTCTTAGACTTATGTTAATGGAGCGTGCCATTTGAACTTAAAGACAATTAATTGGACAATAAATAATAAGTGACAAATCTTGCCGTGGAGCGTGGAACTGAGTAGTTGCGCGTCTTGTTAATATAATTGCCGTACGGCCGCCCTGACGTATGTACTGCGCGAACCTGAGTTTTACGTACGGCCGCCCTTTTTTTTTTTTTTTTACATGGGGAAATGCCTACGCATACCCGCCTCGCGGGGGGCAAGGACGGGTTATGTCGGACTTGCACCGACTAAAACCCCATGGTGTTCCACCTTTGTCGCATATTGGCAGGGCTACGAGAACGCTTTCGCACACATCCGCGGCCCTACTAGCGCCTGCCGCCCCATGGCAGCACCTCCCTCGGGAGAGGAAAATTCCTCCCTGTTCTCCTTCCCAGGTAAGGCGCACCAGAACACATGGCGCGCCTTCCTCCACAGCCTTCAATTACGTCTGTGCAACAGACGCCCCCGCGTCCGATGCACAAAGGCCATGGGGCCAGGAAAAACGAGCACTTAGAAGTACTAGCCTTCCCGACCCCAGCGGCGGATCTGGTCTATGGCTCCGCCGCCAACCAAGATTCGGCTGCGGAGGGTAGGGAGAGCGGCGCCTCGCAATACCGACAATCCTCTCCCCCCGCAGCCCCACCACCACCGCATCAACGGTGCGGCCCCGTTTGAGTCGCGAAGGATAGGGCGAGTGGCGCATCGCCATACCAACACTCCTCTTCCTCCGCGACTCCACCTCGGCTGCAGCGGTAGAGGGTGCGCGAGTCCCCACTCGCTGCAGTCCACCAGCACACATCCAAAGTGGGCTCCCCAAGCCCACTCGGAGTGGCCACCTCAGGCCGGCCCTTCACCTCGGGCCAGCCACGTGGGTTCCTCTTTGTTCACCGTGGGAGACCAAGCCACGGCTACTAAGCCCCCCGCCACGACAAGGCGGGAACCCGTTCGGGGGGCCGTACGGCCACCGTGACGTATGTACTCCGCGAACCTGAGTTTTTTGCGACGCGGTCCGGTGATACAGTATTTTTCACAAATAGTGAGTTCGTTATAACGCGGGTTCGGTTAAATCTGGTTGAATTTGATTGGATTAACCTAAGTAACTTGAATTAATATCAAAGAAAAAGAAATACTGCATAAATAAAATAAATAAATAATTATAATTGCATAAGTTGATACAAAATGCTATGCAATAGCTTTACCGCGGCAGTCCCCGAGTGCCACACGTCTTTTTTTAAATACATAAAAGAGTACATAAGTTTGTGGGAGACGGGAGCCCAAACTAGGATACCCTGTGCTATGGAACTACCAGCCCCCCCTCTTGGATGATCGGCTGTTTGAAATTATTATATTGTATTTCTCGTGTACTTTATGTATTGTACAACGCATAGAATACAAAAATATGACAAAAAACTTATTTTTTTGAACATTTTAAAATATAAGAACCAGGTGTTTGCGACAATCTAGGGGAGGCCTATGTTTAGCAGTTGAGTTCAATTGACTGTAATGATGATGATAATTATTGCTTTTAACTTTGAGCATGACACCCGGGACTCAGTCACATCGCATCTCGTCATAGGCCACATATCCCGGCAGAGATTACGAGGAATCCTGTAATGCTCTCAATTGGTTACTTCCGTTTACTCTGATCAACTAGTTTACATATCGCGACGGTGTGACCCCACGGGTCAGGTATCCTTGAATTGAACTCTGCGGTTTTATTATCACTTGCCTTAATTATTAGCTAATCGATTTTTTTTATAGTAGAGGGGCAAACAAGCATACGGCTAGCCTGATGGTAAGTGACTACCGCTGCCCGTGAACAACAGCAACACCAGGGGAATTGCTGGTCCATATTTGTATCAGTCTAGAAAAATCTCTGGTGGTAGTCGAAATTTTAATCTACTCGAATCTGTTTCGAAGGATATGGGCGTGCCAACGCTGTGGACGCGCCACAGCCGTGAACGATCCAGTCTAAATGATTATCGAAATTTTCAAACTACTCTGTATATACAACATTTAACAAAACCTTTCATTTGCTGATAAGTGCGTTATTATAATCAGTATTCAAACGTATGGAAATAAATTTATTTCAAAAATTCAACGTATAAAAGTAAATTTTTATTTGCAAATTGTATGTGGTTTTATTACCTCTACCTACCCCTGACACGCGCATCATTTAAATTAGACCTATTTTTTTTTTGTGGTCGAGGTTTTTGAAGCAATTTTATTTCTACACGTTTGTAAATTGATTCTGATAACACAATTAACGGGAACCATAGGATTTTTTTTCATGTTGTATAAAACATGCTTTGTACCATCACATAGAGCGTCGATCGCTCCCCGGGCTGAAGAGATCTTCCCTTTTCCGCACGCGGCTAAAGCAGTTTTAAAACGATTAAGTGCAGTTTCGTAAAATGAAAGCGTTAAGCAGTGGACGTCTGATAGTTAATGTTAAGATAACTGATAGAATCAGGCGTTACTTTGCGGAAATCCATTATAATAAAGATATTAATAGTTATTTTGCAACCATCCGCTAAATTAAATTAAATGATGTGTCTTCCCTAGTTTGAAGAGCACCTCCCGCCCTCTCTCAATTCGTGCACTAATCCTGTCACCACCAATCCCAGCACCACTACTACCAACGTCACTACTCCCAACACCACTATTCTAGGAAAGCCACACCATCGGCGATAATACGACACGTGTTTCGCCTCTACACGAGGCATCTTCAGGTGATGTTGACTCGACGGCGGCTGACCGCTAAGTCACTTAGCGGATGGTTGGAAAATAACTATTAATATCTTTAGTTAATCTTAAGTAAAGACTTAGTGTGAGTTGCTAATGCCCGCAGACGCTTGCTAAAAATGTAGCCCTTATTTGTTTTATAGCATTGGCTGACAAACGAACACACAGTCCTCCTGATGGTAAGTTGATGCTGTAACCCATAGACATCCACATTTATCCTCAACTAATGATCAAAATGCAAATGCGTTGTCACCCTTGTGGCCTAAGATGGAATGACTTGGTTCTAGTAAGATAGGTCTCTGGTTCTCTACACTCACCATCCAAAACACAGTAGCATTAAGCTGCTGTTTACGCTGGCATTCTGTGAGAGCGTGGTCCTGTCCCGGTCGAGCCGACCCATTCGTGCTACAAATATAATATAGATAGAGCAACTACACTCCTTTCCTCTATGCAGTATTGCAACTTTTTTAATTTATCTTTTTATATAAATACTTTGTAAACTTTGTTTTATACCTTTTAATTGTTGTCTATTATTGAGATTACATTGTTTTTCGGGTGCAAAGTGCCTTTAATTTTACAATTCTAAATTCCTACCGATTATATAATCAATTCCGAAGTATCTAGCAAGTCTTATAATGTCTTTGTGTATTATTTAAAAAAATAATAAAATAATATCTTTGGGATTATAACTGGCGACATTTAAAAAGTTAAAGCCGGAGATGACTTGAGTGACGAAAACCAGATTTAAATTTTATTAATTATGCTACTCTAGGATTTCATATTTGACCTCAGGTGCAACAGCTCACATGTGATTGCGATTTTGATTCCATATGCAAAAATTATAGGATAGAAATAGGGATAATTATAACGTCATCAGACTCTAAAGTGTAAAACATATTTCACTACAACATATTCTTTGACAATCCAAATGCGATTCGATACATTGTCAGAAAATAATGTTTTGAAATAATTAATAGAATCAGGCGTGACTGCGGAAATCCATTATTGTAAAGTTCGCACACATCCGCTCAATAAAACAAAATGATGTGTATTACCTAGTTTGAAGAGCACCACTCGCCCTCCCTCAATTACGTGCACTAATCCCAGCACCACTACTCCAAACACGGGATGTGCTCTTCAAACTAAGTAAGACACATCATTTTATTTTATTGAGCGGATGTGTGCGAATTAATTCTTGACAGTTTTAATATAATCTTTTAAACTTGTTTTTTTTTTGTGAAAATCTCGTCAGTGCAAACTCACAGTAAGAGCTCTGTGTCTTCCTAGAGTCAAAAAATGACTTAAAAATATAATTAAACCAAAATATTGAATTTCATTCAGAGATTGCTCTCATGGGTAAGATGGCTTCTATAACTAACCAATAAGCAGTCCACTGTTTTCTCTATCATTCACTCCTTGTTATGAGTTTAGGGGTAATCTGAGGTATTTACCTCGATCTTTACCACTGTCGGGCAGACTAGCGCTCGCAGTTCGTATCGCCATCTTTTTTATATAAAATATAGTATTGTCGAGGTAAAACAGATAGCGGACAAAATACATTGTTTGAAGTTAACAATGTAATGTGAATGTGTATAATGTCATGATTTTTATGTCAACAAATTCTCAGTTGGAGCCTCGAATCAGAAAATTAGAAGAAAGACGGTGTTTTACCCCAGTGCTTCGGAAAGCACGTTAAGCAGTTTGTCCGGTACCTAATCTCTCTGCGGTCGTATCTGCCGGTCGTCCCATCAGATTGTGCGGGAAAATCGAATATGTTGCAAAATTAAATTCGGCTAGGTGGCCACCGTGATTCTACAAGACGGACGACGGTACGATGGACGAACACAGAAGGTCAGAATATCTGGATTATTATGTCTTTTTACCAAAATTGAGATAAAAAATGTATGGATCTGTATTTTTCCACGCAGGACCGGGAAGAGAGCGATAAAAAACATAAAATTCACCTAATTTTTTTTAAACGTTTTGGTGCATTGTAATTCACAGCATAGGCGATAACCTCGCAGGCGATATTAAGTAATCCGTTGATGCTCTGCCTACCCCGCAAGGGTTACTGGCGTGATTATAAGTATGGATCAGAAATACTATCACCACCTGTCACGCTTTCACCCTTAACTATTACTTAACTGTGGTAGAAACAGTTCTTAGTAAGCCTTATTAATAAGCCTTAGTAATATTTATTGAACGGAAATGAATACAGTTCTTATATGTGGTTATGAATGAATCGGTATTACAATAAGAAAAATTGTGCAAAATTATAAGAAAAATATTTTTGAGAGGAAAGTTACAATCAAATCTCGCTCTGGAGCGTTCGAAACCTTAGGTAACAGCTGGATTGTCCCGTATTCGCCCATTCTATGTAAAATGTTTAATGCCCACATTAATGTAGAAGCATGTAGCTCTGTCCACGCAATCAAGTGTATCTGTAAGTACATAAATAAAGGAAGCGACCAAGCAATATTTAATCTGAGGAGTGAAGGTGAGGCAAATTCCGTTAATGAAGTACAGACATTTCAAGCAGGGCGTTATGTCAGCAGTAACGAGGCAGCGTGGCGTCTCCTTGGCTTCCCTTTACACGAAAGGCACCCAACAGTTACTCACCTTGCTGTGCACTTAGAAAATGGAGAGCGTGTATATTTCACCGAAAGAAATTTCCAAGAAAGAATTGCATCACCGCCAAAAACTACACTAACAGCCTTCTTTAAACTTTGTCAAACCGACCCCTTTGCAAAAACGTTGTTATATTCTGAAGTCCCCCGCTATTATACTTGGAACACATCTAAGAAGGAGTGGAAACACCGCACCGTAATAAAGTCATAAGATGCCCTTGGTCGTGTGTATACCGTCCATGTCACTAATTTTGAATGTTTCTGTTTACGATTGCTGCTGCACCATGTTCCTACCAGGGTCCTCCAGGATATAAAGACCTTAAAACTGTCAACGGTCAGGAATGCGCAACTTATAGAGAAGCATGTGAAGCTCTGCATCTTTTAATCATATGATAATCACTGGGATGAAACCATGGAGGAAGCTGTGCAGTGCCAGTCACCAGCCAAAATTAGGGATCTTTATGTAACTCTCATATCATCTTGCGGGCTATCTAATGCACATGAATTGTGGGAAAAATATAAAGAGTACATGGCGGAAGATATTTTGCGAAGGTTACAGCAGACACACGCGAACATGACATACAATGAACACATTTATAATGAAGCACTTGGAAAAATTGAAGATAAAGTAATGGAAATGGTAGGCAAAAAATTAAGCGACTTTGGAATGATAGTAGATTATGCCCTCAGCCAACAACCGAAAATGAACTAAGTGATGAAATTATACGTGAAACAAACTACGATATACCAGCTTTGCAGCAGCAAGTAGCCGAATTTGTACCCCGCTTGCTTCCCGAACAAAAACAAGTTTTTGACAAAGTATTAGGACAAATTGAATCAGGAAATGGTGCACTTTTCTTTTTAGATGCCACTGGAGGAACTGGGAAGACATTTTTGTTAAATTTATTATTAGCGCAAGTACGAAAAGATAAAAACATTGCTGTGGTCGTAGCTTCCTCCGGTATAGCCGCCATACTGCTAAGCGGGAGCCGCACTGCACATTCTGTTTTTAAACTCCCTCTCAATCTAGCCCACGAAGAATCACCGATCTGCAACTTTAGCAAAAATAGTGCACGAGGTATAATGCTACGACAATGCAAACTTTTAGTGTGGGAAGAAAGTACAATTTCGCATAAAAAAGCTGTAGAAGCACTAAATTGAACGCTCCAGGATTTGCGCACAATACCGATGTAATGGGAGTAATGGTGGTTTTACTGGCTGGTGACTTTCGCCAAACTTTACCTGCCATTCAAAAGGGCACACCTGAAGATGAAATTAAAGCATATCGTCTATTTTATGGAACAAGGTGACAAAATTCAATTTAACTGCGAATATGAGAGTGCATTTGTATAATGATATCAATGCTGGAAACTATTCTGACACACTATTAAAAATTGGCGATGGGCGGATGCTGAGGGCTACGTTAAATTGACGAAAGATTTTTGTAATTTAGTACAGAGTCATTCCGAATTAATTACGTTCGTTTATTCAGATTTAACGAACAACATGCATGAAGACAAATGGTTATGTGAAAGGGCCATTCTTGCACCAAAAAATGAGAGCGTTAACAAAATAAAGTCAGATATATTAAGCGAAGTACCAGGAGAAATAACAGAGTATTTGTCAGTAGACACAGTTATGGACACAGAACAGAGCACTTCATATCCCGTAGAGTTTCTAAATTCTCTAGAGTTGTCAGGTGTGCCCTCACATAAGCTACAATTAAAATTAGGCGTCCCAGTCATGCTAATGCGAAATTTAGATGCTCCTCGGTTATGTAACGGGACAAGGCTGCGTGTGACACATCTTGGACGGAACATAATCGGTGCTACAATTGTGACAGGCGTAGGAAAAGGTGAAAATGTTATTATACCACGGATCCCTATAATTCCCACAGACATTCCTTTTCAATTCAAAAGGTTTGCAGTTCCTTATTAAGCTCAGTTTTGCAATGACAATTAATAAAGCGCAAGGGCAAACGTTACAGGTAGCGGGGGTCAACTTAGAAAAACCGTGCTTCTCTCATGGTCAGCTGTATGTAGCATGTTCAGGTGTGTCAAATGCCCAGAATCTCCACATTCTTTCCCCGAATGGAAAAATATATAACATTGTGTACAGTAGCGTCTTAAAATAGTGTTCAGTTAGTTTTTTTTCCAAAATTCCCACAATCAATTAATCAGAATTCCCACAGATCTTCCCTTCCAATTCAAAATTTTCTATTTAGCTCAGTTTCTTTTCATTTCCAAATGCTGCACCTCTGACGGACCTATTAAGCTCAGTTTCCTTTCAACTCAAAAGGCTGCATCTCTGACGGATCCTTTATTTGGCTCAGTTTCCTTTCAATTCAGAAATCTGCATCTCTGACGAATCAATTTAGCTGTTTCTTTTCAAAAGTCTGCATCCCTGACGGATAATTATGCTCAGTTTCCTTTAATTAAAAAATATCCCATTTCCATTTGGAATAAACAGGCTATTTTCATGCTTTCCTGTACGCTGCGTTTCAAAACATTTAAATAGGCTGACGAATTAATTTTGCTCAGTTTCCTTTTAATAGCTGCATCTCTGACAAATCTATAAAACTCAGTTTTCTTTCAATTCAAAAAGCAGTGGATAGTTCATTTCCCAGTGACCATGCGGGCGAAGCCGCGGGTAAAAGCTAGTTTAAAAATAAGCTTTATAGAATTACTAGCTTTTGCCCGCGACTTCGTCCGCGTAAAAGAAAATGCTTCTAATAGAATTTTCAATTGATTTTTTACGTTAATCATTTTGTTATAAGTTATAACATATTAATTATTATGTTAAAATGTTTGAATATCTGCATTCATCGACTTCCTGCATGTCTTACCAGGTCGTCACTCCATCTAGTGGGGGATCGCCCTACACTTCGCCTACCGGTACGAGGCTGTCACTCGAGAACCTTTTTCCCCAACGGTTGTCGGTTCTTCGAGCTATATGGCCGACCCATTGCCACATCAGCTTACTAATCCGTTGGGCTATGTCGGTCACTCTGGTTCTACTGCGGATATCCTCATTTATAAGTTTATCACGCAGAAAAACTCCTAGCATAGCTCTCTCCATAGCTCGCTGAGCGACTTTGAGCGTCCTCATACGACCAACAGTTAAGGACCACGTCTCGGTTCCGTAGGTCGTCACTGGCAACATGCACTGGTTATACAGCTTAGTTTTCAGGTTTTGAGGTATACCTGACGAGAAGATGTGTCGTAATTTCCCGAACGCTGCCCAGCCGAGTTGAATTTGTCGATTGACCGCTCGGTCAAAGTTGGACTTACCTAGTCGGACTATTTCTCCCAGGTAAACGTACTCGTCAACAAATTCGAGCTTAGTGCTCCCAACAACGACCGGCATAGTTTTGTAACATGGACATGGTTTTGTTCACGTTCATCTTAAGACCTATCCGTTAGGAGGCTATTGAGGGCTATTGACGTCATTGAGCATAGTGCTTAAGTTCTCCAGCGATCCTTCCATAAGGTCTATATCGTCGGCAAATCGATGGTGAGTAATGTACTCGCCATTGATGTTAATACCGTATCCTTTCCAGTTCAGTAGCTTGAAAACGTCTTCAAATGCAGCGGTGAAGAGTTTCGGGGAAATAACGTCACCCTGTCTTACACCTCTCTGCAGTTGGATAGGTTTCGTAATCTGGTTCTGTACTCGGATAGCCATCGTACCCCTACTGTACAAACACTTCAGCACTTCGATATACCAACAGTCAACTTAGCACCGCTGAAGAGACTGTAGCACCGCCCAAATTTCGACGGAATCAAAGGCTTTCTCATAGTCCACATACGCCAGGCATAGTGGCAGATTGTATTTTTCGGACTTCTGTACAATTTGCTGAAGGGTATGCATGTGGTCTATGGTACAAAAGCCTTTCCGGAAACCGGCTTGTTCGGGAGGCTGGAAGTCGTCGAGTCTGCGTGCGAGACGATTCGTAATGACTCTCGAAAACAGCACGTAGGCGCGGCTCAGAAGGGATATCGGTCTGCAGTTCTTCAAGAGGGCGTTGTCACCTTTCTCTAAGAACAAGACCACTGCACTTCTGCTCCGCGCCTCCGGAGTAGTGCCACCATGGAGGACAGAATTGAAGAGCTTCTAAAGGACTTCAAGTACCGGTTTTCCACCCGCTTTCAGAAGCTCCGCTGTAATTCCATCCTCGCTCGGGGACTTGCCGTTTTTAAGGTGCTGGAAAGCCATTCTAATCTCGCTCAGACTCACGTCCGGGATATCATCGGAATAGTTTCGGATAAGACTTGCTCTTGGATCGTTACTCACACTTACGTGTGGCTCCAATGATGATGTGTATAGCTGCCCATAGAACCTCTCAATCTCACTCAGAATCTCAGGTGTCCCGGAAACGATGCTGCCACACTCAGTCTTCAGCTTTGACAGTTGGCTCTTACTGGCAGATAGATCTCTGACAAAGACTTTGGAGCCCTGGTTCCGCTTGATCGCTTCTTCAATACGAGCAGTATTAAAGTTGCGTAAGTCTCGCCGCATGCAATTATAGATCTGTCTGTTCAGTTGCCTGTATGCTGTCAAATCTGTTGACGATTACAGCCTCATCTCCCGTCTAACAGCCATGAGATTAAGAGTGTGATCGGAGAGTTTTTGGTTCTTCTGCGGCGGGTCTTGCAGAACTTAGCTCCGACCGTATGGACAGTTTCCACGAGCTTGTCATTCATATCGTCCACTGCATTGCAATCTTCTAGGCACTGCAAGCGGTTACGTAACTCGAGCTGAAATATTTCGGGGTTCTGGATTAGAGCACGAGGGGGACGGAGCGTTGACTTCATTAGACGAGACCTCTCCAATTTAACGTTTAGGTTCAGTGTGCCTCTAACCATTCAGTGATCGCTGCCAGTTTTCCCCTTGCGATCACTGAGACATCACTGAACAGTTGGCGTCTGGTCGTCATAATGAAGTCAATCTCATTTTTTGTCGAACCGTTGGGGCTCGACCAGGTCCACTTCCTGTGGGGCCGCTTCTGGAAGAAAGAGTTCATCATAAAGAGTCCCTCTTTTTCCATAAGTTCGGCCAGCTGCTGGCCCCTACGGTTCCGTTGCCCTACTCCAAATTTCCCTAACTTCAGCTCACCGCTTTCTCTTGTGCCTAGTTTTGCGTTGCAGTCTCCCATCAACACCGTGTAGTGGGATTTGAGGGAATGCATGGCTCTAGAAATATCCTCATACATTTCCTCCACCTCCTCATCGGGATGTGCCGAGGTTGATGCGTATGACTTTCAGCGAATACCGTTTGGTGATTCTGAGTATCAGGTACGCGACCCTCGTCGAAACACTCCCAATCTTTACAACGTTGTTGACGAGAGACTTGTGAACGATAAATCCGACACCTCCTTGGGACAGATGGTTGCCCTCCCGGTGATAGAACAAGTTGCCGGACTCGAGGATTACCGTGTCCTCCCCCTCTGTTCGGACCTCGGATAATCCAATAATATGCCAGCGCAACTTGTCTGCCTCTTCTTCCAACTCCAGTATCTTCTCGTCAGTCCTCAAGGTGCGTGCGTTGTATGTTGCCAGGTCGAGTCGTTTTAGGTGGTAACCGAACCTCCACCGGTGATTCTTAGCACCCCCTGCCCCGCCGTTGTCATGGTCGCCTTAATTTTATTATTATTATAAAATTTTGGTATATTTTATGAATCATTTATGAATCAGATCAAAGGCCGGGGCTCGGCCTTTGATCTGGTGAAAGTGACGCGGAGGTATTGTCTTTTACAACGAAATGAAATACTACGCCTACCGCAGTATTTCTTTGTAAACAATATTTTTTGTTTTTCCTTCGGGTGCTAGAATCACCAGACTACTCTGTGCGCTTAGCCTGGAGCACGATACACGTCACATACACTCACCTTAAGAGTTTGACCTTGAGCTTTGTTTATGATTATGGGAAGCAGACTTTGATAGGAAACTGCACTCTCTTGAATTCGAAGGGGTAATTTGATGGTGTTAGGGAAACCCTACGAAAAAAGTACACTCTCCTCGAGAACAATCTGTCAATATAGTTGCCTCGATTACATTGGGATGCAATGTTTTTACTTTCAATTTGGTGCTATTGCATAATTTTGGTGGATTTATATTGTGAAGCAACTTGATTGGTGTGCCATCTCTCCTGAATTATAATAAGTTGGGAGACTTCAGTAGTATAGTAGGATTTATATTGATGTTCGACCCTTCGAATGATCTCAAAATTATTTCATTTATGACTGAGGCTTGTTTGTTTTTTGGTGTTGGGATGGCACGCTCGCATAACCATTCTGTAGGTTTATCGTGAATATTATTAATGTTTGTGTTCATATTAGCTATAAGCTCTTCTACAGTGGAAACAACAACTGTAGGTGCCTAACTCTGTAGGGAGAATCATATTTATCCAATTCCGGGAAATCATCATTTCCTATTTTAAGTGACAGGTTACAGATTTGTCCGGTAGTAACAACTCCCTTAAGATGGACTCTTATATTTTTGGTATGGCTCAGTTTTGTCACTGAAGGCCACAAATGAGATAAGATAAGATAAGATAAGATGCTTTATTTGTTAGAATATGGTACATAATTGTTGTTACAAAGGAATTTCGATCCTAAATATTCTGCCGTTTCCGGCGTACAAATATTTTCCAATAGATAATTTTACAATAAACTATAAAACTAAGACATTAATTATTATATAATATAAAGATACTTGCAGCAATACTTGTGGAAACTAAATCTATATAAAACAAGAATATCAATTAATAATCAATTCATAATATTTTAGTTAAAACATGTCAAAAAATTAAATTCAGCAATTCAATAAATACAATTCGAGTCAAATTTATCATTTAAGAATTTATTTATTGAGTAATATATATAAATAGTATAATAAAATACTATTTATATATATTACTCTATAAAACATGTCAAAAAATTAAATTCAGCAATTCAATAAATACAATTCGATTCAAATTTATCATTTAAGAATTCATTTATTGAGTAAATAACATTTATTTAAAAGAAATTGAAATAATTTACTTTTAAAGATTCCTATATTCATCTTTTTGAAACAAACAGGCAATTATAAAGATACTTGCAGCAATACTTGTGGAAACTAAATCTATATAAAACAAGAATGTCAATTAATAATCAATTCATAATATTTTTAGTTAAAACATGTCAAAAAATTAAATTCAGCAATTCAATAAATACAATTCGAGTCAAATTTATCATTTAAGAATTCATTTATTGAGTAAATAACATTTATTTAAAAGAAATTGAAATAATTTACTTTTAAAGATTCCTATATTCATCTTTTTGAAACAAACAGGCAATTTGTTATAAACATGTACCTATTGCCATACAATATACATTTTTTGAGTAGAGTTGTATTTTTTGCTATGGTACACACAACGATGTTATAATTATGGCTAGTAGAAACATACATAAATTGTGTTTTTTAAATAAATTGCTATTTTTATGAACAAAGACACAGATTTCATAAACGTATAATGCTGGAAGCGGCAATATTTTATGTTTGCGAAAAAGGGGAATACAACTATCTGTAGTGTGCTCCGCATAAAAGACCTTATACATTTTTTCTGTCCACGAAAAGCTCTAATCCGAGACCGCTTCACGCACGCTTTAACTCTGTGTTATTCGGGTGAACCAAGTACGAGTAGGTACACTCTACCTAGAGCGTGTTCTTTCATTACTCCTGGCCAGCTATCTACGGGTTTTCCTCTTTTCCTTATCACAAATTTTTTGCCATACAAAATATGATGGCACTTCCGCATATAGGGTTTTAGCAAAATCATCTGTTTGACAAATAAAAATGCTACCAGTGTCGTTTTAGATGGGCTATTAAATTTGTCCTTGAAGTTGTCAGAATTAAAATAGACTCGTTGGCTATTTTCAAGGTGAACAGCTAAATGTATGACTGCGGGAAACCTTTCATGTATAGAAAAACCTAAAATCCTCCAAACTGTCTCCGAACTACTCAAATAACGCCTACTCTCATCTCTTATCTCATAATTTGACTTCGTTCTTTTTGTTTTCTTGCACGAAAGCCGCCCTTATTGATGTACTTACAAATGTACTTTATCGATTTAACAGAATTGCAAAATTCTACATTAAGATGTACTTGCCTTACTATCATGCCTTAAATATCCGTGACAGATCCTTACTGTGGGTAACCATCGTCACTTCTCTGTTTCTCTCAAAAATTGTCTGGGATATATTTTGCTACATTTACTAGGTATCTTTCATGCAGGGAGAGTTATTATTAAGGTTCCCCGTGACACGTGACACAGACCATGTATCATTTTGTTTTTAATTACATAGTTTAAAATAGGATCTTCATTTGGATTTGGTATCTCAGCACATATAAAGTTCATCCACTATGTCAGACGAAATGCGGTTAACCATCCACAGCAATATATGTATGAGGCAGACCCCGTTTCTGCCATTTGGTAGACGTGAACGTGGCTCTACCATTTAACAGTGGTAGAGCCACGCGGCAGCTTTGCTGTTGCACGTATGGGCCGGCTCAAACCGGGGTGGTACCACGACCTCACAGAATACCGACGTGAAGTGGAAGCTCTGCTTCCGCGTTTCGTCTGGTGAATGCGGGTGGCCGGAGGTCCAAATCCCCCCCCCCATCAACATGGTAGCGGAATTAAATAATGATAGACTACTCCAGGAGGGTACCAGCACCCCTGGAGAATCCCTCGCTGAGCATCCACGACCATGTTTCTCCACTTCTGAGCAAGGGTGCTCAGGCTGCCCCGCGTATTCTGGGGGGGGGGGGCAAAATTCCGCTCAAGACTACAACTGCTCGGGGCAAACGGAGCAACAAGACCAAGGCGACCCCTGCCACGCTGTCCGTGAATTTCTGCAATATCAGGGGACTTCACTCTAACCTAAACGCCGTCCACTACCATCTCGAGACGGCGAGGCCGGCTCTGCTCTTTCTGACCGAGACGCAGGTGTGCTCTCCGGCTGATGTCTCGTATCTCTCCTACCCGGGGTACAAACTGGAACACTCCTTTGTGCCTCGGGCTGGAGTTTGCGTTTACGTTAGAGAGGACATCTGTTCTCGACGCCTCGGCAGACTTGAAGGTTCGGACCTGTCCATCCTTTGGTTACGCGTAGACAGCGACGACCATCCGCGCGTCTACGGGTGCCTCTATAGGTCCCATAGTGGTAATGCCGAAACAGACCGACTCTTTGACCACGTCCAAATGGCTACAGATTCGTTGCTACAGCAGATCCCCTCCGCAGAGATCGTGATCCTCGGCGACTTTAACGCCCATCACGCCGAATAGCTTGGTTCACGTTTAACCGATCATGCGGGGAGATACGTTCATGATTGTGCCTTGGCATATGGTCTGACACAACTGGTTACTTCGCCTACGCGGATTCCAGATGTGGAGGATCATGCACCTTCCCTGTTGGACCTTCTGCTGACCTCTCACCCGGACGGATATCAGATTTCCATCGAAGCCCCTTTAGGCTCCTCGGACCATTGTCTTGTCCGGAGTGTGGTGCCACTCACGCTGAAATCGCAGTTGCATTCTGCAGGCTGCCGCCGTGTTTGGCACTATAGGTCAGCCGATTGGGATGGGATGCGGTCTTTCTTTGCATCCTACCCTTGGGGGCGGGTTGCTTCTCGCCGGACGATCCCAACGTTGTTGGGGATTCTGTCGCTGATGTGGTACTTCAGGATATGGAACTTTTTATTCCTTCCTCTGTAGTGCCCATTGGAGGCAAATCTCAGCCATGGTTTGGTCGCTCCTGTAAAGTAGCCTCATGCTATAAGCAGGAGTGCTACCGAGCCTGGGCTGACGCATCAGCGTCCCGGGATGTAAACACCAGCGCTATAAAAAAGAAGTATAATTCCGCCTCTAGGGCCTTCAAAAGAGTCATTGCTAAGGCAAAGTCAGAGCACATAGGCAGAATTGGCGAGAAACTAGTTCGCCTTCCTTCTGGAACCCGTGCATTCTGGTCTCTCGCCAAGGCTGTCCAGGAGAATTTCTGTCAGCCATCTCTTCCATCTCTGCACAGAGAGGAAGACTCACTGGCCCATCCCGCAAAGGAGAAAGCCGATCTTCTAGGCTCTTTCTTTGCGTCCAAATCGACTCTCGATGACGGGGGGAGTACGCCGCCGACCATCCCGCGGTGTAAGTGCTCCATGCCGGAAGTGCAGTTCACACAGCGCTCGATTCGCAAAGCACTCTTCTCCCTGAACATCCACAAGTCGAGTGGGCCTGACGGAATCCCCCCAATTGTGCTGAGAACGTGTGCTTCAGAGTTGGCACCGGTTTTAACGCGTCTTTTCCGGTGCCAAAGTAGTCCCAAAATCATGTAAGACGGCTTTCGTCCACCCGATACCTAAAAAAGGCGACCGCTCAGACCCGTCCAACTACCGGCCTATCGCCATCACCTCCTTGTTCTCTAAAACATTGGAGTCCATTGTAAACTGCCAGCTCATGAGGTACCTTGAGGATCACCAGCTGATTAGTGACCGCCAATACGGTTTTCGCCGTGATCGGTCAGCTGGTGTTCTTCTGGCCTACCTAACTCACACATGGGCGAAGGCAGTAGAGTCCAAGGGGGAGGCATTGGCCGTTAGTTTGGACATTGCGAAGGCCTTCGATTAGGTTTGGCGCAAAGCGCTTCTTTCGAAGCTCCCTTCCCATGGGCTTCCCGAGAAATTGTGCGATTGGATCACCAGCTTTCATGCAGATCGGAGCATCAAGGTCATTGTAGACGGTGCAAGCTCCGATTGCAAGCCTATTAATGCTGGTGTTCCACAAGGCTGCGTGCTATCGCCAACGCTGTTTCTTCTGCATATCAATGATAAGTTGCAAACCCGTAACATTCATTGCTATGCAGATGACAGCACTGGTGATGCTCTTTACACCGGCCGAGCCAATATTTCTCGGGAAAACGTCTCCGAGTGCCGGGACAAACTTGTGTCTGAAGTCGAGTCCTTGCTGAACAGAGTCTCGGATTGGGGGCGACTAAATCTAGTCCAGTTTAACCCCCAGAAGACACAAGTTTGCACGTTAACCGCTAAAAAGAACCCCTTTGTCGTATCTCCTCAGTTTCAAGACAATCCCCTTGTTGCCTCAGCCAGTATCGGAATCCTCGGCGTTGACATATCGAGTGACGTGCAGTTTCGTGGTCACTTGGAAGAGAAGGCCACATTGGCCTCTAAAAAGCTTGGCATGCTCAGCAGAGCGGGACAGTATTTCATGCCGGCACACCGCCTGCAACTTTACAAGGCGCAGGTTCGGACGCACATGGAATACTGTTCCCATATCTGGGCTGGGGCTCCCCAGTACCAGCTCCTTCCACTTGACCACATCCAGCGCAGAGCGGCTCGAATCGTCGACGACCGAGTGCTTTCCGATCGGCTCGATTCACTGGCACTGCGAAGAAATGTTGCATCTCTTTGCATTTTATTTCGCATATACCATGGAGAGTGCTCTGAGGAATTGTTCGGATTAATCCCAGCCGCCAAATTTCGTGAACGCACTACGCGGCAAACGTACCGATACCATCCACACAATCTGGATGCTTGGCGGTCCACCACAGTACGTTTCAAAAGGAGTTTTCTTCCGCGTACAACCTCTCTGTGGAATAGTTTACCACCGATGATTTTTCCGGACTGATACGGCCTGGGGACCTTCAAGAAAAGAGCTTACTCCTTTCTAAAGGGCCGGCAACGCACCTGAAATTCCCCTGGTGTTGCGGTTGATCTTCTATAAAAAAATGAAACAACGTACCTCCCAAATATTTTTCCTTTGGTTAGAAGTGCCATTATTTTCTCAATTTTGAAGTGAAAAGCCCTGGGTATTATGTCGTGTCTATCATAACTTTTTTGCCCAGGCAAAAGAATCTCCATGATTTCATCCCATCGAGGATTACAAGTAAATGTTATAATTAGATCGGGACAACCGTAGTGGCGTACATACGCCATGGCGTCTTGTATCCGTTCATACATACAGCGTGGCCCCCCAGTAAAATAAGGAGACAACACCATCTTTTGACCCAGCTGATCAGAACCAACTTCCTGTCTCCCTATCGCATTTTGAAAGTGTATGTAACGGTCCGCTCTAAGCTGCGCCTGATTGTTCCTAATATAACTCAACCTTTCCGTCTCGATTTTCACAAACATGTCATCTAAAAATTGGTTAAACATCGAAATAAAATATAGCACATGATTATCTTAAAAGAAGAAAGTAGTAAGTAAGAATAAAAATTTGCAGCAGGTACCATTTTTATGTGGTAGTTTGGTCTTAGGATCGCACTGGGATATAGAAATGGGGTATCCATCCTCACCATAGCAAAACAAAAGTGGATACTGTACGGGGGGATGGATTTCACTTATTCGATGCAATGTGTTTATTCATTGGAGATGGGCCGAATATTCGTTTTATATTCGGTATTTGGCATATTCGGCAGCTTCACCGAATATTTGTATTCGGCCGAATATTCGGCTAAATCACCGAACATTCGTTTTCATAGTGTCCAATATTTTGAAATGTACGAATTGAGTAATGCGATGTCTTTTACTGATGAAAGTATATTTTATTTACGGGTTAAATCTACCTACTATAGTGTGCCTCAAATGCATAACTCTTTTGTAACATTTATGTAGCTTTATTTCCGATTATGGCAAATAACTTGATGAAAGTTTTTTGAAATCAAATAAAGAAACATTACATTACATTAGTACATTTCACTTTTCTTTGGTCGTCAGTTTCTCTAAAATAAATCCAAATAGTAAATCTCCTGCCGCTCATTTTTATCATATAATTATCCATTTTCACTAAGAATAAAATAACGAAATACTTTTTTATCACAAGAATAGTTAAAACAAGCGTATGCCGGCAATTTGCTCAGTAGTAGATGATGCAATAACTGTCAGGTGTGGCGGGGAGCGAGGTGCAGGGTCCGGCGCTAATCCCGCGCGCTTTACGGTAACAAGTTTCGACATAAATTGGTTGGGTCCCGAGTAGAGTTGGACCGATTAGTACTTTGGCCGATTGGCCGATTAGCCGTTAATCGGCCCAGCTGATCCCTATCCGATGACAAATTCAAAATTTTTTCCAGATATTCAGAAATGTCCCGTTTAGCCAAAGTTTTCCTTTGCTGCCCCGTCAGCTCTGTGTATAATGAGACTTTTTTCTGAGGCAGGGAATGTCTAGTATCTACGAAACAAAAAGAAATCAACTTCAACCAGAAAATGCTGCGATTTTGGCCTCTTTGCATCACAATTTGCAACTGGTAAAAAATAACAAATACATTAAATATTTTCTAAAAAGCCTTCAATACTTTTTAAAATTGAGCATTTCTTTTTAACAAATTATTGGATGATTATAGATTCTTTATTTAATAACATTACAGGAAAAAACAATTTATTGTAACTTTAAGTACAGAAAAATAACAATTTGATTTAATTTTTAGTACAAAAACAACAACAATTTAGTTTTAAGTACAGAAACAAGTATGTTCTATGTGTCTTTTAAAAATCTATATGCGTGTAGTTTAACAAACTTTATTCAAGAATTAAGTTATTTTTTGTTATACAAAGGGAGAAACTTAATTAGATTTTTTTAAAGTTTATTAAGTATAATATTATTATTATTTTATTTTGTTGTGTCTGTTTACGAAGAAAGTTAATTAAAGGGTTGTTTTTTAGTTTGCCTGATTATGTCCAGAATAATTAACATTAAAACATGTGAGACTGATTTTTCAATAAAAGTTAAGTACGAACTTACTTATTTTATTATTTATTTGATTTACCTACATATAAATCTGACGTGAGTTTACGCATGGGAGAGAAACTATACTTTTCTTAAATTTAAAGCTTTACTCATATCGATGTAGCCGCAGTTACCACGCCAAATGATACCACCTAGCCCTGCACTTTGAATGTAGGCATAAAACCATCCTGTATTATCTTTTTAGCTCCAAATGAGGTAATTTGAAAACAACTATTATAAAGCCGTATGCCAGCCATGAAGTGATCATGTTCGGGGTGGAGTTTTATTATCAAACAGTAAAGAAGATCTGGAAGCTATTGCAAAGGTTCGAGCTGGACCTTTCCTGAATCGTAGCACATTTCCACAGATTCATCTATTCATCATACACTTGAGAGTTTTACACCTCTTGCATTCGATGTTCATCGGTCCCAAAACAACAGTATTATCACTATCGTACGCTATGTTACTATCATAACTTAGTCCAGAAAAGGCTTTAGAATTCCAAGGTTGTAGACGTCTTTCAACTCGCTGTCCTTCATAATTTCGTTCATATTGTAACTGTGATACTCTGTACACTTTAAAGTGTTTGCGCCGATATTTACTTGCGGCCTGCTTATGTACTTCTTTGTGTTCCCGCTGATAACAATTAAGTAACCCTTAAGTTGCTATTTTCTGACCACATTGGTAACATATCCTACCTAGCCCTGCGTTTCTTCGCCTTATTTTTTGTGACTTATTTGACAAACTAAACTGACCTTGACAAGCATGGCGCATGATTAGCGGCTGAAAATGAAGAATGACAAGCTATTGGACTCATCAGTATTATTACCACTATCGGCATCAGCGTAGGCATCAAAGTGACCATTAGACTGATCTTGGAAAAACGTAACCTTTTGATGGGTTGGTCTTCTGTACCGAATTTGGCATACAGGTTGCCATTTCTATACACTTCAAATATAAATGGGTATATTTGACCGGCTGCAACTAACTCGCAGAAACCGCCATATGTAGAGTGTTGTAACATATCTAATGTATAGTCTTCTTTTGTCCTACGATTGTTGCCATGACGGTTGTGAGACATAACAGCAAATTCATCCCATTTGTTCGTCACATGACGCACAATTTCTTTACGAATATCCATTGAGTGTTCTTGTGTGCCGTACACGGAAGAACGTACAGACAAGTAGACACAGACAAATTTAGAAATATAAGAAAATTGCGAAAAATTTATACACACTAAATTAAACTTCTACACAAACTACTACCTACGTAAATACCTATATTAAAATACAAAAAGAAATAAGTATATTATTATACACAACAAAAAACCTTATATCAAAATAAAGACCTATATTATACACTAACAAAAATACAACTCAAAGAATCTTATTTAATTATTATAACAACAATGAATGAAAAAGAAATTAAATTAATTACACTCAAGAATGAGGAGAATGGGTTCCCTAGTAACCTGGACGACCCATCGGCGGAGGCTCTTCGGAAGGCAGGCGGCAGTTATTATTTTAAAGCCAAGGACGTGGCTTTAAAATAATAACTTTTAAAGTCAAGGGCGGCTCTGAGTCTGTCTCTCTAAAGTCTCTGCGGCAATGGAGTCTGAACCGCCCCAACTCCAATCCCCCCAGCCCTCAACCTCTGGGGTGAGACTGTAACGTCATCAGTGAGAATGACGAAAACCCAAGGCGATTATCTCGCCTCTGTCTGACGGCCTCCGCTGGTGTCGTCCAGGGGTAGGGGGAGGGGAGATGGGAGCGGTATAGTGAAAGGTAAGGCGGGGTCCAAGAACGCCGGTAAAGGACCTATTCGTCATCAACAGGCGAAAAAGACCCCTGCCCCCCACCACGCCTATGAATGGCTAACCCCAAGAACGAGGGTTCTCCAGGCAAATTTCACCATGCCGCAGCTGCTTCTGCTTTGGTGGAGGTTTGCTTTGCAGAGGAAAACGTTGACCTCGCGCTTATACAAGAGCCTTGGGTGGCTCACGGTCAAGTTCTGGTATTGTCGGCTGCCGGTAACATTTTTGTCAATACTGAAGGCAGTAGACTCAGAGGTTGTATAATTTACAATAAAAACATTGAACTTTTAGCTGTTCCAGAGTACTGCAATGATGACCTGGTTACAGCCTTCATAAATCATCAAATCAGGGATGCACAGGGCCCAGAGTAATCATTTGCTCAGCCTATCTTCCCGGAGAGAACTCAGATCCTACCATCGAGTTAGAGCGAGTGGCGGAATTCGCCCGAAAACGCCGAACTTATTAAGTTAGTAAGTATTGCATTGCACCAAGCTTTTATGTGAGTTCAACGTTATGAGCACTAAGGAGTATTGCTATCAACTTCGATGCAAATGACCCCCGAAATAACTTTCTACCCCTTTTTAACCCCGTTAGCCGATGAGTTTCTATAAAATACAAAATACGTCTTCCATCAATTCTTTTAAAGAATGTTTATGCTTTGAAGTAGATTGGACCAAGGAATCAAGTTGTCCCATACAAATTTTGCCCCCGTTTTTCAACCCCTTAGAATTTTGGAAAATCCTTTCTTATTGGATGCCTACGTCATACAAAGAACACACCTTCCAAGTTTCAGGTCAGTTTAGGCCGTTTAGGCCGTGCGTTGATCCGTCAGTCAGTCATTCAGGACAAAGCATGTTATATGTATAGACCACCTAACTGTGAGAAATCACATTAACTTAATTTTTAAGATACTCCGCGAGACCTGTCTTGTGGACTGTGAAAACTGAAGGTGATTTCTGGATTTCGATAACAGCGTCACTTACCGGGTGTTGCGCGGAAAACATTCGTTTATTTTATGTGACGTAGGCTGAATCGGTTATTTAAACGTTCATTTTTGTGGGGGGGGTTCTTTAATCGGAACCGCATTCGTTAACCACACTAGTTTGGAAGAGGAACATGCAGATTCATATATACATACCATCAAACACACACACACACACACACACACACACACACACACACACACACACACACACACACACAATACACAAAGTAGTATCTTTCAGGTTTGTAAAAGTAAACTCGTCGGAAATAAAAGAAATTATAAATAAGTTATCAGAACGAAAGTCACCAGGGGTGGTAGATAAAATTAGAGTTAAAGATTTGAAGTATATAAAAAATGAAATAAGTCCAATTTTAGCAAAATTTATCAATTTATGTTCAAAAAAAGTATTTATCCAGATGAATTAAAAAAAATCCATAATAAGACCAGGACAAATCCCAATAATTCTTCCAGTTAAATAATGTAGCAAAGGTGGCAGCCATGTATGAAAACACAAATTACAGGCCAATAGCTATTCTTCCAGTAATAAATAAAATTGTAGCAAAGGTAGTCAGTCATACAAAGAGTGAGTAGATTCTTAGAGAAATTTAACATTATTACTGATTGTCAACATGGTTTTAGGAGAGGACGGAGTACTAGTACTGCGTTAACTAAGTTTTCGGAAGCAATTAACAACAGTCTTAATAATGGTGAACAGGTTGTGGCTCTTTTTATAGACTATAAGAAGGCATTTGATACTCTGGACCATGAGGTACTTCTGGGGGCTATGGAGGAATGTGGAATTCGGGGCCCTGTAAATGAATGGTTCCGTAATTATTTATCAAATATGGGACGACTGACGCTGAAGAACACATCTCTTTCGGTGTACCAACCGGTTCTGTGTACGGCCCCGTAGGGTACATTATACTGGTGAACAGTGTGGTTAATGTAGTGCATCACTGCGATACCTACATGTACGCCGATGACGAGCCTATTGTATGCTTCCAAAAACTTACATGAAGCTTGCGATAAAATACAGGAAGAATTTGATCGGATTACCCAATGGTTACATGATAACGGCATATTATAGAACTTGAAAAAAACAAAGTGTATGCATTTACAAATATAGGTATTGTAGGGCATGACTATGAGTGCTTGCACAGGGGAAAATTATCATGTCAATGTGCCAAAATAGAATTTGTTAATAGTTACAAATATTTAGGATTGTCGGTAGATAGTAGTTTAAATTGGACATTACACATTGAAGAAGTATGTTCAAAATTAAGGTCCATTTTAGGCAAATTCTATCAAATTCGAAAAGTAGTAAGTAAACATGTTCTATTAGTGGTTTACTATGCATTAATTGAATCTTTAATTAACTATGGTCTTATTGTGTACGGCCGTACATTTAGTACTTATATAAAACAAGTGAAAAGCCTACAAATACGTATTATAAAATTTTTAATTAATTCAAAAGATAAGAAAAGCTGTAAAAAACAATCTGAAAAATTATTTCCCATGTGTAAAATACTCCCTGTTGAAACACGGTTAAAATATTTAATAGCAATTAAACATTACTATACTGACGACTACAAAGTACCTGTTATTAACACCTACAACACGCGTAAGGTAAGGGAAAAAAACTTGAAGAGCCTAGTGCAAATAACTATTATGGACAGCGCTTGAATAAATACATTGTACCCAGAATATATAACAAAATAAAATGGTTAAGAGAAACGCCGCCAAATAAAAATAAAAATAAATTAAGCAAAAACTTATTAAAATCCTCTCTGAAAAGGACATTATTAACAGAGCTATAGCACATACATTGTTGCATACTTTTGTTAATCGTTTTTTATTTGATTTGTTTATTGCTGTTGTTTATTTTTTTAGTTTAATAATTTCTAAATATTGTGAAATTGTAGTAAGATAAGGTTATATTTTCTTTCTTTTTTTTTTTTTTTGTAATTAATTTTTTTTTTGTAGGTGATGGTGCATAATGATATATAGTTTTAAGAGCGTGTACTCGCCGACAAACCGATTGCAGTTTAGCGAGAGAATAGTAAAAATAATGTACTTACATTTATATGAATAAATAAATTTAAAAAAAAATCATCAAAATCGGTCGGATGGTTTCAGTCTATAACGGCCATAGATAGAAAAATTTTTTGGGTTTTGTATAGATTCAATTGACAATATATTGTATTTACTTCGAAAAAGAAGACAGTTCCAATCCAGAAGTAAGATGAGATAAAAATGGCAACATTTTCAAGGAACTTATTATTTATTAAAAAGAAATAAAACCATGCATTTGTAGTATTTATTTATTTGATATACAGAGTGTAGCTTTTACCATAAACAATGTACAAGTTGTTCAAAATTAACATAATTACAATGACAATGTCGATATAACGTGCATCAAAGAATAAGATCGTTAACGTTACAATACTATCATTTGAGAACACCAGTACAAAAATACCATATTAGAATGATGTTATACAAAATATCTATACAATGTTAACCAACAGAAAATATTTGGATTAATGTACCTCCAATTAACCTAATGTACTAACTATTAAAGCTAAAATAACACACGCTAAGGCATAAATTAGAAATTATTTACATAATTATACAAAAGTCCATCTCGCATTAATTGTCGAATAACGCGACGAAAAATTACATTGTTAAATTCCAACGTATTAATGTAATTATTAATCAGTAAATTACTGTAGAATCCGTAAAGTGTATTGCATTAACAAGAGAACTATGGCATGGCACGATATACGAAAAATTAGTGAAAATATTACAGAAGAATAAAAACTTAAAAAAATACACGTGACAACATTGAATTAATACATATTTACTACGTACTAGAAGTGACAAAGTAAACGAAATCTGTACGGCACGGCTGTGCGGGGCGCATGAATAGAGAAAACCAAAACACAAACGCTGCTCAATTTTAAAAGTCGCGCTGTCTCTATCACATTAAGTTAAAGTGACTGTGACACAACGAGACTTAACGACATTTTAAAATTGAGTAGTGTTTTAGTATTTGACCAAAAGAGTACCATTTTATGGCACTAATGCGTTTTACAAAATACCCAGTCTAGGCGTCTTTTCTAGTATGCATTACATATTAATGCAATGTGTGACAAAGGAGAATTTGCGATCGTATTTAGGAAACAAAAGCGTGCAATAATGGACTCAGGCTCGCTGAGTCGCACAGACGTTTTGGTGATGCACAAACTGACAGACAGAGCGGTAGAGAACTATCGCGCTACGTCAGTGGACCACACAGGATCACAAATCCATTTGACTATCATAACGTTTTAACGTCTCCTGTACATACTTTGGTTACTTTTATAAAATGTAACATATACAGGATGTTGTAAGAATAAGCTTTGTTTATTTAATTATATACATAGGGAAGCAATGCATAATAACATTCAACAGAAAATTTTCTGAAAATCAACATAAGAAATCATTTGACAGTGTAACATTAATTATAAATAATATTGTTATGCTTCTATAACTCAATAATAAAAAAAACTCTATCCAAGATTATTAGTAGTTTTTTGAACAAAATAAACGTTGCACGTTGCAAGTCTGAACAAGTAGAAAGTCATTATACAAACAAGTCACATTGTAAAGATCATCTTCATTACATATACTTGATAATAGTCATTGTTTATCGTAGTTCAATTTCTTAATAAGTCTTGATAATGAAATTATGAGCTATTAATGCAATTACGAAAACATATTGGCTCTAGTATTTATGTTGGTAAAAAATTGTGACTGAGTAGCTACTTGCCACCGTTATGTATAGGACAAACATATAAATGTATGCAGCACGCCGAAGGTCATCCGCAGGAATATTGCCGTCTGCGGAGACACGTTACAGCGGTAGTCCTGTCGTTTATAGAGGTTTTGTTTGATTAACTTCGTCCTTAATAATATACCTGATGATGCTACTGCATCCACGGAAACCTACAACCAATTTCAAATGAAGAAAGTCACAGATGCGTTGCCACTGTTGAGGATGACGATGGAACGCCTCACAGCGTGTGACTATGCTGAGCATCTACACGCAGGAGTACTTGGAGCCGTCATCCGCGGAGTAGCAGTGGTGGCAGTGTAGGCGGCCGGCGCGCACGCGCACGTCAGCTCCCGCGCGCCCGTCACCGAGCCGCGCGCCGCACACGGCGCAACAGAAGCACCACACGTGGTAGCACAGCGCCAACGACTCAATGATCATCGCGGCGCCGCGCCCTGCGCAGATGCTTACCACTTAATATACAAACAAACACAAAACACGCCGCCACGCTACGCGAAAGAAATGCCCACTAAACCTTTCTACCGTCATCATACAATTTTTAAATCTACAGACGAAATATTAAAGTGCACCAGTTAACAAAATTTTTTAAAGATTGAAGAAGTCCAAAGTCAATTTGCTTGATGGATTTCAAGATTATTTTGCTTTCCATGAAATATCCGTCTCGAAGGACCAACAAGTTAAATTGCCCTAAGTAACAAACTACCTTTGTACTATATTGTTTTCAAATAACGCAATAAGTTACCCATTGGAATACATTTGCAATGATGTAGTTTACACCGAGAAGTTGTGAATGATTTTAAAGCTAGTATTGAAAATTAATTTTGTAATAACAACATAAGTAATCATTCCTCACCTAATTCCTCGCCACAATGCGAACACTTCCTCTTGCCACTGACACTCAGCACTTGTTTATCTTCTCGCCCATCTGTCCGTGTCGCATCTCGCACGGGACGCTTGTAGTCTTGCGGCAACTGTTGTTGGCTGAACGCATTAATATAATTATTAATAAAGGTGTAAGTTAACGAACATCTTATTACAGTGGCATAGTTAACGTAATGTTTTTAGGTAATTAAATAATTTTTAGTGAATTTTTTTTTGATTTTTGAAATGAGGTTTTTCTTTAACTGTAATTATCGGTAAAATATCTATGTATCTGTAGTAAAAACAAATTTATTTACTTAGTTGTACAGAAGCACTTAAAAATTATTAAGAGACTACCTCATAATTAAAATATGCCTAGTGCGATTGAGACCCGATAAAAAATACAATTATTTATCAGATCTCTTTCTCGCAGATGCATCTTTTTTCTCTGCAAAGGTAAAGGATAAAATATTCCATCATAATAGATACTTTTATTCAATATAGATTATACATAATACTTTATTTACTACTGATTACGAGAACACCTCAGTCCTGAGAAGGACCAACAAGAAACCAACCGCAACTTTTTTTTAGAAATAGTTCATATAAGTATGTATTGTTGTACAATTAAATAATAGAACAAATAAAATCGTACAGCATAGATAAACAACTAAGCTTTTCTATTTCTTTATATCAACATTACAATCAAGCCTACAACGTTTACAAAAGCTAGCCAATGTGTGTGAAGTATCACGAAGGTATTCTAGAATACTTGTAGATATTTTAGAGATTAAAACCGGAGCACACAAATCAATTTTTTTCTACAATAAGTGAGACAAACGAGCACACAGTCCATCTGATTGTAAGTGGATGCTTTAGCCCATAGACATCTACATTTAACCTCAGTTAAGAATCAAAATGCAGATTCGTAGTCACACCTGAGGACTAATGTTGTCCGGTTCCCTACACTCACCATACGAAACACTGCAGCATTAAGCTGTTATTTCACACTGATATTCTGTGAGAGCGTGGTCCTACCCCGGTCGAGCCGACTTATTCGTGTTACAACTAAAATATGACTCATCGTGGCTCTACCGCGTATAAAACTACCACTCTACTAACTTTCAACACTACCACTCTGCATGACGTGTGTTGCACAAATACTTGTGGCAGCAAATTATTAAACTTCTTGATAGACGTCAAACAGCCTACGTTTACCACGCGTTGTACACGGAACCCAGACGAGATGTTTTTGTTACTTATCGTAAGTCAGTCCTTGCATAATTAATGCCTATTCATTCTTGCCTTGAAGATACTCATATTGTAATTGGACAGAAAGACAGAGGCCGTCAAATTAATCCACTTGTTCACTGTATGCATTACGAAAGACATAGTAAACTGTTTGGTTCGAATTTCGTTAGTTCGGTGTTGGAAAGTGAAGAGACTGACAAGATTACTTTCCACCAAATCAAGGTCACTAATAAGCTCTTAGCACTTACAGCATTAGCCCATATGTGACAGCAATACTCCATTCAAGAGCGGACTTGCGCTTTATATAGGTTCGGAAGCCGCCACTGGGTGATCTACCCCGCACCCTTGCTAGGACATCTACTTTCCTTGCAGTTGCTCTGACCCTGGACTCAATGAACCGCCCATAGTTAAGGTTTGAACATATCTTCACCCCTAACAACTGAAGGCGGTCGATGTACTCCAAAAATATATTTCGGAAATTCGGAAACTAGACTTCTATACAGTTTTATATTAAACTGTATAGAAGTCTAGTTTCCGATCAACTATTGCCACAACGTAAAACACACGGTCTTGTTGCTCAAGTATTTGTTGAGCTACGACTTTAAGTGCTAATATTTTTTTAGAAACTAAGCACAGGTGTAAAAGGTTGCCAGTGCCAGATATTTTTGAAGTTAAAATTTCTTTAGAATAGTTGTGATTTAAAACTAGATGAAACGAATAAGCGACAGAGACAAACATATACATCTTGAGGAATTAGCCTGCGAGAGAATGAGCAGAAAGGTGCAGACCGCGAACTCAAAAGATTGTGTGTTCGGATCCGCCCTTCGACTACTGTCGTGAAATTTTCCTAACACAAGCATTATCAGCTTACTAGTAGTGGTAAACCCTTCAATCCCCATAAAATTCGCGCCTGGTAAATCCCGAGCGGTCGCATGCGACCGCACCCACCAACAGCACTTAAAACCATTAAAACTTATATTTAGAGACTACTTTTCTATGAAGAAGTTTGGCATTATAAAATCTATACATAATTCTCTGTACACGCCCTTACCCAACAAAGATCGACGAAATCAGGGCCCAGGAGTGATCCCCTCGACGAGCAACCAAGGGTGGAGCCCAATGGCTTATGGATAATTAAATAAGAACAGTTAGGTAGGCAAACACAAACTTACCGACTTCCATAAGTGTAGGGTCTACCACAAGGTGGCGTCAGGGGCAAGTAAATGGTAGTTATATATATATATATATATATATATATATATATATATAGCTGCACCACGTTCGCCGACCGCTCCACAAGACGCTCCCCGTTATCGGATCACTAGGTTCAGCGTTCTCAGCGACAAGGTAAAAGTTTTATCACGCTATAGCACTAATAACTCGTCGATGCAATTAACGGCATAAACGTTCCTTTACTCACTCTAAATATTCAACAGTAAATTCAAAATGGCGGGCACAATTAACTCAGATTTTAGGCACGTTTCCTTATTATTGTCTTTCAACCAAAACACCAGCCGCCCGCAACCGTATGCCAGTCAAAACGGTACTTAAAACGGTCACAACCACAATTATATAATCCCGGCTTCGTTATCAAGAAAACAAACAAATTAAGATAAACCGTAAGGCTCGCGAAGTATAATCGATCCGGGCATCGACGCGGCAATTATATCAAAAATAATACGCGTGACCTCTGAACGCTACGGCTCGCTCACCAAGAAGGTCGAGACCCGTCCGTGCAGTCCTCGGCCGCACAGCTCCGCCTCCTCCCCCCCCCCCGGCCCCGCCGTCAAACCGGTTTCTCCGCTCGGAACGCGCGCTAAAATTATGCCTAAACATTCTTAATCTTGTGGTCTAAACAAAAGTCAGGTTTTACTTCATTAGAAAAAGATTTTATTGTATTTTGATAACAATAAAAATATATATAGCGGATGTCGGCAGCATGAAAATCACAATAATTTATATATATTACTCGAAATTATTTACGTAAAAAGATAAATTATATTCACACTAAAACTTGTATAACAATTTTATAATAAAACACTATAGTAAAACACTTATAAAACACTAGGAAAATCCAAAAATCAACACAGCAACATCCAAATGAAAATGGTGTACATAATGAACGTAGAATATAAATTAATATCCATAGACTAACTGTTTTTTTATTCCACTAGAGAATAGAAAATTTCATATTGATTCTATAATGCCAAACTTCTTCATAGAAAAGTAGTCTCTAAATATAAGATTTTATGGGTTAAAGTGCTGTGGGTGGGTGCGGTCATATTTGACCGTTTGAATTTTGACGGAATATTGAAGCGGTCAAATTTGGCCGCTTGTTATTTGAGAGGTTAAAGCTGATCGCACATATGTCCGCACCTTACGCGCCGCGTTTTCAAATGGCCTCGCAAATTTGTACGTACGCGTTGTATTGCCAAAAACTTTTAAAGTTTTTTCCAACTACTGGTGCGAAACGGTAGTGTGACATTGATCGCTCGGATCGCTATGGATTTTTTTTTGTAATAGCCTGCTTATTGGCAGTGGTAGTAGAAAATAAATGTCGAAGAAAAGAAGATTCTGGATTCGTAATATTAATTTAAAAAGGCAGTTGTATGTAAAATACTATACTTTATTAAAAGACTTATTAGATGAATTATGAACGATTTTTCAGATATTTGCATTTAACATAAATGAAATTTCAAAAACTGCTACATATACTAAAACCATATCTCTCTATAAAGGAAAGACTTGTTTTATGTTTGCTGTAAGTATTTTTACTGATAATTAAGTGAACAGGTATGATTGGGTTTTTCAATTACCATTAATTAACAATATAAGTATAAATATAATAAATTAGTATTCGTATTCGATGCATTTTTTTTTCAAATTATGCATAATTAATTACGTATTCAATAAAAGTTATAAAAAGTCTTGTGTGACTCAATGTTGCCTACACAAATATTGCCTATAAAGGATAAAGGAAGCTCCTGAAATGAAGTAAAAATATATTTCGAAACAAAAGCCGAAACCACCAGTTTTAGGGGAAAATCCACTAAGTTGGCAACATTAAACAAGTACATAACACAGTATCAGCACACGCCGAACGCGCCGCATTATATGACGTCATCAGCATGTGTGCTTCAATATTCGGATACCTACCGCATTTTATGAAATGCGACGCGTACGGCGAGTGCGGTGGTGACAAACGTGCGTTCAAGGAATATTAGTAATGGTAATAGCACTGCTAGTATTAAAAATAATACAATGTTTCCTATTATCTCAGCCTCCTCCTTGTTCGATGCTTTAAAGATTGTTAACATAAATTTTAAGTGTTAAAATATAAAAAATAACAAATTTATTTCAAAAAAATAACCATATTAAATAAAATTATCACATCAAAACCATTCAAAATAATCCACGATTTCATAATTCCAGACCATATAGCATCTATTTTACGTACCACCTGAGAGAAAATCAAATTTTGTTCGATATAATGAGTTTACCTATAGAATAAAGTAGATAGCGCCATTACAAAGCAAATTTACTCGAAAGAAACTATTCTTTTGATTTATTAACACTAAAATTAGCTATAAAAATAAACTTTTATCTTATATTTGTGCCGCGCTTGTGATTAAAAATCCCGTTATTAAATTAATCATTTGCCGTGAAATATTTTTATTTATATATCATTTCATTTGAAGATTTTACTTCTACCGCGTATGAACTGCACACTTTTTTATTTTATTTTATTATTATAAACCAGTAAAAGTTAGAGCCTATATACGTCCCACTTCTGGGCACAAGCCAGGGGTTTTAGGGCAAGGAAGTGTCCGCCGCGCTGCCCCAATGCGTGTTGGCGAACTTCACATGTCTCCGAAATATTTTTTTTCTTATACCTCAGACATGCAGGTTTCCTCACGATGTTTTCCTTCACCGCCGAGTACGTGGTAAAATTGCAATTAACAATTTCATTTGGTGCCGGCGGGGATCGAACCCGGTTATAAGCCAGTACTTAACTATAATTCTACCCGATTAGTAGTTATTTCACAGAATCACTGTCTTAGCGCAATAAGTTAGTCTTCAAGACTAGAGTGAATAGGTTATGTTCCCTCTAGTCTTGAAGACACCCAGATTTTATTTTATTATCTTTAGTTATCTTATAGAATAAGGGTGACAAACGAGCACACAGTCCACCTGATGGTAAGTGGGTGCTGTGGCCAATAGACATCTACATTTATCCTCGATCAAGAATCAAAATGCAGACGCGTTGTCAATCATGAGGGCTGAGATGGAATGCCTCTTCCAGTAAAAAGGGTCTCTGGTTCTCTATACTCACCATACGTAACACAGAAGTATTAAGCCACTATTTTACACTAGTATTCTGCGAGAACGTGGTCCTTCTCCAGTCAAGCCGACCCATTCGTGCTACAATGATACTACTAATGTAACTGCAGCATGGGTCTACCACGCATAGACTACAGGTGCACTATTCCTTCACTCTCATAACGACCGAAAAAATATTAGGCACAGGACCAACGTCTTACATGCCTTCCGAGGCACGGGGGTGAAACGCCGCCAATTTCCTGACGCCGGCTGCTACTGAGAATTTCTTGACAGAATAACCCAACAATTTTATGACCCGACCAGGAATTCGCACTCAGAACCTCATTATTAGTAGCCGCGCTTACGATCTCTAGACCGGCGAGTCAGTCAGACAGGATAACAGCGTTAAATTGCATCATAATGTTGCCATGTTTCATTACTGGTAATGACGCATTTGATCTAAGTTCACAGCTGTAACTGCGCATCTGCTTTTTTGTCATTAATCGAGGATAGACGTAGGTGTCTATGAGCCACAGCGTACACATACCATCATGTGGACTGTGTACTTATTTGTGACATTTATTTCCATTTAAAACTATGTGGTAAGGTGCCGCCAAGCAAGAATTACTGGTTCAAAATACAATGGTAATGAGAGGTTTCTTAAGATTAAGTTCTTAGTTTTTGAGCGAACTCATGAAAAGATAGATTAGTCTAATAAAGAGTTACCACTTTGGTGAACTGAGCGAGTTTATTTCGAAACAATCCAACGAATATCTCTTATATCATTTTCGCCAAATTTTTTGAAATTTTTAAGTTGTAGATTTCACTGAAATCATTAGAGCCGTTTCCAAGAAATTGACGACATATATTACAAGCACTGATTGCGAACACCCGAAGCGAAGTTAAGGTAACCAGTTACTTCTCGGCAAACGATTTGAAATACGTATATATTTGTGGACAATTTAAAAAGACTGTTATCTTGACTATAATTAACTTATGATCTTGGTACACTATACTGCGGGGAATGGGATTGTATCATAATTTTTAATTTTATTATTGTAATACATATTAAATATATATATATATATATAGGAAAAGGGTCGCAGCAGGACTGTAAAAACTACCGTGGCATCGGCCTTCTTAGCATTGTGGGAAAACTGTATGCTAAGGTACTGATTGAAAGAGTCATGAAAGAAACTGATGGAAAAATTTGGGATGTGCAAGCGGGATTTAGAAAGGGAATGGGATGTACAGATCAAGTCTTTTCCATGCGCATGATAGCGGAGAAGTTTTTGGCCAAAAACCAAAAGGTTTTTTGTGCGTTCATGGACTTGGAAAAGGCCTATGACAGAGTGGATAGGGATGTGCTATGGCAAACACTGAACTCATTTGGGTTGAGCACTGGCTTGATACAGGCATTGGAGTCACTTTATAGGGACTCTAGTGCTTGTGTTAGGATCAAGGGGGTCTACTCGGACTGGTTTGACATCCATAAAGGTGTCAGACAGGGCTGTGTGTCTTCCCCGTGGCTGTTCAACCTATTTATAGACAGTTGTTTGCAAAATTTGAAAGTTGAAGAATGCGGATTAAGAATGGGTAAGTTAACCGTCAAATGCCTTCTGTACGCCGATGATCAAGTTATCCTTGCGTCGTCGGCGGCCGAGTTGCAAATGATGGTTACATTAATGAACAGATCATTAAAAGAAAGGGGTATGAAAGTGAACGCAAGTAAGATGAAGGTTATGGTTTTTGAAAGAGAAGAAAGTAAAACGATTTGTGAAATAATAGAAGGGGAGTTGATCAAGCAAGTAGATGAGTTGATATGAGATGATATTTGGGCTGCGTATTTAGCAGGGATGACAGATATGATAAGGATATAGAACGACGAGTGAATGCGGGAAATAGAGTAAATGGGACCCTGCACTCTATTATGAAGAGTCAAAATGTGTCAAAAAAGGCACGTATAGCAATTTACAATGCTGTGTTGGTCACTACTTTAACGTACGGTAGTGAAAGTTGGGTGTGGCAGAAGAAGCACGGGAGTAGAATCAACGCAGTAGAAATACGGTCGTTAAGGAGTATGTTAGGGCTGAATCTGAACGACAGGGTAAGAAATTGTGTAATAAGAGAAGAGTGTGGTTTGCAAGATGATGTTGTGACCAGGATTAAGAAAGGAATGCTTCGGTGGTGTGGTCATGTGGAAAGAATGAATGAGGAAAGAGTGACAAAGAAAATTTATGTTGCAGAAGTGAATGGCAGAATCGGAAAGGGACGTCCTAGGCGAAAATTTATCGACCAAATTGGCGATTTATTGGAAACGGGCCAAATTAGGAGTACCCTTAACCGACGAGCATGTATGCGTAGGTGTATGGATGTGAAGGAGGCGAGAGAGGTGTGTCAGGATCGTGCCAAATGGAAGTCTGTAGTCTCTGCCTACCCCTCTGGGTGACAGGCGTGAGTGTTTATGTTATGTTATATATATATATAAACTTATGACTCCATTACATTCAACGAGCTATTTAGTAATGTAAGATCATTTGGATCTTTTTTTGGAAGACGCACAGTCTTACCAAAGTTAAAAAAGATAAAGAAAGATATATAAATGTTGTAGTAATAAGCAGAGTGTGAAGTAGCTTCAATCCAATTTTTATTTTATTCGTGATATAGCCACGTTGCAGCTATTTCATATTGGTACACTTACGATCAGGTGGACTGTGTGCTCGTTTGTCACACAATGCCATAAAAAGTACGAAATGACCCTATCATTTGTGGTAATGAATATTCTTAAGGTGATACCTCGAAAATTTGGTGGTTTTTCTATTTCACATATTTCTTTAAGTTTTATAGATTACAAACCAACATGTTGGTATATGATTTTTAACTATATGACTTTGGATTGCATAAAAGAAAAACACGATATCATGAGATTTTCTCGATAAAAAAAATTCCAAAGTAGGCTCTAATTAGTTACATTTTTCCATGACACCTCAATAATTTTACGAATAAGTTCATGGAATTATTTTTAAGGCATAGTAAATAATTATATCTAAGTTCTCTTAACCATTTTTTTTTAATACATAACATAGTTTTGCTTAAAAAAAATAAAAATGTTGTTTGGCGTTTACTTAGTTTTTTTCCGAGCGTGTGCTCGGTATAGCTATCTCATAATTTGCGTATTATGAAGTCATTGCATCACTTTCATTTTGACACTCCCTCAGTCGTCCGTGAACTTCACCGACAAAGGAATAAGCCACGCCCCCAAAACTACGATTCATTTTCAAGGTATCCTCTTAAACTTCCATTACACGGTACTGTAATATATATTTATATTAACTAAATATAAATCTACAATGTTGCGTTTTTAAAGTATGGAAGGGGCCTGAAGGGGGAAATGACAAAGAGCATGAATGAGGCACGACTTCTACATAACTAGGTAAAAATGCTCACGCTCTATTTTTGCCGAAATATCTTCCTTGCCGTACAGACTTTTAAATTTCTTTTCAGGAACTGGCGGCCTATAAAGTAGTAAATTCTTTAAAATATGTAACTAAGAATGAGTGTTGCACTATTGACACACTTTCGACTTTGAAGTCGAAAGTGTGTAATATAATTGATTATAATCGTTGATTAGGGCCTACTTAAGTATTAATTATCTCTATATCTATCTCCTTTTATTATTATCTAGTGAAAAGAGAGAGGGAGCTACTTTTGACAATTCTTTAATGTACTAAAACTACTCTGCTACCAGGACGGCACTATTTAGGATCGAGGTGAAATATTTTACAGATTTCATGTCGGTGGAAGTTAATTTGTTAGAAAAGTGTAGAAATTAATGTTTCCTTCTGAAATATGTTAAATTGATGAATATTATGCTTTATATTGATTACATTAGAAATGGATAAACCAAACTACGGATATTTCTAAAAGTATAAGAATAAAAAAAATTGTAAAAAGCCAAATAACACAGCACTGAGGCATTCACTGTTCTGTGTATATAAATACACTGGAAACCAGAAAGCTCTTATATCGCAATTTTTCAATATTCATTACACTGTGTGACCATCTATGTACGTAAATAAGTTAACCTCAGTCCTACATCTGGTGAGCGTAATTATTAGCCCTTATTGAACTAAAAACTGAGAAAGGCCCTTATTATTTTAAAGAGAGATGCTCTAAATAAATAAATAAATATTTTAAAATTTAAATTCGAGCACTGGACCACATGATCTTCAATCTTGCTTAAGCTACTAGAATTAAAGCGATTGTGAATCATCGTTAAGAAAATCAAGAGATGCAGAATCATCAGATACTGATGAGGTGGTTACCTGGCACTAATTTGATGCATCTGATGCAGGTTTTGGGGCGCGTCGTGGTATGAATGCCTTTGGTTGGCGCGCATTTTATTCTTCGCCTCCTCTATCCGACGGTGTTCTGCTTCCTGGAATAATTTAACACTTATCTTATTTCTAAAGCACTTTTGCAATGTAAGTAATGCCCTCGAATAGAACTACTTTTACGGATTTCATCTAGTTTAATTTAATTTGTTTTAAATCCTGTCATTTCAATTCAGTTACTGATGGCAGCAGTTAAGGTGTCCCTAGTCGACGGCACGAACTAAATGGTGGGGGGGGGGGGTTAAAATGCATGCTATCTCAGCCGATATCACGTGCGAAAGCGAAGGACATAATGATTTACAATAAAAAAGAACGCGCGAAATTTTATAAACAGACCTTTGGAAATCTGAATATCGTGAAAAATCTATTGAATATATCTGTTCAAATAAAATTATTTGCACTTTTGAACACCTAATCTATCCCTGTATGGTAACTGTTTTGCTATTTTCGTTCTTCTTATGGTGTTTATTTCCGCCCAAAGATGTGTTAAAATTAGCACTTTTAAATATATTCTTTTTTATTTTTTGTTTCCATACAGGGCTAGATAATGATGAGACAAATTGAAATAATTTTTTATTTTGAACGTACACCATCAAAAAGTAGAGCAATCGCCAGACTACGTTTGTACGGAATAATGAGTGACTAGTGTACCCGTAACTTAACATCGCTGGTTAATTAATCATTAATATTTGTCAAATATTGTTAACCGTGTTTTATGGCATTCTTTGGTAGAAAGGGCAAAACAATGGACTTGTGAAGAGCAGTAATAATGGTGGTATGATGATGACGAAAATGACTATTGAAAGAAAGAAAGAAGTGAAGTGTGTGCTGTGAACCAGCGATAATAGATGAAGTTGTTACAGACATTACATCGATTAAGAATCAAAATGAAGATGTTTTGTCACCTCTCAGGACTAAAGTGCAATGCTTCGTTACCAGTAAAAATGGTATCTGGTTCTCTTCACTGACCATACGAAACACAGCAGCACTAAGCTGCAATTTTGCGCTGGTATTTTGTGAGAGCGTGGTTCTACCCCGGTTGAGCTGGCCCATTCATGCTGGAATATATAGCTGCTGCATAATATAGTTGCGACGTAATTCCTACCACGTTGAAATACGAATTATCTTATACAAGAAATTTGGCCCCTGTCTAATAAACCGCAAGAGATCAAAGTCAGACAAGTTTCTTCAAATCGTTCGCGTATAGTGCAACCCTCTCCTGCCTGGAACTAAGTTTGAGTAAATAGCGCCCTCTAGCACCATTCTGGTACCAAGCACTATTGCACCCGCTGTTGTGTTTCAGTTTGAACAGTAAAAGCACCAGTCTAAATACAAATACAAATACATCGTGAGGCAATTCTTTGTAGTCCTAAGGGATCACCACGTACATGGCCTTTTTGATGGTAGTAGGTCACCAGAGACTGCTGTACCACCTGTTTGACTCCTACTTGGTTATTATTGTAATATTATAAAACAGTTCTTAGCGTGAATTACCTGTACAAGCCAGTGTTGGTGATAGTTATAATTGGCAGGTTTCCTGTTACGCGCCTGCATCCAGTCCGTACTGGAGATCAGCTTTGGCGTCGGGGCTGCGCTCAGTGCCTGAAAGTCATGTTAAGCCAATTGTATTCAATTGTTCTATTAGTATACCTACAATATATTTCAAAACTTGAAAACATGTTGTAAAACCAGTGCGTATTGCCAGTGACGACTTATCGATCTGAGACGTGGTCCTTCACTGTTGGCCGTATGAGGAATCTCAAGGTCGCTCAGCGAGCTTGATACACTAATAAATGTGAATATTTGCAGTAGAACTAGAGTAACCCATATCCCAACGGATTAGTAAGCTGCAGTGACAATGTGCCGGTCATATAGCTCGAAGAATTGACAATCGTTGGGGAAAAAGTGTTCTCAAGTGGCAGTCTCGTACCGGTAGGCGAAGCGTAGGGCGGCCCCCCACTAGTTGGAGTGACGACCAGGTAAGACATACAGGGAGTCGATGGATGCAGGTGGCTCAGGTTCGTGCTTTATTGTATTCTTTGGGGGAGTCCTATTTTCAGCAGTGGACTGGTGAAGCGCTTTAATGTTAATGATGATGATTCTATTAGTGATATATTCAATAAGTCAACTTCGACTATACACATCTTCCCATTTATTAACTCAACTGAATGAATTCTTAGTGCTACCTTTATCTCTGTCTTTTTACTAACTGAACCATTAACCCTTCACCCCCATTTTGACTAAGGAAAATGCCAGAAAGAGCTTATAGTTTTCGCAAAGTCGATACCCACGAACTAATAAAGCTGCTGCCCTTTACCAGTCGTTAGTCTTTAAATAGTTATACTGCCGTTTGTCATTTTTTATTTTTTAATTTCATAGAATAAGGATGACAAACGACCACACGAGAGCGTGTTGGGGACACACATAACGTACGTGTCCGCTCTGAGGATATCCCCATTTTTTGTTTTATTAACTTTAAACATTTCAGTGTTTATCCGTTCATTGCAGTTCGTTCTATTTCAATTAAAGTAAAGTATGCTCAATGAGCAATATTTTAGATATTTTTGTGGCAAAATTTCAAAAGAAAATTGGATATACATTTGAAGGCTAAGTACTTTGAAGGTTGATGATTAAAAAGGTTTATGGTAACGCATAATTACTTTAAAGACCTGTTCCACAAATCATTGGACGCGATGGGGAAATTGAAAAAAAAATTGCATCGTCCCCGTTTTAATTCAGAAAAGTTTCACGAAAGATATAACATTTTCCTATATTTTATATATATATATATATATATACATATAGGTACGCACATATGGACGTAAAGGCTAAATTTTTCGTTTCATAAAAGACAGCGAAACCCTAAACTGAAGTATACAAATGTCTTTATTTTTAAACGTAACGTAAGATTCATGTCTAAAACATCTCTGTTTTTATATTATATATATATATATATATATATATATATATATATATATATATATATATATATATATATATATATATATGTGTCATTACTAAACAACAAAATTGCTATTCTTTTGTCGCAGGCGTTTTTACTGAAGAAAGAGAATACAGTTTCCAAACTGTTATTCCGTAATGAACTACACACTCATTGCAATTTTTTTCAGTTGTAAATGTAAATCACATAATCAATAAGATTAAAATGCAAATTTGATCATTCTTTTGGCTAAAGCAGTAAAGTAAATATATCCGTGGTTACCTGTAGCGTGTGACGTGTCATAGGGTGATACTGTCCGTTGCCGTTAGTCCCGAGCTTCTGTCGCATCTGCACAGGCGTGCGATCTACGTTCACATACTCGACCGCAGATGGTACGCGGCTGCTTCTGTAGCAAAATATTATATTGATAGAATTAACAAACTCAGTTTAGTTGTGTCACCTGACCCTAAATTTCATTGTAAAGGCCTAACATAGTTCAATTCCTGTTGTCAATTAAAGGCTGAATTATTCTTTCTTCGGTGGTAAAGGAAAACATTGAAACATGCATATTTTTGGAGTTTACTCCTAAAGAATAGATTTTCACGTATAGTGCATTACAAATTATAGCGAGGTAGCGAAATCGAGAATAAAAGTCAAGACGTTAAATTGCCCCTCCTCGCCACAATTTTGCGCATCATAAACTGAACGCGCGTAAAGTAATAGCGCCATCAACTTTATTCTACAGGTCAATTTATCGAACAAATTGATTGACTTGAATCTCAAAGTGACAGTGTTACGAAAATAGACGCTAGATGGCCAAAGCACTGTTATTCTTATGCATATAAATACTGGAAGACTTTTTAACCGTCTGGAAAAAATAGGGTGTAACATGTAATCCTTAGCTGAATCTGTTATACAATATGGCTTGTCAAGCTATGGGAGAACCTATAAAACATATCTAGATCGAATATAATCACTTCAGATGCGCATTTTAAAAGAAATAGTCCCTAATAATCTCAAAATTAATTTTAAAGATGATTATCGAAAACTATTTGCATTTTGTAAAATTATACCTATTCACGACAAAGTTGAACTAACATTACTAACTGAAAATTACTTTACTGAAAATTTTAAAAAGGTAGATAAGTTATTATACTCGGCACGCAGAACTGATAATCTAAAACTGCAATTACCTTGATATAATAACTTATACGGAAAAAGAACTTTAAACTATGTTATACCACGGTAATATTATCTATACAGTATTGTAACTCGGCCGTATCTTTCAAATAAATGCCTACAGCCGTGCGGCACGTAAACATGTGATAGGGCTACCTGCCTTCAGCATTTTTACACTTGCCTACTTTGTGTTTCCATTTAGTTTTATGATTGTAAATATACTTTTTATATAAACAAATATAGTAGGTACTTTGTGAATTGAATAGGAAGTGTTCAACAAAAATGCGTGTCGTTTTTTGATTGGTAGATTTAATTAAAAAACCATGTTTATGTTTTACTAACAGTCGGTCTTATTTTGCTACCGAAAAATATTTGCGCCTCGGCTGAGACTTACGAAATGCTTTATTATTAGATTTTTAAATATAAAAAATCCGCTTTCTAATATAAAGCTTCATTAAAAATTGTTTTGGGAAACATGGACAACGTGGAGAAAAGGAATATCTTTTAATTGGTTATAGATACCTGCAGCTACTTTACAATTTATATATTGGTTTTAAATGAAGTTTGGATTTATTATTTCTTTATTTCAATTCTATTATTTATTTCCTCCATTTTTTTATATATTTCGCAAAATCATCTCTGCGGCACAGTCTCGACTGTCTGCATGCCGAGCGCATGCCGAGATCGAGGCGCGTAGGTATAGCTCTCGCTTCGTCCGTTTGTATGAAGTTGGAATACTGTATAGATAATATTACCGTCACGGTAATATTATCTATACAGTATTGCAACTCGGCCGTATCTTTCAAATAACTGCCTACAGTCGTGCGGCACGTAAACATGCGATAGGGCTACCTGCCTCCAGCAATTTTACATTTGCCTACTTTGTGTTTCCATTTAGTTTTATGATTGTAAATATACTTTTTATATAAACAAATAAAATAGGTACTTTGTGAATTGAATAGGAAGTGTTCAATAAAAATTCGTGTCGTTTTTTGATTGGTAGATTTAATTAAAAAACCATGTTTATGTTTGAATAACAAATCGGTTAAATAAATTTGCGACCGAAGAATATTTGCACCTCGGCTGAGACTTACGAAATGCTTTATTATTAGATTTTTAAATATAAAAAATCCGCTTTCTAATATAAAGCTAAAAATAACATAAATTAAAAATTATTTTGGGAAACATGGACAAAGTGGAGAAAAGGAATATCTTTTAATTGGTTATAGATACCTGCAGCTACTTTACAATTTATATGTTTGTTTTTGAATGAAGTTCAGATTTATTATTTATTTATTTCTATTCTATTATTTATTTCCTCCATTTTTTTATATATTTCACAAAATCATGACTGCGGCACAGTCTCGACTGTCTGCATGCCGAGCGCATGCCGAGATCGAGGCGCGTAGGCATAGCTCTCGCTTCGTCCGTTTGTATGAAGTTGGAATACTGTATAGATAATATTACCGTGGTTATACCTAATCTAATCAATCACTTACCTAAATCTTTGAAAGACGTCATTACACGTAAAAACATAAAATATAAATTAATTTTTTTTTATATACAATTAACTCTTACTAAATACTCGCAACACTTTAAACAACTTCTCGTTCTATATTATTGGTTTACTTTACCAACATATTATTTTATTATAAATTTATGAAAATATATGTTATAATCGGCCTGTGGTTGCGCGGAAAACCATTCCTATTTATTTATTTTGACGGTAGGGAAAGAAGATGACTCTAGAATATCACGTAATCATCGCAACCGAGGAAAAAAAGGCACGCGCGACCGACGCGCGCCCTCTTCCCGCCGCGCTCGTTGTTGGAACCATACCGCTAGTAGAACCGCTTTAGCCTGGAAGCAGTCGAGCTCCAGGAAACCCGCCTCACTTCGTGTGAGATATAGTCGCGCACCGCCTCTCCCCAGAGAGTCTGTCCAGAAGAAGTTCCAGAAGTCGCAGCTATAGTGCCCAACAGCATAGAAGAGACACCCCGGTGAGTCAATATTCCTAATAATATTGCCTGCTTGATATAATTGTGTTTTAACCCGCTCCAATTTGTTTTTTCCTAATCAAGCAGGATTCCTTTCATCGATTTGGCAAATAATAGTTCGTTTTATAGTTTTATAGCTATAGTTGCCGTTTATATAAGTGTAGAAACATTTAGTAGATACAGTCCACTTAGATTAATAGCTCGCGTAATAGGTTTTAAGGTTCGACCGGGGAATTAGACTTCGGCAACCTTAGGCTCGACGCTCCACCAGCCTGTATCACGATTATTCACAGAATGCAATAAGTTCACCTTGTGATGTTACGCTCATCGCCTAAAACTATTTTATATTTTTGTACCCACAAATAGTTTGTCAATTAGAAACATAACATTTAATGCACCTATATTTAAGTTGATAATAATATTAATGTAACTTTGGTAATGTAATGTATTATAAAGTGTTAATTAGAATAATGTGTCGACAGCAATGGTGTACGGAAAAACTCTAATGAGTTTATGTTTACACTAAAACTATTCATCTTTGTAATCATAAATTTCTTAAATAAATAAATAAAATAAATAAAAATTAATAAATGTGAACGGAGTGGAAGCCTATAGCACTGATATTTTGCAAAAAATAAAAACAAAAGTATTAAATTAAATAAATTGATTAATTAAAATCTGTCAAAATTCAAATCATATCGACCCTACTTTACGAATGACAATAAAAATAAATTTTGTAGGCATCTTTGACCTTGTCACTTCGCAGGGTCACAGGCTAGGGTGGACATGAATAGAATTTCGATAGATTTTAATTAAGTAACTTATTTAATTCAAAATTTTCGGTTTTTATTTTTGTGTAAAATATCAGTGCCATAGGCTTCTACTGCGTTCACATGTTACATCCTACTCTTTTCCAGACGGTAAAAAAGGTCATCCAGTATATAAATTGCACACGGATAACACCTATATCACAGAATAATAATATAATGACAAGGGAAGTACTTTTCTCCTAAATTTGATTCGCGATTTGCAACGCTGATGATTGATATCTAGAAAATTCAATATATTTCGAGGATTATACAGTCCGCTAAATGTACAGGAGTAACGTTACTCTCTCTCTCTCTCTCTATCTCTTGACCTGAAGGTCATACATAACCTTCTCAAAGAATGAGAGAAGGAAAAACTGTTCCAAGCAGATGGTAGAACTACTTTTTTGCCTACGAACCCAACTGGGTAGGCACCCTTTTACCTATTTCTGCTGAAAAACAGCAAGCCATGTGCTGCTGTCAGGTCTGAAGGATTTAGAGAGCCAGTAGAACGCAGCTATATTACGATTGTAGCACGAATGGGTCGGCTCGACCGGGGAAGGACCACGCTCTCACAGAATACCAGCGCAAAACAGCAGCTTAGTACTACTGTGTTTCATATAGCGAGTGTAGAGTTTCGGAGACCCTTTTTTACTGTAAATGACGCATCCATCTTAGTCTTCAGTGGTGACGACACATCTGCGTTTTGATTTTTAATCGAGGATAAATGTGGATGTCTATGGGCCACAGAAAACAAGTTGATACTTATCATCAGGTGGACTTTATGCTCGTTTGTTACTCTCATTCTACAAAAAAAGGCTGTGAGGCGCTCCAGCTTAGTTCTCAGAGGTGACGAACCATCTGTAAACCTTGTTTGTTCTTCGAAGTTGGTTGCAGGTGTTTATGGGCTACATCAGGCTGTAAGTTCTTTTGTCACTTCGATTTTAAATTAAAATAAACTGCGGGTCGTATAGGCTTCCACAGCTAAGACTTCAGCGTGGACACAGCGTTAAAAAACATTGATTATGCTGTCCAGTCTAGAAATATATGTACATATGTAGTTTACAAACCTCATAGTGATTTCCCTTTCTATGGACTCTCTACTCCTTGGTTTCGGTGGCAAGATCGGCTGTGGAGTCCTCATTACATTTGGCACCACTCTTCTTTCGGGAAATTTGGCTTTATCTTCATACAAGACTTTTCTACTCTCCTCAACTCCAAAATGACTTTGGATGTGCTCTTCCGATACGAATGGTTTCCTTTTCATATTCTCATCGAAAACTGGCCGTTCTGGCACTTTCGGCGGCATATGTGTGTGAGTTTCACTAATCAATAAATTTGGCATAGAATGTCTATAATTTTGGTTAGTTTTTTTAACCCTATGCGATGGAGTCTTCTCCGCAGTGTGCGTCACACTCGAAACGTCTTGGACAGACTTTTGTATTATTCTATTCTGGTCTCGTAGCAGATTCTCTCTTTGTCTCCTCAACTCTTCTTGTTCAAGTTGTAGGAGCTCTCTTTCGAATCGCAGTACTTCCTATTAATAGGTTTGTATTAGTACGTTATCTTTATGTTAACCTTTGTGGATTTGTTAGGAAGTTTAGTAGCAACAGACTTAAGTGCAGGATAAGATGGCGTGGTAATTAAATGTTTGATGAGCATAAGGAAATACAAACTTCGGTTCGATATTGAACAGATGATCTATATCGCAAAGACTTCCATGAATACCACAAGACTGACTGCGTTCAAAGTTACGGTCAATTATCCTTTCCTTTAGACGATTGCGAGCGGGCGAGTAGACTATACGTGACTAACAGACTTCTTTCTATACGTGGTAGAGCCACGCTGCAGCTATATATTACGGTTGTAGCACGAATGGGTCGACTCGATCCGGGAAATAGCAGCTTAATACTGCTGTGTAATGTTGTGTAGAGATCCGGAGACCCTTTTTTACTACGGAAACGAGGCATTCCATTTAGTCCTCAGGGGTGACAACGCATCTACGTTTTGATTATTAATCGAGGATAAATGCAGACGTCTATGGGCCACAGCGTCCACTTACCGTCAGGTGGACTGTGTACTTGTTTTTCATCCTTATTACACAATAAAAGACTGATTTTCTTGTTTTGTAAGTCGCGAACTTTTTTTTCGACAATCTCAATGATTTTGCTAATGTGAATAAAAAAACACTGTCATTATTTATGTGCGCACTTTATAAACGTGATTTGAAGACTATTTCAGATAAGGATGTAGCTTTATTTCGTATTTGTCTGAAAACAGTAAATGTTGTAAATGAAAATACAACTGCGTGGAGTATTTATCGTGCCAGGTCCACAGCTGTGAGTTTTTGTAGGTATGAACACAGTTTTTGTTGGGTATGAACTGTCAGTTTAATAGTATACATAGAAGTCTTTGGTCTATAGTAATAATTAATATAGTCTTATGTTTTTTTTTCTTTTTTTAATGGTAACCAACATTTGTTTTCCTTGAAACAGCTTGTAAGTTTAGTGTAAAACATGTCAATCACCTTTATATGAGCATCGTCAAAGTGCCCGTCAGGCCAATCCTCGTTAGTGCGAACCGCCTGTAAAGTTACACCACGGCGGCCATGTTGTTTAATGTTATTTACACACACAAAATGGTAGATGATGACAGAGCATATGTTAATCAAACAAAAAAGTAAAACACATTGTGATATTCTGCAAGCTTCATGTAAAAATGCGCATTGAAATAGATTTTAAACCATGTAAATGTATTTTAAAGTATGTAGCCATATTTTATACGTGTTAATAAGTGTTTTAAAACTAATAGAAATTATTAAATGGAAAGCTTCGTAGCCATGCTAAGTTCGCAATGAATAAATGTGCAAAAACAGGAGTAAATAAAAGGCAAGAAGATACTGTGATATAAATACTTTTTATTGGGCAAGGTAAATCAAATATACAATATAATAAGCTCTAACCAAAACTACTTTCCAATAACGTAAATAAACAAAAACTCAGAAGAGAATTATTTAAACTTAACAAAATATAATTTTACACGATATTTATTAGGCATTAGAAAGCGGTGCTATGTTATTTTAGCAGCATATTTATAATAAGTAATTGTATGAATTATAATCTGTTCACTAAGGTAGTGTCAAAACACCCGGAAGCACACTTATTATTTTTCTTTTATTTTATTATTGTTATTGCCTGTTTGAACTATATTCTAAGAATAAAATGATATACTATTTTATTCTTATGGTTATTAAAATACGAATATAAATAATAAATACAAGTTAGATAGCAAAGAACTTTTCAATTCGATGCTTCTTTTTAAAATGCCAAATTCTCCTACGGATGTACGCCGCTCGCGGCGACCTATGATTTTGCGGCGGCGCCTTTGACAACATGCGGTACGTGCCAAGGCGGCGCGACACAAAGCCGAACGTAATTAAGCGAACAGACTACACTACACAATTACACCAAAACCAAATCAACATGTTTGTATAAAGCAATGACAGGAACTACATTATTTTTAAATAGACAATGTAAACCACGATCAGGAGGTAGATTTGGATCATTGCTTTACACAAAAATCTTCTAAATAAATGACTGATGTGGAAAGAATTCCCATCACCGGAATTTGATATTTACACAATGCTAATAAACGTGTATAATACGTTTTTCTAATAATGAAAATAACTGCATTTTTAGAATAATAAATAAGGTTTCAAAGCTAAGATTTATGAGCAGATACAAATTACTAATAACAAATGATATTCTTACAATATTTGCTATGAATCTTATATTATATTGTTAGTTAATCATAATAATTATATGAAGAAATCGAGAAAGAGCAATTAATACCAAAAATTTACAAATCATCTCTAATCTCTTATTGTTTTAAATGAAATAATTACATTTGATATTAAAAAAAATACTTCTAATAAAAACAACTCTGACTATTAGTCTAAATAGCAGTTTGTTATACACAGATAAATCAAATGACACCCATTTTAACTAATCTTCTTAAAAGCATTTCACTGGTGAAGCGAACTGAAGATAGTTGATACGATTTAGCTATTCCGTATAAGTTAAATATAATTGACCCTAAAAGTGTACCCTGTGACACTACCGTGTTCATCGAAGGTACACGAATATTTAGCTTAATAGGGTGCATTGAGAAATGATAAATTTTATTAAGTTTAGTTGGGTCTCACCTGTTGCTGTTGTATTTTTTTATCCAAACTATCAATTTTGGTTTGATCATTATCGGGGGCATTTGACAAGGAAGTGAGTTTCGAAGTTAAATCTTCTGTAAACTGCTGTTCGTTTTTCTTCTTAGTAGATTCTTCCTCATCGGAGGTTACCGTTACTTGAGTATAAGGCTGTAAATGAAACTTGTGTTTAAAAAAATGGAGAATGGATTGTTAATATTTAAGTATATACAGAGAAATTGCCGTATAATAATTGTATAATTTTTATTAATTTTTTTTACCTTTTAGTTTTACCGTGTAAGTGTAAATATATCTTTTACCCTATAACGTCCCTTGGATGTCGTAAGGCGGAAACAAACCAGGAGATAGGCAGCAGCGTCTTCTCGATAACGACAGTAATATAAAAAACTGTGGTTGTCAACCCCAGTGAGGTGTCAACTATGCAAACTATTTCCCTTGTGAGTTAATCGCATCGCAATTGCGCACGACACATCAAAGTTTAGACGTAATCGAATGAATGGTATAGGAACGTACACGGGACAAACAGAGCAACTTTTTTTTCTAAATAGATAGATCTATTAATATTCACGGTGGTACAATAGTAAACACATAAAAAATTTATATGCTTACCTCACTATTTTGTCTGCTGTGTGGATTAGATGTTTCGGGCGAGGATTGCCCTTTATACCAAGCTTCTGCCGATGGTCCTCTATCAATATCAACGCCAGAATCCCTACTGTCTCTTAACTTTGCGTCCATATCATGGGACAATGTCTTTTTGTACAGTAGTTTTTCGATTTTTGTTTCTTCTTGCAGAAAGGATGTAATATCAGGACGCGGTGCTAAAGTTAGATCTACATCCAAATAGCTGTCATCAACTTGTCCTTCGATACCGAGGAAGGAAGTGCGTTTGTTACGTATTTCCTTCTTGATCCGACGAGCCGAACTTGTGTGTTTAAAATTACCCTGAAATGAACATTTAGGTTTATTTATTTCTTATATGTCGGAATTATTACATAACATTAAAATATACTATATTTATTACCATTATAAAAAAAGAATTAAAACTAAAAACTTAAAATTATCTTACATTCCTACTTCGCGCGGTATCGCACCAAGAACGCTGGCTGCGTTTCCTCGTTGAATACCTATACTTAGCTTTTGAGCGAAAAAAACCAATCCTCACAAGCAACGACAACATATCGCACATATAAAAGTTTTAGCTGCCGCATTTAAAAAAATTTCAATAAGGTCTTCTCCATCAGCCAGCAAACATTATTGTTGGATTTGGACTCCTCTCCTCATAAAGAGGGTTTGCCTTAATCGTCATTCTTACTTTATAATAATTATTAATATATATATATAATATGAATTCCAGTAAGTCTTTAATAATTACTTCCTTTAAGTCGAGTTGTATCATTTAAAAAAAGTTACATTCCTCAATACTAATAACGTGTCTTTTATTGTTGATGCATTTTACGTACATAAACTGTACACATAATAATTAAAATTTTACTTGAAATTGAAAGCTTTTTAAGTTTCATGGCTCTACTAACAATAGAAAATTCAAATTATCTTTTATTTATAAAACATACTTTCGCGACCGCCATTTGGTAAAATAGATAATCACAAATATAACCATATTCCTCTTTCGAGTCGTACATGCTTCAATTTATTATGTATTTCTAAAAAATTGAATATTTACGTACATTTCCAAGAAGTTCATCTGTAGGTGGTTCTTCAGTAGGCGGAGGAGGGGGTTTTTCTTTAGGAGGCTCCAAAACATTGGTAGGTAGATCAAGTGGAAAAGCCCCGGCATCGTCCGCCGTATTTTGATAGAATATATCAATGTTCTCATACAGCGGCATCACTGATACCTTATTGTCTATGTCGAAGTTCAATAAAGCGGCAGCTTTATCTGTGGCCTTTGAATCGTTTATATTACCATCTAATTTTAATTCTTCTTCCATTTTACTACTATCTGCTATGCTATCCTCGGAATCCAGTTCTTTAAATGCTAGCTCAAGAGCATCGATAACCTGAAGAATGTTTAAACTCACTATTAAAATATATGAAAAGTATTTAACAAATCAACAATAACGTATTAAAAACAAAGCTTAAAACAAAAGACCTTAATGTATTAAGTTTTCACAAGTAACGAATTCAAAGAAAAAAATATTTTACTGTATTTATATTAATGTAAATTTGAAGTAAAAACTGACATGAAAATAAACAAATAATATAAAGTACCACATCAGTAAACCAAGAAGTTAAAATAAGAAATAATCCATGCTGAAATCACAAGCGACAAGACAATATTATTAGCACATAATGCAGCGAAAATGAAATGTTACAACAAATACCTTCACCCAAAATATTTCTTACCTTGCATTAACCCATCACCAAAAGCTGACGTAACAAATCCGAATGAGAAAACCTTTATATGAAAATAATTATATTTATGAGAACAATGCTATGAGGGGCGTTTATAACAGATACCCTGAGCCTACTAAGTCACACTCACAAGATACGGCCTTGTTTGATTAAGATATGCGCCTCATAGATAACATTATGTTTATCGTAACTCAAAAATAGTAATGTACCTGACTCTTCTATGACTTAATATTTCCTTTTAATATTAGACTACATTTAAATGAAAGGAGTATAAACATATACATAAATAAAACCCAAACGTAACAGTGCAACATATATTTTCTATAATATGAATTTACAAATATCACGTAGAGAACATTTCTAATGAATGCAAAATGTGACTACATCTAAAATTTACGATATTTTAATATATTTGTATAAAGAGCTATATTTAAAACCCTGTAATTTACGCTACAATAATAGATCGTTTATTTTTGGATGTGGTGAAAATAACGATTCTTGATTAATTTGTTTTAGCACAACGAATTAAAACGGTGAAATGGTGTATTAGACATCAAATACGAATGAAAAAATTATATACTGTTACATGGCATGGTGTACACGAATAAATTAGTATTACTCGAGTGAATCTAAACGTAAGAGTTTTCCTAATAAAACGCGATTAACGTTCGGAAGACCGGAAAATTTTAGACATAATCAAGAGATCATAAAAATTCTAGAAAAGTTATAGCCTATATCGTCGTTTCTCATATCACTTGCAAAATGCAATAATGAGAAATAGAATAGGAAAATTCTCATGTTAAGCATTTGGTGCAAAAGGCTTCAGTTATATACTGTTTTTGGTACTTGTAATACATGTATTGGTAGTAGTTTTAACAGTAGTTTTATTATTAATAAACAAAATAGTTTTCCTTCTGTTAGGTTCCAGGCAACGTTTAGTTCGTTTTTGCCAGAAAGGATTAGAATCTTGTGAACTACTTACCGTTAAATTTGTATCATGATTGTTTACACTGTTTTCATTTTGTGTTTCGACAGCGTCGATCTCATTAGATAAATGAATCGGTGGAACAGGTTTACTTTTATTGACGTGATCCGTACTATGATGAATGGGTGATGTTACATCGGCTACATTATCAGAAAGCGGTTTATGGCTATCGTTAAATAATTTTAGCGTTTTAATGGAATTCTTTGGTGAAATGTTAGTAGTAGTTGTAATGTTAGAGACAGTTACCATTGGCATGCTTTTGCAGTTAGAAGAATCGTTAGTAGGGCTAGTTTCATTAATATTAAGATTATTTCCGGTACTAGTGTTCAAAGTGTTGCAAATTTCATTCAAATTTAAGTGAATAGTCATCTTCCCCTGAAATACCACAGTATCGCCCTCCGATGCAGTAGACACAGGATCATTCAAACTTACACTGGAGTCCTGATTGTCCAAACTTTTAAGAGTGTCTTCATCTTCTTTGTCAATTTGAATTTCTGTTAAGTCTTCAGTGACACTTAATTCTTCTTGTTGTGATACTGCTTGAACGTAATTACTACCACTGTCTGTATCCTCAACTTTGCTATCTTCTTCTTCTACTTCTTCCACTAAAATGCCACTAACAGTATTTTGATCAGACTGTGTGTTACTATCAATTACTTCTTCGATTTTGGCTGGTTCTGAAACAATTATATTATCTTCATTCGATGACTCATATTCGGAAACTTCAGCCATAGGTTCTCCAATAGGAGAAGCTACTTGAGTTAAATCCGCAATATCATCCGGTGGTGCACAAGAGTCTCTAGCAGTGTGTATACCACTGTCCTCTGTTTCAATATCACTTGAAACAGTATTGTTTTGCATTTCAGCACAATCAAAGTCTTCTAAACTTTGAACCCTTCCAAACGAATTAGGTGATGATTGACCATTAATATCCAAGCTATCAAGCGACCGACAGAAGCTTTGCATTTGATTCTCTATACCAGACAGACTTGATTTTAGGGAACAATCCAACTCTTTATCTTGTGTATTATCACAAACTTTGCTTTCAAATTTTTCATTACAGACCATTTCTTCTTCTACTGATATTTTAGGAATTTCTTTACTCTTTGCAGCGTCTAAACAGGAAAGTCGTTCTTTAAAACTCATAGAAACTTCTTTAACATCTGTTTTTGTGATTTTTCCTTCTTCTTCCGAAGTTTGTGATTTAAGGCTAGATAACCGATCTTTTAGAGATTTTGTGTTGCTAAGATCTCCATTTGACAGCCTTTTAAACTTTTCTGGTTCTGTAGACTTTATCTTTTCTAAAGACGATAATCGTTCTTTCAAAGGCTTGACTTCAGTGGGAAACTTTGTCGGGTCACTTGTCGATTTTTGTACATGCATTTCTTCTGTAAACTTCTCTAGGCTTGTCAACCTATCCTTGATAGATCTTTTGCCAGCAATATCAGGTAATTTTGGTTTAGTTAATTGTAACTCTTGTGAATTTTCTCTTTCAAATTGCTCCCTTCGCTTGTGTATATCAACTTTTGGCAAATCTTTCTTTTGGTTATTATTTTTTATGTCAATCGTACGTTCCTGTTGTAAGGAAGCAACTTTTTTATCAATTTTGTTGCTAACAGACGTTCTAATTCTGTTAATGTCACCATTAGATTTCTCTTGAGATTTGTCTTTGAAATTATTGTTGACAACTGTCTTTACAATGTTACTGTTTGTTTGTGAAATGATCCTGGATTTATAACCCTCTATTGCACCTTCGTACGTGTATTCTTCTGGCTCAGGAGAGCTAATTGTTGTAGTCGTGCAAGTATCGTATTCGTTGGTACTCGAGCCGAGCTTGCGATTATTACCACAATTAGACATATTATCAACATCTGAGTGATTTTTGTCGAGGTCCATTCCATCACTCTGAAATTAAAAGAAAATCATTTTAAATTCTTTGCAATAGGATGTAAATAATTTTCAAGTAATCGATACATTAATAGGTTTTATAAGCCAATGAAAAGTTAAGAGTATCAAAAAAAACTAATGAAGTCATATTGTTGCTAATCAACTTTAGCACAAACACTTAATTTTTAATGTAGAATTTATTGTTAAAATTAGACACTGTTTAATTTTAAGCGAAACAAAAGTATTTGAAATTCATCATTACCATTACTTCCCGTTCTATTCTAAGCTTAGGCCTCCTCTAATGAATGCTACAAAGCACAATCCTGAGTCACCTGCATCCATCGACTTACTAGGCCAGCATCCTGTATCTTTGACCAGGACATCACACCATCAAGTGGAGGACCGCCTACTTTGTTTAAATTTTATATCTTATTATTAGTATTAAAAATATTAACTCTTTTAGTTCATAAACTTACGGCAAGACTGTGTGTGTCGCAGTCCTCGCTGAGGCTGCTCTTCGTGCTGGAGGTGCCGATGCCTAAGTCACTAAGATCGTGTCCGTCGTCATCTGTGTATAGGGCTAACGGGTTCCGCCTTCTGCGCCCGGCTCTGGAAAGATATTTTGATTTGTAGTCATTATCTCGAATATTGTACACTGTTAAATTAAAACTACTTTAATTTTATTAATTTATAAACTTCAATTTTATCAATTACAGGATCCCAAGCAGGTGGTAGTACCCAGCCTCCTTCTCTATTGAAGTTAGGATGTTTTTTTTAAATTTCAATAGCCTCACGTATCATCCTTAGTAGGAATCGATATTCTTTCGCGAGGATTTGTGGTCTATCAAATCTGTTGTAATGGTGGGCACCGTCCAGTATATTATGATCACAAACTGAAGACTTCCAGACAGAGGGAAGTCCCGTAATTAATAAAATTGAAACCAAACCCAAGCGTACCACTTCAAGAAAGAGTAAGTTCATTATGCGTAGATCGGACCATAAATAATAATTAAAAAGATGAAGGTACTCCGGGTTAACATTGATATCAGGATGTCAGTCACCTCAATCCCCCGTGAGCATACCGTAGTTTTAATCAATGTGTAGTGTTCGCGCCAACATAAGGACTGCCTTCATTACGTTTATAATGTTATTAGAATAATTAGTCTGTGGAAAAATCTAATAACACTTAGTTTTGTTTCAATTTTTACTATAAATGAGACCTCAACCGGGGCTATATCGTACGTATGACCAAGGACTAAATTAACAATTTGAAAATCTGGTTAAACTTCTGCAGCGATTGCTGCTGCTTATAATATGACAATAGTTATTTAATAACAGAAGGAAATTAACCTTCTAGAATCTATGAAAATCTGATGTTGTTACCAGGATTAAGAAAGGAATGCTTCGATGGTTTGGTCATGTGGAAAGAATGAATGAGGAAAGAGTGACAAAGAAAATTTATGGTGCAGAAGTGAATGGCAGAGTCGGAAAGGGACGTCCAAAGGAATTTATCGACCAAATTGGCGATTTATTGAAAACTGGCCAAATTAGGAGTACCCTTAACCGACGAGCATGTATGCGTAGGTGTATGGATGTGAAGGAGGCAAGAGAGGTGTGTCAGGATCGTGCCAAATGGAAGTCTGTAGTCTCTGTCTACCCCTCTGGGTGACAGTCGTGAGTGTTTATAGATGTTTATAGATAGAAAATCTGCAGTTGCCATACCGCCTGAAAAGCGTGGCAACTATGGCAAAATCCCACCTAAAGGAAATCTTTGGAAGAGGCCAATGTTCACCAGTGGATGAATGGATTTATTAAAGTGTGTGTAGGATATAATGATGCTTGTAATTAATATAAATAATACATTGCAACCATTAACCATGCCTTCGAAATTTCGTACATTAATACATTAAAGTATTATGTAATTAATTTAATAATTAAAAACGTATATTATCGGTAATAAATAAACTTCAAATCGCATGTAATGTATCTCGTTCAAAATAAGAACTCCTGCTTCGTAAAAAGAGTTGTCAATTTGAAACACATTCTTTTTATTCTAGAATAATTCCCACAAAAAGTTTTAACGTTGCAAATATTCGTTGAGTCACTAAAACCAAAGTGCGTCGGTATAATTAGTTACGGATAGTAATGTCAACGTTGCGTCACCCGGCTGGACTTGACTCAGCATCGTTTATCTAGCTATATCCACGGAAGATCACCAGATAACTCACGTTCACTATGCGCCGCGAAACTATTACTAGGGTTTGCATCCCATCCTAGAGTACGGTAAATTGAAACATGGAGAGAAAGAAACGTCGACGTTGAGGATGCTCATCGATAGTTTATTAATTAAGTTTAAAATAAATATGATAGCAATCGTCGGATTTCTTACACATTTTTGATTGCGTAAGACAAGCATAGAAAATAAGTCTGATCCATGTAGATAAACTTATTTCGAAAGCAGGGGAATGCAAGCATATTTTCGTTTTTTTTTTACTAAAACTGAAATTACAGACGAACTGGTAACGACGGTGAGTGGTAACTACAGTCCATTATTGATACCTGCTTTATCACCTCACATTTTACCTACCCTAAGTCTTCACACGTCATCATCCTCATTCTTAGACTATGATGATATGATATTATAGGTCTCTATTATGCAATGAATAAGATATTCAATGGTAACCGAAACATAGAAAAAAAAAACAATTTTGGAGATTTAGTTTATAGTATGTGTTTATTAAGTAGTTTAGAGTGTAATTAGGTAGTACGGGCGGCACTGAAAATTTCGGGAATCAAGGAAGTGACACAACATTACTATTTAAAAATGTATTTATTGCTTTTCGAAGTATTCTCCGCGAAATTTGACACATTTTCCATACGATGGAACCAATTATTGACGCAACCATTCCATTCGGAAGTTGGGGTCTCCAAAATGGCCGTTTTGTAGGCGTCCACAGCTTCTTCAGGTGATGAAAATCTCTGTCCACGCAATTTATTCTTTATTTTAGGGAAAGTATAGAAATCATTAGGGTTTAGGTCGGGGTTGTACGGCAGATGGTCTAATAATTCTATGTTTTTTTGCTCTAAAAACTCTTTTGTTCTGTGTGCGGTGTGAGAACTCGCATTGTCGTGATGGAGGATGATGCGGCGGTTGCAGTTCTCTTTACGGAGTTCAGAAACGACCTGTGGCAAACAAATGCTAGCATACCATTCTGCATTAACCGTTCTTTGTCCCTCAAGAGGAATAGTCGTAACATGGCCGGTTTTGGAGACAAACGTGGCCACCATTTTTTTTGCAACACTCCGTGAACGAACAATTTTTGTTGGCTTTAACTCATTTTCGAACACCCAAACTCGTGACTCGTTTTTTGTTTCGGGTTCGTACGCATATATCCAGGATTCGTCACCTGATACGATGTTGCATACAGCATTTGAGGGTCCTGCGTGGAATCTTTCGAGAGTTCTAACGCACCAAGTAACGCGAGCCGCTTTTTGCTCTTCACAGAGCGAATGCGGTATCCATCGGGAAAACAACTTTTGTACACCTAATTGTTCATGCAAGATTATTTGTATTTGACTCATGCCAATGTCTAAAGTTGCCTGAATTTCGCGGTATGTCACATGTCGATCTTCCTCAATCAGATTACGCACAGCATCAACGTTTTCTTGGGTGACTGCAGTTTTTGGAAGACCTTGACGGGGATCATCACTGAGCTTGACACGTCAAAGTTGAAATTCAGCAAACCAGCGATAAATTATGGTTTTGGATGGGGCTTCATCACCAAATGCAGAAATTATCCGGTCAACACACTGTTTTTGTCTTAAACCACTTCGAAAGTCATAATAAATTATCGCTGTTGAATTTTCTCGAGTCAATTTCATTTTCTCAACGACTAAACAAGTTTGACAAAACCTTGTGACAAGACCGAGAATCTTTTTTTAAAGAAATAAATGGTATTTGATATTTAAAATCAAGGAGTTTTCAATTAAAAAGATTTTAATATGACAGGAACAGTGGAAATATTCCATTCCCGATACTTTTAGTGCAGCCTCTGTATTACAATGGGTGCGTTTGGCAGAAAAAAGCGCTAGCAAGCGCTTATAAGCGCTAAAATAGTTTTCGGCCAGGACACGATTGCTACTTCAGTAGCGCTGACACAAGCCGCCATTTTGCTTATTTAATTTGTTTGTTTTGAAGTAGAGTAAGTATAAGTTGTTTTGTGCAATATTAGTTTTAAGTAATATATGACATGAATAAACATATACATGCTATTAAAAACTCATGATTGGTAAGTTTTAATATGAATACTTTACAAACATATATTTAAATTAGGTTAGATTCCCCGGTTAAAACTAACATCGTGTCCTGGAGGAAAATAGCTACTTACGATTTGACAGCGCTTACCGCTTACGATCGCCATTTTGCTTACAAGCGCTTGCTAGCGCTTTTTTCTGCCGAACGCACCCAATGTTAGTGTTTTGTTATGATTATCTATTGAGTGATTGTGCGTTATAACATAGACTTTTAAACTCTAAGCAGTAGCTAATAAAGGCTTTTTTAATAAATCAATCATACCTGTTCGATGGTAAAAAATCATAGTTCATTACAAATGTTATCAGTTCTAACAGCTAATAGCTTCATTCATTCTAAATAAGTGTTTGGCGACAGAACGCGCCACTGTTCGCGGAGCATCCGCGGAACCTGCTCAACCGGTATTCAAGGCGAATGTCAAACATACGAAAATCGAAAACACACGCACGTTTATAATCATAATACACGCGAAATTTTGAACCGATTATGAAGCTAGGGCTGTGAGCATTTATGACTCAAAAATTTTATCGTTATTAATAAATTGCCTAATTCCAAAATATATCATATATATATATATATATATATATATATATATATATATATATATATATATGATATATGGGATGTATTTTTTACGTAATTAGCGCACACCCTCAGACACCCCAATTAGTATATTATGTTATAATCATAATACATACACTGAATTTTTAGTTAAACATTTTTATGCACTGATTACTTCCGGAAGAATGTTGTGGTCACAGTACAAGTCCACGAATGCAAAGACTTTAAAATAAAGTTCATTTTTCTTTATTTTTATTGAATGACAGAATTGGTAATAATACAAATAAAACTGCACTCTTAAAAGTTATTGCCTTAAGTTACGGTCCATTTCAGTTTGTTTTGACTGTACAGATTTAGTGTGACTGTGATTTACGTAGTTTTAATTATATTTGGGATAAAAAATTACCTATATTAAAAATGATAGCAATCGATTCAGTAAACGATTCTGAACAAACTACTTTCTCAAAGTGCGTTAATTATGTTACGTGTTGTATGTGTATGTGTGTATATTATAGTGACGTGTAGCTAGAAATATGCTATGAGTTCTAAAGTTCTAAAGTATATAAATAAATAATATATCATAATGGTTCGACATTTATTAATTTGGTCGATTGAAAATTCACATATTTCAAATATCTTTGTTACGCAAGGGCGAAGGGGCTGCACTTTTTTGAGCGCCGAAGCCGCTCAAAATTAAAAAAATGTCCTTTTATTATACCGGTTATTATAATATTATATTATATTATATAGGTTATTATAATCTGATAAACTAACACATCCCAATACCTAATTGAGGTCTGATCAAACCCCGATTTCATGAAACTGAGTTTTGGCGTTTGACTGCCCAAATTAGTTTCTCCTAAGTTAGATAAAAATCCGTTATTCAAAGGCAGGAAAACGTCATTTATTCGGACTTTGAACAAGACTTTATATCCGACCGGAGGTTTGATTAGTCAAACCTAGGAGCGCCGGATCTTCAGCGTTTGACTATTAACATATTTAATTTGTCGTAAATGTAATAACAATTTTCAACTTTTCGTAACGTTATTATGGCAGCCCTGCAATGGCGGAAGGAAAGTGAAAACAAGTGGAGCCACAGCACTAAACACACTGACGGAGCGACATATGCGCTCGCACTTTCGCCGTCACAGTTTAGAAAATTTTAATAGAAAGCCCGAAACGCTATTATATGTATATACAGACACGACTTTGTGTAATAAACATTTTTATGGTATTATCCGCCATTATATAAATTACTTGTGTACAGATCAAAAGAATCGTTAAAATTGGTTTACAATTGGCGAAGAAAATGGGCGTAACAACTTAGAAAAAAGTACATTCGGATTGCGTATTTCTTTCTTTTTTCAAATTAGCTAAAATTAAAACGACATTTTATACTTGGTAGAGCTACGCTGCAGCTATATTATGGTTGTAGCACGAATGGGACGGCTCGACCGGGGAAGGACCACACTCTCACAGAATAACAGCGTAAAATAGCAGATTAATACTGTTGTGTTTCGTATGGTGAGTATAGAGATCCAGAGACCCTTTTTTACTGGAAACGGGGCATTCCATCTTAGCCCTTAGGGGTGAAAACGCATCTTCGTTTTGATTATTAATAGAGGATAAATGTAGATGTCTATGTGCCACAGCATCCACTTACCATCAAGTGGACTGTGTGCTCGTTTGTCATCCTTATTCTATAAAAAAAAGACCAAAAGACAGAATTTTTATGCCACCATAAGAATCCAATAAGAAGATAAAAATAGAAGCCTTATTTAGTCGTATTTTCAAAAACTGCAATAACGGTATATCATTATTGAAGTGAAAACTTCTTTAGCGGCGTTGTACACTTTTTTTGTAATGGGTAAAAAATGTTAAACTCGCGTCAGGGCACGTGACCTGATCGAAAATTCGTAAGACGGATGGAGAGTAGACATATAAATTGTCATGTTTGTGTACGATAGCGCAATAAATAAATATTGTATTCTACCACATAAATGATGTACTTTTATACTGATAATTAAAACAATTCGTGCAAAATTATTCCCTAACCAGTCCAAAATATCAAAAATGTACAACGTTAATATTCAAGCTTTTACTTCTGCCGGCACTCTCGGAGTGCAACCCGTCGTTTTTTATATATTTGAACTTAAGTTTAAAATTTGGCTACTCTTTGAAAAATAACCCTTTGTATATATATATATATATATATATATATATATATATATATATATATATATATATATATATATATATTACTCTAATATCGTAGATTTTTAACTATTATATTATTTCTTCTTGTTCGATCTTAGATATTCGGAGAAGTTACGCTGTAGTGAAGCGGTATTTGATACATAGTCTCTCGTCCGATTTAAAGATATTGTATCTATATACGATTTGTATTGCCCACTCCTATTATGAAGGACACAAGTAGAGTTCTATATGGTCAGTAGCGTAACACAAGGAACATTGCCAGGACCTGAACTGTTTTAATAGGAAAGAAATTATCGTCATCTCGAAAAGCCGGTTTTTTTACAACTTGTAAGTGACGCAACGTAGCGTAGGCACGGATGACTTTTACACTTGGCATCGTGTGCTATACACATTTATGGTCAGAGGTCCGAGGTCGGAGATCACATGCAATTGCTTGACCCCGTTGGCAGGTTTGCCCAATCGGAAAATTATTATTTGTTTACATTTACAATATTAAATAGTTACAGTGCTTGGAGAAACGATATTTTCACCAGCCTATAATAACAGTCCATTGCTTATCTGGTCTTATCTCATTATTAGCATAGTCTATAGTTAATATTTAAAGCATAAAGTTAACCCGGGTTAACTGTGACATCAGAACGTCAAACACTTCAGTACTACCCCCAAAACGAAGTTAAGATTGAACCTAATAGAATCCTTAAAATTAGTTTTATTAAATGGCTAGTTACAAATTTATAAAATTGATTACGAGATTAACTCGTACTTTTCAGTTCTTTTCTAATATTACTTAATGATCGATGTTAAAAAATGAATATAATTATTAGTATAAATTATATTGTTAATTGTTTTTAAAATTACAATCAAAACCTTGATTGAAATTTAAAAATATAAACAGTTCTACCATAGTACGGAATAATCAAAACAACATGTTAAAACAAGAAACTATCGGAGACCATGGGAACTACGTTAGCACGCGAACAATTTACCCGGGAACCAAAGCCGGGACCTCACGCGCGTTCGTGCTTCTAATGCACGAATCTATGTATTTACATCGGCTCCCCTCGCGTAAAGGATTGACGTATAATGTAAAGAATTTTAACCACGCTATTGTACTGTCCGAGAAGCTTGACTGGTCTGTTCCTTCGTTAAATATACTTCTATCTTAAATAAATTCACTCGAAAGAGTTTTAATTTACAACATATTTAGGCAAGAGCTATGGATTTCTGATTATTAGTAAGCACCAGGTAAGTAACCGGGGAGGAACCACGCTCATAGAACACCGGCGTCAAATAGAAGCTTAATGCTGTTGTGTTACGTATGGTGAGTGTAGAGAACCGGAGAGCCTTTTTGTTGGAAACGATTCATTCCATGTTAGTCCTCAGAGGCAGCAACGCATCGGCATTTTAATTGAATTGAGGATATATGTAAATGTCTATGTATCATAGCATACACTTACCATCAGGTGAACTGGGTGCTTGTTTATAATCCTTAATTACAAAAATAAATGACGATCTGGAATAGCAGAGCGTCGATAGTTCAGGTCCCTACTATGTACCAATCTATTGGAGGCCAATCTATTGGAGTCCGTAAAAATTCTCTGCTGGAAATGAGACTCTTCCTCTGTAAAGGGTATTTGCATTAATCGTCAGGCTGGAGAGGTGAATTGACGGTTTACATAATGATTTCTTATATTTACGCGAACACTACACATTGAAATAATACTAATTTTTACGGAATTTATCGCGTATATTTAACTTTTTTTACCCGACGTTTCGAGAGCTTTACAGCACCCATGGTCACGGGAAGGACTGAGATGTTCAACGTCCAGCTGTCATAGTTAACCGCGGTTACCATAGATTAAAATTTAACTTTTGTTCCGATCTACACAGTATGAGCTTATGGTATCATGGAGTCTTGCAGTTGTATGCTTGGGTTGGGATTTAATTTTATTTATTATAGGATCCCAAGCAGATGGTAGCACCCAGCCATCTTCTCTATTGAAATTAGGATGTTTTTTAATTTCAATAGCCTCGCGAATCATCCTTGGAAGGAATCGGTGTTCTTTAGCGAGGATTTGTGGTCTATCAAATCTGATGTAGTGACGGGGGGCGATCCTGTACATGTTCACAGACTGCAGACTTCCTTCCATGTTCACAGACTGCAGACTTCAGTCTGTGACAGAAGTCTGCAGTCTGTGAACATGTACAGGATCGCCCCCGTCACTACATCAGATTTGATAGACCACAAATCCTCGCTAAAGAACACCGATTCCTTCCAAGGATGATTCGCGAGGCTATTGAAATTAAAAAACATCCTAATTTCAATAGAGAAGATGGCTGGGTGCTACCATCTGCTTGGGATCCTATAATAAATAAAATTAAATCCCAACCCAAGCATACAACTGCAAGACTCCATGATACCATAAGCTCATACTGTGTAGATCGGAACAAAAGTTAAATTTTAATCTATGGTAACCGCGGTTAACTATGACAGCTGGACGTTGAACATCTCAGTCCTTCCCGTGACCATGGGTGCTGTAAAGCTCTCGAAACGTCGGGTAAAAAAAGTTAAATATACGCGATAAATTCCGTAAAAATTAGTATTATTTCAATGAATTGACGGTTGCTGAATTTTCGCATCTTTGACTAATGATAGTGATAACTTATATATCGGTAATTTTTCTAAATCGGATCTGTCGTACTAGAAGTATGGTTGTATGGTTAAGATGTTCACAGTTCTGATGCATGGAAGTCGCTTCAGTTCATCTCCGATTCTAGATGTGCTGGAAATTTCTCCGGTCAGCACTACTAAATCAGATCCTTATACTTCATTCGTATTTTTTATTTATTGAAAGGTGACCAACGAGAAGTCAAACTGATGGTAAGTAGAAGCTGTGACTCATAGACACCTATACCTATGTAGATTATGAATCAAAATGCAATCGCATCGCCACCCATGAGGACTAAAATGGAATACCTCGTTACAAAGGGTATTCGAGTACTTTTGGATATAAAGCCCGAGCCTTAGCTCACGGAGTTACAATAAATCTTATTATAATTTAACAAACAATTTATGACTCTCCAATTCACTGTAGCTATTAAAACAATCAATTGTATGTCAGATTCGCCCGCACGTCAGCCACGTACATTCAAGTGACGGCGCGTCTCTTTACCGCACGATCATGCAGTGAACGTCGATGATTCGTGGATTTTTGCACGAAACGCCACTTTAGCGCATTCTTTACATGCGTGAGTGAGTGGAACATGTCATAAGCTGAAGCTATCGAAGCAATAATTATTAAACGTCACAGTATAGTTTCAGATGCTTGTGCCGTTACTCAGTTGGCAATTACAATGCTAATATTAGAAAAACGGGCTGATGATGATGGTATACCCGTATTATTTTCAACGTTAAATTCGTAATGATGTACATATATGTACATATATGTGTTTTCAGTGTAAAGATGAGTTACACCATTAAGTCCTGTGGGTGTCGTAAAAGGTCTATGTTTCCTATACGAAATGTCAGAAAAATCTCATAGCTTTGTAAAATACCTAGATCGGAAACGGCCAGCAGCGTGAAAGTATCGAGACGTCTATTACATCATGGTGCTTGATGAATCTGCCTTATCGTGATGATTAAGGCAAATCCTTCCTACAACAGGAGAGGGTAGTGTCTAGTATTAATGCCTTTTAGGTTACCATTATCACCAAAACTACATCCTGTCACAATTCTATTACCAAAGACTACCCTTTGGGTTTCGAGGCTTTCATCTCTTTGATAGCAGCTTAAAACTGTCATGTAATTTTCCGACTTGAAACTTTAACTTTTCATATTTATGGTCAATTTTGTAAACATAATAATTTTCAGTAAAATAATTTATTAATAAATATATAATATAACTATTTTTCCACAAATTTAATATTAAAATTAAAAGGAAGAAATCTAATTCAGTTAGTTGATTAATTAAGTAAATACATAGGTATATAGAAATAGTTATAAACGTTAACTATCGCTTATTTACATTAAAAATTAACTATCTATTTCCAGTAATATTTAGTGAAGAGAGGGATGGCAACTTTAAGAATTTCTTAAAAAACGTCGGCTGTTATGAGTTATGACTAAGACCCATACAACTACGCTCCTCGTTCATGACTTGCGCGTATCAAGTGCAAAAACCGCGACATGTGCCTGTTCGCACGTAACTCCGTGATTATGTCTCAATTTATCTGCGCCGGGACTCTCCGACGACGCAAAACCATTGTCATCGCCTTGCGTGTCCGTTCCAAACGCTTCTGTTTTTAAATTGCATGCTTAATTCACGGTAACGGTTATGTCCATGAATCAGTCCATTTGGCTTGGTGTAGATATATGGGTGATGAGTTGGGCTCTATTAAGAAAATTGAATATTCTCTAAAATAAGCAGCTAAAACGACTAAAGTAAATAGCTTTCGTGTGAAATAAGTCAGTCACAATTCTAGAAAAAAAAAACGGCGAGTTATCTTTATTTCATATAAATAATTTTAATCTAGCCGGTAGTCGGTATCTTTAAGATAGCCGTTGTTAACTATGACATTAGGACGTCGAATACCTCAGTCCCACACCAACCCCATGTGTACATGGGTGCTGTAAAGTGCTCGAAACGTCGGTAATATAAAATAAGTTAATATTCGTGACATAATCCATAAAAACTAGTATTATTTAAATGTGTAGTGGTCGCGTAAATATAAGAAATCATTACCAGTAAGAAATTAACGTCACAGCTTACCGAAAGCCTAAATCTAAGCCTAAGCCTATGTTGAACATAGGCTCCCCCTCTATAGAGGCAATCTATAGATTGCCTCATAGGGGGGAATATTTCCCGTAGTTGCCATGTTTGGCAGGCGGTTGGCATCACCAGTTTTATTTTTATTTTAGTTGTCATTAGGAAGCACTGCGGCCTATCTCCTGGTTTCCTTCACCGCCTGCATCATTGTTACACTGCCTTACCGATTGATTTATTTTAAAGATTAATAAATTAATGGCATTTTATTATACATGTATAAATCTCCAAAGCGTTTATCAAAGAAATATAATTAAAAAGCTTTGCCTAAATATTCAAAATCTTTATATAACACATGGAACCAACATCGAAAATAAGGTCAAGTCGACACCAGTCAACTGGAAGAACCTATAAGTCACAAGGCACGGTGTACAGCTTTCCAACTGCTTCGGACATGGCGTTGGAAACCGCATCGACTGGTCGCGCAGGAAACTATGGGAAGACGTTAAACGTTTTTGTTGTTATTTCTCATTCCGATTAGGGTTACTTGCGTGCTACATTACTTCACAATCCTTTTTGTTTATTTAAGACAGGTTAGTCTTTGCTAACCAATTTAATCACACGTAAAGACTATAAAAGTGGACTTTTACACGGTAGAGCAACGCCGCAGCGATATTATGGTTGTAGCACGGCTGGGTCGGCTCGACAGGGTAAGGATCATGCTCGCACAGAATACCAGCGTTAAATAGCAGCTTAACTTACGGTGTTTCGTATGGTGAGTGTAGAAAACCGGAGATTCTTTTTACTAGAAACGAGACATTACATTTTAGTCCTCATGGGTTGAACAACACATCTTCATTTAGATTATTAATCGAAAGAAAACGTAGGTGTCTATGGGCCACAGCATCCACTTAACATCATGTGGACTGTGTACTCAATTGTGACCATTATACTAAAAAAAAATTTGGTTGACCCTGCAGGTTGACCCTAACCATCCCTGGCGCTTCCAGCAAATTTCAAATGCAAAGCGCTCTAAATTTTACTAAAGTATGACGCTGAATACGAAATATCGGAGTAATTAAAAAATCGATTTTTTAAAAATTTTTCGTTAACGATATCTCACGAACGAATCAACCGATTTAGACCGGACCGGCGGCGATCGACGTGGTTTTTGGAGGTTAAAAGCTGAATAGAATCGATCGGTAAAGCCGTTTAAAAGTTATTCCAAAAAAAAAACAGTTTTTCAAAATTTTTATTTTCCAGATTTCTCAAAATCTACCGGTCCGAATTAGTTCAAATTCATAGGAAATCTAAGTTTGATGAAACACTAGAAATCCGCATAGTTCATTTCAATCGGTCAAGCCGTTTAAAAGTTATAAGAGGAACACACACACACACACACACACACACACACACACACACACACACACACACACACACACACCGCACCCCCCAAAAAATTGTCAGAGTGGTTTTCTGTGACCTCATAACGTCAAGATTTGATGAAAACTTAATTTTCGAAAAACAGGTTACACAACAACACGGTAACAATAACTTACGATTAAAAATTATCAACTCATTTCTTTTGAATTTCTCAACGAACCCTAAATTCTATAGTCTACGCTAAGATAGCAGATGGTGCAGGTTTTTACTTAAACAGGCACTCGACCGTATACACCTTGAATCAAATCGATTACGTCCTAATAACTTCGCATCGATTCTCGACCACAGTAAGCAGTGTTCATAAATTAACATTTTAAGAAGTATTATGAACTGCTAGAGTGCGCAAATAATTATTGATTAGTTCGAACAAGTCCAGTGGCATTTCTTCCGCATTGTAACCGATACCAGTCTACATGGAACCCGTTCCACTTTCAAGGTAACGACGGCTTAAGGAACGTTCGTATGACGCAGTGGTTTAAAAGAACTTCGAGCTGTATTATAGTAAAATATTTGTTTCTATTTCTTTATTTTCTTTTGTTTATATTAAAACTCGTTGGTCCCGGCGAATTGCTGCCGCAGAAGAAACAATTGGAAATATCGTTCCAAATTTGGAATAGTTCATTGAAATTGAAATACTTCTCAAATAAATATATCGGTACTATGCGCGCACCACCTAGATTCACAATTCAGTTGATGTAAATTGTCTTCCAAAATCTAGGCCAATATGAAGATTTCCTGAACATTTCTTCGTAAATGTACCAGCCGTTTTGGAGTCTAGAGGGAATATATATACATAAAACTGAAGTGACTGTAATATTAAAATAACTGGCCGCTATTAAGCTCACATGTTATTTCCAAACCATTGAGATATAAATAACCATTTTTAATATTTTTGTCTGACTGTCTGTCGGCCTTAACCTAACCTTCGGAATGCTCGAACTGATCGTGACAAGACATCGCGAGTAAATAGAGAGCAGTGCCAGGAGATAGCTAGGGTAATTTTATATAAAAAGTTATAAGCTCTTCTTTTGAAAAAAAAAACAAATTTAAAAAAAACTATTTGATCACCTTAAATCTTTAAACGCCACATTAATAGCCTCTAGGAAACCGGAGCGGGTCGCTGGTTTAAAATAACCGTTACACTTTAGCCCCCCCCCTCCCCGCCGCACACTAGTATGTTCTCCTCTATCGTGGAGGTATTTTATTTACAAAAATTGTCAAATTACAAGTTCTTGTTCCTGGCCTCATCCCAAGTTAATGTTATGATGTTGATGTTTCACTACGCCAGCTGTGATGTCAAAAACGATCTGCTTTTTTCAACTACTTTAAGCTAGTCCTTGACTAACTACTTCATGTTTAGTTTTTGACCATTTCGTCCGTATTTTAATAACATTCATTTTTTTCTAGATATTTTTTATTCTTTTCTCTTCTATAAGCCGTCATCTCTCCACTCACTACTTTCTTTAACACAGTCCACCCATTTATTCTTACGCTTACTTCTATTTTAATATTTAATCCATATCATAGCCAGCTTACAACTTACATGATTGAAAATAATTCTTTAAAAAAAAGATGGGAATCTTGCATATATCTACAGCCTCATCATGCTTTGTGATACAACTTCGTCAGAAAGAGAGCACATTCGCTGGATAAAGCCAATTGTGTTGCGCAAACCGGTGTCGAATGTAATCAGGTCGGCTGGCCCGGCTGCCAGCTGTCGACTGGACTGGATACAGGTTGTCATGTGATACCACCTTCCTACTGTTACACGCGACGCGCACTGATTTTGAACATTAGTCACTGACAATGAGGAACGGGAAGAGCAGATTGGTTTTTACGTCAACGATGAAAAAAGAGAAATGATACACTTCGGTTATATGCAACGATTGTACACGAATTCTAAATTCTGGGGTAAAGATTTATTTAAAAAAAAAAGTAAAGAATTTCTTTTTTTTTTTAAATAAATCTTTACCCCACATTAGGATCTTCGCCTGAATCGTGGAGGCAGTTTACATACATGAATTTCACAAGGGCAAATATGCAGACCTGTGTGTGACCAGAAATATTTGTTCCGTGCAGGATACGAACCCACGGCCCTCAGCGCTAGTCAAGTCTAGCTAAGTCACTACGCCAGCTGTCATGTCAAAAACGATCTGCTTTTTTCAACTATTTTAAGCTAGTCCTTGACTAACTACCCCATGTTTAGTTTTTGACCATTTCGTCCGGATTTTAAAAACACTCATTTTTTTGTAGAGACAAAACATGAGCGGGGGGAGGGGATAAAAAAGCTTCAAGGGTGGTCCCATATAAATTTGTTCAAGATCTGATGATGAGTACCCATGAGAAGGATCAAAAGTGGTAACACAGCCAAAGATGGTAATGCGCACCGACTTAACGTAACAAAATCCTATTCACTCTAGCTTTAGTCATTCAGGTTACGCTTCATACTCTTCTTTAGTTAGAGCGACAGTGACTTGATCATAACAAGAGTCGTCTTATTACAAAAAGTGGTTTAATAATAGTCTTGTGTTTAACGGTGTGGTAGCGCTGTAAGAACATCCACTACTCCATATCATCCCGTGGGTGTCGTAAGAGACGATAGAGGGAAACAGCAACGTCATATTGCTGATAAAAGCTCATAATCACAATAAAAAACTGCGGTTGCCAGCCCTGCCTAGCGTTGCAACTATGGCAAAATCCACTCTATGAGCCAGTCTGTGGAGAAGGTATGTCCAGCAGTGGACTTTTATGAGCTGTAATGAATTGATAGAATGGATAGCTTAAACTATGGTCTAAAGAGTCCTTCTAGCAGTCGACGCAATTTTCGGTTTATTTTAGTTCACGTAGCCGCGGGACTTCTATCGTGAAAAAAAATCTTGTTTAAACATGCGAGTAAGTATAAACAACTTTTGGTAATAAGGTCGCAGATGTTATTCATTAAGCTGACAAAACATAGTTCTAATACGCTATCGTCTATCACTTTTAGAGGACAATGGATCCAGTAAAATACGACGCTACCTATACAGTTTATTTAAAGAATAAGGGTGACTAACCACAGTCTAAGTGGTAAGTGGATGATGTGGCTCATAGACATTTATATTTATCTTCGATTATGAATCAAAATACAGATGCGTTTTCACCCGTGAGGACTAAGATGGAATGCTCGTTTCTAGTAAAAAGCGTCTCCGGTTCTCTACACCCACCATACGAAACACAGCAGCATTGAACTGCTATTTTTAGCTGGTATTCTGTGAGAGCGTAGTCCTACCCAGTCTAGACGACACATCCGTGCTACAACCATAATATTCCTGCAACCTGACTCCACCACGTAAATTATTTAACAATTAGATAAATCATGGAAATGTTTCCAAAGCTTTATTTTATTACTAATTTTTGGACCGTCTTAAAATCTGAAGAGCATGCATTCGTAAAATCCTACGCTTTTTTAAATTCAGTCATAAAACTGTGTGCAATACATGTAAACAACAAAGATTACTCAAGCTGTTACGAAGAATATTTCAACATTAAAAGACAAAGTAGCACCGCGTAAACAGCCGCCTACACACACCTTTGTATATGTGTATTTGATATAAAAACCCACGTGAAAATAACGTGCAACTGTTTGGTTTTTTACACTTTAGGAAGCTATTTTTCAAGACTCTTGTCAAGAATTGTTTTAAATTAAATAACTAAAATATCGTTAGTTATTAATCGAAGTAAATTGATGAAATTGAAGTAAAGAAATAAAAACTTCATGAACAAACTACACTTACACGTTATCGAGCGAGTTCAAAAAGATGGCATTTATGTTCGTAGGGTCGTAGTCGTTGCATTTTATAAAAGTTAAATTCTTTCGATTTTTCGACTTTCAATCGATTTTTTTATAATTTCTCGGTTAGCAAAGACCATATGACGTGAGCATAGAATACGTAAACATGGTAGCTACAGCTGGATTATGGTAGCTGGAGCTGAAGCACGAGAATAAGTCGGTTCGACCGGGGTGGAACCACGCTCTCACAGAATAACAGCGTAAAATACTAATAATATAGCAGAAATTCGTCATACAAAACGAATTCGTGTGACCAAACACAGCAGCAGGGGTCTCCGGTTCTCACGATAGGTGATTGTAGAGAACCTGAGACCCCTTTTTACTAGAAACGAGGCATTCCAATTTATTCCTCAAATGTAAAAACGCACTTACATACATTTTACATGCACTTTTTATACGTGGTAGAGCCATGCTGCAGTTATATTAGAAGTATAGTTGTAGCACGAATGGGTCAGCTCGACCGGGGGAGGACCAGGCTCTCACAGAATACCAGCGTGATACAGTAGCTTAATGTTGCTGTGTTTCGTATGGTGAGTGTAGAAAACCGGAGACCCTTTTTACTGGAAACGAGGCATTCCATCTTGGTCCTCACGGGTGACAGCGCATCTGCATTTTGATTCGTAATCCAGGATAGATGTGGATGTTATGGGCCACAGCAACCACTTACCATCGGGTGGACTGTGTGCTCGTTTGTCACACTAGCCTGTATAAAAAAAAACATTTGGATTCTTAATCGAGGATAGATGTAGATGTCTGTGGGCCACAGCATCTACTTACCATCAGGTGGACTGTGTGCTCGTTTGTCACACTAGCCTGTATAAAAAAAAACATTTGGATTCTTAATCGAGGATAGATGTAGATGTCTGTGGGCCACAGCATCTACTTACCATCAGGTGGACTGTGTGCTCGTTTGTCACACTAGCCTGTATAAAAAAAAACATTTGGATTCTTAATCGAGGATAGATGTAGATGTCTGTGGGCCACAGCATCTACTTACCATCAGGTGGACTGTGTGCTCGTTTGTTACACTAGCCTGTATAAAAAAAAATATTTGGATTCTTAATCGAGGATAGATGTAGATGTCTGTGGGCCACAGCATCTACTTACCATCAGGTGGACTGTGTGCTCGTTTGTTACACTAGCCTGTATAAAAAAAAACATTTGGATTCTTAATCGAGGATAGATGTAGATGTCTGTGGGCCACAGCATCTACTTACCATCAGGTGGACTGTGTGCTCGTTTGTTACACTAGCCTGTATAAAAAAAACATTTGGATTCTTAATCGAGGATAGATGTAGATGTCTGTGGGCCACAGCATCTACTTACCATCAGGTGGACTGTGTGCTCGTTTGTTACACTAGCCTGTATAAAAAAAAACATTTGGATTCTTAATCGAGGATAGATGTAGATGTCTGTGGGCCACAGCATCTACTTACCATCAGGTGGACTGTGTGCTCGTTTGTTACACTAGCCTGTATAAAAAAAAACATTTGGATTCTTAATCGAGGATAGATGTAGATGTCTGTGGGCCACAGCATCTACTTACCATCAGGTGGACTGTGTGCTCGTTTGTTACACTAGCCTGTATAAAAAAAAAACATTTGGATTCTTAATCGAGGATAGATGTAGTTGTCTGTGGGCCACAGCATCTACTTACCATCAGGTGGACTGTGTGCTCGTTTGTTACACTAGCCTGTATAAAAAAAAACATTTGGATTCTTAATCGAGGATAGATGTAGTTGTCTGTGGGCCACAGCATCTACTTACCATCAGGTGGACTGTGTGCTCGTTTGTTACACTAGCCTGTATAAAAAAAAACATTTGGATTCTTAATCGAGGATAGATGTAGATGTCTGTGGGCCACAGCATTTACTTACCATCACGTGAACTGTGTGCTCATTTGCCACCCGTATTCTATAAAAAATGATAGACATGAACTCTCAAAAACATGCCCTAAATAATAGTAAGCAAATGTATTGCGTGTGGTACGAAGGTTTATGGAAGAATACATTTCAAATATATAAAAATTTTAGACACATATGTATCTTATGATGTAAGATTATTATAGTCGGGTTCTTTTAACAATAATTTACTTGTTCGCAATTACTGAAGAATTGCAATAGCGCCGTTGCGGCTGCCAACCCGCTTGTCCAGCGTGCCAACTATGGCAAGTACCCCCTTATGAGGCAATATATGGGGGGCTTAGGTTCAGCAGTAACGGTAACAACGAGATATCGAGTAACATTACAAAAAACAACATACAGTCCAAATGACAACCACCTTATATAGTCGGATAATAAGTTAATAACCATTTAATTATCCTTGTTAGGTACATATAGAATATATATTATCATTCCAAACACAAAGTTACTCAAGATTGCAATGTCCCATGAGTCCCTAGATAGACGTACACCGCGTAACACACGAGTAGCAATAACTGGCGACAAGCGGTTACGTTCCTAGAAAATGAGCGTGCGTGAGTGAAGAAATTGAACGCGGGCAACGCGACCCGCAGGCCAGTGACGTACCGTATTGAAGCAAGGGAAAACGCGAGATTACAGAAAGAATTACTAGTGAAAGATTTTTACGGGAAATTTATGGTTGGCGTGTGGAAAGTTGACCATGTAAGTGGCGTTGTAAGAATATCCACTTCCGCATAATAAATACTTCTTCGTCTTTAATATTATATTATCTTCCCGTGGGTGTCGTAAGAAGCGACAGAGGGGAACCGAAACAGGAGATGGGCAGCAGCATTTTCCTGGTGACAAGTAGTTAATCAAAAACCTGCGGTGGAAACTACAGAAAAATCCCAAATATCAGGCAATCTATGGAAAAGCGTGCGCTCAGCTCAGACCCTCTTTTAGTTCTGAGAGTTTTAGGACAAGAAAGTGTCGGTAGCGTTGCCCCAATGCTAGTTGACAGAATTTGCATGTCTTCGTATTTTTTTAGCCTCAATTTAAGATCAATTACATGATGGAAGTTTTCAGTCATGAAAATAAAGTAAAGCTATAGAATCCAAACGTCCCACAGCTAGTCAAATGCCTCTCTTAATTCTGAGAGGGTTTTGGACAAGAAAGGGTCAGCCATGCTGCCTCATATTTCACGTGCCTTCGTATTTCGTTTTTATATATCAGACATGGTTTGCAACATCTAACCGGTCGTGTCGGGTTGCCTTCTTATCGGACTATGAAAATTGCGGAGTGAAGAATACATCTGTGATTTCGCTGACACTAGTGTACACCTTGTCCGGAAGAAGGCTAGTCTTAGTTGAGACTGGTCGTCGACACCGAAGTTCAGTTTGGTTACGTGGTAGAGCCACGCGGTAACAATATTATAGTTGTAGCACGAATGAGTCGGCTCGACCGGGGAAGGACCACGCTCTCACAGAATACCAGCGTAAAATAGTAGCTTAATGCTGCTGTGTTTCGTATGGTGAGTGTAGAGAACCGGAGACCCTTTTTACTGGAAACGAGGCATTCCATCTTAGTCCTAACGGGTGTCAACGCATCTGCATTTTGATTCTTAATCGAGGATAAATGTAGATGTCTATGGGCCACAGCATTCACTTACCATCACGTTGACTGTATGCTCGTTTGTCATTCTATTCTATAAAAAAATATTATGGCTGTAACACAAATAAGTCAGCTCGATCGGATAACGCTCTCATAGAATACCAACATTAAATATAATATATTGCTTGATCTTCCTTTCTTTTCTTCTCTACCACTCTAAATTATCAACACACTCCGAAACAAAAATACGTACAAGAAATACAATCCCAACACTAGCTTCACCTACTCACATCTAAGTGCAGGACTCGACAATTTCATTTAAAAGTATAAGGGCTGCTGTTAGCGAAACCGCAAACGAACGCAATCGCAATAATTATGAGATAAATTCCGGCTCCGAGCTAAAGCGCCCCATACACTGTAATCCGTCCGACTACCGGCTGCAGTACACGAAGAATAAGTGTGGCGCAAGGCATGTTTTAGATTTGCACTGAAATATCAACCAGCGTTTTAAGACGCGATATGGCGTAGTGGATATTCTTATACCGACACAACTCGGTTCGATTGTTCATCTCAGTACCGAAGTCTTGCATTCAAAATTTTATCTTTAGCAATTATAAAAGCTGCTGTTATCATTGTAACCATGTGGTAACGAAGAAAGAGATACCATGAGTCTATTCGTTTCATGGGTGTCGTAAGATGCGACTATGGGAATTGCAATAAAAACCTTATGAATTTCTGTAGGTGGCAGTACCATAGCGTTTATGCCAGACAGAAGTACTCAAACCGGCGACGAGAAGCAACACTATGTAACCCCGTGAGTGTGGTAAGAGCAGACAGAGAGAAATAAGAGAAAAGAGGCAACCCGATAACTCAAAATAATTAAATATACTATAGTTGCCGAACTCCGTCTGCCAGAGCGGAAACTATGGCAAATATCCCCCTATGTGACAATCTATGACTTTTTATAGGCTGTAATGATGGCCATGATGATGATGAACACATAAAAATCATTTTAAGAAAAAAATAGCTTTTTAAATTAAAAATCGCTTCCGCTTATGATTCAGACGTCGGACAATCAACAAATATGTAACGAACACGGTTCAAAGTGTACCCTTTTACGGTGATCTATCATAATGCTATGATACAGGACCATACCGGCTGGATGTCGCAACAGTTTTATAATGGATCGGTTCGCAAGAACAAATGTTATCCCCGTATACAATCTAGCGTTCGGTTTTCTTGCTAACATCAACTTAAGATTGGTTGATTTGAACATGTCGGTATTTGATACTGTTGTATTATCTAGACAGTTTATAGTTTTCTCTATAAAGTACAGATAAGGGACCAGCCTAACGGTAGATATATTGCTCTGTGTTTATAGGTTTAGGTACTAAGGGTCCATTTTCCAGTCGTGAGATAAAAGTTATCCATCAAGTAATTTATAACCTGACTGAACATTAAAGTGAAATAACGTAACTATTATATTCAGAGAACTGTATTTATTTTTTCTTAATGTATTTTAATGTATTTTATCCCATAAATTACTTTTATCCGGCTATCAAAATCAGCATTTAATTATTCAAAATTATTACATAAATTTTCAAGTGTATAATATTTGGTAACCCTAGACGAGTTTCAATCAAGATGTCAAGTCAGTAGTAACATGAGTTTTGTTGTTGATCATCATCATCATCATCATTGCAGCCTATCTAAGTCCACTGCAGAACATAGGCTTTCCCATACATTTCCTAATATTGCCTGTAATTAAGATATTGATGGTATTGTACAAGAGGACGTATTTCGTAGTTAGCAGGCGGGTTGATAACCGTAGGCTTTTTGATGTAAAGCTTTTTTATCGACGTAGTGAAGAAATTTAGTACGGTATTTTAAAAAAGTCAGGTATTTTTGTAATGTTTTACCGCCGGGGCTGCATGAGTATGTTATGAGTAGGGATTGCAATCCCGCGGATCCGCAATCCCACAAATACGGGATCCCGAAATTGAAAGCATTAAAAATGCGGGATAACACGTGCTGGATCCGCAAGATTCGCAAGATTTTATTTTTCCCGCCTAAATTCGCATAACATCATGTACGGCACGAATGCACAACAATAGTCGGATCCCCAAAATGAAGTACTTAACTGTGTGTGACTCGAGTGACGAGTGAATGGGAATTTCTCACTGTACGGGGATTCCCCAAAATATCTGTCCGTTCCACCTACTAGCGTTGAATCTGATCGCGCATTTTCAGCTGCTGACTACACATGCAGCAAAATGCGATCAAATGTCAAAGACGAAAATTTAAACACTTTATATATACTCCGAAAACAATTTCAGATGCAAGTGTCTGAATCTCATTAATATTTTTTTTAAACTTTAAGTCATTTAACATAATTTAGATTTTTGTCATTATTTCTGACTGAAATTCAATTATACTATTTGTTTCTTCCAAGTAAATTCTATTGTTTCATATACTGACTTCGAAATTTTTGGTACTGATGACTGCATCTCTTGCTGCGGAAATCTTGCGGATCCGCGTGACGGACGGTCTCAATCTTGCGGATTTGCAAGATTATCTTTTAGGTGCTGGATTACATTCCCTAGATAGAGAGTAGAGTCTAGAGAGAGAGTATGTATTATTTAACTTACTAATGTAAAATGTAAAACAAAAGATGAATGATATGTCGTAAAGAAGTTTCACTTCCTACGTCACTTTCACTTATAACACGCACAATTTTTTAAAATTTTGGTTGTTGTCGTCAGGAAGATGCTGCTCATCTCCTGTTTCAGTTTCCCCTCATCTCAGGCTAATCGTAGAATACATCGGTACACGTAGCAAACCTAAGTATCAATAATTTACACTGTATGAAAGAAATAGTTAAAGTCACCCTATATACCCGTCTCACTGCTGGGCACAGGCCTCCTATAATTTCTGGTTTTAGGGCAAGGAAATGCCCGCCGCTGCGCGTTGTCGAATTTCACGTCTTCGAAATATTTTTTACTTATTTCTCAGACATGCAGGCTTCCTCACGATGTTTTCTTCATCGCCGTACACGTGGTAAATCAGCACTTAAAATTTCAATTAACAATGTCATTGGTGTCGGCGGGAATCGAGCTCGGGTTGCTTGCGTTCTGAGAAATTTACAGAAAGCGTTTAGCCTCCGAGCTACCACAGCCAAAACAAATAGTATATAGAAAAGAATCTGACAAAATAATAGGTAATTAACAAATTTTGTTAGAGTTCATTTGTTATACGTGAGTTTATGTATGAAATATCACGTGATTGGCAGGTAATCGGGAGTTTTTTATTTCACATTTTTTGAAAACGTGGATGTGAATGTGTCATCATCATCATCATAATAGCCCTTTTAAGCCCTCGTTTCTAATTGGTATAAGATTACAATAATACTTATCGAAGGTAATTTGGGCATGTCATATGCAACTCAGCAATGCAGTGACTTGACTCTACAGTATGCATATGGCATTTTTTATAGAATAAGGGTGACAAAAGAGCACACATTCACAGATGATGAAATGTGGATCATAGACATCTACATTTAACTGGTGAAAGTGGGCACCACGTCACTGGAGCTGACAATTACCGCCCTGCTCACCCCCGGGCACTCGCCGTAATGATAGCGCTCTGTAGAAAGTGCACTCGTAAGGCGTTTCGTTCGGGAAATGAATACACAAGCTAGGTTTATCTTGTCAATTTGATGGTATTGAAATGTTGCGAGAAATGCGCGAAATGGAATTCAATTTAAATTTATGGTACGTATGACACTTCGTAAACAATATGAATCATAAATCATACGGCTTACGGTATTAGATTATTCATTTCTCAAGGAATATATTGTTTTTAGAGAAATGCAGGGTGAACATAAATAACAAAATAGCTTATGTTAAACACTAACGAATGCATTAAAGAATATAAAAAATATAAGTCCACTACCAGACATAGGCCTGCCATAGATTGACTCACAGGAGCGATTGTGCCATAGTTGCCATAGTTGGTTGGCGGTTTAGTAACTGCAGCTTTTTTATAATTTGCGTTGTTATCCGGAAAATACTGCAGCTCATCTCACGCTGCAGTTTCCCTGTGTCGCCTCTTACTTCACGCACGAGAAAATATGTTGAAAGTTGTTGAAAGTTAGTGCATATTCTTACACCGAAACTACGCGGTTGAAATTATATACTTAAACAGTTGCTAAAAAATCTAAAAATTTACTTTCGGTTCTACGCTACTATTGTAACAAAATGAAAAATAAACTTAATAAATATATAATACATTTAAACACAAGCTTTTGTAGATGTTACTAGGGCCGGTATACGGGTCTACCATCAGATCGGATTCATGATACCATATTGCATTGTCATCTAACTTACATAATATGCTAAATTTCAGCTTTATCGGTTCTCAGTAAGTGCTTGAAAAATTTATTACAAACCGGAGGGAAAACGAAGAAATGTAAATAAAAGCTTTTTTTATAAACAAATTTTATTAAGAAATGTAAATAAAAGCTTTTATACGTGGTAGAGCCACGCTGCAGCTTATGGTTGTTCATGGTTGTAGAATGAATGGGTTTGCTCGAAAGGGAAAAGACCACGCTCTCACTGAATACCAGCGTAAAATAGCAGCTTAATACTGCTGTTTCGTATGGTGAGTGTAGAGAACCGGAGACCCTTTTTTACTGGAAACGAGGCATTCGATGTTAGTCTGCAGGGATGACAATGCATCTGCGTTTTGATTCTTAATCGAGGATAAATATAGATGTCTATGGGCCGCAGCATCCACTTACCATCAGGTGGACTGTGTGCTCGCTTGTCACTCTTATTCTATAGATAAAACCACACTGAACAACGAAATAAGTAATGACGTTAAAGTTATATATTAGACGATTATCCGTAGGACTAGATATAGCAGAGGACTTTGTGGGCTGATAAAGAGAAATTTAAACTGTAGTGGGAGAATTTACTTTGACGGAAACTACAACAGAAGATGGGTAGCAGCAGGTTCCTGATAACAACTCAAACTAATAAAAACTATGTTTGCCAACCCGCCTGCCAAGAGTGGCAACTATGGCAGAATCCTTTGTGTGAGGCAATCTATAGGAGAGACTTACGTTCAGCAGTGAACTTTTATGGGATGTAATGAATGGATCAATCAATCAAAACTTTATTTGCGAATACAGGTATTAACAAGGGTGTTTTATAATATTATATATTAAGTTCTTTTGTATTTAGCCAAATAGGGCAAGAAAAATAATATACGTTATTATTATATTACATCACGTTACATTACATTTCAATAAATACATATATGGTAATCGAATTTATGATTCCCATTTTACATTTTATTTAGGTTTTATGTAAATGGTGAAATCATATGCTTCGATCATATAATCGTATGTTTTCATTTTAATTTGATCGGTCATACTCGTAATTCTGTTATGCCAAAGTAAATAAGCCTGGATGGTTAGATGGGCGAATTTATGTTTAAGGCTATAATAATAATAATATTTACTGAACCCAAAAACACTAAACAAAAACTTATAAAATTATATTAACAAGACTTAATCTAACTCAAACTATATTAGGGTAACTTTAGCAACCATTCTAGGGTTACAGAACTGTGTTACCAGCCACGAGGCTAACAGTTTATATTCCTGTTTTTTAATTTGAACTGAACCAATTGAATAGATCACTTTCAAACCTAAGTTCAGTAAAGATCACATGAAACGAGACACCCCGGCATTAGCCCGTCCGATTTGATTTCGGTTGACCACCGCGTCGCTTTCTACGTTCACGTTATTTGACTGTGCTTTTACTATCAAGACACGAAACTGCCTCAAGAAAGTTCAGCGGTTGGGGTTAAATGCTCCGCAATTTACACAATTATATAATTTTAAGATATATTATATAAATTTAAGATATACGAGTAAGTACACATTTCCTCTATCTGTCATTTATGTGAAATAAAGTCCACGCAATCTTGATCTTTAAACAATCGAACAAATCTACATCTGTAAGTGGAGCTTTGGCAACGACATCTATCTTTAACTAAAAACCGAAATTCAGATAATAATAATAATATTTGCAAGATATATGGTAGTTACAAAATAATTATAAGGGATAATGCAAGCGTGTTTCGCCAGCGGCAAGCAAATACATAATTTTATGAATGTAGGTCTAATTAGTATATGATGAATCTTTCTTGTAGACTAACATGGCATGTCTCGTTATCTTAAGGTTCAGTTCGTTAAGGTTATTCTGAGTGGACCTTTCTCGGTTTAGTGGCCCAGCCTTACTGCAGCCTGACTCAATCACTGAAGGATTTTCATTAACACCACATTAACTTTTTGCTATATCGAGTTTCAAAAGTCAAATTTAATGTAATAGAACACCATTCATTATTTAATCCAAATTTTCGTCTACGACTATTTTGAAACGTAAGTTGTATAGACATAAAAAGTCGTTTTCCTGATCTTCTTTGTACGGTTAAAGAACGTCATCAACTCATCATATTATATACTGGTAAAATGTTAGAATGAATGCTTCCTGTAAGAAGTGAATATTTTTACGTGCTGTGTTTAGTTATAACGTATATTAAACTTTTTATATTATTTACACTTGAATGCACAAAGTAAAGCATACAAATGGCGGACTTAAATGCCAAAGGGAATTTTCTCCCAATCAACTAAGACAAGTAGAGAAACATTTTAGAGGCGGTAATTAATCATTTCCATTAGCCGACATCAGCTAGAGCCACGCTCTAGATATTTTAAAGCTGCAGAACAAATGGGTCAGCAACCTGAGGAGAATCACACTCTCACAGAACACCAGCGTTAAATAGCTGCTTAAATCTGATGTGTTTCGTTTGACAAATATAGAGAAACGAAGACGATTTTTACAGATAATGAGGCACTGTATCTTAGTCCTAAAGGTTAGTCCTAACCCATCTGCATTTTAATTCTTAATCAAGTTCAAGTGGACGGTTTGCTAGTTTGACACCTTTATTCTATAAAAACAAAACGAATTAAACTACTCAGCTCACATTACTTTGACGAAAGTAAACTCCAACGCGGAAAAAAGTGAACGTATTTGAAATTAAATACCGACAAAGTGAAGAACGCTTATAAAATTGGTATCCACTTACACAGCGGTTACCTCATAGCGATCGCGTAATACGTGCAACGGATAGGTGTCGAGGCGTGAGGAGTGCGCTGACGGAAGATTCATTGAGACACTGATATGATATACTGAATGTAATAACTGAGAACATTACAAATAAGACAAACAGAGCGGGACTGGCACCACTGACAATGCGTTTTTTCGGTGATTACAGAAACTTCTTATGTACTTACTATCTTTTATCTCACGCGAATTGTTAATTTGTCAGTCTCAACTAATAAAAATGTAAACCAAATAAGCGTTTACTATTTAATGTTACATAATTAATTGTAAAGTCTTTTAATGCTTTTACCGTTGCAGCCTATTAAAGTCCACTGCTGAACATAAGCCTCCCCCATAGAATGCCTCATGGGGGGGACATTTTCCATAGTTGCCATGCTTGCCAAGCGGTTTGGCAACTGTTTTTATTTGCAGTCGTTATTAGGATGTTTATTTGCTTCCCTCTGTCGCCTGTTACGACACCCGCGGGATGTTATGTTTTAATTTTTTTTTAATTGAAACGTTTGTCAACCAATAACAGCCGAAATGTAAACAGTTAGTAACACAAACCATGGAGTGTCGGTGTAAGAATATCTACTACCACTTAACATCCCGTGGGTGTCGTAAGAGGAAAAAACGTAACAAACAGGAAAGGGGCAGCGGTATCTTTCGAAAAACAAACGCTCTCACAGAACACCAGCGTGAAATAGCAGTTCAATGCTGCTGTGTTTCGTATGGTGAGTGTAGAGAACCGGATACTCTTTACTGAAAACGACGCATTCTATCATAGTCCTCAGGGGTGACAACGCATCTGCATCTTGAATCTTAATCGAGGATTGATGTAGATGTCTATGGGCAACAGCATCCACTTACCATCAGGTGGACTGTGTGCTCGTTTGTCACCTTAACTCTATAAAAAAAAATTGACGGTGTAATATGCCATATCGTTCTCTGGTGTAAGAGGTAAGAGGAAAAAGCAGGAGATGGGCAGCAGCGTTTTACGAATAGGTAATAAAAAAATTACGGTTGCCAACCCGGGCGTGGTATGACAAATTGTATTTCCATTGTGAGAGAACATATCAAAAGGCCTGTTGGACTTCTTTAATTTATTAATTTTATCTTCTTTGTAATAGAATTTAATCTAAGGGTAAGGATGGGCAGACTAATGCTCTATGGCATTCTCCAGCAGATAAATACCCTGAGTGAAATAGATAAATAAACGTCGGAGGGTGCTAAAAAAGACTGATTAGACTGCATTGAATAAATAAATGAATGAACGTTAAAAAACAAAGTTTCAATGAATTTCAGCCTCGACTAGGACAGGACAGTGACCGCTGGGCTGGTATTACAGTAGTAACTGATACTGTGGCCTCATTGCGGTTGTCAGACGAGACGGCGGGGTGCCCACCGCTCGGAACGGACACCCCGCTTCACTAAATTGTTATAGGATGCGAACTATAGCGACGAATGTTAGATAGAAAATTATTTATCCACTATAAACAATTTGCTACAAAGGCGAACTTGTGCCGAAAACGCGTTGTCTACCAGCTGCAACTTTTTACCGGTTACGAGGCATTCCATCTTAGTTTTTAGGGGTGACTGCATTAATTCTTAATGGAGTATGAATGTAGATGTCTATGGGCCACAGCATTCACCTACCTACCATCAGGTAGACTTTTTTTACAGAATAGAGTGACAAACGAGCACGCAGTCCACCTGATGGTAAGTGGATGCTGTGGCTCATAGACATCTACATCTATCCTCGGTTAAGATTCAAGATGCAGATGCATTGTCACCCCTGAGGACTAAGATGGAATACCTCGTTTCCAACAAAAAAGGGTCTCCGGATCTCTACACTCAACATACGAAACACAGCAATATTAAGCTGCTATTTTACGCTGGTAATCTGTGAGAGAGTGGTGCTTCCCCAGTCGTGCCTACCCATTCATGCTACGACTATAATATAGCCGCAGTGTGGCTTTACCACGTATAAAATATATAAAAATTTATGATCGTCATGTTACAGGTTTAGGTGAATGACATTATCTATGTTTTGTAATTTTATGAATTGATCGTAGTTACGCAAAGGAATCTAACCCACATTTGTCATAAATGAGATATGCTTAAATAATCATTAAGGTCTCCTTTCATACTGTTAAAAAAACAGTAAGAATTGCACCTGATAGAGTGTGAGTACGACAAAAAAAAACATCATTATACTTTTATTTAAATTACAAACTCATTATATCTTTGAATACAGCTATAAAAGTTCATACCTTAAAAGGTTAATATTTCAAAAGAAGCTTTTTGTCGATTTGATTCCATTTGCGTGAATTTGATCTTTAATGTTAGATGATGTAATAAGAATATTCTTATACGAATACATAGAAATGACTATGAGTGAAGAGAAGTAGTGACTTGATAGACGTAGTAGTTAACGAATGACATTTTTTATAGAATAAACTACTAAATACTATATTATATGGGATACAAACAAGCACAAAGTCTACCTGTTGATAAGTGGATCCTGATCCTGTGGCCCACAGGCATCTACATCTATCCTTAGTTAAGCAGATGCGTTGGCACTACTAAGAACTAAGATGGAATGCTTCATTTCCAGTAAAAATAGTTTACACTCACCATACGAAACACAGCAGCATTAATCTACTATTTTATGCTGGTATTCTGTGAGAGCGTGGTTCTTGCCCGGTCGAGACGACCCATTCGTGCTACAACAACAATAGAGCAGCAACGTGGCTCTACCACGTAACCAAATTGAACTTCGTGTAAATATGTTCTATTGGATACCTACTAAGATGGACAATCCACTTGCCTTAAAACGTTGGTTGATATTTCATTACAAATCTAAAACATTATGTCATGCACCACATGTACCTCCATATTTTGCAGCCGGTATTAACCCATAAACATCTACATCGATTAAGAAGGAAAATACAGAATCGTTGTCACTCCTGAGGACTAAGATGGAATGCCTCGTTACCAGTAAAAAGGGTCTCCGGTTCTCTACACTCACCATATGAAACGCAGCAGCATTAAGCTAATACTTCAGGCTGGTATTCTGTAAGAGTGTAGTCCTTCCCCGGTCGAGCCGACCCATTCGTGCTATAACCTGTAGCTACAGCGAGGTTCCACTACGGAAAAATATCTTATCGTCCAACTTACCTAAAAGCTTTTTAGAAGTGAAAAGAAACGAATTCTACGGATTTTAATAACATTATAGGTTAACATATTAGGCCGCATGGAGTTAGACATATACTTTCATTCACAGGTTTCGTTTGCTTATGACATTAAGATGGTAAGCCGATTAGAGCAGTGATGACCGACTTAACTGCAGTGTTCTAATAAGCAAAACTTGTAAATCTTTATCAGTACTGATTAAGACACGTACAGCGAAATGAATCAATGCTAAGTCCGTATGACTGTTGTCGCCATATTGATGTTTTTGGGGCTATCAGATTTAATTATGTTAAAATTCCGGTTCATTTATATGGTATAGTTATTAAAGATTTTTTTTTATTTAACTGAAGTGACAAACGAAATGAAAGTCCACGATAAACAGCAGCTGCAGTCCATTGGCATCAGTAACCGACTTCAAACAATGCCATCCTCCATCCATCGTTAACTATGAGGTTTCTCTGGCATTCCTTTCCTATTTTTACGTGGTAGAGTCATGCTGCAGCTATATTAGTAGTATAGTTGTAGCACGAATGGGTCGGCTCGACCGGGGAAGGACCACGCTCTTACAGAATGCCAATGTAAAATAGCAGCTTAATGCTGCTGTGTTTCGTATGGGGAGTGTAAAGAACCGGTGACCCTTTTTACCGGAAACAAAGCATGACATCCTAGTCCTGACGGGTGACAACGCATCTGCATTTTGATTCCTGATTGAAGATAAATGTAGATGTCTATGGGCCACACTGCATCAATTTAACATCAAGTGGACTGTTTGCTCATTTGTCACACTTATTCTATTAAAAAAAATGGTAGACCATATCCACATGTTTCGTGCGGGAATCGAACTCGCGGCCACAAGCACTGCAACCACAGAAATCTAAATAATAAGAAGATTTCTGTAACTGCTACTCATTGAATGAATGAATGAATTTTGTGATAGCTCTGTAAGAAAAATTCTGTGGACCTTTCACGTTTGAGCCAACCCATTCGTGTTGCAACCATCATAGTGTGACTCTATTATATTAGTAAGATACTATTATAATGAAGAAAAAAAAAAGATTAAACACTAATTACAATTATACAATATATGAGGAGTTTACTTTACACCCGACACACGCTGCTGACGAAGTACATTGTGCAATAAATCTCAATCGACACAATTACCATTGACATCAGCAGCTGTGATTGCCCGCTTTCAATTGCGGCGTAATGCATTAACGGTGAGTTACGTTATTAAATAAAACACGCACTAATAGAAATATAAATATTTTATTCAATATGGATCTAAAATAAATCTTATTGAAAGTCATTCTTAAGTGGAATTTACCCCTGATTCAGAAAATACTTCTGTACTGAGAATAACCAGCAAGAAACCTAGTGGGACCTTAACTTGAAAAAAAAGGACATTTTGCAATTATATACATATATAATTAACAACACAAAACAAATTAGAAGTAACTTGGTAGAGATCACCTCATTCCCAGTAGTTATCATCATCCATAAATTCCTTAATATAATATCCCTTTTTACACAATAAATTTTTAATAAAGTTTTAAACGTGCCGTAGAACAAATTTTGTATATTTCCTCGTCCTGAGTTGCTGAGTGTATTACTCCTAATTTGTGTTATAATAACGTGACTAACTGGCTAAAGCAGTAGCTATCTACTGAATCGCCGGTGCAAACAATTAAACAAATGTTAAGTAGAAATGAATAAATTTTATATTTGTTTTTGTATTCGGATAGGGAATTTTTTATTAGTTGTTGATGAAAGACAATAAATATTGAATCAACATTCTACCTCCAGGTAAATGTTGAATGTATAATATGTAATGTTGACTGTGAATTTCAGTGTTTAAGTGTTAAAATATTGTTATTGGTCTACTCCAAACGAGCGTCACATTTTCATCGTCGGCGTCGATACCACGCAACTTCCTCTGAATGCAATTCTAAAAGAGCAGTTTCGACCGTAACCGTTCGACGAAGTAATGGATAAACATACGCATTCGTTTAACTCACGGCGCTCATAGCACGCCTCTAACGCGAAACGAACGAAAAATAACAGATATGGTTGCAGTTAATTAAGGGAAAAGTCTTTTTTTATAGAATAGGGGTGATAAATGAGTGCACAACCAACTTATGAGGGTAGATGTATACACCTACATCTACCCTCGATTAATAATCAAATTGCTGATATGCATTGTTATCTCTGAGGACTAAGATGGAATGACTCGTTACCAGTAAAATGTCTCCGGTTATTTCTACACTCACCATACACAACACAGCAGCATTATGATGCTATTTCACGATGGTGTTCTGTGAGAGCGTGGTCCTTCCCCGATTGAGTCGACCCAATCGTGCTACAACTATATAATGCTATAGCTGCAGCGTGGTACTACCATATGGTTTCTGATTATGTAGTACTTTTGTGAGTTTTTTTTATTATTAGTGTTTAGAATATCTTAATAGTAACCGAATTTAAACACAAGTTAAAGATATATTTTTTAAAACTTTTAAAATAAAACGTAAAAGCCAACTTCAAAGAACTGAAAAGAATAAAATAATGTTACATTCTGAAGTCAGCGCTAGACATAGTGTATAGGGGAAGTAATGCCCCGATTTCAGAATGTGAAATCATTTTATATTTTTAGTTATTTGATGTCAGCTTTAGCCATGTAGGAATGTCATCTTGTTGTTTTTTTTTTCCTATTTATTTGATAATAATCTTGCAATATTTTAGTTACTATTTTACGGCATAAATATAAGCTATATTTACATATAAGCTTTAACGTATACCAATGCCAAATATATCATAATAATTTTTATGCCTAATATTTATGTCATACTTTATAATATTGTGATATATGTATTTAACCGCGCTTCCCGTATAGTCAAGGAACAGGTAGCAGGTTTATGGTCTAAATAGTTACATAAAAATTTCAATTTCCATTATATCACTCTTAGGGTTGAAGTTTTTTTTAATATGATTACTATCTTTGAAGTATAACTTATTTAATTAAAAAAATCATTCAAATTGGTTCACAATTGACGAATATATCACATAACATACATACTAAAAACATAGAGTCGGGAAGAGGGGCCCTAGACGATATTTCGACCGAATTGGCGATATATTTAAGATGGGCCAGGTTAAGAGTACCCTTAACCGACGAGCGTGTATGCGTATGAAGATGGATGTAAAGGAGGCGAGAGGGTTTGTCAGGATCTTACTAAATAGAAGTCCGTAGTCTCTTCATATACCACTGGGTGACAGGCGTGAGTGTTTTATGTAAAAAACGTGTAGTGACAAAAAAGTGGCGTAGTGTCTTACCAATGACTTGCAGCGCTGGGGGTCGCGGGTTCGAATCTCGTACTGAACAAGTATTTGTATGGCCTACAAATAATTGTTGTGGGTCTAGATGTTTATCCTGTGCAATTTATGTTTGTACACTGCCTCCACGATACAGGAGAAAATCCTAATGTTAAGAGTAACGTTTTTTTTTAAAGGAGAGAAAAAAGGTTGTAAGTGACGCTGCAGCCTTTCCTTACAACTTTAGTCTGGGACGTTTCACTGCGTTGTTATCCTTAGCGATTAAGAAAAATGGTAAGTCGATGCAGCGACTCGTAGACCAACGTCAATTAACAATTCAATTAAAAAAGATTCAAAGGCTGAAAAGTTGTTACTGAGAACTAATATGGACTACCACGTTACTAGTTAAAAGGGTCACTGGTTAGGTCACTCAGATATTCTTTGAGAGCGTGAAATCTAGTCTACTCTGATACGTGACAAAATTTTGCCAACACCGGTTTCTACAACCCAACCAACCAACACTAAACATCATTTGTAATAGAAACGAAAGTAAAATAGAAAACAATTATTCTAATATAGCAACCAAGACCAAGCGTGAAACATGCTCCGGGTCACATTAAATCTCCATTAACCTCCATAAATTCATCCTTTCGATGACAAGCACTATAATTAATGCCAGCATAAATCTGTCTGTGTACGTGGAGCGGACATTCACGGATTGGAATTTAAAATTAAAGATTAGACTAAAGCTGAAAGTTAATACTTAAAATTTAGCCTGACACACACACACATACACATCATATGAATAATACACACACTCAATTGATTCCTAATTACTCCACCGTGTGATTGTATTTTTAACCTTTATGAAATAGATTAATCCTTTATCCTCTGTTATTAAGTTGTCATGTCGGATAAAGCCGCTGTTTCTAATGATGAATGACAAGAACCGGATATTTTTAGTGAAAACGATGTTTCCATCTTAATCCTTATCCTTAGAGATGACAAGGCATCTGCATTTTGCTTTGTCATGGAATTAAAAGTCTTTATTTTACGTAAAAAATTAAAAATGCGTTTCTCAACCGTCGTCTAGATGAGAGTTTTCCAGGTTGCAGCATCCACTTACAGGTCGACTTTGCGCTCGTTTCTAATTCTTTATCGCCATCATAATCATCATTACAGACCTCCTTAATCATTTTCTCATGAAGGATAATATATGCCACGTTTGGCAAGTGGGTTTGGCAGTTGGCAGCCGCAGCGTAGTTTGTTATTTTTGGTTGATAGGCCTCCTCCATAGATTGTCTCCTAGGAGGAATAATTTACATAGGTACCTCTTGGCAAGCGGGTTGACAAATGCAGTTTGTTATTTTCAATTGCTAATGATGACGCTGGCGCCCATCTTCTGATCTGTTTACTTCTGTCGCCTCTCGACACCTACGGGACGATATGAAGTAGTGGATATTCTTACACCCCCACTACACGGAAAATAATCAAGATATAAATGACATAATAAGGTCAATTAATTACATATTTTTTATAATGATGACGGTGAATGCAATTGTGCGTTAACACGACCATGAACATTTATTTATTGAATGATATTTTCGCGTATAAAAAGGTTTGTAACTTCTACCTAAGTCATTATGATCAGACCATAGGTTCGCTACCCCTACCTCGATCGAACCATTTGTCATCAATGCCCATTTTGGTTAACTTAGGTTACACGTCACGTAGTTATTGAAGGTATTGTACCCCTGGCCTAGGCCATACAAGATCAGACTATAGGTTCACTATCCCTGCCTCCACCAGACTATGGATTATCAATGCCCTATTCTGGTTAACCTAACTTTCAGGTCATGAAATTATTGAAGGGACGTACTATACGTATAAAAAGGTTTGTAAGCCTGACCTAAGCATAATAGAAGACCATTGGTTCACTACCCCAGCCTTGATTAGACTATTGATCATCAATGCCTATTTTGGTTAGCGTACGTTTCACGTCATGTCGCACGTATGTTTGTGTCATGTTAGCCCAGGTACACCAGCTTTGTACAAACCACGGTCTGAACCTGTAACCCGATAGTAGCGTCGGCCACCGAGCGCGACGGGCGTAACCGACACCGTCTAACGAGGAAAGTTGGTTTCCTTAACGGGGAAATTCGATTTATGTAACTTTCCAGGCGTGAAGCTGTTACATGTAATGGATACACTTGAAGATTTTTACATGAATGATGTGGGCAGACAGTCACGGAAGTTAATCAGGAGAAATTTTAGCTTCATTTACTATAGGTACAGAAACTTACATAGTAAGGACCACCTGTCTGAGGGGTTAGAGTACTTGATTAACGAGTGGAAAGTCCTAGGTTCGATGCCAGATGAACAAAATGTTATATAATTATTGTCTTTCTATTTCTGACACTGCAGCCTACCTTAACTACGATGTAATCACGTATTAGGATCAGATTAATGTCCAATGTCCTCTGATAGACGGCACCGTAACCATCTTGAACTTTTTCCATATTAAAAAAAAGTTTGTGTCGTAGTGGCGACGAAAGAATAATCACTAGCCCATATCCTATGGCAAATATAACTCCAATGAGGCAATTTATGGGGGAGGTCTATGTTTATCAGTGGACTTTTGATAGGTTATACCAATGATAAATTAATAAATTGTTACTTAATTAACCTAATGTTTTGAGAAGAAGAGGCAGATGTCGCCTCAGTTACTGATACGGAATTCCATCGTTCTCCAGTGATTATGCATCTTTACCTTTTCATAGAGAATGGAAGAATTGCTTATATGCTGACCGTTTTTTTAACACCAAGATGTCTGTTGTACGCTTGTGGATTTTCTTATTTTTACAATATTCGCCGTGCTCAGTCACTTTATTCTTCAAATATCTAATCAAAGCATATTACTTGAAACTTTAATATTTCACGTCAAGTTTGCCGTCCTTTCGTATATCTATCCTTGTCATCCTCAACTGTTATCATCTAGTGTCTTTATATTTATGTATACCTCTTTGCCATTCTTTGTGCACCACAGTGCGATGACACCGCTTATTGTACCTTTGACTTAAAGTGATAGAAACATCACGAGACTTAACGCCATCTTAAAATTGAGTAGATTTTGAGTATTTGCCTAAAGCAGATAAAAATCTATTAATAAACAAATAGGGCACCTACCTCTCTTCGAGCATCTCGTTGAAGGTCTTAGACTTGGCGCGCGGCTGGCTAGGCTCGCACTCCAGGCGGCGCACCTCCACGCACCGCTCGATGATGTGCTCCACCCGCTTCCGCCGGGACGACTTCCAGTTGTCCAGGTTCTAGAAAATAAATAGTTTTGTTACAGATTTATAATACGATATTCAATTAGTATTACGAAAATAGACTTTATTGTACAATAGTGGCGAAGTAACCATCGTAAAAATTGCATATTTAGAAAAAACGGATTGCTAATTATCTTAAGACCTGTTAGAAAATAACCGTAGACCCTATTACAAGAAAGGAGGCATTTCATCTTAGTCCTCAGGGGTGACAACGCATCTGCATTTAGATTCCTAATCGGGGGAAGATGTCTATGGGCCACAGCATCCACTTAACATCAAGTGGACTGTGTGCTCGTTTGTCACCCTTATTCTATATAAAAAAGACTACTGTGTAAAGAGTACTAAAGTATACTCGATATAAGAATAAAAAACTTTGACGACCTGATGAAAGATGGATGGAGTTGATCGAAGTAGTGATATATATATATATATATATATATATATATATATATATATATATATATATATATATATGTATATGTATATATATATTCTCTCGCGGCTCTACCCGTAGCTCTCACGACACTTCAAAAGGTTAGCTGGCAGAATGCCTTTTCGGCATTAAGTTCGCATTTGTACCAAATAGTTTTGTTTGAGTGCAATAAAGAATTTTCTATCTATCTATCTATCCAAGCAAAAGCATTTAAAGCTCAGTTAGTGATTAACGGGAATGTTAGTCTTAAAAGCATTTCTAGTGCTGTTTTAAACAAAATAACATAAACCATTTCAAAATGCTAGGAATCCTTTTTTGACTACGATTCCTTCTTTGTAGGTATCATCGTCTTACCGATTCCTGTCGCAAAATAGTAGTGCGTGCACTGCTATTCCGGTCTGAAGGGTATAAGGAGTCAGAATTAGTAAGTCATTTCATTCTAGTCCTTAGGAGAGTACTTTGTTTGGAGTAGGATAGCGGTGTATGGACTATAGTAGCCACCAACCATCACTGGTGGACTGTATGTTCTTTTGTTACTTGAGTTTTATAAAAAAAGCATATATTATTATGTCCACTTGCTACTAGCATTACATGATTGCCCTAATACGATAGATAAGTGAAATTTTAGTTACACTTCTTTAAACTAAAACATATATAGGTCAATTTTAATTAAATACCATAATCTTTAAACTAAAACATATATAGGTCAATTTTAGTTAAATACCATAAGTCTTTAAACTAGAACATAGATAGGTCAATTTTAGTTACATACCATAAGTCTTTAAACTAAAAGATAGATAGGTCAATTTTAGTCACATACCATAAGTCTTTAAACTAAAACATAGATATAACAAGGTAGCCTTTTTGAACTCGAATAAATCAATCCCGCTTAGCCACCGCAACGAGCGTACGTTCTACGTATCGCGCGGATGAATGGCGCCTCGCGTAATAAATTGGTAGAATATAAAAATATCTAATATATACTACTTTACCGGCGGCATTAAATTTCTATACAGGAATATCTTACCTCTTACCATGTAGTAGCGTTGTAGGAATATCCACTACAGCATGTTATCATTCCATGGGTGTCGTAAAGGCGTCAGAAGGAAACAAATCAAGAGATAAATATGGGAAATAGTATGGAAAGAAATGTTCCCCCTACGAGACAACCCATGGGGGGAGGCCTATGTTCAGCAGTGGACTCTCATAGGCTGGAGCGGTAACAGGCATATCTTACAATATAAGTGATCGCCTGTTCTAAGTGAACGGAAATAGTCTTTAATGCGAATATTTCAAGCTCGCAACAGCACTTGATAAAATTTCGCTATCGCGGACGCAATGCAATGATTGCAAGATAAACATCGCACATTATATGACGGATATTAAGATAGTTGCTGGCAACGTTGAGCAACAGTTAGATTTGCGACACGAGTCCGCAACGTGCTGCAATGAATTTCTTTAGCCCAACCCATGATTTTACATATTATCAGGACATTTTAGATCGCGGATTATTTTATAGAATGATGGTGACAAACGAATACAGTCCACCCGACGGTATGTGGATGCTGTGGACCATAACCTTATCGAATGCGTTGTCACTCCTGAGGACCAAGATGGAAGGCTTCGCTTTCAATAAAAAACGTACCCGCTTCTATACACTCACCATACGGAACACAGCAGCACTAAACTGCTATTTGATGCTGGTATTATGTGAGAGCGTGGTCCTTCCCCGGTCGAGCCGATCCATTCGTACTGCAACCATAATATAGCTGCAGCGTGACTTCACTACACATACGATAAAATGTTGGATTGAAGGTAGTTCACACTCTGCTGGTTTCTACAACATTTATATATCTTTCTTTCTTTTTTTGACTTTGGGAAGACTGTGCGTTTTCCCATAGAAGATCCAAATGCAAGGTTTACTAATGTACGAGTATAGCTTGTTAAATGTAATGGAATCTTAAAGTTATTAACGTATACTTATTTAATATTTATTACAATAATAAAACTAAATAGTTATCATACAATCCTACTCCCCGCGGTATAGTGCTAATATCATAAGTTAATTATAGTCAAGATAACAGTCTTTTTAGATTGACCAAAAATATATACGTATTTCAAATCGTTTGCCGAGTGGTAACTGGTTACCTTAACTTCGCTTCGGGTGTTCGCAATCAGTGCTTGTAATATTTGTGGTCAATTTCTTGGAAACGGCTCTAATGATTTCAACGAAATCTACAGGTTAAAAATTTCGTTTCCAATTACAAATACGGTATTGGGCGAAAATGATATAAGTGATATTCGTTGGGTTGTTTCGAAATAAACTCGCTCAGTTCACCAAAGTGGTAACTCTTTATTAGACTAATCTATCTTTTCATGAGTTCGCTAAAAATACTAAGAACTTTTTACTAATCTTAGTCAAAATAAGTACAAAAACCTTTCTCAATACCGATAGTATTTTGAAGCGCGAGTAATTCTTGCTGATGGCGCACCTACCACATAGTTATAAATGGAAGTAAATGTCACAAATAAGTACACAGTCCACCTGATGGTATGTGTACGCTGTGGCTCATAGACACCTACGTCTATCCTCGATTAATGACAAAAAAGCAGATGCGCAGTTACAGCTGTGAACTTAGATCAAATGCGTCTTTACCACTAATGAAACATGGCAACATTATGATGCAATTTAACGCTGTTATCCTGTGTGACTGACTCGCCGGTCTAGAGATCGTAAGCGCGACTACTAATGATGAGATTCTGAGTTCGAATTCCTGATCGGGTCATAAAATATAGAGTCGAGAGAGCCGGAGTCAGGAAATTGGCGACGTTTCACCCCCGTGCCTTGGAAGGCATATAAGACGTTGGTCCTGTGCCTAATCTTTTTTCGATCGTGTCGGATTACCGTCATAGGACTATGAGAGTGAGGGAATAGTGCACCTGTAGTCTATACGTGGTAAAGCCATGCTGCAGTTACATTAGTAGTATAGTTGTAGCACGAATGGGTCGGCTCGACCGGAGAAGGACCACGTTCTCACAGAATACCAGCGTAAAATAGTAGCTTAATGCTGCTGTGTTTCGTATGGTGAGTGTAGAGAACTTTTTTACTGAAAACGAGGCATTCCATCTTAGTCCTCACGGTGACATCTGCATTTTGATTTGAAATTGAGGATAGATGTACATGTCTATGGGCCTCAGCAACCACTTACCCATCAGGTGGACTGTCTGCTCGTTTGTCACACTTATTCTATAAAAAAACCTGTGTTTGTGTACACGTGCACTATAATCCTCTCCTACGCACATGGTAAGTCCCCGTTGGAACTGATTCGTATGGTGAGTGTAGAGAACCGGAGACCCTTTGTACAGACAACGAGCATTTACTTTTCATTATTTACATTTTGGTCCTTAATCGAGGATAGATATATACCTATGGGTCGCAGGATCCATTTGACATCAGGTGGAGTGTGTGCCCGTTTATCACTCCTATTCTATAAAGAAAAAAACTGGCCGTGATCGAAATTCGGTCTGGAAAAAATTATTATGTGTTCATTTCACGGTCGAAATGACCCATTCGCGTTGTATGCTGTAATGCAGTGTGGCTCTATCATAAACTTGTAACCCATTAAGTCGCGTGCGTAAGCTTTCCAGTCGAGTACAAAAAGTATAACTTTTTTGTGTCCCCACTTCCGCAAGATTAATAAACTTCCGCAACAGCGCAAGTTGCTGTTCCGGCTAAAAAGAATACTACATTATCTTTACAACTTTTTATTTTTGTAGAATCAATCAACTTTCAAACGTTTACGTTACGTGGTCATTGTGTTTAATGAACGCGAATATTATACATAGGTATATTGTATATTATGTGTGAAAACTAGGTTGTACAACCAGTACGTGTTGTTTATCTACTCAATTTAAAATAATAATAATATATAGAACCCAACCAGGTGAGAAAATTATATAGATACCCCAATAATAATGATAAAACCTCAAAGATATTCTATGTATCTCTTCGTTTTGACGGTTTATATAATGGAATAATTAATTATTCTCGAATATTTTATAAATTAATATACATAAATAATTAATGAAGACTGATAATACATTGTATGTAAATTTAAAAATTCATACATAATTTATTTATTACTGCGTCTATTAACTAAAGGGATCGTTGAAGTTAGACATCCAAAGATAGGAATTATTTATTAAATATTTGAGAGGTATTTATGTATGTACGAATTATGGATCTGAGACGTGGTCCTTCACTGCTGGCCGTATGAGGACTCACAAGGTCGCTCAGCGAGCTATGGAGAGGGCTATGCTCGGGGTTTCTTTGCGTGATAAACTTAGAAATGAGGACACCGTAATAAAACCACGGTGGCCGCCATAGCCCAACGGATTAGTAAGCTGAAGTGGCAATGGGCCGGCCATATACCTCGAAGAACCGACAACCGATCGGGAAATAGATTCTTAAGTGGCAGCCTCATACCGGTAGGCGACCCTCCACTAGATGGAGTGACGACCTGGTAAGACATGCAGGAAGTCGATGGATGCAGGTGACTCAGGACCGTGCTTTGTGGCATTCCTTGAGGGAGGCCTATATTTAGCAGTGGACTTGTGAAGGGCTGTAATGATAATAATGATATTATGTGTATGTACATATAACACTATTAACACGTAAAGGCATTAATTACTTTTAAGTATTCTAATATAAAATAAAATAAAACTATTCTAAATCATATCGGGTCTCAACTGGCGAGCTTTCTCTGTTATTTTTCCTCTAACGATTGTATTACAAATCTATGTGTTTTTAGAGTCCTATTCTCCAAACCGCCTGCAAAACATGGCAATTAAGAAAAACATCGAGCTATTTATGAACATGAGTGGACTTTTATGGGCTAGTGAAGTCGCCCTGGACGGCGACAGGGAGCAGCGTTATGATTGCGAGACTAGTCTTGCGTTCGACAATTTTTTGGCCAAGCGTGGCGATTATAAATGCTTCCTATAATAAGAAAAGCTTTTAAATGTCATCAAAAAATAACTTGTAAAAAACCAAGTCTCGCAACTCAGTTCTTCTACCGTAAAAAGTTGTGAGATCCATGTAATACCAAGTCGGTTATTTTACTTAGTCCCTACTTAAGGATCCTTCTGTCTTAAGTTATTACGTAATTAGCTAACATAACAACATCTTCTTGTGACCATATCAGTATTAAAAATCTTTTATGTTTTTAATAAATAGATTGACTTGGCCATCGTATGAAAACACTATGTATCTCACAAGTAATATATATTATATTAAATTCGATTGCTTAGGGCGATTGATCGAATAGGACCTCGTGCTCACGATTTTCTTATTGTGGGTTTATAAAACTGAATGCAAGCAGATTTATAGCCTACCTGACGGTAAGTGGATACTGCAGTCCACAGACGCCTGGACCAAGATGGCATAACGCCTCACAGTGAGTAATTATACCTGCTATTAATATTCTTGTGACCGGAAAACAGCAATAGAAACGGCGAATTTATAGCTTCATATTGCCATGTTTCATATGTTACGATTACGGGGCCTCCGGTCCTCTGCACTTAACATACTGGAATGTGACATTTTATCTTAAACCACAAGGGTAGGAACGCAATCTACATTTTAATTCCAGTCGAGAATAGTCGTAGCTGTCTATGAAAGCATCCACTTACTATCAGGTGGACTGTGTGCTAGTTTCTCACTCTTATACTACAAAAATGAACGCACCGCTGCTTGGCGCAGAAATAGGGAAGGGGTGGTATCTCCCCGAACTGACTCCTCGGCGGGAAGATAGTTCTATCTTCTCGTATGTGTTTTCAAAGTATTTTAAACTCTAATGTTATGTTATTAATGAATATAGTCGTTTTTTTGTTCCCACAATACAATTGAATTGCAACATATTCAAATACTAAGAACGGCACAATACGAACCTCTTGCGTATTAAGGTAGATATATTTTGAAGCAAATTCCCATGTTGTTGCACAACGTGTATTACCGCACACTAGTTGGTATATTGAAGGATTATGTATGGCGGTATTAGTATAAATTAAATTATACTAGTTATTTAGTGATGATAGTAGATGTGGAGAAAAAAGATGACTTTTGTATTTGTGGTTTCCTGGTATTTTTTAATGGAAAAAGAGATTTTACCTTAGTTCTCAGAGGTGACAACGCATTTGTATTTTGATTCTTATTCGAGGATAGGAGAATGTTATGGGCCTAAGCATCCACTTACCATCAGGTGTACTGTGTGCTCGTATTTCAGCAAAAAAAAAACAGCAAAAAAAAAAAACAAAAAAAACAGAATAAGATAGTTCATAATGCAGAAAAATTGTACGTCGCTAACACTTATACAGCGATTTGGAACTCTATCTTCATGTATGTAAATTCATATAACACAAGCGGAAGTATTAACCTTTGGGGTTTACTTGAATGCATATCACGTCGCGTCAAAACATTGAATGATTAATACATGACAATAACATTGAAATTTGATAGCTTAAGTTGAGTTTAACCCGGATTTAAAAATAGAACTTATATAGTTTTAACTTTTAATATAACGAAAAGAAATTGACTTTTGTTACAGTGACACTTGACAGTTGTTTGCTTCTTTCGTTCACCGTTCGTTACCTATATGTATAACTTAAATTAAAAATTAAAAAAAACCGAAACAACGAGCTAATGACCTTCAAACGGCTGAAAAGATTTTTCGAATAACTAAGAACACTCTCGATTAAGTCATCTTTCAAACAAAAAACAATCTAAATCTAAATCGGGTCATTCGTATGGCAGCACAGACGGACACCACACAGGTCGCCCATCGAAGACTCTTCGTCGGTGGTTAAAAATAAAACTAAACTGGTCGCGATGCAGCTTTAAAGAGGTTTGGGGTAAACAATATTCTTACGATAAGACACGCAATAAATGCAAAAAGCAAAAATGAAGGATAATTCGGAAAACCATGTGATCTTTCCCGTATTTCGCAGTCGCTTCTTACGAAACCACGAGCACAAATGGGATAGTTGATTCGCTAACACCGCGATAATACAGTCGATTGTTAAAATATTTCAATTACCAAAGTGTGTAAACAGCCTTAGGATTTTAAACGCAATTTACACCGACGCCAACTAAGCGCCTCTTGTGCTTATGAAGCCCTCATTATTATCCGAAATGCCTCAACTTCTAGTACAATTTACGACGCATAAATTCATAACCACACCGCACATAAAGCATCGCAGAGACGGGCCGATAAATCCCACCGCGGGATAGAGTTCGTGTCACATCGCGTTGGATACATACCCAGCGTATTAATAATTTAGTATCTCTCGTCGACTATAAATATTAACAATGATATTATTTAATAGTGTGGCTACGACATTAAAAGAACCCACCTTTCGAATTCATCCTGTAGGTGACGTAAAGAGGCGACAAGGGAAGTGTCCGAAACTCGTGGTTAATTTGTGTCATTTGACAGTTTTCGCTGAAGTCTAAAATCGGCTATAAGGAGATCCCACTCTATCAAATATGAAAAGTAAGTGACAGATGACGTTGACAATTTCAAAAGTCACAGCATAAAATGTCTCGAAACTGGGTACAGGCCTCCTGGAAACTGAAAGGGGATTGGAACAGGGAAAATCACAGCTGAGTTGCTTAAAGTCAAATTCAAATACTCAAAATTGGCTTTTACGAAGCACTTTTTGAAAGTGAAACGCTACGCCATCGCTTCAACAAATCCCTACTGCCCTACCTTGTAAGAAGAAGAGGCAAGAAACTCAAGTAGACTATTTTTCTCCTAACAGTTACAAATTATCCTTATAAAATACTTACGTGAGTAAAAAAAGTTTAAGGTTATGTCGATACCGTTAGTCTATTAAAGCACACAGAGAATATTTGGGAAAGACAGTAATTTTTTTTTAATTTTTAGACGCTGCCCATCTCCAGATTCGTTTCCTTCGGTCGCCACTTACGACATCCACGGGATGACGTTGTGTAGTGGATATTAGTTTGTATATATATATATATATATATATATATATATATATATATATATATATATACAAACACAGAGAGAGAGAGAGATAGTTAATAGCTTCACCAGGATCCCATAGGGGGCGCCGTAATCAATTTACTAACAAATACTATATTATTTATATACTCAAGTGACTCACATTCACAATAAAAGTTGAATTAGCACCAAAAACACACACTCTGGACCTGATAAGTGTACACTATGGTCGAGTTATTAATGTACTTCCTTTTTATCGATAATGAGACATTCCCTAGACCTCAAAGGTGACAACACTACCGATTTGGATTTTTAATCACATATAGAAGAAATACAAGCGTAAATTAGCAATTCAATGCTGCTGTTTATCGTATTATGAGTGTAGAGAACCTGAGATCTTTTTTACTGGAAACGAGGCATTCCATTTTATTCCCCAGGGGTGACAACTGACAACGCATCCACTTTTGGATTCGATGTAGCGAAACAGGACCAACGATTTTTACTAAGGAATAGACAAATGTTACCCACAAAGGGGAATTATTTATGGATTGATGGTGACGATGAAGAAGAAGCATCATTTAAAAAGTCTGTTATAAACTTCATGACCCTTGATTCGCATCTGAATGAAATAAGGAGATCAGATAATTTACCTCAACGCATGTGGCTTGAGGTTAAATGCACAATAGAACTGTATTCACTTGCATTATTAATTTATTGCTGAATAGTTAGTAACGATAAGTTACTTGATTAATACCAAGGACTACGGCAATTAAGCTTAAAATACATACAAATTACTTAGCAAATAACTCATGTTCAGAAAGTGTATATATTTAACCGACTTAAAAATTGAAAGTTTTCTGATCTCCCACATGTTGGGAACGTGCGCGAGGTTTTCAAAAACTATACAATTTAAACTTTTCCACGTGGTAGAGCCTGCTGTAGCTATCTTATAGTTGTAGTATGAATGGGTCGGCTTGACCAGGGAAGGACCACTAGTTTCGTATGGCGAGTGTAGAGAACCGAAGACCTTTTTTACTGGAGACAAAGCATTTCATCTTCGTCGTCTGGGGTGACAATACATCTTTATTTTTATTTTTTATCGAGAATAGATGTATATGTCTATGGGCCACAGCATTCACCTATCATCAGGTGGGCTGTGTGCTCGCTTGTCACCCTAATTCTTAAAAAAGGCTTTTGATGATTCTTTGACAGGGGTAAACCTTATAACTATGAGTAGTTACTAGCAGTGTGTGTAGATGGCGTCAGTAGAATATTAAATCGTGCTGTGGTTTGACCACATCCATTAAGGTATAGTCAAAAAATAATCGAACCCTTATCATTAGAATAAACAATTATATTAAATTTTTGGAAGGCAAAGACGTCATTGTTGACCCCCTTTGCTTCTGCACAAATTTATGTACGTTGACTTTTGTTTCTTTAATCATAATGTTAATAAAATAAAAACAGATAACTATTAGCTATGTAATAATATTGACAATATAACAATCGTTATCTACTCAGTTTCTCCTTTGTTATTTCACAATCAAATAATTCAAAATCATTTTTTAAATAATTAATTATATGATACATGAGGGTATTAAAGTCACCTTAAGCTTTGCCGTCCTATAAAATAAAAACTAGTAGGACGATAGATACAAAAACACAAAGACGTATACTATAACTAATATATCAATTGAAAAATAGCAAACAAGCTTTGGAAATAATTAAAAACACTTCGAAAAATCAACTTAATAAAAACTAACTTCATTACGCCATACTAAAATCGACTAAAATATTTACTCTAATATCAACTTTTAAAATGGCTTTGATAAACAGCGTCCTTTGGACCCTTTATCATTTGATTGACTGATGAAGAGTTATCGAATCATATTATAGCTTTATATGCAAAAAAACTTGTAGTTTTTGAGTTATTAGAAATTGATCATATTTGCGGTATGATTATATTACCCGTACGTACTATAATTACTTTTTGACTTTTAAATAGAAAGATCTGATTAAACTGGTTACAAATTTCCTTACTTAAAGTATTAATTTTATTATAGAAAGTAAAAATCAAAATAAAGTTGTGTTTCTTTTTACAAAGAAAATCGAGCATTTCTTTTCAATCCCCTTCTTATTGTGTAGGTTGCAATTCTATGAATTAACAATAAATATTGACATTAATTTCGATATAATTGACCAAATCCCCTAGCGTACATGTAAAATATTGTGATGAAAAATGTATTCCCCAAAATCATGCACACTATCAACAACGTCACTTTTTTCTGTGGAAAATATACAATAGTGTAATAACTTCTAGGGCATCGGTTAGCAATAGGCTGACTGCGAAAGGTCGAACCTCGGACCGCCAAATATTGTAATTTATTGCATACCAAGTATAAATCAATATACGTAGATAAGGTATAATATACCTTTGTTAATTAACATAATATTTTTAAGCCACTTATAATTTAACTTAGTGCTTATCCTATTTTAAGTTGCATAGTTAACCTTTACAAGTACCTACAACGGATATGGTTTGATTAGTTTCCTACCTCGTCTGTGTTTGTAATTATCTGCGTTTATAATTCAGAATTTGATTTGAAACCAAAATAATACATAGGTAGCACTTAATTATTATCACTCGTTTTTCTCTGGACCTCATTAAAAATTTTCCACAGTATCCGGACCCTACCTAAAACTACTTGCCGACCCCTGTTCTAGGGCTTCATCACCACTGACTACAAGGTGGAATTTCAAGAACTGGTTTATACAAAAAATAACTTTATAATTGTTAATACGTTTGTTAGTAATTGTGTAACTTCTCAAAGACTTGACCGATTGAGGTCAAATATACACAATATACTTGTTTTGTCGAGGAGACAGTTTATAGTTATACCAGGATCCCATAGGTGGCGCTGTTGTCAATTTACTAACAAATACATACTAAATATTTATCGACTCAAGTTAATTACGTTCACAATAAATGTTGGATTAGTAACAAAAAAACACACACACAATCTGGACCTGATAAGTGTACACTATGATCGAGTTATTATTGTTATTCCTTTTTATCGATAATGAGACATTCCCTAGACCTCAAGGATGACAACGCTACTGATTTGCATTCGTAATCAAATATAGAAGAGATACCAGCGTAAATAAGCAGTTCAATGCTGCTGTTTATGGTATTATGAGTGTAGAGAACCGGAGACAATTTTTACTGGTAACGAGGCATCCCATCTTAGTCCTTAGCGGTGATACCGCATCCACTTTTGGATTCTTTATTGAAGATAGTTGTAGATGTCACCGTATCCACTTACCATCGGGTGGACTGTGAGCTCGTTTGTCCCTTATATTCTATATAAAGAAGCGTCTGTGGATCAAAGTAGCCACGTAACATACGCACACAATTCGAGTACTCGTTGGTCAACCCTACCATAATAAAAATAAAATATTTTACTAAGGTAACCGGATGGGTGCTCAGCAAACCAGTGTGTGAAAAAAGTGAGTTAAAGGAGTGATTAAAACTACTCATAACGCCCGCAAGAAAAATGACGGAAAGTGGGAAAGCTTTCGCCAATTAGTCTGGATTTCAACTTTCTTACGATACACAGCCTTGTTAATTAAGGTCACTTATTAAATACGATTGTAATTACCATCAGAAGTTTAAATGTATTGGATCTGTCATAATACTTTTCCTAGTGATTATAATTTACACGTTTACAAATGAACTATAAATTCTGAAGATGTTCTAAAGACGTAGTAGATTTGACCTCGCTGGCACTAATAAAATTGTTAATTAGCATGTAAGTGCTGATTTATCATGTGCTCAGTGATGAAGGAAAACATCGTAGAGTTGACCTGCGTATATGAGGAATTAAAACACGCATTAAGACATTTCCTTGCCCTAAAACTCTTAGAATTGAAACACCTGTGCCCAGCAATGGGACGTAAATAGGCTGTAACTTTACTACTACTTTTTTGCTAACACTAAGAGCTTGCATCAGGTTATATCATTAGGCGTAAGTTAATAAAGACGTTTAAACGGACTTATTCAGTTCATTTAGAGTTTCATAGCATAGGATATCCTAGTTTGGACTTCCGTCTCCCACAAATTTATGTATCTTATTGTTTATTTAAAAAAAAATGTTTGTAACAGATAAATTATGCAATGTACTATTTGTGGGAGAAATCAATAATAAATGTTATTTTTATTATTATTACTTAAAGTTTTAAAAAGGAACGTTCAGCTACTTTAATATTTTTAGAGAATTAGTTAAAAAAGACGATTCCCCGCCAGGCAAGAGTTTCAAGATGTCTGCGTCCGCTGGAATAATAATGACCTCTGTCTTCTATGATGCAGGAGGTATAATTGGATGTATTATAGTATTCCAGGGGTATAAAAATGATCTAATAATCAGAGATTATTACGTATCAAAAATCAAAAAACTACGCGAACAACTAAAGAATAAACGTCGAGGAAAATTGCGTGCTGGAGTGCTTGTTCATCATGATAATGCCCCTGCCCATCGATGATGGTGTGAATTGCTGGGTTTCAGTTGATGCAGCACTCATCATATAATCAGACCTATAATTCCGAGTGATTTTCACCTTTTTACTGACCTGAAAATGCACTTGCGTGGTGTAAAATTCGACGGCGACGATGAGGTGGTGTGTGGCCTTTTTCGAGACTCAGGATCAAGCGTCTTTTTCTAATGAAATTAACCAACTTGCAAAACGCTATTTAAGGCGTATTAGCTTAAAAGGCGATGACGTTAATAGAAATGATTATAATTTACATATACATATCCAAGTTTGATTGCGTTTCCAAAAAATTATCAACCAGTAAAAACATCTTTAACTATAATATCATAGTATTTCCACAACAATGTTTCTAGTGTTAGTAGGTACTGCCAAATGACGGTCACCAGCGTAGTCCACGTAAGTGATTCTATCATTCGTCAGATATGTTTAGGAAACTTTTAAAGATAACTTTAATTTTCTATTGTATCGCATCTGGTTGGGACACATCAATACAAGTATTTATTATTATTAAAATAAACTTTATCTAAATAATTTATCGATTCAATGTTTAAGATATAGTAACACTAAAATAGCCTATCAATCTATTCGTATTCCCCCATAGACTTTTAGTCTTGTATAGACGGCTAACATCGTCGCAATGCAGAAAACGTAGTAATTCCTGCAATTAATTAGGAGAACCTGTATGATTTGTTATTTTAAAACATTTAAAGATGATACAAATTAATTACCTATGATCCGTGTAAAGAATTAAAATGACGTGCATACCTTTTGAATGAAATTAGTTTAACGCGTTTTTAAATTAGCGGTCAGCCAATGCAGTCTACTCCACCTGAGAATGCATTGTGTAGAGTAGACTGTGGAGGCGAAACACGTGTCGTATCATCGACGATGGTGTGTCCTTCCTAGTAGACATGTGTCAATCATTCATTTCTCGTGACCGAATCATTCAAGTACATTTCGTCAAGCGTACCGGTACATTAGGATCGATCACTCAAATGGATTATTTCGGGTTCTTGTACTCTGTAAGTCTGAGATCCATTGGGAACCGTAAATTTTCTATCTGACTTTGTAATAGCGCAATCTACTACACACTATATATAGGTAATAATGTCATTTTATAGAACAATATTAAACACAAAAAAAAAACACAAAATCTGTTCCATCAATTGTTTGTGATTGGTTATACCGGATCATTCTAAAACTGAAAAATTAACCATCAATACTGTTAAGTGTACCAGCTTAAAAGAACGAATCATTCATGATTGACACATGTCTAATGATTTCTTATATTTACGCGAACACTACATATTGAAATAATAATAGTTTTTACGGAATTTATCGCGTATATTTAACTTATCCGATCTATGAATAACTGCATAGATCGGAACAAAAGTTAAAAATTTTAATCTATGGTAACCGCGGTTAACTATGACATATGGACGTTGAACATCTCAGTCCCGCCCGTGACCATGAGTGCTGTAAAGCTTTCGAAACGTCGGGTATTTAAAAAGTTAAATATACGCGATAAATTCCGTAAAAACTAGTATTATTTCAATGACACATGTCTATTTCCTAGTGTCCACTACACTAGGAAATAGTGTTGGCAGTAGTGGTGCTGGGATTAGTGACGACGGGGATAGTGCACGCAATTGAGGGAAAGCGGGAGGTGCAGTTCTTCAAAGTAGGTACGACACGTCATTTTATTTTGTAGCGCGGATCTTAAATAATTAACTATTAACATCTTTAATATACCAGAATACTGCAAGGTAACGCCTGCCTGTATTAATTATTTAATAACATGCCTTAAATAGAAGGCATAGTAACAGTGCAATAAAAATCAAACAAAGTAAAGCTCCCAACGTCTGTTTATCATTCCCGAAGGCTTGATCGGCGGAAACGCCAGGGGTACGCTGCGGGGCCGAAGCTTCTGGAATGCACCGCGCTTCCGGCGGCATCGCGCCACTATTTTTAAATGATTGCAACATAAAAACCAAAAACGACCTGTAATTGCGCAATTAACAACGCATATATTTCAATGTCGCCGGTAACTAGCGTCTGCAGCCATTTGATCTATTTTAACATCATGCACGATGCGCAGGAGATATAGCTTCCTTTGGTATTGGACGTTTTACAATGTTATTACGGGCAAGTAATTGCTTCTGAAATATTTTTATCTCAAGAGGAAGCTGTTTATAGACAATAATACTCATTTTTTTTACTATTCTACGCCATTTGATGGTAAGTGGTAAAGTTGCTTAAGTTGGTGAAGCGCACTAACCTAACAAAAACCAAACTACTCTTGCCTTGAAGACACCCACACTTTAATCGGATGTAAAGACAGATGCTGGCAACATTGTTCCACTTCTTTGTTGTACGCGTGACGAACGATGTAGCAAAACTTTAAATGTTTTAACAATAAATTTTACCTTCCCACGAGTTGCTTCGATCGTATTAGAGTATAAAATAACTCAATTTTACAAAAATATCGTTTTTATAGGATAGGGTAACAAACGGGCACACAATCCACCTGATGGTAAGTGGTTGCTGTGGCCCATAGACATCTACATCGATCCTGACTGCCTTGTTGGTCTAATGATTGTAGTAGTGCGACTGCTGATCATGAGGTCCTGGGTTCAAATCCCGAGTCGGGCCAATAAATTAATTATTGAGTTTTTCCGTCAAGAAATTCTCAGTAGTTACCCCGGAGTCAGTAAGTTGGCGGTGTCTCACCCCCGTGCCTCGGAAAGAACGTAAAGCCGTTAGTCCTGCACCTGATCTCTCTCCGGTCGTGTCGGTTTACCGTCCCATCGGACTATGAGAGTGAGGGAAAAGAGAGTGCACCTGCGCATACACTTGGACACTCTAATCCTGTCCTGCGTCGATGGCTAGCCTCCGTTGAGGCAGGCCGCCGTGGCCGAAATCCGGTCTGGAGGACGATATTATCATCCTCGATTACGAATCAAAATTCAGATGCGTTGTCACCCTTGAGGACTAAGATGGAATGCCTCGTTTTCAGTAAAAAGGGTCTCCGGTTCTCTACATTCACCATGCGAAACACAGCAGCATTAAGCTACTATTTCACGCTGGTATTCTGTGAGAGCGTGGTCCTTCCCCGATCGAGCCGACCCATTCGTGCTACAACTATACTACTAACTGCAGCATGGCTCTACCACGTATATAGAGAAGGAAATCAGGTAAATATTTCTAATGATAGACGAATTTACATCTTAGTCTTCAGGCGTGACAACTGACAACGTATCCGCATTGGAATTCGTAATTGAGGAAAGGTACGAGGACCGTCTATAGTTTTCCACACTGCTTCTATAAAAAAAGTTTTATTTTTAAACGTTCTATTAAAATGCAATACTAAGTATAAAATATGATGAGTTTTAATATTAGAAATCTTCATTAAGGGCAAACTACAGATAAGAGATAGTTTCGTGTTCACTGAGGCAAGGACGCACGAACGCACGCAAATAAACAAGCGTTTCAATACCGCACGTGAGAATGTCAAACACTGAGCACACCGTATGAAATTTCACGATTTATATCTCTTTAATTCCATTTAAATTGTTTTGTTTAATTATCAGATTCATCAAATAACATAAACTCTCACGTCTATTATCCACACGGGTGAACAGAGACTACGAGCTTTTATTTGACGTGATTCTCACATACCTCTCATCCATGCTTGTCAGTTATGGGTATCCTTACCTTGGCCCATCTTTAATATAACGCCAATTTTTTCAATAAAATTCGGTCTAGGGCGTGCCTTGCGGACTCTCACTTCTACTGAATAAATTTGCTATATCACACTCTATATGTTCAAACCACCTAAGTATTTTTTTTAATCCTGGTCTAAACATCTTCTTTCAAATCACACTTTTCATTCATAACCAGACATTAATTAATAACCACATTACTACAGCATTAATTTTACTCTCGTGCTTCTTCTGCCACACCCAACTTTCACTACCATACATTAAGGTAGGGACTAACACAGCATTGTGAATTGCATTACGTGCCTTTTTTGATACATTCTGACTTTCCACAATATAGTAGAGCTACATTTTAAGATTAATTGACTGCTTTATTCATAATTAGTATTGATAGTACAAATAGATTTAAATGTTGATTTTTTTAAAACTAAAGTTTATCGAGTTTATTATTAATTTCATCCCGTGAGAATGGCGGTGGGTACCTCGTTTATGTCGTCAAAGGTGTGAAGCATCTGGTACTGCGACTGCGACTGTAAATCTTCTTTCCTATCATGCGTGATGATCAACACTTATCCTCTTTATAATGGGAGAGGCCTGTCTAGCTCTGAACTTTTAAGAGCTATAAAAAGGAAAAGTACATACCCACATTTTTTATAGAATAAGGGTGACAAACGAGCACACAGCCCATCTGATGGTTAGTGGATGCTGTAGCCCATAGACATCTACATCTATCCTCGATAAACAATCCAAATGCAGGTGCGTTTTCGCGTCTGATGAAGATGTAATGCCTTCCATCTAGTAAACTTCCGTTCACTACACTGACCGTACGAAACACTGCAGCATGGTTGTAGCACGAAATCGTTAAATAGTAGCTTAACTACAACCATATTATAGCTGCAACGTGGCTCTATCAAGTATAAAAATAAAAGGGGGATTATCACTCACCGATTGCCAGTCCTCCTGTCTTTCGATCCTCGCCGGCTCCGTACGCTTGGCGAGTTCAGCGCGTCGTAGCTGTTCCCGGGCCTTGCTACCCAAGTCCGCCGGGCCCACTTTAACGAACTGCAGTGGGTTCGCTGCCGGCTTGCCGGGTATCACTGATGCGGTGTGTGGTCGCGTCGCGAGGAAGTCCGCGCTGTCGGTCGTCTGGAATTGGGATAAGTAATGAAGAATTTGTAGATGGCAACAAATCATTAAACTAAAGGTGACAAGTATAAGTTATGATATCAGAACGTTGTACAATACAGTCCCTTTATAAATCCATCTCATAGTAAGTTTTTTTTTCGATATTTTATGAAGTGGAAGCAGCGTAAATCCATTTTGTTTAAGTATACGAATGCAAGCGAGCACACAGTCCATCTGATAGTAAGTGGATGCTGCGGCCCGTAGACAACTGCATCTATCGATTTTCAATTAAGTATCAAAATGCAGATGCGTTGTCATCCCTTGGGCTAAGATGAAATGCCCCGTAACCAGTAAATAGAGTCTCTAGTTCTCTGCACTCACCTATTCTGTGAGAGCGTGGTCTCTGGTCGAGGCGACTCACAGCAGAGCCAGATCTGCTAAGTCGTAAGAGGCAAACATAAAAAATACCAAAAACATTCTAGTAGTAATACAACCGTTCTACTTTCGAAAATACCCAGAACTTAGTATTCTATAAGTTTGCAGACGTATAACCGTGTAGAGACGGTCCTATAATATCCACTTACACGTATCGTCAAATGTACGGAAGTCTGCTGTTGTCGCTAATTCGTACAACACGCGTTGCGATGCGGACAAAACAATAAGTTGATTAACAATACAACCAAACACTGACTCAATACGCGACGCTTTCCAACGTTATATAAAATCTCAGCACAATATTGTTAATTAATTCGACAGAGGATTAATTGCTATAATTACTATCCATCTTCGTTGCTTCAAAAGAGCGAATTTTTGTAGTGTGTACAGTACTGCCATACTAGTCATTTACCCCTTCTAATAATGAGCTGAATGAATTGCATAACTTAATTCCTTCCTCTTCCTTCCGCTATCCTACAACTGGACGCTCAGCCAGCCTCCACTCTTTCGTTGTCGATTTACCACGCATTCGAACCAAATGGCTTGCTACATAGTTCATCATGTGTATAGAAAAGGAGTGGAATAAGTTGCCAGCATCTTCTTTCCATCATCGTCTTTCCATCCGATTACAATGTGGATGTCTTCAAGGCAAGAGTGAATAGGCTTTTGTTAAGTCAGTGAGCTTCACCAACTTCGGCAGCATCGCCGCTTGAGATCATAATAGTCAAGCGCTGGCCTGAATTAGAAAAGAAAAGCTTCTATGTATTGAAATTTATATGGCTCACTGCAGATCGTGAACATCTAAAAACAATTAAACGCCACTATTCGTTTAAACTATAAAAAAATAGAAGAACGAAATAATTAAATTGTAACTAGCATCATTATGCCCGTCATTTAAAAAAACAATGTCTAAGATTAAAAATAATAATGTAATAGTTGGAGATTATTAATTATTAATAAAAATAATAATTAATAATCTCCAACTAACCTTGCTGCAACAATTACATCTATTTTTGCCGTTATATATTTTAAAATTAGATATCTACAATCTATTTTAGGACGAACATCTGGTTTCTAACGAGCTATTAACGTACATATTATCTACGGTTTGGTTATTACCAATCAACACCTCAAATGCTTCCTCCCTAATGCACGTACAGACACGTGTTTCCGACGCGAGACATCCTTTTATAACACTGGATGAGCCGTTTCTTAAATTAAACTTTTAACCCTATAGTTAAACGATTTTTATATTTAATTTGTTGCGAGCTTCGCATATACTGCTACTGATTTAGAAGCATTTGCCACACAACTCTTCATGTGGGGAGTTCCATCTTGTATCACAGAGACGACCATGAATCTGTGGCCTTCTTGTTTGAAGTTTTCCATGATTGCAGCTGTCCGTGTACAGCAGTACCCATTTAAAATCAGGTGGAGTTTTTATATAGAATAAGGGTGACAAACGAACACACAGCCCACCTGTGGGTAAGTGGATACCATGACCCATAGTCGTCTACATTTACCCTCGATTAAGATTCGAAATGAAGATCGTTGCCACACTGTAGGACTAGATTGAATGCCTCGTGTACAGTAAAAAGGGATCTCCCGTCCTTTACACTTAACATACGAAACACAGCAGCATTAACCAGCTATTTTACGCTGGTACATTGTGAGAGTGTAGTCCTTCCCCGGTCCGACACATTCGTGCTACGACCATAATATAGCTGCATGGCTCTACCACGCATTACTGTTAGTTTGTTTGTCACTTCCTTTATACAAAAAAGATGTACACCATCTGATTTGATGATTTTAAATGACGTTATCATGATTCTATCATCTTGAACAAGTAGTACGAAATATAACTAGTAAAGCATCGACTGCATAAAGAAATCTCCTAAAACTATCTAACAAAAGGTAAATACAAAGCAAATGTAGAGCGTACAATGACATAACAAACACAACCAAATTCCGGGCTGGGTATTACGCGCACCACAACGTCGTAACGAGCGGGCCGCAGCGAAGTCTAATTTATTCACTGCGAGAAAGCCGCCGAAATCTCACGAGCTACGCGACGCACTAAACTTAAGGCATATTATTAAACACTTTCACTTGAGGCGAATACGAAAAAGGTCCCACCACGGCAATTCCAGTCGATTTTTATATGAAAAAAAAAAACTTGCGGCAGACGTGTTTACCAACTTTCATGCAACCGTACTCGTAGATGAGCCGTTGTTATAACAGTACGGAAGCAACAAGGGTGCGATCGTAATTGGTACCAATGGATGTTGTAGATTGCATTTTTAAGTGGCGATTTACCTCGTTTTCAGCGACGAAGGAAAACATAGTGAGCATGCATGTCAGAGATCGAACGTTTTTCGAAGACAAGTGAGGTCCACCACTACGCATTGGGGCAGTCACTTCCTTGTCCTAAACCCTCTCAGAAATAAGAGGCGTCCTATGCCCAACAGTGAGACGTATACAGGCTGTAATTTTACTTTTACTTTACTATATAACTGATACATTAATATTAATTAAAATATAATTTTTCTTGTGCTGAGCGCGTGTTGGCCAAATGTGGGCGATATTAAACAATCCATTACACTAATAATCCCGTGGTTGTCCTAAGGACTCTGACAAACGCTAGGATTAGAAGGTTTACCATTAACAACAGTATAATTATTAGGTATGTATATGTCTTAAATCTACTATTTAGACCGGCCACCATAAACAGCGTCAGAGGTACGAGGTACCTATGTCTACGATCATCAATCCGCTAGCAAAATATATTTTTATTATAGAATAAGCACGCGAGAAGGAAGACCGTTAGAAAATTTCATGGGTTTTAATTTTTTTTGCGCGAAACCCTAATTCTTATTCTAAAATAAAAGTGGCCTAAGTTACTCCTAATAACAGCTAAAATCAAGTCCAGCCACTTCGGAGATTAGCCGAAACAAACAGACAGACAGACAGACAGACAGACATACCCGACAGATGGGCAAACAAAATTTATAAAAATTGTTTTATTTGTATATATATATATATATATATATATAATGTATGTATATATACTTTAGTAAATGGCTGTTATTTTGAAATTACAAACAGACAGTTCAATTTTATTTATTTGTCAACAATATTACTGCAACCCTTTGCAAGTCCACTGGTGAACATAGGCCTCCCCCAAGAAATGCCACAAAGCACGGTCCTGAGCCGCCTGAATCCACCGACTTTTTGCTTGTCTTACAAGGTCATCACTCCTTCTAGAGGGGTAGTAGTAATTTTTGATCAGTCAAACAAATTAAAAATTAAAAGTAAATGTAGGGCAACATTTACCACGACTGGCAGCGAGTCCACACTTTAACTGCTTTAAAGAAAACATCCAACATCCCTCAACGCATCTCGCCCACTTATTTCACAATCCAGCGTGACACAAATGTAATCTGACTCATTAAGAAGATCGATAACGGCGTCCCCGCAAACAAAGTTCAGACAACTGCATACGAAGCTATATTCGGAGCGCGCAATCCGCTCCACATTTCCGTATGGTATGCGGTTTAAAAATAGGCCCCCGGTTGAGTTTAGTACGCCGATCGACACTACTATCACTCGCTGGTTCTATTTCTGAACGAACAGTTACGTAATCGAGTGGTGCTGGCTGCTGGTGAACCGAGCGCTCGCACTGGGCCTCGAAGCAGAACTAACTTTCGCGGTTTTCCACCACGAGAGGGGAAAGTATCCTCACTTGAATTATAATTGCCTTGTTTTAAATGCAAAAACGTTTAGACGTATTAATTGATTTGGCGTGGCGCCGATAACTTGCCCCAGGGGTCCGTTAAGTGTTTAGTTTTTATTAGATAATTCTGTCTATAACTATGTATATTGGCCATACGGATTTCCTTCCGATCTCTGCTCTATAAATTGATTGCATCTGTTGAGGTCAATGCAGTTAACACTGATGAAAATAGTCATACAGAAAGGTCATACGAGTATACAAAAACTACATAGAAATTATTCAAGAATTTTTGCGTATTAGTTTTAAATGAGCTTTCACTTTCTTCTTCGTATTAAATATATTGCTAACGATTTATAGTTAACTACACATAAAGAGAAAGAGAGAGGAAGCACAGATAATGTCATAAAGAAAAATAATTTAGCTTAAATATCGTTTACAAGCCATGGTAGAAGTTTTGGCGGGAACTTGACTATCGGCGGATTGTTGTTCCTGTGTTAAAATACTGGTTTACAGTAGATTATGACGTAATTATGTGTATTAAATGTTTGCGCATATGCATTAGTGAAAACGATGAAACAAGTATTCAAAAGGTGATGTGAATCTTAAAATAAGTTCTAACTCAAGTTGCCATTATAATCTGTCAAAAGTGACACATAGTGTAACGCAACATAATATTGTGAAAAACTATTGAAACAAGTTAAAGTATTAAAGTTTAAAGAATTATATTAATTTGACACTGGCAAAAATACAACAGTACGAGTCCATTACAAAAAAAAAACAAGCCATGAAGTAGGAGTTTTGGCGGGAACTTGACCGTCCAAAATATTATTTGCTTCTGTTTTCTCGTTTGAATATCTAATAGTTTAAAGAGGAGTTTGATAACAAAATAGTGATGCGGTTTTGTGTATTACGTCTCTGCGGATATGAACTGCTAGTGAAAACGACAAAACATGTGCTACGATGTTGACATAAACCAGTTAATTTGTTCGATTGAACGCCAAAAGAACTTGAAATATTTTTGTTTACAACTTCGATCAACTGCTTCCTCAAATTTTCGTCAATAGCTCCCAAAAACTTCGCAAAGTGCATCAATATATTGTGGCGAAGTTATTAAATCTATTATTTTAAAAGATAATTTCGTTTTACTTGACATTAACAAAAGTACCCGTAGAAGACCATTACGAGAACAAAATGCCATAGTAGCTTAAGGGTTAGCATACTAAAACTTCATAGTAACAAACCTTGTTCGATCAATACCGCCAACACCAAGAAAATTATTGATTTTAACTTTAGGTGCTGATTTATCAAACGTGAAGAAAAACAATTCAAGAAAACTAGCTTGTCGATATTCAACGATTTATTGACAAAAAAGTGAATATAATGTTATGTTCGCACTACGTTATACTCTTTTATCTCTATGCCGATCGAAGTGTCATAATTATTACATCCGTAATTGAGAAGGCCATATTTCGTGGGTGTCGCAAGAAGCTACAGAGCTAAACAAATCAGGAGACGGGCAGCAGTGCCATTTGTGTTTCTAATAACGACTATAAATAAAACTGCGGTTGCCAACCCGCTTGCCAACGTGGCAACTATGGCAAATATCCCCCCTATGCGGCAATCTATGGTGGAGCCCTATGATCAGCAGTGGAATATATCCTTACATCATCCACAGAAAACAGTAACATGATATAACTTCTTACAAACCCATTGCAAGTAATGTTGCCATTAGCAAAATAATACGGAACCTTTTACTACGTAATGTGTATTAATAAAATTCCCTGCACGTCCTCTTGCGTGCTAACATTGTATTATTTGTACAAGTCGTGCACTTGCATAGATATTGTGATGGACAGTCGTAAGTCATCGTAATGTTTTAAGTCCATTACAGTTTTTGTTAAATGGATAATAATGTACACAGGGCATACACGCAAAACGTATGACGACTTAATGCTTAATTACGATATAATAGGGAAAGTAATTGTTATCGATAATAAAAACTGTTGCTATTTTAAATTAAAAATCTCGTTCAAATTACTTATTATATAACAAGTTAATTTAAAACATCGTTCGTTTAAATATGTTTTATGATTGTATATGTAATAATTAAGTTAATTGTGAAACAATTTAACAACGTAAGTATGCTTTAATTTCGACTATCGAATTATAAAATGTTGCGTAAATTTTGCTTTTAAAACATCTATAATAAAATGTGTTTTTTTTTTTGTAAGATGATAAAGGTAACAAATGAACACAGTCCACCTAATAGTAAGTGGATGCTGTGACCCATATACATCTAGAATCGAAATGAGATGCGTTGTCACCCCCAAGGACTAAGCTGGAATACCCTGTTTCCAGTAAAAAGGGTCTCCGGTTCTCCGAATTCACCATAAGAAACACAGCAGCATTACTCTGCTATTTTATGCTGGTATTCTGTGAGGGCGTGGTCCTTCCCCGGTCGAGCTGACCTATTCGTGCTACAACCATAATATATAGCTGCAGCGTTTCTCTGCCACGTTAACCTTAAGTATCACGTATAAGTATTATGATTTGATTTCGACTCGCAAGTTTTAAAACGTTGCGTAATCTTTGCTTTTAAAATACATAATATGATAAATAGTTAATGTTGAAAGTAATATACAAATTCAAAATAAGGAAGTCTCAGGTCGAAATCACCAAGCTGAACTAATTAATGCAAAATTTAGTCTCGACTTATGTTTAATTCCAAAACGCAACTCTCACGCGTGATGTTAATCAAATTTACTATTGAAGTAGGGATGGTTGTGCGGACAGAGTACTTTTACTGTGTGTACAATTCAGTGTGCATGTCCTGCATTCGAAGTATGACTGTATAAAATATTAATATTTTTAACGACTGGTAGACTTTTTACCTTATCGACTACACAAAATTAACAGTGTAGTGGCGGTGTAAGAATACCCACTATCATGGGTAGTGAGTATTCTTGCCATGTGATAAAATGATATCATCCCGTGGGTGTCGAGGTGTCAGAGGGAAACAAATCATCAGATGGGGAGCAGCGTGTTCCTAATAACGACTAAAATTGAAAAATAAACTGCGATTGCCAACTAGCTACCCAAGCGTGGCAACTATGGCAAATATCCCCTCTATGATGCAGTCTATGGGTGAGGCCTATGTTCGGCAGTGGACTAAGCGTGTAGGTATGTTCTACTAGCGCAGGGGTGATGAACCTTTATGTATAAACGTGCCATTTTTCTAAAGAATTGTTTAATTAGGTAATAGAATATTATGATTATGAGGAAAATAATAGTTCTAAATACTATCGACTAAAATATCTTTATTTACTACCAAAAATAAAGAGTTTTGAGTTGAGACATTTATTATTATTATTATAAATTGCAAAATACATTTTGCAATTACAATTTTGCAATTTATAATAATAATAATAATAAATGTTTCAATTATGCTTTAATTATGCTCGCTCTGAAATACGGTCTCGTGGACCGGAAATAGCCGTATTACAAGTACTTGCCGGAAGCCGTGCTCTAAAATGACCGCGCCAAGCTCTATGCGACCGGGCCATCATCACAGGACTATTCTTGCGAATAAGCCTGATATTGTGCTGATGGACCGGGCACAGTCAAGGATATTTTTGGTCGATATTACCATCCCGTATGACGAGAACCTCGTGAGAGCCGAAACAGATAAGCAATCAAAATATCTGGACCTGGCTTACGAGGTGACCGACATGTGGGGTGGTCTGCCGACCGAAATTATTCCTGTAGTCGTCTCTGCGAATGGGCTAATCCCAGTTAGCCTCTCTGGTCATCTGAGGCGACTGGGACTCCGTGACGGACCGCTCCGGGCTCAAATGCAGAAGGCGGTGCTCCTTGATACTGCCCGCATCGTCCGTCGGTTTCTTTTCCTTTCCCCCTAACCCTCGGCCGTTTGGTCTCTCCTGCCGAGGGCTTCCATCTGGTTGGGCTTTTATTTATTTATGTATTTTCGTATTTATTTTATTTTATTGATATTTATGTATATTTATCTTTTCATTTTCGTTTATAATTATATATTTATACATCCCAACCAGATGAGAAAACTATATAGATACACATAATGTTTCAATTATATACGTAATTCAAATTAAAGTAACAGGAGTGTTAGTTCTGTTGTTGCAGATTAGATGACAAAAAAAAAATTTAAATACAGTTGTATGTTGTAATTGTGACGGTTCTATATGAAATAGGCGAGCGATTACTCTTTTGAGAGCATGCTCGTATCGGATCGGTAAGCATAATTATCATTTTTATTACCTCCACGTCATCTAAACACAGTACTGAATGTAGAAACGCCTACACCATATTAAACAGCTCTCCACACAGTACGTAATGTAAAGTTGGTGACATTTTGTCAACTCTCCATTGGCGTTGACATATTGCCTACATAATTAGAATTTCAAACGGGTTTGGATCTTCACTTTGTTAGATAGCCCGTTGCGTAAAGCCGTTCGTGTTTTTGTTTTGATTGAATATTTCGAATAACAGAGAAATGTGTAACACAATTTTTAATCGGAAAATGAAAGTAAAGTAAAATAAAGTTTTATTTTTATATTTATAATATACTAGTATCGCTTGAATCGAAACTCGACCAATTGTGGGGAATTAACGCTCTATAAATAATTGTTTCCACAACTATTTTTTGTAACATTTTACCGTGCAGGGAAGTCAAAGACATCTTAGCTCATACAGCCATGACCGTGATCAAAATTCTCTCAACTAATTGGTTAAAGCACTTTGTAAGGAAAAATCGTGTGGTTTCATTGATTTTTACCTCCCTTAATGGCAATATACGAACGAGATTTTTTGTGCACATCAATGACACATGACCTTCCAAATTAAAAAGTTTAAAGTATATACGAGGGGTGATCCAAAAGTAATGATAATGAAAATAAAACACGGTAATTAAAGTTAAAATAATAATTTATTTTTCTACATAGTCTCCTAACAAATTAATACATTCAGTTCATCTTTTCACTAAACCCAGGATTCCCTTTGAAAAAAAATTCTTTGTCTTGACCCTCCCAAAACGCTTCAACAGCGGCCATTACTTCGCTATCGTCTTCGAATTTCTTGCCTCGGAGGCGTTCCTTGAGCCGAGAAAAGAGGTAGAAGTCACTAGGAGCTAGATCTGGCGAATAGGGAGGGTGTTCGAGCAGTTCGAATCCCGTTTCTTGAATGGCAGCGATCGCAACTGCGGCTTTGTGAGCCGGTGCATTGTCTTGGTGAAACAGCACTCCAGCTCGCAGTTTGCGGCGTCTTTTTTACTTAATGACCTCCCGTAATCTTCTTATTTGGTCTGCGTAATAAGAGCCCGTAATAGTGGCTCTCTTTTCCAAATATTCCACCACAATTATGCCTTGAGCGTCCCAAAAAACAGATGCCATAACCTTTCCCGCCGAACTTGAAACTTTGAATTTCTTTGGCGTCGGTGAGAAGGCTCGCTTCCAAGTCAGCGATTGTTGTTTCGTTTCAGGATCAAAATGGTGAGGTTTAGAATTTCTTGATCTGCTTGGAACTTTTCGAGATTGACCCTCGAAATGTCAACTCGATTTTTCTTTTGCTCGTCGGTTAACATTCTGGGTACCCAACGCGCAGAGACCTTTTTCATATGCAACTCGTTCGCAAGGATTCTTTGAACGCTGCCATATGAGATCCCTGTGACCTCAGCTATATGCCTGATGGTACACACGTTTCATTCCTCTTCTATTAAAATAAATACAAAAAATACTTTGCTTTCTTTACTATTTTGGCTTTACTTTACTTTAAATTTATGATGTTCACGTATTACTATTATAATGATTACACATTTTATAAGGATATTTGGTAATCCTACAACAGAAGAGGTTCCACCAGCGAGAAAAGTTACGGACTAATAAAAGAATGAGGTAGAAGAATTAGTAATATTCTATGAAACTACAATCAGCAATTTGTTGGCCTTAACTTATAACTGTTGATCACCGCTTTCTTAAATTAGATATAAATAATCTCTATTCCCGTCTCTTTCTTTTGTTATTTAATGAAAAGAGAGAAAGTGATGTAAACCTGTGCAAAAGAGACGTCTAAAGTGACGTCTCGTCGAAAAATCTTACGAGTAAGGCCGTAGATATTTAGTTCAAGCTAAATATCTACGGCAAATAAATAAAATGGAAGTGACTGTTTTTAATGTCAAAATAATAGATTTTTACTAAAAACATGTTAAAGTATATGTCTGTCTGTCTGTTTATCTGTTTGTTCGGGCTAATCTCCGAAACGGCTGGACCGATTTTAATGGAACTTTCAGTAGCAGATTTTATTTTAAAAAAAGAAATAGGGCTCCGCGTAAAAAAATTAAAACCCATGAAATACAATGGTAATTAATTTCATGTTAGCGAAGTCGCAGGGGACAGCTAGTAACAATATATAATTAAGAGGATACCTTGAAAATATATCGTGGTTTTGGGGGCGTGGCTTATTCCTTTCTCGGTGAAGTTCACGGACGACTGAGGGAGTTTCAAAATGAAAGTGATGCAATGACTTCATAATACGCAAATTATGAGATAGCTATACCGAGCACACGCTCGGGAAAAAAACTAAGTAAACGCCAAACAACGTTTTTATTTTTTTCAACAAAACTACTCAATAGATTAAAAAAGTGGTGTATGAGAACTTAGATATGATTATTTACTATGCCTTAAAATAATTCGATGAACTTATTCGTAAAAATATTTTGGTGTCATGGAAAAATGTAACTAATTAGACCCCACTTTGCAATTTTTGTCTATCGAGAAAATGTCATGATATCGTGTTTTCCTTTTATGCAATCTAAATCCATATAGTTAAAAATCATATACCGAAAGGTTGGTTTGTAATCTATAAAAATTTTCGAGGTATCACCTTAACAAAGTATAATTAATTCTACCGTCTCAGTACGAGTTAAAGTTATGAAGTGAAATGATATATTGCGACATTCCGGCTAATGATAATAATTGCATATGAAAAAATCGTGACTCGATAACAATAATTTCAATGAAGCTTTGTGAACAAGTAATTAGAAAGGTCGGAATGTACATAACAGTAATGGTAATTGTGAACTTGTAACACACGAATTTTACATTTAATACGAATAATTTGTGGCAGTAATATCTTGGTTTTGTACATTATCTGAGGTACTCGTAATGTTATACAAATTATTATTGGATCGGGTCTAGATGTATCAATGTGCAATAATGTAGGTAAATTTTTTCCACGATACAGAAGAAATCGAAAATTTGGTTCTTTTTCTATTTCATATATTTTTTAAGTTTAATAAATTACGAACCAAATTGTTGTTATATTGATTATTGATTATATGAACTTGGATTTTATAAAAGAAAACACGATAATGTGTAATTTTCTCGATAAAAAAATATTGCAAAGTAGGCGTTAATTAGTTACGTTTCTCCATGACGCCAAAATATTTTTACGAATAACTTCGTGGAATTATTTTTAAGGCACAGTAAATAATCATATCAAGTTCTCATAAACCATTTTTAATCCATAATAAAGTTTTGTTAAAAAAATAAAAATATTGTTTGGCGTTTGCTTAGTTTTTTTCCGAGAACTATCTCATAATTTGCGTATTATGAAATCTTTGCATCACTTTCATTTTGACACTTCCTCAGTCGTCCGTGAGCTTCACCGACAAAGGAATATGCAACGCCGATTCATTTTCAAGGTCCTCTTAAATCCTCTTAAAAATATTATTAATATCAAAGTACTTTTGGTAGAATGTTTATTCTTTAATTACCCTTCGAAGGATGAAAGGCTAAACAGGTCTTTATAGAATTTGGCATTGAAATTAAATTACACAATGGTACATAGGGTACTTTCTATATCAATTTAATTTATGCCTAGCGAAATGAGCGGGGAAACAACCAAACGCGGCTTCTGGTTCGGGACTCAAGAATTTGTTCAAACTTTGCACATACTATAAAGAGAAAACTAAAACAGATAACAAATATTTCATGGTTGAATATTGTGATAAAGAGTTAATATCTAAATTGTCACTATTTCCTCGCACATAACAAGTTATACAGTACAGTTTCATAAGAAAACGACTAAATTTTAATATAACGATAACAACAAACAACATTCGCATTAGTTATGAAAACAAATGTTGGGAACGCTCAACAAGACAAAGGAATGAAAACTTCATAGATATAATCTTACTCACCTGCACCGAGACCTTCCCAGAGCTGGTCTTCAACGAGTTAATCTAACAAATCAAAGGACGTTACTTAACGACGTAGGAAAACTAACTGCGCGGACGAAACACCGCTTCGTACACGGCTTTCACCAAAAACGTGAGGGTTTTGCTAAAGAGCCTGATAATTGCCATGTAGAGCGTGCGCTAGTGTTACTTCCAGGTGTAACAGTCATGAATTACACAAACTTATTGTGTAACGGCGTTGTATAAAGTTTATCAAAATTTTTGGCAAGTGTTTTGTTTTGGAAAATCACATATACGATGATGCTTTAATGACGATGACGATGCGAAAGATTTCTTTTACATGCAATATTAAATATCACTACATAATCCCAGCTTTAACTTATTCTATATTTTAGCAGACTTTGGAAAGAGGAGGGTTCTGAATTTGACATATATTAATTTTTTGTACGTACGTCACAGTTACCGTCATAGCCTAAAGTCCATTGTTGAATACAGGCCTCTCTCATAAATTTAGTGGGGATATTTGCCATAGTTGCCACGCTTGGCAAGCGGGTTGGCAATCAAGTTGTTATTAGGAAGACGCTGCCGTCCATCTCCCGATTTGTTTCCCTCTGTCCCCTCCTGTGACACCAACGGGATGATATGGGGTAGTGGATATTCTCATACCGCTACTACACGGTACAAATGATAAAGTTATAAAATTATTATTTAAAAATAAATCATCGTCGAAAACAAAGTCACGACAGTATACAGGAATTTAATGTATGAAAATATAACGTGCTCTTAGCAATTTAGGAGCTTTGTGAACTACAATCTAAAATAGAAGGTTAGTGTCATGTATGGTTGTACTGTACTTTACTTTTTAATTAAATACAGTTGCAAACACTACTGTCGTATTAAATATAAACTCATCAACGAAGTTTAAGAATAATAAATGTAATTCGGATTAGGCGACGTTTTTTTTTATTACACTTGAAGTCGCTTAGTGTGTGTACATAGCTTTAGAGAGCTGGATGTAAGGAGCTTTGTTTGGATAACCCGACGTGGGTAAGAAAATGTGCTAAGCAAAGTGACGGGTGGTGCTGAAATCTTAGATTTTAAATCGGCTTTATAATTTTTACTATTCATATATTATCAGTAGACTTGCAGCGAATAGTATATTCAGTCACGCGCTGAATACCAAATATTCTGCGGACTTCCTGGCCGAATAGTCGAGTAGGCAAAAGTATTAGGAAGAAGTATTTATTCTTTAGAGCGTCTATTCTCTGAAGTTAGGATTGTCTATGAGAAGAAATGGAGTAAACTGATTGAAAATCGGTCTTTTGGCACCATTATCTTCCACTTTAAGTACGATCATTCGAGTGTATAGACATTTATCTGATTTTTCTTTTAATTTTTATAATATGGAAGTTGATTACGTACCTATGACTACTTTGATGATTACAAGAAATATATTTTTTATAGGATAAAGGTAACAAAGTAGCACTCAGTCCACCTTATATTAAGTAGTTGCTGCGGCCCATACACATCTACATCTATCCTCGATTACGAATCAAACTGCAGATGCGCTGTCACCCGTGAGGACTACGATGGAATGCTTAATTTCCAGTAAAAAGGGTCTCCGGTTCTCTAGTCACCATTCGAAAAACAGCAGTGTTAAGCTGATATTTTACGCTGGTATTCTGCGAAAGTGTGGTCCTTACCCGGTCATACCAGCCAGTAATATAGCTACAGCATGGCTCTACACGTAAAAATAGATATTTTTATTTTATCAATTATCTGACTACAATAAAACATCTTACTTATAGGATATAAGTATATAATAGGATAAAAGTAGCCGTTGTTGGAAGTTTAGTTATCAGCTCTTAAAAAGAATTTCACTATAGTTTTTTTTTTGCACTTTACCAAACCACAGTCCAACCACCAGTGCCAAACCACATTATTCTTGAACATGTTTGTCTTAGGAAAAACCTAAGTGAGTTCTTGTAACATCATGAAATGGTGTGGTTGGTTGAGTCTCTAATGTCTGTCACACACAATTCATATGTTATGTGTACGAAAGTTTGAACGCAGTAGAATATAAATTAATACATTTTTAACTTTCTTATTTCAGTTGGAAGACCCGGCCATCACTAGGCCTCTAAGTTACACTCGCGAGCTGCGACCACCGCACGACCCATTCAACGTCTCACATCGTTGAGATTAGTACACTTGATACAAGATTAGAAAACAGCCACAGTGGAGGCCATCAGCTGGTGGGAAAACTAGGCTATGATGCTATCGTCTTAACTTGAACATTTAAAAATAGAATCTAAAGGGGCGGGGAGAGATATAAATAAACACAGCGGGGTTGCGATTGAAGTCGTATAGAAATGTAATAAAATTAAAGTACTTCGCCTTAAGTGCAACAATAAATAGTGGGCTCAATAATTAGTCATCATCATCATCATCATTACAGCCCTTACCTTGTAGTGGCGGTTGAGTAGTTAGTCAATAACTTAAACTCCCAACGTGAAATCCTCATAGTGTGCTTAGTCCAGCTATTCCTGTTGCCCAGAGGTGGACTTCTACAGACAATAATATTAATGATGAAATTAAAAAATTATGGAATTGCATTTATTACAAAATTAGTTCAGTTATAAAGACGAGGCCCGTGCCTAGCAGTGCGACGAATATAGGCCGTAGCTTTTTTTTATTTTCTGATTTCATTTTTTTTGTATTATTTACATAAGCAATCATTGTTTGTAAATTTTGTCCGTCTATCTGTCTGTGAGGGCTAATCTTCGACGTGGCAGAACGGATTGTAATGAAACCTCACGAACAGTTAGAAAGCAATTCCAGGAGGGATCTAAGCTAGGCTATACTTTATCCGAAAACTTGAAGTTTAAAAAATGAAAAATTTATAAAATAAACGGTCTTCGTTCATCAGAAATCTAAATGACGTCACATTAATCGATCAAATCCAGGCGATATCCACCCTACTTTACAAACGGCAATAAAGCAATAAATTTAGAAGCCATCTTTGACCTTGTCACCTTCGCAGGGTCACAGGCTAGGATGGATATGGTTTGAATTTCCATAGATTTTAATTAATTAATTTAATGCAAAACTTTTGTTTTTATTTTTTATTTTTTTTGAAAAATATCAGTGCCTTAGGCTTTCACTCCGTTCACATGTTACGGTAAAAAAGGTCGTTCAGTACACAAAACGTCTTCATGTTACAGAAAAATTCCTAGTGTGTAATGTTTGTCTGCAATGTTTTTCTGCACCGGCAAACACGCGATAAATTGACACTAAACAGTGATTAACAATTTCACCGGTGCCGGCAGTTTCGAACGCTATTTCCTCGAACAATTTGACATTTAAGACAGGCGTCCGGCTTTTGAGCTGTCATGTATTTTTCATAACTATTTTATATTTTAGTGCTTGACTACTATCTCACTTTTTGAATTCTAAAGCTAAGTCAGTGCGTTTTACTTGCTTTGTTATAGATCTAAATCTATCATCGTTTAAGAATTATAATGCAGATGCGTTGTCACCCCGAAGAACTAAGATTTTTAGCTTGTATTTCATGAGAGCTTTATGCTTCTTCGGTCTGTTGATCTATTCGTGCTGCAACATGGCTCTACCACCTATGAACCTATAATTAAAGAAAGTAGTGAATACTGAACAATAACTCTTTATTTTTACTTATTTAATCGTCATTATTAATCTAATGAGGTTATAACATTATAGATAATATAAATAAAGGGGAGCATGTGTTTATGACATTCTCTACCAGTCATCCCTGTGCAAATAATTCACTTCATAAATTTAACACTAAAGTACAATAATATACATACTAAATATCTACTATTATAATAAAGAATAAATGATAATATATTATATATATATATATATATATATATATATTTTTTATATATATATATATATATATATATATACTTTCAATATTTTTACATTATCAGTAACATTAATTTGTAGCATTTTTTTAAAAATTTAATACATCTTATTGGTGCCATGTATTTGCATACACGATTGAAGTAAATGAACATGTAAATATGCAATTCTGACCTCAAAAATTATCGTTATTTATTATATTTAATGGTTGTTTGCTTGGCTGTCATATAAATCAAGCATTTCCTGTAGCTATTTAGCGATTTAGCGAAGTCCATACGTAAACAACTGAGCAGAAATTTAACTTGAAAACAACTTTCCTTAAAACTACTTCGTTGATTAAAAATAACTTTTTTTTAAATTGAATGCAACGTTTTCTCAATCAAATTTAACGTGCCTGTATTTTCAGTTTAAAAGGATACCATAATAAGTTATCATACCAGTAACTTTCAAGGAATTCCCTCTAAAAGAGATGGTACTGAGTACAGTTAAACGACAATAGCCTAATGGTTAAGACTGTAGACCGCGAATTTAAAAGGCGTAAGTTCGAATCCAGTTCTCTACAGTCGCTATACGAAACAGCACCATTAAGCTGCTATTTTACGCTGGTATTCTGTGGGAGCATGGTCCTTCTCGGTCGTGCCGACTCTTTCATGTTTTAACCATAAAACAATAATATAATATGTATATTAATAAGTTATCATTATGTATATCATGTTTGATTCAAAAACGATCTCAAAAGGTTCGAATAAGAGATATTCAGTATACTGCAATTGTGTAACGAACATTCAACTAGCTTCCAATAGCAGTATATTGTTCGTGGTAACGGTTGGCCGGTACGTGGGTGCGGGTCGCAGTGGTCGTCGACCCGGGTGTATCGGTCAGTGCGGTTAGAGCATTGTTTACGTTGATAATATGGGGGGGGGGGGGGGGTAGTTTGACATGTGCACTGAGAATAAGGAAATATCGTGTTTCCATGCTTGTTAGATAAGGTTTTCTTATATTTACGAGAATAGTACACATTGATTGAAACTAATTTTGCAGATATTATCACGTTCAATTACACTAACTGTGTAGTGGCGTGTAAGTAGGTACGAGTATATCCAATACCCCAAATAGACAGAAGGAAATTGAAATAGGAGATGTGCAGTAGCATTTTCTTCGTAACAACTCAAAATTATAAAAAACTGGAGTTGCCAGACTAACTCCTAAGCGTGGCAACTATGGCAAATAACCCCCTATGAGGCAATATATGAGGTAGATATATGTTCAGGAGTGGACATTTATAGGCTGGCCCACGGAATGATATTGGGTACTGAATTTTCTTTACGCCACCACTACAACATATTATAAGGAACCACGGTTGTAAGCCTCCCTGCCGAATGTGGCAACTATAGCAAATATTTCCCTATGAGTAGTACACTAATAAATAGGATGTCTCCCACAAATTTATGTACCCTTTTGTTTATTTAAAAAAATGTTTGTAACATAAATTATGCAATATACTATTTGTGGAAAAAATCAAAAACAATATTGTTATCTATTATTTAAAAAAAATGATATGAAAAATGTATGACTGAATGACTGAAAATTATAGCAAAGCAAATGGCAGCCATTACGAAAGCCGCGGTGTTGCGGAATCCCACAATGTTATTGGTCATTGTTTGGATGCAGTACAGACTACCGACAATTATATTATGATCGCTAATGACTGCAGCAAAAACATGATAATAATTGAAGCCCAATATAACATAGGTCTTCCCGAAAGACATTGGGAGATCGATAGTATAAATGGGCGTGCCTCAGGGCTCAATTCTCGGCCCCTTTCTGTTTCTTGTATACATTAATGACTTACCTTACATAGTAGGGAATAATCATGATATATTATTAGAACATAGGTTTTAATTTTTTTTGCGTGGAAACCTGATTCTTTTTCTAAAATAAAAGTAGTTTAAGTTACTCCTCATAACGTCAGCAATCTGACCGTGGAAGTCCCGTCAAAATCGACCCAGCAATTTCGGAGATTAGCCGGAACAAACAAACAGACAGACATACAGACAGTTAGACGGACTGATAGACAAACAAAAATAAAAAATAATTTTTATTTTTTTTTAGTAAAAAGTACTGTATTTTCATATGCATTAGGTAAAAAGCTGACAAAGAAGTCTCTCTAACATTTTAAAGCCAATATAAGAACAGTTTTATACGTGGTAGAGCCATGCTGCAGTTATATTAGTAGTATAGTTGTAGCACGAATGGGTCGGCTCGACCGGGGAAGGGCCACGTTCTCACAGAATACCGACGTAAAATAGTAGCTATAATGCTGCTGTGTATTGTACAGTGAACGTAGAGAACTGGAGACTCTTTTTACTGGAAACAAGGCATTCCATCTTTGTTCTCACGGGTGACAACGCATCTGCATTTTGATTCGTAATGGAGGATAGATGTAGATGTCTACGAGCACAGCAACCACTTACCATCAGGTGGACTGTGTGGTCGTTTGTCACCCTATTCTATATAGAAAAAACAGATAACTATTCATATGTACGTATATAGTTCTCAAGGATATCCGTCTATGTTCTTATAACTTGTAAGGATTCACATCCGCGTGGGTGTCACATAAGCTTATTTACGTTCATCGATATTCCGAAAGAGAGAAGAGGAATAAACCAATCCACTAACTAAATCAGTTTCTAGTATTTTTTGAAATTTAAAGCACTTGAGATATCTACAAAAATGTTATTTGTCATTTCATTTAGTTATATGCTTATAGGTATTTTTAATATATTTTTTAAATTTTTTAACTCTTTTTTTACTTACTCTACTTTTATTCCTGAAATCCTTTAAATAAAAATCCAGTAAATACATAGTTTGGTTTATTCATTTGTATTTTTATACGTTGTAGAGTTGCAACTATATTACGGTTGCAGCACGAATGGGTCGGCTCGACCGGGACAGGACCACGCTCTCACAGAATACTAACGTCAAACAGCAGCGTAATGCTGCTGTGTTTCGTATGGTGAGTGTAAAAAACAGGAGACTCTTTTTACTGTAAACGAAGCATTTCATCTTAGGCCTCAGGGGTGGCAACGCATCTGCATTTTGATTCTTAATTGAGGATAGATGTAGATGTCTACGGGCCACAGTATCCACTTACCATCAGGTGGATTGTGTGTTCGTTTGCCACCCTTACTATGAAAAAAATATATTACAATCGTAATTTGAAGCTACAGTAACCTAATGGCAGGATGGCGCCCTTGCGCGCGATCGCCATCGCTAACTTAATAGTTTACGTGGGTTCAAATCCGCCATTTGACTACTGTCGTGAACCACTCCTGTCACAATCGTTTCAAGCTTACCAGGAGTGGTTAAAAGGAATATTAGTAATGTTAATTATTAAGATTACTAATATTAAAAAATCTAACTAATATAAAATATAAGTAATATTAATAAGAAGCAACTTTAATCCTTATATTATTTTCCTAACAAATTAACTTCTCCGCCGTGAATTCTGTCAAATATTTCACCTCATTCTTAAGACACATCAAAAAGTGGTCCCGGGCTACCGCCGTACTGATCCGAGTGAATACATAATTTCTGTAAAACTTAAAAAAACGCCGTCATAAGGTCTAAAATTGTGTAGCGCCCGCGACGATTAAGACCGCTCATAAATTGTCAGAATCTTAAAGCATTTTTTAAAAATTATTGATTTAAGTAATCAAAATAATGAGCAAGTACATTATGAATATTGATGTTATGAATATATTTGAGTAATTCCCAAGCATATAGATTAAGTAATTTCGTTGTAATTTCAACTATACTTCGTGATTTTTAGAGGTGTTTTCGCAAATAATTATGATCGAGTCAAAATTATACAATCGTGTTTTCGAACAAGCAAATTCAACATAACGACATAAATTTGCCGACATCAAAATTCTAATTTCGTTAGTGGTGTTTTGGTGGTGGTGTCCTATACTATTCGATGAAAGGAGGTGCATTTTTTCGCGGTGTCGGCTAAGAGCGCCGCACTGGTGGCAGAAAAAGGTGCATCCACTCATCGGCTTCTTGACGTCATACAACCATTTTTATTCGACGTCCATCGAAAGCTTACTATATCCAATTACAGTCATTAGAGCATTTATAAGGATTTAAAGGAGTGATGTAAGTGAGCGCAAATCGATACAGTCGGTCAAGGCACATGTCTATAATTCTGACGGCTTGTAGGATGTGAAAAATATCAATAGGATAATTATATTTTAACATACATGTCTAAATATCACATCGAAGATTATATTATAACCTATGATTTCTAAACTAGCCAGCACCTGTATCATAACAGTTAAAAGTAAAGTTGATACTGTCATTAAAATATTTTTACTTCATCATATAAAGCACTAAGAACAACTATTTGAATTTGCTACAATTTTTAATAGCATTGGGTGATAAACGAGGACACAGTCCACGTGATGGTAAGTGAATGCTGAGGCCCATAGACATCCACATTTATTTTCAACTAAGGATTAAAATACAAATGCGTTTGTCACCCCTGCGAACTAAGATGTAATGCCTCTGTGGCGGCGCTGTCGTCGCGCCGCAAGCGAAACACACCGAAGCCTAAATCACGCTATCGGAATTCCGAATAATAAACAGTATATATAGAACATCTCCAAACTATCACACGGAGTGTTGGCCGCTCCCCGGGCAGAACACCTTGCCCGGCGGGAGATCTCCCCTTTTCCTTCCTCACCGACCACAGTGGTGACTAACCGACGTGATCTGAAAACGCAACCAACAACCTTCGAAAACTTCAAGCTTTCATCATCGTCAAAAATACCCCACCCATTCGCTCCCGAGCAGATATCGTCTGCAGTCTTCATATCCTGCAAGCCATCTAGCTTCACAAGGTTCATCGCAGCACTGGAATAATAATGCTTCCTGTTCCTTCAAGCTACACTCTGCGCTACAGTGTTCAGCACGGCTCTGAGCCTTACTGCTCGCCTCTGCTTCACGGCACTCTCGCAGATTACTTGCCTTCTTCTCGACTCACCGCAGACTACAAGGCAATCTCCTGGCACTTGCACATTCGTCGAAAACAAGACTGCACTATCGACCTCCGGTCTGAGCAGGGGAGTGATGTGGCGGCGCTGTCGTCGCGCCGCAAGCGAAACACACCGAAGCCTAAATCACGCTATCGGAATTCCGAATAATAAACAGTATATATAGAACATCTCCGAACTATCACACGGAGTGTTGGCCGCTCTCCGGGCAGAACACCTTGCCCGGCGGGAGATCTCCCCTTTTCCTTCACGGCCACACCTCGATTCCAGTAAAAAGGGTCACCGGTTTTTTTACATTCACCATATGAAATACGTCACGCTGCAGCTATATTATGGTTGTAACACGAATGAGTCGGCTCCACCGGAGAAAGACCACACTCTCATAGAATACCAGCGTAAATTAGCAGCTTAGTACTGCTGTGATTCGTATGGTGAGTGTTGAGACGCAGAGATCCTTTTTTACTGGAAACGAGGCATTCCATCTTAGTCCTGACGGGTGACAACGCATCTGTGTTTTGACTCTTAATCTAGGATAAAGCATCTTAAGCAATTACAAAAAACAGGGACGGGGAGGTTTTTTTTAAATAAAAATTACAACAATATTGGTATAAATTAAAGGTAGTAATGAATAAATACATAACATGCTATCATTACGACACGAACAAAAGACTTTAAAGTAATATACTATAAAGTACTAGACTAGACTAGACTATAAAGTAGTGCGTTTAAAGTGCTAAGTTAGTAAAATAGGCGGATATTTGTCTTTTTTTAATAATAGAACTGCGATTGCCATCCCGCATGCCACGCGTGGCAACTGTGGTAAATTAGTAATTTTAACAAATTTAAATTATATGATGATGTCATTTAATAATGATGATGAAATACCCAATATTTTTTAAATACTACCAATGTTATTAACATTAGTACCATTCCCTTTAACCACTGTTGGTGTGCTTAAAATGCTTGTGTTAGGAGTAGTTTATGATATTAATCCAATATCGGATTCGAACCCACGACCTTTTGAGTTCGCAGTCCGCACCCTGCCATTAGGCTACTGCCGATTTATAGCCAATAAAGTTCTACAATTAACTTCTCTGTGGCATGCTCGACACAATTTTCCCATGTAGACAATGACACAATGAACAATAGAGGCACTCAACCCGCGACCTTGGAGGGGGAAAGTTAGTGCTAGCTTAAGCGGGCTACATACGACACGATATCGGTGGCGATCTAGGGTGGAGTAGTGGGGATGCCTCCTAGATTGCCTCTAAATCGTGTCGTATGTAGAGCCATCCTAAGTCGTAGCCGATATCGCCTCCTTAATCGGCTGACAGGAGCAAAAATGCTTCCTAGATCAGCCGATGCTTCCTACATCGGGGCACCGCCCCCTCCTTACTGCGTGTGTGTAGGCGCATCGGCCCGATTTCTTTTGGCAGTCGCTGCCGGCAACCCTCGCGGAAGAAAGTTAACAAAACAGTGATACTGAATGACCTTTTTTATGTAACAAAATTCTTACATTTTAATCATATAAACGGAGCAGAAGCCTATGGCACTGATATTTTACAAAAAACCAAAAAAAAAGTGAATAAAATAAATAAATTAAATTAAATTTTATCGAAATTCAAATCATATCCACCCTAGCCTGTGACCCTGCGAAGTGACATGGTCAAGAATGCCTACTAAACTAATGTTTTATTGCCGTTCGTTAAGTAGAGTGTATGATGTAAGTAAGGAGAAGATAAAGCCTCTCCTCAACAACTAACTCCTATTCCAACACTATCAACACAAGACCGCACTCATATCTCTTACAACTCCACAAGAACACAATTCGATCTCTTACGTGCCTTCATCCTCTTATAAACAACTAACTTCTACTCCTTCACCATCTCCACATCAACAAACAAGTTATATAAAAGGGAGTATGTCCGAAATTAAAGGTTTTTTTATGTTTAAAAAAAGATATAAGCTATTTTATTTTCTGATAGTTTTACTCCATAAATAAAGATTACATTAAAAAAAAGTATACATATTATTATACAAAAGTATTTTATTTCCTTGTTTGTTGTGTGTAATACATAACCAGATTTTGACCAAAGCAGAAATGAACAAAGAGAAGAAATAACTAAATAGCATAGGTACATAGGAGAAATTGATGTTTTTATATAAGTGGCGAAATCATTTCTAGAAGGTTATAAAAACTGTCTTCATCCATCCGGAGAAAATTAATCACGTCTTTGGAATACAGATCATTTAGTACGTTTATGTGGCTTAATTTTTGTCTCTTTTGGAGCCATTTTTCACCCAGCAACTCCTATTTTTCTACTTTCGAATAAATTTACCGAGAGGGCTAATGCCAAAGCAATACATTGGTGTTTTAAGAGAGTTGAAGCTATTTTGAAGAACTCTACCGCATATGTGTTCCGCTCCAAGTCCGAACGCGTACTGCTAGGCAGGCCCGTGTGTAGGGTCTGCCCCGATAAAAGCCCCGATTTCTTTCCACCCTAGATCGCCACCGATATCGTCTCGTGTGTAGCCCGTATTATCTGCCCCTGTTTTCGTGCTGCAGCAGTTGCGGGTTATCGAGGACTGATCGAGAATTCTTTATTATTACGATGCATATCTAAACGATTCATAACTTTAATACTGTGCAATAGGGATGTTATTTCATTTTTAAGTTATTCTAGTAGTCGTAAGCACGACTGCTGAGGTCGCGGGTCGGACCAAAATCAGTTCTTTCAAGAAAGTCCCAGTAGCAGCCCGAAGTCAAGTTGGTGGTGTCTTACCCCTTTGCCTCAAAAAGCACGTAAAGCCTTAGGTACTGCCGTCTCATCTGACTATGAACTAGGGAATAGAGAGTGCGCCTGTGCTGTCACATACACTTGGGCACTATAATCCTGTCCTACGCAGCATGGCTAGTTTCTGTAGCCGCCGTGACCCCAACTTCGGTCTGGAGCACATTATTATTATTATTAATAACAAAATTGCTTCAACAACAGTTAAGATACTTTAAAACCTAACTACACCTAAACACAAAGCTGACATTCAAAGGTCATAACAAAATTGATAAAGATATAGATCTCCTAATGCAAACATTTGATCAAACAAAGTCCGTGACCTCCTTGACCCCGTGATCTAGTTGTTAGCAGATGTTACCGCTTCAAACGATCGCATTATCCTTATCACACCGCGTTGGTTTCAAGTAAAGTTAACATACAGCATAAATAAGCTATGAGCTTTAGCAGCTAAGTACAGGTCTCTCGTTCCTAAGAGGATTTTGGGGCAAAGAGTAGGTTAGTACTTGGCAGAGTTGAAATGTCTTTAAATATTTTATTCTGAAGAGATTTTCCTTTGTCAAGCATGCTTACATATAGCTATATTATATAGCTGCTGTAAACCTGAAGTTGGCGGTATTACTTCCCCGTGCCTCGGAAAGCACGTAACGCAGCCAAATTTAAGGTAGTTTAATTTGGGTACACATTCGGAAAAGTTGAAAAGTGGTAAGTTAGCGTGGTATAGGCATGATATGCCAAGAAAAGAAAATCATATCTTATCAATAATAATGTTGGATGTGAAAGTGAACGGATATAAGAGTAGAGGCCTAAAAGATGGATGAACTCTGTCTGAAGAGATGCCGTCTAATAGAAGAGAATTTATGAGGAAGACATGCTATAACCATTACCGTTATCGTTATTAACACCTTTATTAGTAACCTATTGAAGTCCACTGCTGGACATAGGCCTCCTCCATAGTTTGCCTCATAGGAGGGACATCCGCCATACTTGGCCAGCGGGTTGGCAACCGCAGATTTTTATTTTTAGCCGTTATTGGGAAGACGCTGCCCATCTCCTGATTTCTTTCCCTCTGGCCTTACGACACCTACGGAATGATATGGGGTAGTGGTTAGTTTTACACCGCCACTTCACGGTCACATGTATACTATAACTACGCTAACCAACTTTAGATAAGAGCAATAACGACTCAAATTAACTTGGAATAAGGGCAGGAAGAAATAGAAGAATGTGTACAAAATTATTTCACTATTGACATTAAATTTCACATTAATCGTACTTTATTTCAATTCATACATAAGTTTAAATTCATACCTGTCTGCTCTTACAAGCCGAATTAATTTAGAAACGTAAGGAATTGCACACTGTTGATTTTATAGAGATGTTTAATTACAGCTATTACAGTAGATTTCATAGACCACAAATTCTGCCAAAATATCATCGATTTTACCAAGTGAGAACGTGAGAATAACGCTGGGTAATACGTACCTACTGCTTAGAATCCTGGAATTAATAAAATAAAACTAAACCAAAGAATACCGCTGAAAGACTTCATGATTACTATTTATAAGCTAATTCTGCGTAGATCGGACTAAAATTAATAATTAAATAGTTGAAGATTTGAGATCGGGAAGGGAGGGGTGGAGGGTCACGCACCTCAGTCCCCTCCTGACTACAAATACTGCAAAGCACCCGAAACGTGGGAATGAAAGTATTTTACTTTATGCGATAAAATCAGTAAATATAAGAAATCATTACACAATGTGCATAGTTTGATGCGCAGAGAAACTCAAGTCAATATTTGGAATAGGATTGACACTAATATGGGTTTGAACACTCAATCTGCCGGCGACACGGATATCCGGCGACTGGTTAGGGAGAACAAGGTAGGGGAGTGAGAATGCTTCACTTAATCTAATTAAGAATTGTTTTTTATTTCAACTTTAAATAAAGAGAAAATTATATTTTTTGTTAATCTATACGTAATAAAAAAAATCTTTGTTGTTTTATTTGATAATCTATATTAATGACATCGAAATTACACAGAAATAAATAATAAAAGTAACACTAAAATTATCATTTAACACTACATGGTACAGTCAAACAGATAATAAGCAGAAGTGGTAAAGAGCTGGCCATAAAGCTCGAAGACCCAACAACCGATGGGAAAGAAAGGTTTCAAGAGTATTCCTCGTGTCGATAAGGGCTGACTACTCCCTTTCTATCACCTACTACCATTAGATGGTGTGACGACCTTGTAAGAGATGTAAGGAAGCCGATGGATGCAGGTGGCTTAAGAACATTTTTGCGTTCCTCGAGAGAGCTAATGATTAATGAGCATTGAACTTGTGATGAGCTACAAATATGATGATGATGAATATGTATTTCTATACAATAGTATTTCCGTATCATTTACATGTTGTTACGCACAATAAATACTGCCATTCTCTCTTAATTTGGATAAATATTCTAATTTCCTCTTCACGCCTACTAAACTGGGCATTGTAGGCATATTTACATAAAATTAAGATTACTTCATTAATGAAACATTACGTTTGTGGAGTCAATAGAAATTACATTTGCTTTATCGTTTACTAATTAAATATGACGTTTTATAACAGTATTGGGTGTTTATAACTAGAAACGAATGCTTTTAAATTTTATTAACATTTAAAAAGCTGTGGTAGGTAGCTGATAAGTGCTCTTATAATTTTACCGAACACGAGTTCAATCGTCGCCAGCATCCACGAAATTGTCAATTAATACTGATTTACCACGAGCTCGTCGGTGAAGGAAAATATTACGAAGAATTTTTTAATGTCTAAGAAATAAATAATTTTGAGTACGCGTGAAGTTCGTCAACAGGTACTAGAGATGTGCGGTGATTTAACTACCTCATAACCTTCTTAGAAAGGTGAGGACTGTGCCCAGTAGTGGGATAAATAAAGGCTTTAACTTTATATAAAAATCTTACGTTACTTTACGTATATGCACTGTTAAGTGGTACAGCCACGCTGCAGCTTCACTATGGTTGTAGCACGAATGGGCAGCTCAACTGGGGTAGGATCACGCTCTCACAGAATACCAATGTAAACTAGCAGCTTATTGCTGTTGTGTGGTGACGCTCTTTACTGGAAACGAGGCATTCCATCTTAGTCCTCAGGGGTGACAACACTTCTAGATTTTGAATTTTAATTGAGAATAATTGAAGATATCTATGAGCCACAGCATCCACTTACCGCCAGGTAGACTAGGTGCTCGTTTGTCACAACTATTCTATTTAAAAAAAATGCTGGAAATAGATAATATTGTATGCGTGAACTTCTTATTACAAATATGCTTCCATACAAATATGCCTGGTCAAATGCACTACTAACACATGTCAATTTCCAGTAGAAACTAGATGTCGCTTCGGTCTTTATCTACCGGGAAGACAAGCACAAATGGGAGAAAGCTTGCCCTAAAACGGCAATATGCGAACAAGCTAATAGATAAGCGATATCAAAGCTGTCTTTGTTGGACTAGTAAATAATAGACTAACGTTAGTTTCAGACTGTCGCGTGTAATTCACAATCGCAACAATGTTGTCCCGTATACATAGATATGTAACAAATGAGAGTGACATAGATAAGAAAATTATAGATGGGAGAAAGGAAGAAGAAAGATAAAAAAAGTTACAAGTAACCATTTATATATTTATTATTCATTCTTTATTATATAGTAAATACTAACCGATACACTATACTCGCTCGCTTCGCTGGGCGCACGATAATTTATTACGGAACCTAGATGTAAAGTATCAAGAAAATTTTATTTTTTGATAGGACTATTGTAAAAATCGCTTCAAAATTCTAAATATCAAATCAATCGGTTGTATAGTTTTAGTGATCTCGTGATCAGTCAGAAGTCAGTAGTATTTCGCTTATATATTAGGTATGTATGTTTTTACTAACTAATTCTACTTATTTGCATTTTATTGTTCATTTGTTTATTAGTTTGAATTAATTTGTTTATTACTTATTGAATTAATAAAGTGATTGTTTATACCTGCCAGTTTCCCAAATGATCCAGGATTGAATGCCAGAAGACAGTAGTCCGCCCTTTATATCCCTTATATAAGGTGTCTCATAAAGATTAAATCAATGAAATAAATAATAAAAAAGGTTAAGGACGAGATGGCTCACTGTGAATAAGGAAGATGGGGATAATAGGATTTTTTTATTGGTGATAGGACTTCGTTTCTGCCAAGGAGTACGTCTTGGTTGGTTGTTTCTCAGAGCTGACAACACAGGTGTTTGAATTGCAGCAGCCACGTACCATCAGATCGACTGTAGGCTTCGTTTGACACATCAATGATATAAAAAATGCAAAATGGCGAGACTGACGCGGTGTCTGAAATGCACAAAGATTAATTTTTAAGTAATTAATTAATTATAATAGAATGAAGGAAAGGTATAGTCATATTTAACCATCCCAAATGCGTCTAATGGATATCAAATGCACTCATAGCCGCTGCGATTTTAGTGGACAAGCATTACTGTATTGCAAATTATAGAATTGGTCGTAATTTACGTTGCGGGACAGAGTTATGATCTTATCGATATGCGATTTCGGAATTTACATATAATCTATTAGAAATTAAAATTTGTTCAAAAACACAAATGATATCTTTGTGTTTATACTTTTAGCCGATAAATTAAAATGACCATCAAGGAAACTGCTTATCAAATGGCCAACATAAGATATTGTGCTATTCAAAATTATTAGTAGCAGTCCGAAGTGAAGAAGTTGGTATTTTCACAACCATGCCTCGGCGAGCACGGGAAACCGTTTGATCATGAGAAGTAGGAAACAACGAGTGCACCAACGCTTGCGCACACACTTGTGCACTATAATCCTGTCCTGCGAAGATGGCTAATCTCCGTTGAGGCTGGCCGTGACTGAAATTCATTATAATTATATTATGAACTTTAAACCGGGACAGAAGATGTAATACTTATGCTTAGTCTTTAAAGATAATTAGTCTAAATAAATCACCGTTTTTTATTATTTAAGCTTGGAATAGAATAAACATCTTAATACTGCAATCATATATCAATCCACAATTCTATAGGATCCGATTACCTTTGCTTATTGATGCATTTGGGTTAGCCAATACACTATTGAAAGGCCTCCGAATCGACTCTTCGGGCACGAATTTAACGCTATTATCCGAATTAAATTGAGTTACTTCAGTACAATCAGAGCAGAGCTGAACATAATGGGAAATAATCAGATGTATATAGGCCGTTCAGATTAGTACGTGGTGCGAGGTTGATGTGGCAAATTGGACCCGGGATACAATTTATGCTTATTTTACAGATTTAAATGAAGGTGGTCAATTCGTAGGTACATTCTTAGTCGTATGCAATATAGAGTAAACGGTTTAAATTAAGCAGAAAGTGCTATCAAAGTGTGTTGCATAATATTAAAAAATGTGTGATTTAATTGGGATAGTTTTAATAAAAATTATACCGGCTTCAATTATCCTATACCTTTAAACGAGCAATTCTTGTATATATATAATCGGAATCTCGAATCGATTTTCATAAAATTTTGTGTGCAGGGAGTTTCGGGGGCAATAAATCGATCTAGCTAGGATTTATTTTTTAGAAAATGTCTTTTTGTCCGTGTTTTTAGGCAATGAAAAACTGCTACAATATCGTTAGAATAAGAAGGTAAATTTTGACAATTTATAAATGATTACAAATAGTTTAATTGGTAAATTGGGCGGTCACAAAATCGTAATACCATGGTTAGAGCCCAGACCGACCGACCGACTTTTTTTAATTTTTTTCAAGTTCCTTTCTTTTTTGAGAAAGTCTATTTTTTCGTGCCCTTAAAAAAGGGTACTAAAAATAGTATTTTTTAAAAACACGAAAATTTAAATTAAACTACTTGCACTCATGATTTTTTATTCAAATAACCAGTTCAGTTTTTTCTATTATGTCGCTACGATCAAAAAATATTATTCGTATTTCATCAGTATGTAATTTGTATTTAAATATAATTTCCAAAACACACGAATTAAAACAAAACCGAGCGAAAAATACCGAGCAAAGCTCGGTCAACCGGGTACTTATCATTAATCTGGCTAAAATAATACTTCCTTCAGCGTCTGCAGCAGATTCTTCACTTAAGATACGTGTTATTTTTGGCGAAAAATCTAGTTTCATTTAATGTATAGTATTGTATTGATCGCGTAAATGTATCAAGTCGGGTTTAGTGAAAAGCTAAATGGGACGAAATACGTTTAAACACAATTACTTACTTAATTTTTTCTGCGCCTTCCCTAGTCATTTGAAACCAGTCTAGATATAGCTGATCCAAAGTTGTGATAATCAATAAAGTTAATAACGACCGGTTGCTGTAGAAAATACTATTAATTTTTTTATAATCATTGTTCACTATCACGTTCTATTTGATTTTGTTAGTGTTGCATTCCATAATTTTATTTTATTACTGCGTTAAGTGTTTATTGCAGCATTACCGTTTTATCTGCTTACTTTACAGGAATTATTTTGATGTTAATTGGAATTTATTGGTTTGTAGACTAGTATTATATGTCGCGCCATTCTAAATCGTAATGGATAATTTAAGACAGTATTAAAATTGTTTTAATCATGATTGTTTATCTCTGATAGTGTTTACTCTTGCCACCTCAATATTGCCAATTTTATTTTATTTAGATACTAATTGCAAGCCGTTAATCTACCCGGACAAAAATTATTACATTCTAAACTCAACATCGACATAAATCACCATGAGGTGACTCTCTGATATAAACAGGTCTCGCAAAAGACACACTGTTTAGACAACTATAGTAGCAAATCTTTTAAAAATCCGCACGGCCTTATTTAATAAAATCAAAGACAGTTTTTTTGTTGTTTTTCCTATCGTGATATATTCGTAAGATACCGGTATATGGCACTTATAAATTCGAGGTCGACCTAGTTAAATACATATTTGATAAAAATATGAGTCACCGACGGAGCATCTCCTTACTTATCACTGATAAGTTATTTTAAATAAAATAAGAATTATTATATATTATATACACGCTTATTTTAGTATATTTTGCGCAATGAATCAATTTAATTTGTGATCACCTTTTTCAAAATAATTGCGTTATAACTATTAAAGAACTGGGTTTCAGTAACAGTCATATATTAGCCCCATCTACGCTATAATTATAAAAAAATAATTATATATTTTAAATTTAGTTTTCGGTAACACTTTTTAAATTCATTTTCTTTAAACGGAGGGTTCCTAACTCCTACATATCTTAAAACTTATATCATGTCATGCATCTTTTGTTTTTTTTTTTAGTTTTAATTGTTAATATTTAAAGTCCAAATTGGGAAATATAATTTAATAATTTTCCTTTTTATTGCTTCGTCTTACATTGGCCAAATTTGACAACCAAACCCAAACCCCCCCCCCTCCCCCGTGAAGAAATTTATGAGGCAGGCCTATGTTTAGAAGTGGACTTTTATAGGTAAGTAATGGATGGATATTATTGGATGAGTTTGATAATTTAGTACTTCATACTTAATGCACTCTCTGCCAACCCTGGGAAATAAACTTTTGCTACAACACGCTAATAATGTAGTACCTAGGTAACAAACAAGCCCGCATACGCCAAGGTCACGCAAGGATACAACCGTCCAACATTACACTGATAATTTGCCTTCTTGTTATGGTGTCACGACTTCTCGCTATGTCGTAATATAGTTAAATTAATCTACTCAACACCAAACAAAATTTGCATATAATTAAACTTTGCTTCACGTACGACCTTTCTGTCTGTCTATCAAAGCGTATTTTGGAAGTCAATTTTTACCAGCTTCTAGTATTACGAAACTAAAGATAATTTAACATCTCGTTGACGCTTGACGTTTGATTAATGATAGCATATCTCTTTTAATTAATCGGTTTTGTAGTAAAATCTAATAATAATAATAATAATAATAATGTCCTCCAGACCGAATTTCGGCCACGGCGGCCTGCCTCAACGGAGGCTAGCCATCGGCACAGGACAGGATTACAGTGCCCAAGAGTATACGCAAGCACAGATGCACTCTCTATTCCCTCACTCTCATAATCCGATGGGACGGTAAACCGACACGACCGGGAGAGAGATCAGGCGCAGTACCAACGGCTTAACGTGCTTTCCGAAACACGGGGGTCAGAACCCGCCAACTTCCTGACTCCGGGCAGCTACTGAAAATTTCTTGACAGAAAAATAATTGATTTTTTGGCTCGACCCGGGATTCGAACCCAGGACCTCGTGATCAGCAGTCGCACTACTACAACCACTAGACCAACGAGGCAGTCATCAATAAATTCTAAACGTCTTATGAAGAACACAATTTTATACGTGGTAGAGCCACGCTGCAGCTGTATTATGCTTCTAGCACAAATAGGTCGGCTTTGCCAGGGTAAGACCACTCGGAACACTTCTAATTCTTCTCATAGAATACCAGCTTAAAATAACGGCTTAACACTTTTGTTCCTACGGTGAGTGTAGAGAACCGGAGGTCTTTTTCGCAAGAAACGATGCATTTCAACTAAACCCTTAAGAACGACGACGCTTCTGTATTTTGATTCTTAATCGAGAATAGATGTAGATGTCTATGAGCTACAGCATCCACTTACCATCAGGTGGACTGTGTGCTAGTTTGTAACCTTATTCTATAAACAAAATAAAGGCCAAAAGAGAAGGCAAGACAAACATAATTACGCACGGAAGGGAGCAATTGTCGCAATTGTAGCTAATTATGCTAAAGCGCAATAAATGCAGCTGCTTTCGGCTTTGTCTTTTGAATTTGCATTGTTCATCGCCTTGTAGACGTCCGATGGTGAACATGGGCCACTCCCGTGTATGGGAGGAACACCTGCAATTAGAGGTACCATATGTCAGGATTTGTCCTGACAATTTGAAAAAATGAGTTTAGGGCTTTTGTTAGGATTGCGGTTGGATTTAAGAAATGCCAGGATTTTTCAATTCTGCAATGAAATGCAGTAGATATATTACGTGGGAGGCATGAAGTCTTGGACATGGATTTTTCCTTATAGGATTGGGTGACAAGAGTAGTGATGCAACCGAACTCTGTTTCTGTTTCCGCAACTGCGGAAGTTTTGCATGGTTTTTAACATCCGTTTCTGCTTCCGTTTCCGCAAGTTTTATAACGGAAGTTCAAACGGAACTCAGCGACGTAGTCACGTACATAAGTAGACGAGGGGCAATTCAGCCAACCACAAGCGAGCTGGGCACGTGCTTTCGGCACTTGTCCCAACGGGTTTATTTACAAACTTTTCTAATTTATTATACGTAAGATTTTCTGTTATTGCTTTTTAGTTAATTAGTAATTTGAGTCGTGTGTGTAATTTAAATGCAATCATGATGGCAAAAACAATCCCTGTTTGGAGCTATTATGTTGAGATTGATGATTTAGCAGCCAGATGTAAATTATGTGACAAAATATACTCGCGAAAAGAACGCACAACTACTGCTTTAAAGAAGCGATACACGCCGAAGTGTTTGTAGAGTTTGACAAGTAAGTTGAAACTGTAAAACTTTTATCGCATACTAAAAAAAAAGGGTCAGTCAAGGAATTGGATACCTATTTATTTTTTTTTTTTTTAATTTATTTTATGTACACACATTAAGGTACAGAAGCAGTCTTATAGTAATTAGTAAGGTTCTACTTTCCAAATTGCTGAAATATCTTCCAGTAGACCCATAAAGGATAGAATGTGTTGTATACTAAAAATTTTACAATTTTTATTTTTTTTTTTATTTAAAAATGTATTCCTATATTATAGTTAAATCCGATTTTAGTTAAAACATGTTTTCTCCATTTGAAACTAGTTTTTACTAAATGCCCTTGTTACAACTTAGATTTGCAAAATTAATTAGGCAACAGTTATGTTTACGTGAAGTTCATATTAATTATTTTTTACATGATGTTTATATTTATTATTTTTCACGTAAAGTTTATATTATTTACTTTTTACTTATATGCTCACCGGCACAATTAGCGGAACACAAAAAAGCAGGATATTAAAATCTTTTACTTGAAATGGCCAGTTATGATATTTTTTTAATTTATTGTCAAATTTGAAAATAGAGAATTAGTTGACATACACTTTTTTCATTCATTTGTTTTATTTTCCCGAACAATACGTTTTGTCAACTTGTTCGAGTTATAACTACGTAATTGTAATTTTTTTGAAAAATTGCACTTAATGGTTTTTTATAAATTTGTTATTCTATAGGCAATTTTGTTTATTAAAAGCTCTTTATTATGCCTGACTTAACATCACTGGAAATCATTAGGGCTGATGAAATGAGAAGAAATGGCCATATCTACAGATCGATTGCCACAAGGCTTCGTCGACCAGTATCAACGATTCATCGCAGCATCCAGCGGTACAGATCGTCTAATTCTCTTGTGAGGAGGAGGGGTCAAGGTAGAAAAAGATGTACATCGAGGCGAGATGACAGTTTTTTACAACTTGGAGTTCGTAGGAATACGCGATTAACGGCTGTACAAGCTCGAAATGAACTGGAAGACGTTCGAGGAGTACGAGTAAGTGAGCGTACAGTTCGCAGGAGATTTGAAGAAGTTGGTTTAGGGTCGTATATACCTGCCAAAGGCCCAAAACTTGAGAGACGTCACCGCGTAAACCGATTAAGCTATGCGCGAGAACATCGTCATTGGGATTTAAACGAATGGCAGCAGGTTCTCTCTACTGATGAGTGCAGAGTTCTTTTAAAACAGATCGATGAGAGACAGCGAATATGGAGACGCAAAGGAGAACGCCACATACAGTCTAATTTTGAACACACAGTGGCTTATGGTGGCGGCTCGATTATGGTTTGGGGAGGGATATGTTTGGGAGCTCGCACGGAGTTAGTGATAGTCACAGGAGGGACCATGACAGCAGATCGATACATCAGAGACATTTTAGAAGAACATGTACCATTTGCCCCATTTATTGGTGACGACTTTATTCTAATGCAAGTTAATGCTCGTGCTCATAGTGCACAATCGGTACAGGCTTATCTGAGCCACGTACGTATACCGGTGATGCAGTGGCCAGCAAATTCCCCCGATATGAATCCGATAGAGCATGTCTGGGACTTGCTAAAAAGAAGGGTTAAATCCAGAATGCCACCCCCCAACAATCTGAATGAACTTGGAAACGCATTACTTGAGGAAGTGGGAGCGGTTGCCTCAAGAAATCATCGATAACATAATCTGTAGCATGCCCAGACGAATGGAAACCGTTATCAGAGCAAGAGGGGGAAACACTCGTTATTAATTTTGCTTTAATTTTATTGTTAAATCATTTAATGCATACTTTTTTTATTTTTTGTGATGGTTCATAATCATCTAAAAATTTCACTTATTTCAAATTTCTTTATTTTTCAATAAAAAATAACGAAGACTTTTCAAAGTCGTTGTTAAAAGATGTTAATCAATTTGTTATTTTGTGTCTAATTACATTTTCGTCAAATATATGCGTTATTATCTCATAGTCTCACTTTTTTTCTGTTCCGCTAATTGTGCCGGTGTGTATAGTTTATATATTAATTATTTTTAGAAACACTAATGAGTATTTTGGATTCAAAGTTCGTTTACATCGTAATTTCTTCGTGCGAGCGCTGTGCTAAATTACCTACTCGCTAAATTAAACCTAAAACCTCTTTAAAGGGTCTGATCATATTTCAGTGCCAGTTTAGGTTTGGTGTATAAGCAGCATCGCCAGCGAGCAATTATTTAGCGGAGCTGGACTTATATATGAAGAAAAGTGGAACAGATTGTTAGGTGTAAAAGTGGCCGAACAAATTTTCATAAAATATAACTTGTGGAAGAGGCGAGAGAGGTATGTCAGGATCGTGCTAAATAGAAGTCTGTAGTCTCTGCCTATCCCTCTGGGTGACAGGCGTAAGTGTTTATGTTTATGTAAGAATTAAGCCCGGATTTCAAAAGGTGAAATTTATTCTTTTTAGTTCTTTGAAGACGGCTTTTAATTTATTTTAAGGCTTAATCATAAATGTCAATGTCGCCTTAAGAGTTACATTTAAAACTTTACTCCCTACTTTGCCACTCTTAGGGACGAATATTTAAAAAAAATATATGGGACTACTCCTGAAGTACAATCATTTTAATAAAAAAAAACGAATTATCAAAATCGGTTCACAGTTGTCGAAAATATCACGTAACACACACAGAGGAATAAAAACATACAGTCGAATGGTAGACCTTCTCTTTTTTTGAAATCGGCTAAAAAGTCCCTTTCACGTGGATTTCAGCTAATTAATTGAGTTACATAAATAACGCATTTCTTTTAAAATAAGTTACCTTTATCTGTATGACATAAATTATTAGATTTAATGGTAATTAAAAAAAATACTCCGATTCTCGGACAGAAATTCGTTAATGCGTTTTACATATCAAATTCGCAGTAGCAACAGTTTCACTAATTGAGCTTCGCGTTATTGGTATGCACAATTTATATAACGATCCAACTTGTCCAGTTTTTTTAGGCAACGACGTGTCGTTATTGTAAGTCTTGATTGAAATTTCAATTTAAAACACATTAAACTTCGGTATATATTTTAGTTGAGAAAGAACTTGTATTGAGACATAAAACCCAAATTTCGGTTTTTATAATTTTTCATGACACGTGCAATTCTTCATACTAAGCAACGAAGAGGGCTATGCTCTGGGTTTCTCTGCGTGATGAACTTAGAAATGAAAATATCTGCAGTAGAACCAGAGTAACCAACAGAACCCAACGGATTAGTAAGCTGAAGTGGCAATTAGCCAGCCATATAGCTCGAAGAACCGACAACCGATGGGGAATGAAGGTTCTCGAGTGGCAGCCCCGTACCGGTACGCGAAGTGTGGGGCGGCCCCATACTTTATGGAGTCACGTCCCGGTAAGACATAAAGTAAAGTTACAGTCTATATACGTCCCACAGCTGGGCACAGGCCTCCCCTCATTTCTGAGAGGGTTTTAAGGCAAGGAAGTGTCCGCCGCGCTGCCCCAATGCGTGTTAGCAAACTTCACATGTCTTCGAAATATTTTTTTCTTATTCCTCAGACATGCAGGTTTCCTCACGATGTTTTCCTTCACCGCCGAGCACGTGGTAAATCAGCACTTAAAATTGCAATTAACAATTTCATTGGTGCCGGCGGGGATAGAACCCGGGTTACTCGCGTTCTGTTATATTTACAGCGAGCGTTAACCATCTGAGCTACCACGGATGGTAAGACATGCAAGAAGTCAATAGTTGCAGGTGAACCCTATGTCTTTGTAATAAAACTGTAAGCTATCGAAACCAGTATACATGCTGGTTCACGCGGCGGTACGTGACTGAAATTGAAAAACGGCTGCATCACGTAGGAATGTGTTTCGCACGTATATGAGGACAGTCTAATCGCTCGACGTAACCGAATTACATAATGGTATAAGAAAATAAAGTGGCTCAGCACTGAACAAGATTACATATTACAATATACAAGTGCAAGTTGACGGCTCCGTGGCAGTGGCATCGACTTGCGGCGCTGAATGTTTCGGGTTCGAATCCCGCACGGAACAAGCATTTGTATGGCCTACAAATAAATGTTACGGATGTTTATCCTTGTGCATATTATGTTTGTCAACTGCCTCTACGATACAGAGAAAATCCTAGTGTGTTTAAAAGATTATAAGTTAAAATAATTTGTGTAAGTCTTTCGTTTTCTTTCTATTTTTAAATAAATAATGGAAACAAAGGAGCACACGGTGCACGGTACGGTAAGTGGATGCTGTGACATAGACATATTGTGGCATATTGTCACCCTTGAGGATTGAGATGGAATGCCAGGTTTCAAGTAAAAAAGATCTCAGATTCTCTTTACTCACTATTGCACTATTTTAAATTAAAATTCTGTGAGAGCGTGGTCCTACTTCGTTCGGGCTGACGTATTCCTAAAAAAGTACAACATTTAATAAAAAAATATAAAATAAACTTTATAAAAAAAAAAAAAAATAAAAGGGGGGGGGGTTTGTGTGGTGGTGATGGGTTGGGCCTTTTTTTTTTTTTTTATTTAAAAAAAATAAAAAAATTTAAAATAAAAAAAAAGGGGGGGTGTTTTGGGGGGGGGGATGTGGGTTTGGTGTCTTTATGACAATAAGTTAAATTAATGCATTACCACACATTCTGAATTTAAAAGATAAAAAGAACAGTATAAAAATATAATATAATAGTTCGCATATTTCCACGGGACTTACGACATAGAATATATTAATTTATTTTTAAATTTTTTCAAGAGAAATCTCAAGATTTTCAGACAAAATATAGTCTAGATCACTTACCTATACATATAAACTTATCTTATCACTAACAGACTTATCTCTACATATAAATATAAAATTGTATTTATATGTATAGATAATAAGGTACAATTTTTACTAAAATTGGTGTAATATTATCGTACGTTATAACGCCGGAAACGGTTTTTCCAAGGTACTACACGCGCGAGAATATTTCTTTTTGGAAAAGTACTATAAAATAAAACGAAATAAATAGACAATATTTTCATATAATTAATTTAGCATACTTAAAGATTTACAGGCGTCAGTAGGTAATAGCAGTTGAAAGGTTTAGAAAATAAAACTTCCCTCAGTTGTCCATTGGAAGGAATGGTGGTGATTTAGTGGCTTCTATAGTCTAGCCGTCCTGGCTCTACACACACACTGAAATTCGTTACGTTAGTCCAAGGTTTACCGATTTCAACATTACCCTGGTCTTGTTTGCCCATTAAATATTTTTTTATTGAACTTTGAAGTAATCAATGCCGTGGAGCTACCGGCCTTTATTCTGCGTTTTTGTTGCCTAGGAGTATATGTGGATAGGTACCAACCACCCTATTGCTGATCTGCCGTCAAATACTTGCACTACTGTGTTCCGGACTGATGGGTATAAAACGGCAGTATAATTCCAGGCTGTGCCACATTCCATCTTAATCCTCAGAGGTGGACAACTCACTCGTAACTTTTTCTGTTTGAAGTTGGCCGCAGGTAACGGACCGCAATAGCTGCTTCTCATGGGGTGAGCTGTCAGTTCGTTTTAAACTTCAGTCTTTAAAAAAAATCTGATCCTCGTCGTCACCATTGAAATAGATGCACAAAATGTGTGACTGTAAAAAATGAATGTTTATCCTTTCATTTAATAAGCACTCATTAATTGTACTCATTTAGACCAGTAGATAAAAACGAGTCAGAGTTTGAAGGTATATGTTACGAATGACGCATTATAGATTTGTGATAATAACGTGGTGCAATATCAGTTATTAGGTATCAGTAAATATGTTTTAATTTGCAGCCCTGAGTAGATGATATTTGTATCTCAATTTTCCTTTAAGATTTACAAACTTATGATCGTCAACCATGAAAAAATTACATTGTAAATTAGTTCCGGGAAACTAAGCGGGAAAATACCACGCTCTCAGCTTTCACAGAATACCAGCGTTAAATTGCAACTCAACGATACTGTGTTTCGTTTTGTGATTGTAGAGCTGGACACTTTTTACTTAATACGAAGTATTCCATCTTATTTCTGAGGAGTGACAACGCATCTATATTTTGATCTCAATCGAGGATAGCTGTAGATGTCTATGGGCCACAGTTTCCACTTACCATCAGGCGGACTGTGTTCTCGTTTGTGACACTTATTCTATAATAAAAAACTGTAAATTAAACCTAGCATGTATAATCACGCCTGGAATGTCTAGGAATAATCTTATGTAAGTCTCATAACATGATTAAAAGCCACGCGAAAATGACCCATATGGACTCGTTTAAATAGGGAAACCTTACGCCGTAACATTGGACTATTTGGGGCGCGCTGAATAAAACATGAGTTTAACTGGAACGTGCCATTTACATTGTTTAATTAACGCGTGCGCGCTGAGTGTTGCACTTAAGGCCGATTACACATAGTAGACAGTCGATGTGATTCGATAAACACGATCGTATATTGACTGTCTTTCAGATAATGTGGCCTAGTTTCGGGATAAAATGTATATATGGGGAGCGGCCATCTGTTTGGGATCCTATCCACACAAATAAAAAAAATTAAAATATCTGTTTGTAATGTCTTACTATTTATAACAAAAGAAACAATTTTTCTTAGTCTCTCAAGTCTTCTTAGATCGATTTTGATGGGATTTTCACTGGTAGATAGCTAATGTTACAAGGAGTGACTTAGTTTACTTTTATTTTAGAAAAATAATTTGGGTTTCGCGCAAAAAAAAAAACTATGAAATCCATTCGTTATAAATTACACGCGGGCGAAGTCGCGAGGAACAGCTAGTAATTAATAAAATTAAATCCCAACCAAAGGATACAACTAAGCAAGCACAAGCAAGACTTCAAGATACTATTCAAATTCAAATTCAAATTGTTTATTGCATGTCACATTATAAATTTAAACATAACATAAACACTCACGCCTGTCACCCAGAGGGGTAGGCAGAGACTACAGACTTCCATTTGGCACGATCCTGACACACCTCTCTCGCCTCCTTCACATCCATACACCTACGCATACATGCTCGTCGGTTAAGGGTACTCCTAATTTGGCCCGTTTTCAATAAATCGCCAATTTGGTCGATAAATTTTCGCCTAGGACGTCCCTTTTCGACTCTGCCATTCACTTCTGCAACATAAATTTTCTTTGTCACTCTTTCCTCATTCATTCTTTCCACATGAACAAACCACCGAAGCATTCCTTTATTAATCCTGGTCACAACATCATCTTGCAAACCATACTCTTCTCTTATTACACAATTTCTTACCCTGTCGTTCAGATTCAACCCTAACATACTCCTTAAGGACCGCATTTCTACTGCGTTGATTCTACTCTCGTGCTTCTTCTGCCACACCCAACTTTCACTACCATACGTTAAAGTAGGGACCAACACAGCATTGTGAATTGCCATACGTGCCTTTTTTGACACATTTTGACTCTTCACAATAGAGTGCAATATAGAGTGCAGGGCCCCATTTACTCTATTTCCCGCATTCACTCGTCGTTCTATATCCTTATCATATCTCCCATCCCTGGTAAATACGCAGCCCAAATATACAAACTCATCTACTTGCTCGATCAACTCCCCTTCTATTCTTATTTCACAAATCGTTTTACTTTCTTCTCTTTCAAAAACCATAACCTTCGTCTTACTTGCTTTCACTTTCATACCCCTTTCTTTTAATGATCTGTTCATTAATGTAACCATCATTTGCAACTCGGCCGCCGACGGAGCAAGGATAACTTGATCATCGGCGTACAAAAGGCATTTGACGGTTAACTCACCCATTCTTAATCCGCATTCTTCAACTTTCAAATTTTGCAAACAACTGTCCATAAATAGGTTGAACAGCCACGGGGAAGCCACACAGCCCTGTTTGACACCTTTATGGATGTCAAACCAGTCCGAGTAGACCCCGTTGATCCTAACACAAACACTAGTCCCTATAAAGAGACTCCAATGCCTGTATCAAGCCAGCGCTCAACCCAAATGAGTTCAGTGTTTGCCACAGCACATCCCTATCCACTCTAAAAATTATAAATTTAAGATGGTACAATTTTGATAGGTATACATGTGACTCCCCGTAAGGGCATAGCAACACTAGAGGGCTAACTATTTTCGTATTACATATTTAATTTTTAAACATAAATTACAAATTATGATATCATCAACATTCAATATTATTTTATATAAATTAATTTAATTTGGAATACAATGTACCTAGTCGTCGTTATTTATCGTCAAAAATATCATTTAAATTATAATAACATTTATTGATAAGAAATATTTTTAATTGTTTATTAAATTGCACAAGATTTTCCAGGATTTTTATGGAATTCGTTAAATGGTTATAAATCTTTATTGACATAACGCGAGGGCTGTTTGAAAATAATTTAAATTTGGAGAAGGGTATCTTAAGCTTATATAAATTTATATTATTTCTTTTAGTTTTTTTAATAGGTGAGTAGAGTTTTGGGTGTTTCCTAACGAATTTACAAGATTCGAGGATCTATAAGTTTATACTGCGTGGAACGGACCGAAAATTAATTATTTTAATTTGAAGGTAGGCGTGGTTAACTATGACATTGGGACGTCGAACACCTCAATCCTCCGTAACGTGACCATATATGCTGTAAAGCGCTCGAAATGTCGGGAATACAACATAAATCAATATACGCAACAAAAGCCGTAAAAACTTATTCTATTTATAAATCTGATTCCTGTCTGATCTGATTTATTAATATGCAATCTATCTTCATGCAATGTAAGTATATATATATATATATATATATATATATATATATATACCTTACACCGCGTCCCATGAATATCCTAAAACGTAAAGTCTTTATTACTGTTACATACAATGTAGAGAGTATTTTTCAGAACACATGTCAGAAACTATCTGCGCGCGCTTAAAACACTTGGATTCGAAATTCAAATCCATGCCGATAGATTGTCTGTTAACAGCTCTCTAGTACTCGTATAGCTGTACAAAGACACACGAGTGTACGCAAGGAATATGTTAAAGTTTTTATGTTTTGTTTACACAGAAACAGAACCGTGCTTACTGAAGCCACAGCAGTTTTAAGTAGAACTGAAGTATGTTACGTACGCTTAGTAATGTGGAACGTTTCTATAATTAACAAAACAAACAGAGCACTGTAGCATGCTCTTTTGGACCGACTTTAAAAAGGAGGAGAGTAAGTATATTTCAATTTTCTGGTATATTTGGTGATTTTTACGGATAGGAATCGAACACACAGTCCACCGGATAAGTGGATGCTGTAGCCCATAGACATCTACATCTATTCTTGATTAAGTATCAAAATGCAGATACGTTGTCACTCCTAAGGACTAAGATGGAATGCGCCATTGCAAGTATAGTTTTGAATAATTTCATTCCTAAATTCTAGATAATGTCGCAGTTATCTATTTAAACCCAGAAAAAAGTACGCCAATCGATTAGACCCATATATCAAGTTCATGACCAGGATGTAAAACGGGTAAAAATAAGCCACTATCTATCACGGCTCACTTTCGATCTACCCCATTGTATGTAATGGTGACAACAACCACCAAATAAACTACATGCTCAATATCTCTTAATAAAATAAACACAAGGTTCAATATCAAGTTTTGTAATGTTCAATATGGACGTATGCAAATCAAGTTAGATGCAGTCGATCGTTCCGGACCAGATAATATGAGCTCTCTAGATATATTTGAATGCAAAGTCGATTGGATTAGTTATGAGGTCAAGAGCGACAGTTTCATTCTACTTCCTGATTAATTTGTATCGGATACGATAGTAGGTACTGTTGTTATACTTAGAACTAGCGATCCATTCCGGCATTGCCTGCTCAAATAATCACAAAGTTTTTTACTACCGGTATTGCTTTCCATCTGTTCGTGAAGTTTCATTACAAGCAGTTCTGTCATTCTGAAGATACAAACATTTTAAAAATTATTATTTAGGATTATATCTTAATGGTTAACTTAAATAGCCCCCTGAGCTCAATATAAAGAAGTTATATAGAGAGACACTTCAAATTTGTTTATATGTTTTATACTTTGTTAAAAACAGTTACTTCTTGTACATAGTGAAATTCTTCCATCAAAAAAAAATATTTTTATTTTCTAAATAATGTTACAGTGGTAAAAGGAAATAACACTCCACCTGCAGCTTAAGGACAGATAATTCAACCAAATCACATTTTACAATAACAAAACACTTATACGAGTAGATGTACATAATATGTTGTATAGTAAGGTACGCCTTCAAATATTTTAAATGTTATTTATATACACACACAACTCTAGCGAAATGCTAAAAGATTTTTTTTATATTTAATAAGAACCTGTAAACGTTGTAGGAAATGGTACTGCAAACAATAAAAAAGACAAGATATATAGTATCACCTCTAAGGACTAAGTTGGAATGCGTCTAAATCTATGACTAACCTAATATTTACAGAAATAATTATAACGACTAACATTATAATTAAACACGTAAGTGTGCTGTGGAACACTGCTGTGTATCCTACGAGCATGTAACCCTAGTGTGCCGGACACTGCTGCTTAGAGAAATAATATGAATGGCACAATGTTAGAGTGATTCCAAGAGAGAAAATGATTCCCACAATTCACGACGCAATTTATTGATAGATAAGAAATCTTATAAGCAAGGCAACAATATCTGCTACAGATATGTCTGTCAATCAAACGCAGTTAATCTCGAACATTCGATGCGCGTTATGCAACCTACTGCCTACTTTATTTCCCTAATTGCGGAATAAAGCCAATTTTACATAGTCCATGGAAAACAAGCGAACCTTTCTATTATTCTTTACAAATTCGTTAACAGTCCACCTAATGGTAAGCGGATGCTGTGGCCGGTAGACGGCTACATCTATCCTCGATTAAGTATCAAAATACATATGCGTTGCACCACTGAGGATTAAGATGAAATGCCACGTTTTCAGTAAAAAGGGTCTCCGGTTCTCTACACTCACCATACGAAACACAGCAGCATTGACCTGCTATTTTACGGTGGGTATTCTGTGAGAGTGATCCTTCCCCGAACGAGCCGACTCATTCGTGCTACAACCATAAATTAATATAGCTGCAACGTGGCTCTACCACGTAAAACTTAAAGTTCACCAGATTATAAGTTTAAATAGCTAGTGCAGTTCATAGGCAACTGGAATCAGCTTCATACGAAAGAGGCTACAGAGGCGTTGTCACCACTGGGTGCAGACTGGACACGGTATGTATTTATATTGCTTCTCTATAACCTTCAGATCTACCCCACTGTATGTAATGGTGACGACGACAACCAAATAAACTGCATGCTCAATGTCTCTTAATACTATAAACATAAGGTTCAAAATCAACTTTTGTAATGTTCAATATGGATGTGTAAAAAAAACACAGTAAAGCATTCACTACTGCTTCGCGGCAGATATAGGTTCGAGTGCTGTGAATACTCAAACGAAGAATATAATCAGAGTAATGCTTGTGGCATTCCATGTTAGTCATCAGAGGGGACAACGCATCTGAAACCTTTTTTCATGTTGGCTGCAAGTTTCCATAGGCTGCAGCAGTCTCTTACCAAAGACCACTGTATATACATACATAAAAAAAAAAAAAACATTCGCGGAAACCCATTTGGTCTCTGCAACGACATCTAGTTTATAATAGATAAGTGTTGGTTTACCGTGAAGTGGCGGTGTAAGAATATCCGCTATATTAATCAGTAGATGTCGTAAGAGGCAACAGTGACAAACAAATCAGGAGATGGGCAGCAGCGTGTTCCTCATCTGCGTCTGTCAATCATGAGGCAATCTGTGGGGGAGGCCTATGTCCAGCAGTGGACTTTATAGGCTGTTTAGGTAAGTGGCGGTTAAACTGCCAATTGTCGGCGTGATGGAATGTATGCACCACCACCACACGGTTGTTTGTATTAATAGATAATAATTCAGATCTGTTAACTTTTGCTGTAACGAAATAATTTCATTTGTGTTATTTATTTTATAATCATCGCTTTCATTTAATCCGAAGAAATTATTGTTTAAATTGCTACTTTATGCATATTACATATTATTAACTTACCTAACTATTAACGTAACTTTATTAACCATTTACGTAACTTAGCTTTGTCTTAATTTTATATTTTGTAATAAAGTAGAATAGAATAGTTTTATATTCAATATGGATTACAATTATTGGAAGTAATTTTTTACTTTTATCGCTGGTCCAGAAAGAGATTTATGTCGTAGAGGAACCAGTAAAAAAACTCAACGAGACTTTTTTTTAAAGTAAATTATGCAATATGAAAGGTTGTACAACCCATTTAAAAAAAACTTATTTTAGAAACAGCTTGGTAGCGACCACCTAACTCCCATGGATTATTATCAATCATGTATTCATGGACGGGCCGTTAGGCTGTAACTTTGACTTTAACCCTTTTTATACAGTTTTTGTTTAGTAAAATATTTAAACTTGGTAATAGAGAGCCCTTGTAACGGTGCACACATCAGGCCCTAGATCCAACCTTCTTTTAATAAAAATTTAATAATTAGTGCATTGCTGGTGTCCTGTGAATAAATAAATAAACCAAAAATAATTTTAAGTAAATAAATAAATTAAATTTCAAAATTAAATACTATAACTTTAAAATTTAATCAACAGCCACTTTACATTAAATGTCTGTTTTTCACGTCATTTAATCGAAACGACAAACAATAAAAAGCATAATTTACGCAAGGTTTAACACGCCATAACAAAAATCAAGGTCGACCGGTGCTACCTTTCACCGTTAACTCGCTGACTGAGGGCTGAATGTTTGGAGGAACGACTTTTCAAAATGCGTTAAAATGTGGTTACCCTGGTAGGGTTTGCAGTACGATCGTGTTATGAAAGCAGTGATTAGTAACCATGATTGAGTAAATTTATAAAGAATTTATTTTGTAATCAATTGCCATAAATCAATTTTGTGACAAGTATTAATTTTTTTATAGGTTAGGGTCACAAACTCGGATGACATACAGTCCACCTGATGGCAAGTGGTTGCTGTGGCCCATAGACACCTACATCTATCCTCGATTACGAATCAAAATGCAGATGCGTTGTCACCTGTGAGGACTAAGATGAAATGCCTCATTTCCAGTAAAAAGGGTCTCCGGTTCTCGACACTCACCATACGAAACACAGCAGCATTAAGCTACTATTTTACGCTGGTATTCTTTGAGAGCGTGGTCCTTCCCCGGTCGAGCCGACCCATTCGTGCTACAACTATACTACTAATACAATTGCAGCATGGCTCTACCACGTATTTATACGTGGCAGAGCCACGCTGCAACTATATTATAGCTGTAGAGTAAATGGTCGGCTTGACCTGGGAAAGACCACGCTCTCAAAGAATACCAGCGTAAAATAGCAGCTTAATGCTGCTGTGATTGATGATTACTACGAACAAGGCATTCCATTTTCATTCTAAGATGTGACAACGCATCTACATTTTGATTCTTAATCGAGGATTAATGGACTGTGTGCTCGTTTGTCACCCTTTTTCTATAAAAGAATGTGGCATTCAATTTACAATAATTTCCAAATGTTTTTATATATAACTACCATCATTAATAAAGCATGATGTGAATAGTTTTTAATCGATCTTATGAAAGATAAAGCGAAATTCCAACGCCTTCGTCATAACGCGTGACCCCTAACATTTCGTCTCCGAGTACATGTAAAGTATCGAAGGTCGACCGGCTCAGCGATGGAAATGTCAGCTGGCGGCGAACAGGTGCCGGCGCAGCCTTGTTTAGGGAAGTTATGCACAATAGCAAACCGCCCTTTAACTCTTCCTTCTGAAGAGAAGATGAGGGTAGTACTCTGATTGCAGGTGCTAATAAATAACTTTTTTTTTATTGAATCTAATTATACGGATTTCATCGCGTTTAATTTTAACTTAATGATTTCTTATATTTACGCAAACACTACATATTTAAATAATACTAGTTTTTATGGATTTTATTGCGTATATTAACTTTGATCGGAACAAAAATTAATAATTTTAATCTGTGGTAACCGCGATTAACTTGTCATAGTTAATCGCGGTTACCACAGATTAAAACTCGGACGTTGAACATCTCAGTTCCGCCCGTGATCATGGATGCTGTAACACTTTACAGAACTCGAAATGTCGGGTATATAGATAAGTTAATATACGTAAAATCTGTAAAAACTAATATTATTTAATTTTAACTTCTTAATTTCCGACGTATCGATTATTATATAAACTGAGTAAAAAAATTATGAAAACCTTAATATAATAAAAATTATACCCAGTGAAAGTGAAGACCCAGTGAAAGAATCATCATATACCTAGTTCGTATAGTTTCAGAAAAACTTGCGCACAAATGCGGGCATAAAGGGGAACAGAGAACCTTTTTTCTTTGAAGTCCGTAAAAATGTTTTAATATAAAGTGCCATTAGTACACTTGTAGGGTAAATTTTTTTTGTATTATTTATGTGCACCTTGCCTTACCTATAAATCTTTCCGTCGTTTTTATATGTATTTTCCTTGATCTGAATCATGGTATCTTTTTCTAAATCGAAATTATTCATCATAAATAAATAGAATGATAATGGTGATGATGAACCCGGGACATTATAATATTTGTGTCATAAGAATTATTTCTAATAGGATTCGAACACGAGACCCATAGATGCTAGCTACTGCGTTACCGAGCGTTTTACGGAAGGTAACGCTGCGATCTAAGTCAACCTAGGGGACATAACAAAACTGTAATCTGACGGAGATTGCACTTTATATAGGTTACGATTATGATTTACAAAGTATCAATCAATGCTTGTGTAAGAGAATGTTGAATGACCATAGACGTACCCATATAGAAGACTATACGCAAGAGTTATTATAGCCTTAACTTATTGCCATATATAGCTAATATTAATGTTAAAAAATTCTAGGTTTATTATGTCAACATCCAATAAATATTAGACGCAATACATTATGAAACGACAAAAAAACAAACGAATATTCTCACGCATTATGTATGTTGAGACATACGACATATATTTTAATTAATATGATCAACCTACAATAAGCTGTAACCATTTTGTAACAAAGCAAGTTAGAATTGAATTCCGATAAGAGTAATATATACATATTTATGGTAAAATATGATAATATTCCAAACAAAATCTAGTCCCAGCAGAGAGTGTATGGGTATAGACAATGATAAACATACTTTATATTTCTTTTTTGTAAATTCCAGAAAAAAATATCTTTTAATGTCCTGGGGCATGGTCTAGACCAAACCATAAATGACTACGTTAGTTATAAATGCCCGTATGGATAAATGTGCCATATACCGTGCGCTGTGAGAATATCCACTACTCGATAGCATCCCGTGGGAGTCGTAACAGGCGATAGAGGCAAACAAATCAGGAGATGGGCAGCAGCGTCTTCTTAATAAAGACTGAAAATAAAAAAACTGTAGATGCCAACCCGCTTGCCAAGCGTGGTAAATATGGCAAACATCCCCCAATGATTCAAACTATGAGGCAGACCTATGTTCAGCAGTGGACTTTAATAGACAATAACGGCAACAGTATATATGTGGGCTGGATATCAAATTATTGAGCGACAACATTACCAAAGAAGTTCTCATAATAAAGGAGTTTTTTAAACAGAAATAAGGGTTAAATACGAGCAGTCCACTTGATGATAAGTGAACGTTGAATCCTACAGACACTCGCGTCTATCCTAAGCTTAGAATCTAAATGTAAATGCGGTCTCACCGATGAGGACTAAGATGGAATGCTACTTTACCAGTAAAAAAATGATAATGCTGCTATTTTACGCTGGGATTCTATAACATTATTGAGGGCGTGATCCGTACCCCGTCGAGCCGATCCATTAGTGCTGGAACCAAAATATAACTGCAGCATGGCTCTACAGTTCCACTAGGTCAAAATGTACGCCATCTAGTCTATACAGCGTCAATATTAATACGCCGTGTCATCCTCACCACACTTTTTAAATTGTGTGTGCAATGATAGATTCAAATGTGGTAAAGCCACGTTGCAGCTTTATTATAGTTGTAGCACGAATGGGTCGGCTCGACCGGGGCAGGACCACGCCCAGGAGTTTAATGCTGCTATGTTTCGTATGGTGAGTGTAGAGAACCGGAGACGCTTTTACTGAATTCTGATCTTGATTGAGAATACATGTAGATGTCAATGGGCCACAGCAGCCACTTACCATCAGGTGGACTGTGTGCTTGTTTGTCACCGTTAACCTATAAAAATATAGACATCTATTTGTCAACGTTCATATTTTCTTCGAATATTTTCGTTTTCAATTTTTAGCACACTCGGAGGAATGAAAACAAAGACATCGTCTCTGTTATGGTATGCGAACTAGAAACAAGAGTACAACGCCTTAAAATTATTCAAATGAATCCGACAAATAGCTCACACGTCCTTGACATACGCCACTTGAGCCGTATAGAAAAAAGTTATTAGTCATACACGCGTGGGTTACAGCTGGTTGACCTTATGTGTTCCGTAGGGAGAACCACTCAGGACCTTTACAGCTTTTTTATAGATTTTAGTTTAAAATCGAGCACACAGTTGACGTGATTATAATTGGAAATTGCGACACCCATATCATGTCGGGAGTGTAAAAAGAAACGCCCGTTCATCACAAGAAAATAAAATTTTAGTGTATATTACTGTTACTAAGGTGTAAGCATAGCTCAATTATAGTTTATTATTTTTTATTTTTTTTTAATAGGATAGGGTGACAAACGAACACACAGTCCACCTGATGGTAAGTGGTTGCTGCGGCACATAGACATCTACATCTATCCTCGATTACAAATCAAAATGCCGTTTCCCAAATCCCAAACTCTTTTGAAGGACCTAGAGGCGGAATTATACTTCTTTTTTAGAGCGCTGGTGTTTACATCCCGGAACGCTGATGCTTCAGCCCAGGCTTGGAAGCACTCCTGCTTATAGCATGATGCTATTTTACAGGAGCGACCAATCCATGGCTGAGATTTGTCTCCAATGGGCACCACAGAGGAAGGAATAAAAAGTTCCATACCCTGAAGTACCACATCAGCGACGGAATCCGCAACAACGTTGGGATCGTCCGGCGAGAAGCAAACCCGCCCCCAAGGGTAGGATGCAAAGAAAGACCGCATCCCATCCCAATCGGCTGACCCCGTCCCGAATCCCAAAGCGTTGTCACCCGTGAAGACGAATGCCTCGTTTCCAGTAAAAAGGGTCTACGCTCACCATACGAAACACAGCAGCGTTAAGCTGCTATTTTACGCTGGTATTCTGTGAGAGCATGGTCCCTATCCGGTCGAGCTAACCCATTCGTGCTACAACTATACTACTAATATATATATATTTTTTTTCCCGCCATACTAAACACAGGAGAGCTATATTGTATAGATAAATGTATAGTTTTTTGATGGTTATAATGGGATTAACATGTTCACAAAAACATGCCTAAATAAGGAAAAAAAATAACATAGGAGCATAATGTTACTATTTCACGCTGATATTTCGTCCGAGCGTAGTTTTTTCGCGTAACCTGGCTTTACCACGCATAATATCATCACAGAAGAAGTACTTTGAAAAAAGTTTATTCTCTTTTGCGTCCGTAAGTCGTCGTAAGACATCGTGAGAAACGTTAAAGGATATACAAATTGTGATTGATAGGTAACATCCTTGCAAAGTGAACGCGTTATAAGATAAAGTTATAGAGAGTTCAGTGATGTTGGTTTTTTGTGTATAAATGCATTGCAAAAGGTAGGAAATCAGATTTTGACTGCTCGGTATTAAAAATCTAAGGAAATAATAACACTAGTTTAAAAATTAAGCTCGTTTGGAATATTGCAGCGGTATTTTATTTATTTAAAGCTTTAATGTTACACTATAAAGCTAAGGGTACATATGGCGGACTTAATGCCATGTGGCATTCTCTGCCATCAACCCTGGGTGCCAAAGACAATTGCTGGTATGCACAAATACGTACCGTGTAGGGTGACGTCTGTAATTAGCTAATTAGTCATGGGAATGATTAATTAAAGGCATCTAAAGAGCGAGCGTCTCTTTATTGACTTACATTACCTGATACCCTGTCAGGATAGTTTGGTGATATTTTTGATGCGATTATTGATAAACTAACTTTAATTTGCTAATGAGAAATTTGATTCATTAATATTAAATATCCACTAAATCATGCGTCACTTAATATACTTTGTTACATTAAAAAAAATCTTCTGGCATATGTATATGCCCCTGTAACCCTGGTGTAAGGGAGAAAATTAAAGTTTCAGTACGTGTTGATGGGTAACAGTATTACCGTTGTGGTATCGACTCTATACTACACTGACCCGTCTCTGCTCATGATGGGAGAATCATAGTAGCTTTAAGGAATGAATTATTTAACGCTTTCTTAGAAAAACTTGTATCGAGAGGTGGATTGATTGACTTTTTTGTTTTGAAAGACTGAAAGAAGAAGCAATTCATTGATGAAAACTCTGCCAGGCATAGTGTTGCCAACCTTACTATATAATTTACTATGCTACTTTAAGCTGTATGCGACGGTTGGGTAGCAATTAGTTTTGATTAATTACGGCAACTTGTTTTAGAATAAGGGGCCACCCTTACGTACACACAGTTTACTTAATACGTATTATGGATCAAAATGTAGATGCGTTGTCACCCCTGAGGACAAATATGGAATGTTTCTTGTCCAGTACAAAGGGTCTCTGGTGGTCTACACTCACCATACGGAACACAGTAGCATTATGGTGCTATTTTACGCTGATATTCTGTGAGAGCATGGTGCACCCGTTGGAGCCGTCCTATTCGTGCTACAACCATAATATAGCTATAGCTATGGCTACGTAAAAAATAATACAAAAAATTATAAAATAGCATAACTCCAATTACGTGACACAAATTAACGTAATTAGCAAAAAATAGCTATCACAAGTGTTATAGCAGTTATAAATTGTCACTAGACACGTCAAGGATTTGCAACTATTTTCAAACAATCGATAAATCCCAAGGCTGAGTTACAAAAGAGGCCATTTCAACAATGGGTTAATTCTCACGGAATACAAAACAGTTACCTGACTGACCAGAAATAAAAAATGTAGGGCACAACAATACACAGCAGTGATTAACTGTATCGGTAGTAAAGTTTGTGCTCTTGAAAGTATTCGTTGGGTCCAAGCGTTAATTTAACGTAAGTTAAACAATAATTATCTTTCTTGGCCCTTAACTTGTAGTGGTAGGTGATCGCATCGTTGGTTGCTGATCATGAGGTTCGACTCTCGGGTGGAGTCAAAATCAGTTATTGGGTTTTACTATAAAGAAATTCTCAGTAGCAGTGTGGAGTTAAGATTTTACGCCAATGTCTCGGAAAGCACGAAAGGCCGTAGGTCCTGTGCCTGTTCCTTCTCGATTAGTGTCGGATAACCGTCCCTTCGGCCTATGAGAGTGAGGGATTCCCTCAGAGAGAGTGCACTTGTGTTGGCGCTAGCTAGTCTCCGTTGATACTAGCTACCGTAATGGAAGTTCGGTCTGGATCCCTTCATTATTATTACTGTTAGAAGTAAACTTTTTATAGGATAAGGGTGAGGAGCAATCACACAGTCCACGCAATGGTAAGTGAGCGCTGTGGCTCATGGACATCTTTGTCTATCCTCGATCAGGAATCAAAATGAAGATGCTTTGTCACCCCTTAGGACTTAGACGTAATGCCTCGTTTCCAATAAATAGGCTCTCCTGTTATCCACACTCACTAAACGAAACGCAGCGTCAAGCTACTATTTTACATAGGTGTTCTGTGAGAGCGTGGTCCTACTATTCCCCGGTCGAGTCGACCCTTTGCGCTACGCTTAAAACCTAAGCAATAGCAAATCAAAGTTTAGTGTAAGATAATGTACTACTTCTTTTACGAATCATAGAGAGCAATATGAAAAGACAAAGACCTCATGACGTGGCCTGGTATAGCTGAAACCATTTAGTAAAATATTATATAGATGTCTTACGTCCGAAACTCCGATCGACAATGCGAATCCACCTACCAAATGTGGCCATTATAGAAAATACAACTAAAAGAAAAAGAATGTGTATACAAAATATAAAATTGATTTAAAAACTAGTACTTTCAGATTTCATTCTGATCGGTAAATTAGATCATTCGTTTGCACTCTCATCTACTAATTCTCAAATTTAAATAAAATATTAAAACGTTAGGTTTGCAAGGGTAAAAAGACTATTGAATCTAATAATACGAGTTTTTAAGTGTATTTTCCTTAGTTAAAACTACAGTAAAATGACTCAATTAATGCTAAGATTTTTTTAATTTTGCCTTAGCAAAAGTAGCAATTTTAAAAGACGATAATATTTAACAACAAATAAGAGTTTTTTTTTTTTTATGTATAAGCATATATAGTTTTATGGGTGAAATCATATAAATGTTCTTATATAGAGGCGTTTACTTTTATATAAAGAAATAAATATAGATTTAAACAGTGTACTCCTACGTACCTTAAAAGGTGACGGCTAACACTAGTTAATATGATTACAAAAATAGCAAAAACAAAATACAACGAAGAATAAAAAAGTGAAAAAAGCTGTTTTCTTCAGAAGCGAAAGATTGTCGTTTTTTTTTTTTAAAGAAACGTTAAAACCGAATATGAACTTAAGTAGACCGTCACTAATGTAGACTAATTACGAATGTACCTAGTGAATGCTAGAGTCGGCGAAACTTAACTATTTATGTATGCTTATTATTTAGGTATACTTCATTTGTAAAAAAGAAACAATATTATTCGGTTGCAAATTTTTAACAGTGTAGTCGCGATCTAAGAATATCCACTACCTACTCCATTTAGCCTCGTGGGTGGGGAAATCGAAATAGTAGATGGACTGCAACTTATGCCTGATAACAACTCAAATAATAAAAAATACGCCAAACTGATTTTGATTATTTGTTTAAATAGAAGTAAAGAACATGAGTTTTATAAGTAATCCAATGTGAAGGTAAGTTTCCTAAGTAGTAACGTAGTTCCTTTTCATTCTAAGAATTCGTCTGAATTTATACAACCCTCATATGTATGCTGCCAAGCAGCAATGTACTTAGTGAGTTTCGGCTTGATGGATAAAAATATATAAATCTAGTATGGTTAAAGACAGTCAGACAATTGGGCTTAGTATTCAGAAGATGACAACGCAAAACATAACATGACCAATAGAACTGTTAGTATACAATTATTTTAAAAAAAATTCTTTGCGCAGGTGAATTATAGATTACCTACTTGTACAACAAGAAATACAGCGTAGTTTTTTCAACATACAAGAATAAGATTAAGCAATATGTGACTCAAAAGGTAAAACATTTGATTCATTACAAGCTCGCGTCATATCTGTTCAAGAATTTTCCTAAGTCGACAACGACATTCATAAGTACATAATCTAGTAATTTGTGTTATTGTGACGATTGCAAGACAAATAATTACAAGCTACGTCACAAAGCCGTATTTATTTATTCGCTTGCCGGTAAATAATCGTAATCTCAGATAATATTGCTTAACGCATTATTCAAAGCATAACGATTGAAACTTTAATAAAATCTCGTAATAAAAACAAACAATAATTATATAACTTCAAAGTTATACAATATTAAACGAAATGAGGATATCCGCAGTAGAACCAAAGTAATCGACATAGCCCAAAGGATCAATAACTGAAGTGGCAATGAGCTATCCATATAGGACCGAAAACCAATGGAGAATAACAGTTCTCTAGTGGTAATCTTGTACCGGTGAGTGAAGTGTAGGGCCCCAGTATATAGAGAGACGACCTGATAAGAAATGAAGGAAGTCTATGAATGCAGGTGACTTAAAACCGTGCTTTGTAGCATGTGTGTGTTCGGCAGTGGACTGGAGCCGTGTGATGAATGAGGATGATGACAGTTTACAAAGTTTACTATCTTCTTACATTTGCTGGTCCAATTTTTTAAACAAATTTGATTCGTAATTGGTATAGCAAAGGATTGTAATCTGACTTCAAGGCAACAATGAATAAGTTTTTGTTAAATTATTCCAGTACGTTTAACTATCACAAACTAGTGCTTGATTACGGGATTAGTAATCAAGCACTAGTTTGTGATAGATAAAAAAAGAAAACTAGAATGTACTTACAGCTTTTGAATAACCACTGCAAGCGCTCCCATCTGAGGAGTTGCTGAGCCGCCGCTCGCTGTTGGAGGCGGGCGGCGACCACGCTGAACCACAATCCGACGGCATTGTCACCAGTCTCTCACATCATCATCACCACTAGTTATCCAACGTTATTATTTACGATCGCACACACACTGTAGCACTTCACTGATTACCTCCTCCCTCACGGTCCATTTTACGCGTACCTGGAAAAGAATAGAGTGAATTATTATATTGAAAACTAAAACCTTTATAAAGATCATTCACATGTATTTTTTTCTCGTCATCATCATTACGACCACCAAAGTCTATTGCTGAACATAGATCTCCCCTATAGCTTCATAGCATGACCGCAGTTTTTTATATTATTTTAAAAAAATGCAAGCTGAAATTAAATTTCTATTTCATAATGTACGAAGTTCGATAGAGAGATACGATAATACAATTCATACTACACAAGTTTCCATGAAGTCACAAGTCCGCTTATTACAAAGATAAAGGACAACACAAACTGTTGACACGAGATTGCGCGGAGATTAAACGAATACCTAGAGCTGCATGTTGTAAAACTTCAACAAATAGGGTTATGTATGGAGTTTATTTATTTTATCTATCTATATCATTAAAACCATAAGACGGCAAACTATCTAATATCACGCACATTCACATTCAAGTTTTATAATAAAGACACACGCACTAAATAAGCCGGTTACAATATCTCAACGAATATAAATACAATAAAAAACAATTACCCGATTAAAACTGCAAGTTATTCGTAAAAAATAGCACGCTTTTTAAAACGTTAAATTTGGTTTTGTGTAACACGTTAACGCTGTATTTAACACCGCTCTACGACACACCCGGCACGTCGGGCGCCGCGCTCTAGACTGCTGCCGTGCCGAGTATCGATGCCGAGAGAGGGATCGAGCGATAAAAATTTCTTAATCGATATCTCGTTATTTTTTTAACATTACGCAATGCGTTCTACCGTATAAAAGTTTACTATCGAAGTTGTTATTTTTGCTAAATCGATTTATACGGCTATCGATTGATTTACTTAATCGAATGCAATATCTTCTTTGGTTTCGAGAGGTCGGAGCTAATTTTAGGAGAGCAGTAAAAGGGAGAGGTAAATTGATTGAAAATTAACCGTGTCCGTGACTTCATTGTTTTAGTATCTAAAATGTATTTATATATTATACTATGTATCTATCAAATTTTAAACTTAAGCTATTATAATATATTCTGTGACTTAAGTTGAAATATATAAATAACTAATAACTATATACTTACCGTTATTGCAGTTTTTGAAAATACGAGTAGGCTTCTACTTTTATTTAAAATAATCCCAAATTGCAACAAAGTTTTTGCCTAACGATCGACCCTTATGAATGTGAAAATTAGTTAAAATAATGCATTACAACGCATTTTGAATTTAAAAGATAAAAAGGACAAATGTACGAGATTTTTTTTATTAATTTTATGTCACCATTTCTACAAATTTGGCCGCTTAGTGCAAAATAACCCTGTAAATCATATTTCTTCTTTTGTAAGTGACTGAATTCCTAAACGGGTGCATCAAGATTTACAGCTAGGACCGATAGGTGACGTTGTTATCGAGATCTTAACAAGCCGGCTGCGCACTTTGATTTCTGGATCTCATGGAAATAACATAACGAAGAAAAAATTACTAGAAAACAAACTAAAACAGTGATACGCTTTTTCTTTCAAAACATTAGAATATGATAATGATTTCTTATATTTACGCGAACACCACACATTGATTAAAACTACTTTTACGGATTTTATCGCGTTTAATTTTTTATATATAACATATAGCTGATGTGAAGCATAAACGTTCCGGAAAGTCTGCAGTTTGTGATCACATACTAGACGGTCCCAACCATTACATCAAATTTGATAGACCACAAATCCTCGCGAAAGAACACCGATTCCTACTGAGGATGATACGTGAGGCTATTGAAATTAAAAAACATCCTAATTTCAATAGAGAAGGAGGCTGGGTACTACCACCTGCTTGGGATCCTATAATTAATAAAATTAAAACTAAACCCAAGCATTCCACTGCAAGACCTCAGTACATAGTCAGTTCATTTTGCATAGATCGGACCATAAACAATTAAAAAAGCTGAAGGTACTCCAGGTTTAACAATGACATCGGGACGTCAGTGACCTCAGTCCCCCGTGACCATGAGTGCTGGAAAGCACCCGAAACGTCGGGAAATAAAAATAAACATAATTAAAAGTAAAATTAAACGCGATAAAATCCGTAAAAGTAGTTTTAATCAATTAGAATATGATTTAATATGTTAATGTTAATGACTATGTAATTACAAGAATAAATGATTCAGAGAATACAAACTCCCTTAATGGTTAGGCAAACACACTTTTCTTATTTCGACATCATAGTTAAACAATATTTAAAATCAACCTGATTTAAATGTTATACGAGTCTTTTTCTTTTTATTATCCGTATCCTAAGTTATTTGGGGTCGGCATACCATGTCTTCCTCTTCTATACTCCTTTATTACCGTCATCTCCTCACTCCTTTCTCCCGCTACAGTTATAGCCATCCACTTTCATAACCAACATTCTTCATATTACAGAGTTTAATTATTTCCATTCGCATAATTAATTATTTTCGCATTAATAGCCGGCAACGCATTTGAAATTCCACTTACCATCAGGTGAGCCGCATGCTTGTTTACCCCCTCTTTATATAAAAATACCCATACCACGCTAGCCCACCTTTTCTAACCTTTTCCGTGACTGGGACCACTTTCAAATTGATTACTGATAAATTTATTATTAATATATTCGAGGTACATAGCATTTTATGTTTCTTCTCTTCTTTATAGTCCACTGAATGTCCATTGATGCTCCACGTTGTGCGTCCACTATCTTACACAATTTGGGCTTTTACCAGTCACCACTTACAGCACCCACGCAACGACATGTTATGATCAGTTCTATCCCATCACCACCCAATATCAAGAAGGAATATATATAATATTAAGAAGGTGATTATATATTCTTCCATTCGGTTGTCGGTTCTTCGAGCTATATGGCCGGCCCATTGCCACTTCAGCTTACTAATCCGATGGGCTACGTCGGTTACTCTGGTTCTACTGCGGGTATTTTCTTTTCTAAGTCTATGACGTAGAGAAAACCCGAAATTAGCGCTTTGCATAGCTCGCCGAGCGACTTCGTGAGCGAGCTTCCTCATAAGACCAACAGTGAAGGACCACGTCTCATATGTCACTGGCAACACGAACTGGTTGTGGCATTACTTGGGGGACGCTAAAGTAATGCCACAACCAGTTAAGTAGTGGACTTATGAAGGGTTTTGATAATGATGATGAATATACAAAATAATTTCAGATACTATTTCATGACATTGCAACAAAACTGGTAGTCGTCGAGTAGAGCAAATATAATTATGACAATTAAGGCCACGGAAATGCAATGAAAGAGAAAGGGGTCCTGAGCTCTAGAGTCGTTTCTACAAAAATGTTTTAATTTACGCAGTGACTTTAAAAATAAAATTTTTGCTTGTTGAAGTACTTCAACAATTACACGTTTTGATATTTTTTTTAACTAAATACGACCTCTGTGGAATAGTTTTCCACCGGCGACCTTACGACACGACTTAGGGATCTTCAAGAAAAGAGCTTACTTCTTTCTAAAATGCCGGCAACGCACCTCCAATTCCCCTGGTGTTGCGGTTGATCATGGGCGGCGGTAGTCACTTAACATCAGGTGAGCCGCATGCTCGTTTGTCCTCTCTGCTATAAAAAAAATTGGTGACAAACAAACTTGCAGTCTATCTGCAGGTAAGTGGTTACTGCAGTCCATAAAAAAACCTGAAGCTAATTTCAAACAAATAACGCTACAGATGGTCACCTCTGAGGACTAAGATGGAATGCCTCACACGTCACAGCTTCTTAGTGTACCGGCTCTCTATACCCTTCCGACCGTAATCCAGAAACGACTCTACCACCCAGTAAATAGCTGTTCTTATGTGCTGTGATTATCCTAGTGATAATACTAGTTTGGTTTTGTAATTATTGTATTATCATGCAAAATTTCAGATTATACAGACGTCCGGAAGTGTGTGAAAAAATAGTAATAATAGCATACCACTAATAATAGTAATAATAGCATACACATTCATAATACCCGCACACATATACTACTTCAAATACCAGCGTAAAATAGCAGCTCAGCGCTGCTGTGTTTCGTTTGGTTAGTGTAGAAAACTGGAGACCCATTTTACTGGAAACGAGGCATTCCATATCAGTCGTCACGGGTGACAATGCATCAGCATTTTGATTTTTAATCGAGGGTAGATGTAGATTTCTATGGGCCGTTACCATTACCAAGTTACGTAAGTAATAATTTAACAAATTTTTATCTCATTAAATATTATGTTATTACAGGCAACTACGTGGTCACATTTTAACGTCTCATTTGTAAGAATGGACTCGGATTTTTAGAGTTAATATTCAATTAATAATGAACTTAGTATCTCTATGTTTCGAGATCCCCAGAAAGTTAGTGAATTTTTTAACACTTTTTGGTATCTCATACCACGAGAACAAATTATTATATCGACTTCGAACCAAATTCGATAGTTAATTTCATTATTAATACCGGCAGAATATTATTTATAACTTTCTATTGAAATTAAAATTAAATGAAAAATGAATGGAAGATATATACACATGCACATAGAATATTGAAAAAACTATAACATTTATCATAATATCATGATAAACACTTAGGTCTGTCACTCATATGGGTAGGCAGAGACTATGGGCTTCCATTTAGGATGGTCCTGACACCTGTCTCAGCTCCTTTCCATCCATAATACACCTACACATTCATGCTTGTCAGTTAAGGGTACTCTTAATCTGGCCCATCTACAGTAAATATATCGCCAATTTGGTCAAAAAACTTTCGTCCAGGGCGACCGTTCCCGACTCTGCCGTTCACTTCTGCAACATACTAATAAATTTGCTTTGTCACTCTTTCCTCGTTCATGCTCTTACATGACATAAAAACTAAGCATAATAATTTAAAAAAAAACTAAAACTAAAACCTTAAACTAACCTACAGTCCTACTTCCCGTGGTAGTTCCAAGATTGCTGGCTGCGTTAATTAATAATACTTATCAATATTTGATTAGACAAGGGCTAATTTCTCATTTATCAGATAAAACTTATTCAAATGATAAATATTTTATCGTTTGAATAATAACATGAACAAATTAAATATAACAGTTGTTAATGATGTTAAAAAAATTACCGACGAAGATCCGCGTAATAAAATTTACAAGAGCACTTCTCGCCCTACCTCAATTGCGTGCATTACCCCGTCACCACTAATCCCAGCACCACTACTCCCAACACCACTACACTACGAAATATACACCACCGACGATATTACGACACGTGATTCGCCTACACGAGGCATCCTCAAGTAAAGTAGACTCTATGGTGGCTGACCGCTAAGTGAATGACAAGCCAAAAGCGGGTTACGCAGATCCTAGCTGGTTAATTTTTTAATATCCTTAATATAATGGATTCCCGCAAAGTAACGCCTGATTCTATTAATTATAACAATTATATTAAATGTAATAGTTCAGCAGTTACACACTTTTATATTCAATCAAGTTAATCAGCGCTAAGTTTCAGTAAAATCAAACTTAAAATTACCTACCTAGGTACCAAATTGAATGTTGGTAATGAGAACAGACCGAAACGCGGGAAAAATAAAAGACCCACGCCTATTTTTGGTTTTTATTTTCTTAATAGTATAAGTGCCGCAATATTAGATACAAAATGAGAACACGGTATAAGCAAATAATCAGAAGTACAGATTGGATGCAATTTGTAAGCACGTGCCCGATTGCAATGCTACGACATCGTGATCCTGCTAACAATGGGACAGCCCGGTAAGCAACATAGCACGAACAGCGAAGTTATTGCACTAGGTTGGCTGTACGTTTAGCGCTAGCCAGGACAGCTATTTCGCTGTATTTTTGGCGAGTAGTGGCCGTGTAGGAATATCCACTACTTCATATCGTCCGTCGGGTATCGTAAGAGGCAACAGAGGGAAACTGTATACTGTAATAGGAGATAGGCAGCAAGACTTCCCGATGACAACTTAAAATATTAAAAAAACTGCGGTTGCAAAACCGCTCGCAAAGCGTGGCAACTATGGCAAAATCCCCTCTATGAGGCAATTTATGGAGGAGGCCGATATTCTGCAGTGAACTTTTATAGTAGTTTCTCATAGCGTACCAAGGCTAGTAACAGTCCACCCGACATTAAAAGGGCTATATATAAAACAGTGGTGAACCTACCTAGACAAATTACGAGGTAGGAAGAGAAATCCTAGTTAGTTTTTTTCCGGTTACCACATCGCCATTCATAAGTCCCAGTGTATTTCTGTTATCAATAAAATTATTGGCACCCTAACCGAACACTTTCTACGCGGCAACAAGTCTCAAGAGTAGAGATAATTCGTTGCAGTACTGTTTAAAAACTAGAGCGCCTATTTCATTCGCATTAGGGTCCAGATTCGATGGTGGATTTATGACGAATTGTTAAGGATAAATTGTGCTAATGGGAGAAATCGGGTAAGCTCACTGAGAGGCGTATGATTCAGAGCGTGCTTGCGATATGGTAATTTTGCTATAATTTGCATAGTACCATAGACTGATATGCGAGCCGGCAACGGCGAGAATGCTAATTGGAAATTAATGCGCTATTTTAAGAAGCGGCCGCGTGGCTTAGCAATGATTTGAGGTGCTAAGGGCTGTGGGTTCGAACCCCGTAAGGAACAAGTATTTTATGGCCTACAAATAATTGCTCCCGGTTCTAGATGTTTGTCCTTGTGCAATTAGCCTCTACGATACGGGAGTTCCTAGTGTGCAAGTAACGCAAGTTCTTTTAAAAAGAAAATAAACGAAGAAATTTTAAATGGCCGCGTGTTTTCAGTGTCTGGATTAGTATCTGTACCACCTTAGATTTTATCGATTTATGAACGAGTTTACATCATCATCCCAGGAATCCCCCATTGTGGGAAAGAAGCTTTATCCCAAGGGTGTCGCAAAAGACGACTTTGGGTTATGACAGAAAGATCTTATGGTTTTCGATAGATGACCGATTTCATAGCATGTTATAATCATTTTGTCTACGTCAGGCTTAAAAATCCAGACTTTTTAATGACCCTAAATAGGATTTACCCGAGAATTTTTAGCCATTCTGCAGCTATATTATGGTTGTAGCATGAATGGGTCGGTTCGACCGGGAAAGGACCACGCTCTCACAGAATACTAGCGCAAACTAGCAATTCACTTCTGCTGTTTCGTAGGGTGAGCGTGGAGAGCACGTGGCCCTTTCTACTGGATATGAAGCATTCCATGTTAGTCGGTGAAAACGCATCTGCATATTAATTCTTAATCCGTCTGTAAGTCGCAGCATCTATTTACCACCAAACAAGTAAACGCAGACTCGATACTTATACCCAATAAACTGTTTTAAATTATTTCCGTGCTGTCTAGCCAAATAGCATATAAGCGTCTATTTCTGAAGTCAGTGTGCACACCATAAAACGTTCAAAAGTCAACGTGTTTGTCAATACCTCTAATGAAAATAGTCTCCGAATGCTGAATACTGTTCGAGTTACTGCAAACGTAAGAGATTCTAATCAGTCACTGAATTGATGATCGATAGTCGCCTATTACAAGTCCAATATAAATCGGCCATAAGACCCGTAGAAAATGGAACAGTTCCGTAAGTGGCGTGCACAAACAAAGCATGAAGCAACGGGTGTCACCGCAGGCCGGCATGCGCCTGGGCCGTTACCACGCCATATGAATACTAGAACACCTAAGAACTTAGAGTATACGAGTACATACGTAAACTATGCTTATGAATACTCTAAACAATGCCTCGCTAATCTGACATAACATTGTTTGAACTATGTTAGTCCTTGAAACATTTCATCTCAGTCCTCCAAGGTGACAAGGCGCTCAAGTGCATCTATGTATATCCTTTTGTTGTTTGAAGTTAATTATATCTGTCGCTCGTCTGTATGCTCGTTTATCTCAATCACTATCGGTATTGAACCAACAGTTTGTTAATCGAATCATTTCCTGAAATGATTCGATTAACAAACTGTTGGTTCAATACTATACCTGACCGTTGCGGCAAATCTCTCTACAGTTTTACGAGTAATTCAATAATAAAAGTAAATTGTGCATATTTCCTATTGTTGAAAAATGACAACAAATGAATATATTTTTTTTAAAGAGAGAAATTTTTTACGTGGTAGAGTCATGCTGCAGCTATATTATGTTTGTAGCTCGAGTGGGTGTCGGCTCGACCGGGCGACCACGCTCTCACAGAATACCAGCGTAAAATAGCAGCAGCTTAATCTTGATGTGTTTTGTATGGTGAATATAGAGAACCGGAGACTCTTATTACTGGAAACGAGGCATTTCATCTCAGTTGTAATTCTTAATTGAGGATAGCTACAGATGTCTATGGGTCTCAGCATCCAATTACCATCAGGTGGCATTTAAGATCGTTTGTAATCCTTATTCTATAAAATAAATCAATATTGGTTCACAATTAATGAAGGTACCATTAAAAATATACAGTCAAATTTAGAAACCCCTACTTCTTTTTTATAGGATAGGGTGACAAACGAGCACACAGTCCACCTGATGGTAAGTGGTTGCTGCGGCCTATAGACATCTAAATCTATCCTCGATTACGAATCAAAATTCAGATCCGTAGTCACGCGTGAGGACTAAGATGGAATGCCTCGTTTCCAGTAAGAAGGGTCTCCGGTTCTCTACACTGACCATACGAAACACAGCAGCATTAACTGCTACTATTTTACGCCGGTATTCTGTGAGAGCGTGGTACTTCCCGGGTCGAGCCGACCCATTTGCTCTACAACTATATTACTAATATAACTGCAGCATGGCTCTACCACTTATAAAACTTCTTGAAGTAGCTAAAATAGTAAAAATTTCAAGGTCTAATAAATAAAAACTTATCAATTACTTATTCATCTTCCCACGCTCGATGGTTGCAGGACCGGATATTACAAAATTACGCATTAAGAGTAATATATAATCTCGCTACTAACACATACCTTAAATATGAAATCATTTATTACGAAATCAATCAAATAATAACAGAAGAGTAGAATTTTCCGAGATGACGGATTATCTCGGAATCTACTGTTCCGTTGTAAGTTTTGCTATATACGAATATTTATTATCTTTGAGTACATTTTAAACAAGTCAACGTTGAGCATCATAAGGTCATCACGTGTATGTACTTTAAGTAGGTCATATAAGAAATACTAAGTAATAACAATCGCAGATACGTTAGTGGGCAGTCAGGTGCACAATATTGCACCAAGAAGTACCGATGGGGAGTTTGAGAGCATGATTGTTTACTACAATTTTTTTTGCTGAGTTCATTCTGCAGTATAATAAAGCTACAGTACGTATGGGACACTAAGTTCACCAGGAAAAAAAAACTTAATGCTTATTGTTTTATATTGAGGACAAGATTTCATTTTTATTTGATACAAAGGAGTTTAATTTCAGTTCTAAGGGATGACAACGTATTTGTATTCTGATTCCTAATCGATAATAAAGAAGGTGTTCATAAACTGCAACATCCATTTACCATCAAGAAGACTGTATGCTCGTTTGCTACTCTAACCTGTTAATTAGTTTAAATAAAAAATTAAGTTTTTTTATATACCTAGAATAAGGCTGACAAACGAAGCACACAGTCCACCTTTTGGTAAGTGGATGCTGTGGCCCATAGACATCTACATTTATCCTCGATTAAGAATCAAAACGCAGATGCGCTGTCATCCGTGAGAACTAAGATGGAATGTCTCGTTTCCAGTAAAAAAGGATCTTTGGGTCTCAAAACTCACCGTACGAAACACAGCAGTATGAAGCTGCTATTTTACGCTGGTATTCTGTGAGAGCGTGGTCCTCTCCCAGTCGAGCCGACCCATTCGTGTTACCACGTATACCCCGAAACAAAAGGAGCTGATGATCTTCAAACAGCTACACAGATTAACTTAAAACATAGCTAAGAACACTCACGATTAATATCTCTTTCAAATGAAAAAAAAAACTTAATCAAAATTGGTTCATCCGTTCAAGAGATATGATGCCTTAGACAGACACTCTTCTTTTTCGTCAGGGCTTAAAAATAGTAAAAGCCTACAAAGAACTGGAAATGATAATTTATACATATCAGCTTCTCTTAAATCGCTGTATAGATGAATTACAATATTTTTTGTTACCTGTCTTGATAATCAAACTACTCCTACTCCTGTCATGCAATGAATTGTTAATTAGAACAATGACCAGATCCTTGTTTGCCAGTTAATTCCTAACAGAAACAGCGTGAGATAAGCGCTCGCGTGATGTAAGACAACGTCATGTCGGATTCGTTTGCTTATGGAGGCAGTGCGCACATCTGTTTGTTCTAATATTGTCAAAACACGGTTTACGTTTGTACAGCTTTTAATAATATAAACATATGTTTTTCTTTCCAAAGACGTCGTAAAAGCGACAGGGATAAATAAAACAGAAGATCGGTATCGCCATATAAGGATAACAGACCGACGGACAGAAGCAACCTAAGATAAACACTCAAAATAATAATAAAAAATTGCAGTAGCAAAACCACTTGCCGAGCGTGGCAAATGTGGCAGTATTCCATCTATATTGCAACAGTCTTATCTTCGATCTATAGCGTCGGTCTGTGTTTAGCAGTGGTTATATTAAATGGCTAATATATAGTTATATGAATTCTGCACAAATACCTCACCTCAACTGGCAAAAGGACCACACGCTCACAGAATAACAGAGTAAAGTAGAAGTTAATGATTTCTTACGTTTGCGATTGCGTGTTTCGATCAATGTGGAATTTATTGTGATCCAGCACTGGCTTAAAGTAAGTATAAATAAAAAATTAAACTAGTTTAATTTAAACTTACAATCAATTGGACTGTGTGTTCGTTTCTCATTAACTTGTACAAAGAAATGGAATTCGTTTTACGCGTTTACAAACATCAAATTTATCAATCCAGGGTTCCAAAAAGAAGACAATTGCAAAGAAAAGTCTGCAAGAAACTCTAGGTTGTTTTCTTCTATGATATAAAACATAAATGGGTAAAACTGATCAACGTCATTTTGTACACCAACCATGGCTTCATTACACAACCGTTATTTCTAAGACGTGCGTGTATTTGGATTGCGTCCAACGTTCATGTGCCATACTAAGTTTTTACGGTTATAAGTTGTTTACGGTTAATTTGGTTTAGCTGCCTAGCAGGTACATCGTGTGAAGGTTCTGTTTTGGTGTTTGGATAAGATACCTTATTAGTAAATATGTACGTCTGACTTTACATAACTTTTACTATACCTAACGGGTCATCCATAACTTACATCACCAACTGTTCTATATTTAATGGATGCGATTATCTCATTCTCTTATATTGTATACCTATTTATCTAATATTTATGCACAATTCTATACGATTAGATCTGACTATACTTGAATGAATTCTGAATAGTTTGAGCTCTCAGATATGTTACCACAACGTTGCGCTGAGTGGTAGATATAGATAGACGATAGATAACTTTTTAAACGTGACCAGTTATGTGGTTTCGCACGGTCGGGTCATTTCTGGGTCTTGACATAGCGCCACCTACCGGGACCAATAGTGAATTTGAACCATCCAGGGACCTACTCAAATAAACACAAAAATTTCATCAAAATCAGTCTACCCATTTCAGTGAGACGGCGGACGGCAGTTGATTTTAAATAGAGAGCCATGCTGCATCACAAATGCAGCACTATAGCGGACCATGCAGCTTAACGCTGTGCTTGTGTTTTATGGTGTGTGTAGAAAACCGGAGACCCTTTTTACTCACGGGTGACAACGCACCTGCATTTTGATTCATAATCGAGAATAGATGTAAAAGTCTATGGGCCACGCCATCACTTATCATGAGGTGGACTGTGTGCTCGTTTGTCACCCTTATCCTATAATTTGAAAAAAAAAACCAGCGTGAAACAGAAGTATAGCGCTGCTGCATTTCTTGTGGTGACCAGAACCGGATGTTCTTTTTACTGGTAACGAGGCCATTCATCTAAGTCCTTAGTGTGATATACTAATGATAACGCTTTAGCATTTTGATTTTTAATTGGGGATATATGTGGGAATATATGTATCATATAGAATTGTAAGTGTAACAACACTTATTTAACCATGTTTTGAAAGGTACAAGATTCTTCTATGTTTTTCTCGATCGATATAGAATGTAGTTATCTAGTGTCTTAAAATTATTACTCCGCATATATTAGACCTTAAATAGGGCTCAGAATTTTTCCCATAGATTTTTTTATAAAATGGAATGCCAAAGCTTGTGAAGTTCTGGCTATTTCTCGTTTACTCTACAAACTACAGCACAGTAGTGGGCGTTTTGATGTTTAACAGAGAAAACAGGTGAGAAGTTCTGAGAGTGGTACAGACCATGACGAACTCCTAGTCAGTAAAGAAAAACCTTTTATAGAAGTAAGTGTGACAAACGGGCACAAAGTCCATCTCATGATAAATCCAATTTCCAAAAATCTATTGGAAAAATTCTGAGCCCTATTTAAGGAGCAATAATTTTAAGACACTAGATAACTACATTCTATATCGATCGAGAAAAACATAGAAGAATCTTGTACCTTTCAAAAGATGGTTAAATAAGTTTTGTTACACTTGATTCGGTGTATATATCAAGCCCATGATTCAGAAAACTGGTATTCTAGTTAAAAAAATTCTATAATAACTTCGTAAGCAAGCGATCATAAAGACTTATGGTAGTTAATTAAACACGAAGAGTTAAAATATCATAAAGCACGTATTTAACTAGAGGTAACCGGAGAAAACTTTTACAGTTAAACGCGGTACCGTTAGAAAAGGCCGACAGTGACGAGTCAAGAACAATGTAATCGCAAGTGTAATTTCGGAGTTCATTATATTTCTCAAATTTTCACTACGGGTAAGTCAGTTGTATAAATTAACTTAAAATTAAATTATATGATCGTCAAGCATGTCGAGCGTGCCATACTGTCGAATGTCGATAAACCTTGATGGCGTCACACGCTCACATTGAAACACACATGATTAACCAGATAAATCGATTTAAGTAGGGAAGTTTCTGATAGTAAATTCTAATTTATACGACGAAATCTTATTTGTAGTTTATTATTACAGGATAGCGGGCTTCTTATTTTTTATAGAATATGGCTGACAAACGAGCACAAAGTCCACTTATGGTAATTAGATGCTGTGGCCCATAGACTTCTACATTTATCCTTAATTAAGAATCAAAATGCTGAAGCGTTTTCATATCTCATAACTAAGATGTAATGCCTCGTATTCATCGAAAATGGTCTCCAGTTCTCTCCACTCACCAAACGAAACAAAGTAGCGTTGAGCTGCCATTTAACACTGGTATTCTGTGAGAGCGCGGTCTTTCCGCGGCTGTACCGACCCATTCGTGCTATTTACATTTATATTATCGCTGCAGCATGGCTCTACCACGTATAACTGCGCTTACTAGTCGATTTATGTTAACTTATTTAGATAAACTAGATAATGTAGCCACCAAAATACTGTAAACCGGCCACCGGAACTCGAACCGGCGATCCTAAACGAGATTCATGTCTGCGTTTCCGACCCCGCCCAATAACAGCCGACCCAGAAACACTGCTCTTGAAACCTTACTGTTTAGTGAATCAGTTCGCCATTTCCTATTGGTACGAAAATATTGATATAAGACTCGTTATATGTATTTTTACGTGATAGAGCCATACTGCTACATTGTAGTTGTAGCATGAATGGGTCGGTGGCTCGACTGGGAATGCCAGATCGGAAGACCAAAATATGTGACAAAATTTCAAAATGTCGGAATTCTAGTGTTGTTGTCGGAAGAAACTAATATAATAAATAAAAATGTAGAATAAAAAAATATTTTTTAAATGAATAGGATGGAAAGAGACTTAAAATTGTTGAGACATAATTAATGTAGGTTAATTATTTTTAGGTTGCCATATGCATTTGGCATTAGATTTTACTGAATTCACTTACATGCATTCTTTATTAGTATTCAGTAGATTTAAAATTCAAACAATTTGCTTCAAAGTTCATTCTAATTACTAACTCAGCTTTTATTAAATGCCAACATGCATTGGGGCAGCGCATTATTATGATTTCAAATTAATATCACTGGATAAATATATAGACTGTTTGATATATTGTGCATAGTTCTTCGATTGTATCGTGTAAGCTTAACATTGACTATTGGAAGGGCAGCATCTTTCCTGATAACAACTCAAAATTATAAAAAATACGGTTGCCAACCTGTCTGGCAAGCGTGGCAATTTATGGTGAAATCTTGTCTATGAGACCAATTTGGTGGACGGTGGAGGGGCAGACCTATGTTCAGCACTGAACTATCATAGGTCGTTATCGATGAATGAATAAAAGAATGGATGGACGGACACAAATTTTAATAGTTTCGTCACAAGGTAAAAACTTAGCTGTCTCATGTACAATAAACTTTAAGCCGAGTAAGAGAGAGCCTCTGATCTATCCGGCTCTATCAAAGAGTAGTTTAATTGAAATATCTTCAGTCGTAAGTTAAGGTCATGCAGCTCATAAAGATTGTACATTTAAAGCTTACTTGTCTCTTTATAGCTTCGTTAATGGGCTTGCTGATTAAATAAAATATGACGTTAAGTTAAGCATAGCGTACATTTAATATACACTCTTAGAAACATCTTGAAAGTATAATAACATAGCATATTTTTAGCTGTACAAACAAGCATGCAGTCTATCAAATAACAAGTGGATGCTAAGGCCTAGGGTGTGTTTTTTTTCCGGGCCCTTTTTTTTTTTTTATATTTTATTTTTATTAATTATGCTGGGGTTGTAGTCATCAAAAATAATGGATATCTGCGATCAAGCATCACAACACAGATGTGTCATCGACACTGAGGGTGAATGCCATGTTATCAGTAATTAAAAAAACTTAAGTGATAAGCGAATTTACGGTCCAACTGATGTTGAGAGGTCACTGCAGTCCATGAACACCACCAACTTTAAATAAAAAAGCCTACAGGTGCGTCGTCACCTTTGTTGATGGGATGCCCGACCAGAACATACCAGTTAAAGTACTGCCATTTGAGGGCAGAAGTAGGTAAGTATGGAAGTAGGTAGCCTACGTACTCGTAATAACAATTACTGCAAAGTAGATCTCTGGTTATCTTTTACCATACAACCACATTATACGCGGTAGAAGCATGCTGCAGTTATATTAGTATTACAGTACTAGCAAGAATGGGTCGGCTCGAACGGGGAAGGACCACGCTCTCACAGAACACCAGCGTTAAATAGTAGCTAGCTTAATGCTGCTGTGTTTCGTATAGTGAGTGTAGAGAACCGGTGACCATCTTTACTGGAAACAAGGCATTCTATCTCAATCCTCACGGGGGACTACGCATCTGCGTTTTGATTCGTATTTGAGGAAAGATGTAGATGTCTATGGGCCACAGCAACCACATACCATCAGTTGGACTGTGTGCTCTTTTGTCACCTCGTCCTAAAAAAAAATATACTAAAAAATAATAATATAAATTTCTTTGCAACCTTCCGCCAAATAAATACAATTTTTTTTTTCGGCCCTTTTTCGGGTGCGTACCTCGTGAAAAAAATATTTCGAAGACATGTGAAGTTCGTCAACACGCATTTGGGCAGCGCGGCGGACACTTCCTTGCCCTAAACCCTCTCAGAAATGAGGGGAGGCCTGAGCCCAGCAGTGGGACGTATATAGGCTGTAACTTTACTTTACTTTTTAACGCCTAATTCTCAATCTCAATTATCTTAAATATTATACTGCTATTTTAAGTAGGTCTCCACAGCATCTACTTGCCATCAGGTGGACTATGCGTTCGTTATTCTGTATAAAGGAAAAGAACGATATCCTGTGCGAGTTCGGCTCTTTAACCCATCCATGATGCCATAATAAGCAGTACCTTGACTGTACGGACGTAAGGGTAACATGGTCACCTTAAGCTTTGCTGCCTTATAAAACCAAAACCAGGAGGACAGAGACAAAAACATACAACAAAGTCTTATACCATAACTAATATATAAAAAAAAAATAGCAAACAAGCTTTGGAAATCATTAGGAACACTTCGAAAAATCTACTTATATAAAGTAGGTAACTACATATACTACACTATACTAAAATCGACTAAAATATTTACTATAATGTCAAGTATCAAAATGACGTCGATAAAGCAGTTTTTGAGTTTTTGACCCTCTATTATGAATGACTGATGAAGAGCTATCGTATCACACAGCCATTATGCAAACAAGGCTGTAGTTTTTGCGTAACATGAAAGTGACTGCATTAACCGGATCAGATAACCATATTACCCTCACGTATTGTACCCTAAAATTATTGAACGACACACAAATTACAATTAAAGACACTGAAAACTGTACACAGTAATAAATAAACCGCTGACAATTAAGACCAGAAGGAAGCGAGTTGCCAGTAAAAAAAAAAAACAATTGTCGATACGAAATTGTGGATTTTACCGAAGGCAGCGTTAATGCCACTTGTCTTAAAGACAGGAAGTTATCGTTTCAGATGGCCAGCAACTAACCGTAATGGATATTAATGTGCAAAAAACTTGGATACTGAAGTAATTACAACGCAATGCGAACAAGAATGGACGGTAGATATACCGTAAAAGCTATTATACCATTTCAATTTTATGAACACTTAAATATATTGGATATTGGATTGATTGTTTTATGTTTAGGCTTTAAGACTAGATAAACCCATTTTACCCGTCTAGGTAAGTCCAACTTATACCGAATGGTCGATTGAAGGATTCATTACACATCTCATTTATACTTCAAAAGTTTTTTTTTTCAATTCCTATCAAATGCAGAGTATTAAGAGTAGAATAATTGTAGGGTTTATTTAATATAATATTGTTACCAAGTTTAAAAAAAATGTTTTACATTTTATTCTACAATAGCGATCTACTCCGGCTTCGAAAGGGTGATGATATCTGGATTCCACAACGCCTTCGCAGAAATACAAGCAATATGTTGCCAAAGTTTCAGCAAATCAAACAGCAATCTGATGAACGGTATGGAAACGCATAAAATACGAACAAACAAATGTAAATTTTTATACATTACATATTATACAGTGGCAATGGGCCGGCCATGTAACTCGAAGAACCGACAACCGTGGGGGAAAAAAGGTTCTTGAGTGGCAGGCTCATACCGGTAGGCGAAGTGTAGGGCGACCCCCCATTAGATGGCGTAACGACCTGGTCAGACATGAAGGAAGTCGATGGATGCAGGTGGCTCAGGACTGTGCTTTGGCCTATATTCAGCAGTGGACTTGTGAAGGGCTGTAATCAGGATGATGATGATGACATATTATACAGACACCAAGTATTCAATTTCATCACAGGAAGTACGTATTACACAATTAATAATTTTTGTCCTTAATACTTACTGCTCACAGATCACATGCATAACATCTACACATAACAGGAAACATACGGTGTTCTGTGTTTCCTATTATGTATGGAGATTAACGTACCATATACTATCTCGTTCTCTCCCAGACTTAATCCTGTAGATGTATATTTGACACTAAATGAGATAAACATCTTATTAACTGTCGCTTTTTCGTTTCCTCGAGTTTAAAATCACAATGATTTTAAAAGCAGTTTTCACTTCAGAAATAAATATTCTTTTCACAAACGAAAATCCGTTAAAATTTTTGATTTGTACAAATACTACAAAGTGGATGCTGCGGTCTATAGATATCTACACCTATCCTCGATTAATCTCTGGTTCTCTACACTTACCATACGAAACACAGCAACATTGAGATGCTATTTTACGTTGGTATTCTGTGAGAGCGTGTAGCGTTAAGCTGCTATTTTACGCTGGTATTCTGTGAGTGCGTGGTCTTACCCCAGTCGAGCCGACCAATTCGTGCTACAACCATAATATAGCTGCAACGTGGCCCTACTACGTAAAGGTGGTAGTAGGTGGAGGATAGGATTCCTTTCACTTGTTTGCAGGACTTCCCTGCTTAGGTGCCACCCTTGATAACTATTTCTGTCGTCAAATAGCAGTACTTGCACTGTTGTGTTCTGGTCTGTAGGGTAGAGGGAGCCAGTTCGATTACAAACTGTGAGCCTTGGGATTGGCATTCTATCTCAGTCCTCAGAGGTGACAACGCACCGTGGCCTTTTTGTTTGAAACTGGCTGCAGGTGTCCATGGATTGCAGTTGACACAGCTCAGCTTTATAAAACAGTTCAAAATACCACTTTCACTTGTTGCACATTCATCAGTATCTTCACGGTCGCGCAATACCTCGACACGCTTTATAAAAAGAAACTTAAGACATACGAGTATAATTTAAATGAGCGCCGAGATAGAGGCCGTATTTGTGACAACTTTCGATTTTGTGGTCCTTAATTGGAATACGGAATAAATTTGAGTGTAATTGGTGATATACCAGAAGTTGTGTTAGGGAACACTTTGATGGCTTGTTTACAGTTAGTGATCACGTGAATGGTGAAGGTGAGCAGCGTCTTCTCAGCGGAACTAGAGCCTGGTTTTTTTGAATTGATGACGAACAAACATACAGTCTACCATATGGCAAGTGTACCTGTATGTGCTTTGATCCATAGATATCTACATTATCATTTATACATAGTAAAGCCACGTTGCAGCTATATTATGGTTGTAGCACGAATGGGTTGGCTCGACCGGGGTAAAATAGCAGCTTGACGCTGCTGTGTTTCGTATAGTGAGTGTATAAACCGAAGACTTTTTTTATTGGAAACGAGGCGTTCCATCTCAGTTGTTACGGGTGACAACGCACTTGCATTTTGATTCTTAATCGTAGATGTCTATGGACCACAGCAACTTTCCATCAGGTGGACTGTGTGTTCGTGTTTCACCTTTATTCTATAAAAATATCATTTCCTTTGTATAACATAGATGATAGGAGCTGTTTACCTGCCTAGGAGTTCGTCTAGGAAGTCGATACCTTGTGTCCGCTTACATTATATTTATGGGATTCTATTAGGGGTTTTGTTTAAAAAAAAAACACACATCCTCAATCACTTCTAAATTCAAGTAGCCCTTTTTCGAAAAGTATTTTAAAATTACTCAGGTTTAGGCTAGAATCTCTTTCACGAAGGAAGCTCCGTGGATATATGCGAACTAAAAATGTAAAGTATACAATTTGACAGCGACTGTCAAATTTCACAAAGACAATAACGCCGCGAATATATGACAATTCTTTAGTAGTTCTTAATTGCGGATCATGAAATCCCGGGTTCGCATTCCGGGTTGGACCAAATTCTCAGTTGTTGGATTTTTCTGTCAAGAAATTATCAGTAGCAGCCCGGAGTAATGTGAGCATGGGGAGTAATTTAATTTAATTATAAATATAGAGAGATCGCGTGGAGTTTAACCCAACCCTTACAGTCAGAGGTGGCAGACGCATCTACATTCAGCTTTGAAGTTTCTGATGAATTATGCCCCATTCCTATATCCAAGAAACATTTTGTTCTCCGTAACGATATGTTTTATGTGCATTTACAATGGTTTATTTAACAAACGAAGAAAAAAACTAAACGATTCACAAATAGTTGAACTGGTACTTTGTTTTAAAAAGGAGTTTTCATGCACTAGATTTTGTGCAAAACGGTTTGTAAAAGAAATCAAAGCGTTTTGAATTATACGAGTATATAAAAACGACATTAAGTAATTTGTTAAGTATATTGTTGGTTTGTTTGACACTGATATAAAAATATTGTGAGCAACGGGTATAAATAAAACACTAACGATGAAACTACGTCGTGGATTCGAATCTGCCATCTGCTGTTTAAAACCATCTCGCAAACAAAAAATTATCTCAATCTTAACACTCTGGGAGCGAACAATGTGTTTGTTGCAGTTGTTTAACATACATACAATCATATTTTTAGCTAACTTAAAAAATAGGGTATTCTTAAATACCCTACCCCTTAGCGTAGATTTCAGAATGTGTATTAATTTTAATGCTTTTAGGTTTTTATAATCGGCTTCTACTTTTTACTAGAATTATTTTTATAAACAAATTAGCTGTCAAAGTTCTGGAGTAAGCGCTTGCTTTAATACCTGTTTTAATACGTGGTAGAGTCACGCTGTAGATATATTAATATTACAGTTGTAGCACGAATGGGTCGACTCGACCGGGGAAGGATCACGCTCTAGCAGAATACCAGCTTAATGCTGCTGTGATCCGTATGTTAATCGAGGATAAATGTAAACTTTTATAGCATCGACTTACCGCCAAGTGGACTGTGTGCTTGTTTGCTTCCCTTATTTTATAAATAAATAAAAGATTCACAGAACCCGAACAACCCGAGTCAATGACCATTAATTACATTGAACGTATTAAAATCAAATAAAATTTAAACAAAAATTAACACTCAGTTATTGTTTTATTTACTTACGTACGTATATTACGTCTAACGTGAATACAAATATGTTATGTGAACTCCAGCCACAATACGGCCGTAGTTGAAGCCGAGCCTCAACTTCAAAGAAGAAAAAAACACATCCATCAAAACAACCCGAAGTGATCCCAAAAAACAGAACCGGCTCTGTACCTCCATAGGATCAACAGCCTACATGTGGCCTACACTGTACCAAGGTCGCTCGGGTACCGCTTTACAATTATGCTCTTTTTGTAACCACCTTTCTTCCTCGCAACGTATAAAAGAGCGTATCTACTATGAAGCTTCACGGGATTTCCACCTCTGTGTAAATTACGTGTTGGAGGATTTTTCTGTGCAAATGATTGGAATTTTAAAGGTCGTTGAGGCCACATGTTTTCTTTTTTGCGAATGTTTTTACATCGGCCGGTCGAATGATAGGCTACAGATCAGGATTTTTGAGCCCTTCGTATTGATTCTGGCGTGTTTTCAAATAGATAGGAGATAGATTTTAGATTGTTGCATGCACTCGTTGGGTCTGAAGTGCTCTTAAGATTTATGAACTATACAACTTTACAAAATTATTACGATCTTAGATTTTATATCATAATATACTTTATTAACTTTTTTGTTCTCTACGTCTAGGTACTTAAGGTAATAAAACCTATATTTAATTTAACTGAAAATGTTTCATATGACACGTTTCGAAGTTAAAGAATGAAGTCGTACTTGCAAAGTCGTAAGTGCAAAGGAATGAAGTCGTACTTGGTAAAACTAGTGGTATTTAAGACTCAAAAAAGCAGGAAAATTATTTCTGATACAACACTACATTCTCGATGCGATTGTACTTTTTGGACTGTTTTTTAAAGAATAAATCTGAAATCAATCATAAAGCAAAGCATGTAGTTGCCAAATTTAGTTCAAGAATTATAATATATAAATAGAGTAATAGAATCAGTTGTCTAGAACAGTTAAATTTTCAATGAAATTCGAACAAGAAACAGTAAGATCGATAATCGTTCATTTAAATTATGTAGGTAATGTATAAATTCAAAATAAGTTTTAAGTAAAAGGCTAAATGCTCGCTGTAAATTTCATAGTTCCCGGGTTCGATCCCTGCCGCCATCAATGAAACTTTTAATTGTAATTTTAAGAGCAGATTTAACACGTGCGCGTGCGTGAGGAAAGATGAATGGCTGAGAAATAATAAAAAAATGTGTGTGTAAAGTTCGCTGACGTCCTTGCCCTAAAACCTTTTTAGGAACAAGAGGAGGCCTGTGCCTGTGCTTATGTGTGAGACGTATATAGGCTGTAATTTTAACTACGAGTATACGTTGCAGCATAAATTTTCATTGTTTTAATATCTAAGGTGCCGAAGTATTTGTCATGTACATATTGTTCACCTCACAGCTAGTTCTAAGATTGTAATCTTTATTTCATACTACGTAATTTCCCAAAAGCCTGTACCCAGTACGCAACCAGTTTTTTCATCCATATACCAGTAGCTACCAACTAGCTTTTAACTGGCTGGACGACATGTACCACTACCTTTTAGGGATCATAAAACCTAGGCTCTTTTAAGGCGAGGAATTAACGGAATTTAGGAAGGCGCTATATTTGGCTCTATTCTTTCGAATCCTTGCTGCACGGGTGATTTAAAAATCGTTCATTTTCTGTTAGGACATTATTTGGATTTTACACTCCGATCGTGTGAGTTTATATTGAAGTGACCTATTCATAGACAAATAACTAGTTACGGTTACTACAAGCTGAATCGGTTCTGGATTTTTATCAATAAACATACTGTATTTTATTGCAACGGAGCACTGGAGAAACTTTAAACTGGAAATGAAAATAATAGTGAAACAGGCGGCTGTCTACCACCTGCCAAGCGTGCCAACTATGGCAAGTATACCCCTTTTGAGGCTCGCCTTGCCTCTTGACGGAAAATAATCCCAGATTTAGACTGAAGTTTGCCGGATGTATGTATGTCCCATCATCATTTACATATTTTTTACTTGGTACAGCAGAACGAAGAATGGGTCGACTCGATCGAGGTAAACCACGCCCTCACAGAATACCACCGAAAAATAGCAGCATAAGGGTCGATCCTCATTATAATGCCGTTCGCAGTTCGTTCTCGGTCCGATTTCGGTCTGATAAAATATTATCAAGTAAAAAATATGTGTGTGCATTCATACCATCCGGTAACAGTCAAGTTTCGGTCGAATCCCATTCCATTATAATAAATCAGACCGAGAACGAACTGTGAACGGCAAATGAGGATCGACCCTAATGCTGATGTGTTTCGTACGATAAGTGTAGAAAACCGGAGGACCTTTTTCACTAGTAATGCAATTGTGGCCTTCGTTTTGGTGAACTTTAACATACCGTGAGCGGTGAGAGTCCTCTCCATACATTGCCTCATAGAAATAGGGGTATATTTGCCATAGCAGACGTTGTTGCCCATCTCCTTGGCGTTACATATAAATCATTGCTCATGCGACGGTAGGTTTATTAGTTGGATGCGGATTAGTTAATTCGAATCTGCCATTCGGCTATCGTCGTGAAGCACTTCTAATACAAGAATTTTAAGTTAACCTGGAGTAGTTAACGGGAATATTAGTAGTATTATTAGAATTCTTAGTATTTGTTTAAAAAAAAATGCTTTTAACAGTACACCAACATTAGTGCCAGCCACAGAAATCTAAATAATAATTTAGATTTCTGGGGTGCCGGCGTACACCTAAACCAGGCAGCTACAAGTGTCTCCTTTTAATATCCTTTTTTTGATATTGTTTATTCCTGTGATATTTTGTTAGGTATAGAATAGGATGAGAAAAGTGCACACATTCCACCAGATGGTAAGTGGATGCTGTGGCCCATAGACATATATTTATCCTCGATTACGAATTAAAATTAATCTTCTTTGATCAAAATGCATAACGCGTCGCGTCATGTATTTTGCTTCACTAATCCTATACCTATATCAGAAGCGCTGACCAGGAATTCTCCTTGCATATTATTATATAAACTGCTATTCGATGTAGACTTTAATGAATACAAACTAAAGTAGGTTCGTTAAATAAATCGATGTCCATTCGATACGAGTTTCCACCACGTCCATGATCACTATATCGATATTTATATGAAGTATTGCCACATCCGCAGTTTAATATCGACACGTTAGTCAAATGGTTACAGGGAAAGGGCGGACAAGTGCTTCCACATGTCGATTGCTTAGAACAGATTATGTTTTGCTGATGGGAGTTCTCACAGTTCTCGGTGAAGTCATGAAGGTATCGCGTTGGTTAATCTCTTGTGTAAACATATGTGAACAACTTTAAGTTATAAGATTGGATATCTTTGCGGTAGTTGTGAAAGGTACTAATTACAATCACCATATTTCTGTAACTGCCGTAATGGGCGATTATGAATGTAGCAAGATTAACTTGTAGGTAAAATCTTTATAACTTGCTAAATTATATTAGACTTAATTGAATAAAGTTAGTGGTAATGACATTGATGTTGATATATTTCAATCTAATTAGTTTAAAATTCAAATGTCTCATATTACCTGGATTTCTGGACAAAACTGTTTAGTTTTTGAGAAGGTAAGGCAAGCATCGTTAAAGGTGATCGCCAAAGCGCCTGCCAAGTATGCCAAGTCCTGCCAACTAACTACTTATGGACTAATGAGGTAGAGGAAGAAGAGCGAAACAAAAATTTGACTAGCTACTGTAGAAAGTTATCCAGCTCCACATGCCGTTGTAACATGGTTTTATGTGTTAGACAGATCCTATGTCCTAATATACGTCTTAGTAATAGTTATCTACAATTTTTCTTTTACTGTAAGAAATCGTCAAAAAAAACTATAATAAAAATTTCAATTGCACCCGAGAATCGAGCTTGGCCTGCTTACTTAAAATGAACGAATCTGATCTGATATGCATATTAAATAAAAATTAACAAATATTTTTGCACTGATATATTTACCATTACAATTCATCTAAAGTTCACTACTGTACATATTCCTCCCCCATAGATTGCCTCATAGAGAACATATTTTCTATAGTTTCCAAGCTTGGCAAGCGGGTTTCATCCGCAGTTTTTTTATTCGTCTATTTTTAGAATTTTCTGGTCCAGCTTACTTCTGTCGCCTCATGAATATTATTGTCATTAAGGATATTTTAGTTCAAAAAATTATGCCATGACACGTCACCCTTCGTTAGTATTAATAAAATGGTGCTGAGTCCGCACAACGACATTTGCCATACTTATCAGCATTCACAACATGCATCTACCCACATATTCTGTAGATAGACTGCAGAAGGCGAGGAGTAATAGCTTGGAGCCAATTCAAATCTCAAATTAGCAATCAGCGCGGGTTCAGACAATAAACCACAATAAAGCAAATCCAAACAATGTTATGGAGAGGCACAATAAATAGCCATGAACAATGGACTCTAATGAACTGGAGTCGAGACTTCGTTATGTGTTAAGCACCGTCCATACGGAAATGAATTGCAAACGATTAAATCTTGGCGATAAAAAAAATTGAATGAAACTAAGTTTTTACGGATTTTATCACATATATTTATTTAATTTATTGTAAACTCCCGACGTTCCAGTACTTTACAATACCCATGGTCACGAGTACTGAGGTGTTCGACGTTCTAATGTCATAGTTAGCCATGCCTATCTTCAGTTTAAAATTACCTTTGCTTAGATCGGACCACAAAGTACTCGAAACGTCCGATAAAATTCGGTTATAAAAAATATATTTTAATTTATATATTTAAAATAATTCATATATTAAAACAAATTTTTAAAATTATACTATATTTCATCATCATCATCATAATCATTACTGCCCTACACAAGGCCACTGTTGAAAATAGGCCAAGGAATGCCACAACGCACGGCTGAGCCACCTGCATCCATCGACTTCCTGCATATCTTACAAGGTCATCACTCCATCTAGTGGGGCAGTCCTACACTTCGACTATCGGTACGAGGCTGCCACTTAAGACCATTTTTCCCTTTATTACATTTAACATTTTAAAATTATCAAGATTCAAATGAAAGTTTGGGTCCCGGGATGTCTCGTGTCTTAAAGTCCCGATACTTTATAATTAAATTGTCTCAGGACTCGGGACTTTCAGATCAACACTCGAGACACGTTTGTTTGTTTTATAGAAGAGGGGGCAAACGAACATGCGGCTCACCTGATGTGAAGTGACTACCGCCGCCCATGATCAACCGCAACACCAGGGGAAATGCAGGTGCGTCGCCAACTCTTTAGAAAGGAGTAAGCTCTTTTCTTGAAGGTCCCCAGGTCGTATCGGTCCGGAAAAATCGCCGGTGGTAAACTATTCCAGAGAGAGGTCGTACGCGAAAGGAAACTCCTTGTGAAACGTACAGTGGTTGACCGCCAAGCATCCAGATGGTGTGGATGGTATCGGGACGTTTGCCGTGTAGTGCGTTCACGGAATTTGGCGGCTGGGATTAATCCGAACATTTCTTCAGAGCACTTCCCATGTTATACGTTGAAATCGTATTGTAATAAATTTTGTTTTCAAAAGGTCATATTATATTTTATTACCTTTTTTATCGACTTTAACGAGTGATAACTTGATACTCGTAAGTAACATACGGAGTTAGTTCGCCGCCATATTGTTATTTTGTGACGTTTGTTTGTGAGATCGTGATATTTGTGACTGTGTCTGCGTCAGTTTAGTCAGTCAATCGCAGGTGGGCACAGGCCTTAAGAAGTATTTGCAAGCGGTTTTTTTAGTTGTCGGTCCCATCTTATTGAGATTAAGGCTTCCATTTGTGATGATCATCTTATGTAGCATTTAGCGCTAAGAGTATGCGTCACAAACTCTACCACTTAATCACTTAGATGTTTATAAGTGGGATGACACGACACCCAGCAATGGTGGCTTTGATTAATCTGTCCAGCTCCTAATCTCCTCTGATAGCTACCTACAAGTGCCGAGGAGTGATACGTTTCACTTCAAGATCCTTCGATGCATTCCCCCATCAATTCAAGAACCTCGGCAGTAAGATATTCCAGAATAGCTGGTGAATATACCGCCGCTGTAGCACCAACACGGCCGTTACTTGTTCTCCTATTTTTCAGAGGTCTATGTATTCTTCCGACAGATAACTGCAATTCTGCCCTAGCTGATCTGGATACTGTTTTCGCCTTGGTTTTGTCTGAATCATTAACCGCTTTACCACCAGCCATTTTGAAACGTGTAACACTACCACTACAGTGCGCAACCAACACCTCAAAATAAATGTTACGCCATTCTCGTATTAAGGTTTTTTAAACCTATACATCTATAGAGTAGGATATCATAGTGAATATTTCCAAAGTTTGCTACGCTGAAATTCGCGATTAGAGTCAATTAAACTGACATTAGAGTTATATAGATCACCTCAACTTCTTTTCACACCGTGTGTTTGGTTGTACAAATAGTTCGTCACAATACTTTTTTGGAACATTGCGTTGACATTGTGATGCCAAAATAATCCATGATGCAATGAATTTGAAACAAATCAGTCTGTATACACACATCCTAAATATGTCACATTAGCCTATTTCTAATGTTATGGATATTGATACAATTGGTCGAGGGTTTAATGCCTTCGCAAATTAGGACAACTAGTTGATACGACTAAATACTACTGAACTATTGACCGCTGCATCAATTGACCTATTATATCTCTTACCAGATTATTTTGAACTATATTCTAAATATAGACCGCAGTGAGGGATCTCAAATTTTATTACTTAGTGTTTTTTTTTGCGCTTTCAAATGCCCTGCACAATAGTCTGTTGCCGGTTCTTCTCTAGTCTTGTTTTTGTGAACCGGTGTAGGAGGTTCATATAAGCTTTAAAGAAGCGTAAATATAATGAAAAAAATTGCATTTGATTTTGATACTATGTACTACAGACTTCTATATCGATTTCCGGTTAAGAACTAAAACAAAGATGCGCTGCCACCTATGAGGCAACAAAGCAAGCACAAAGTTATATTAAAAAGAGTCTCCGGTTCTCTACACTCACCATACTCTCTACACCACACTACAGTCTACACGGAGTATTAAGCTGCTATATTACGCTGGTTTATGTGAGAGCGTGATCGAACCCCTCTCGAGCCGACCCATTCATGCTTACAACCATTATATACCTGCAGCATGGCTCTTTGAGATGGTAGAACGCTGTCTGTCACCTTTCGGCAGGATTATCTTTCTTTCTGGAATTTATATTCGACTGTATGTTTTTTTTTATGTGTGTTCCCTCAGAGCTTTTTCTAGTTGAATCGATTTTGATGATTCTTATTTGAAAGAAAATAAAGCTGGTTCTTCTCATGTGGTTCCATATAAATTTGATCAAGATCTGACCAGTAGTTTTTGAGTTATCCTTAATAATGCGTATTTGACTTTGACTACGTTGATGATGTTTGCATTTTATTTATATTGAATTCGGTTGTACAACATTTTTTTTTAATTTTAGCAGTTCTTGGATGAGATATTTGGCTTACAAGTCAAATAAAAAATGGAACTACTAAAAAATTTTACTTCGATCAGTCATGTTAAATGTATAATCTAGACATATAAGCATGAGCTTTGATAAGACCGCACGCGAGTTAAAATAAACTTTATAGTTCACGACTGAGATAAACATCGGATTGTGACGAGGTCCGTAGAACTAGCTCATGAACGGATTATGTCAGACGCAGGCATTTTGCCATTACTTGCGACATCTGGTGGTGTGATACAAAAACGTAGCCTGAATACGAAACCGCTCAAAGCTCCGCTTTGTTGAATATTTCATGGTTTAACGCTGTTTTGTGAGTACAAAATGCGTTAAAGAAACGGAAATTACGTAACGTGTTACGTATGACCTTAAGCGGAGCACTTCGACAGGTACAATACAAAAACTGATTGGGCTGTCGGAAGCTGAAGAAATGCAATGTACATTCATAATTAAACGGTCCCAGAGCACACAATCCACCTGACGGTAAATGAATACTGTGCTGAATAGACATCTTTATATATATATATATATATATATATCCTCGATCGAGAATCAAAATGCACATGAATTGTCACCTCTGAGCACTAAGATAGAATGCCCCGTTTGCCAGTGAAAAGGGTCTCGGGTTCCCAACACTTACTTTGCGAAACACAGTAGTATAAAGCTGCTATTTTATTTATGCTGGTGTTTTGTGAAAGCGTGATTGAGAAAAAAGCGACTTAATGCTAAAATACGTAGATCTTGTTAAAAGGTAAATTTCCAAGAAACAAAAGCGAATCGTGAGACAATGTTGCGCTAAGAGAAGTAGCATAATTATGCGTAGCCTAAATAAATTCGGACTTAGGAAACACGACCGCCACACAACCTATGCTTGCCTGGTCATTATAGTAGCAGTTTCATAACGGACCGTCCGGGATTTTTTGTGGGATTAAAATTGTAAGTTACTTTGTACACAATGCATCATGATTACAGGCTGTCAAGCGTAGTAAATTAAACTAGAAGTATCATACTTATATACCCATTAATATCACTCTAAAATAGTCCTTATGTCATTGTAATAAGGATATCGGTTAATAGGTAGATATCGATAGTATAAAATTAAGTTGGTTTTAATAGAGCCCTGTGGTAAATTGATCTCGCTGTGTCAAATATGGGTGATTTTCGTAATTTTGTGTTGCGCTACTGTTGCAATCTTGGTTGATTGTGATCATTAGCACATTGTGGTGGTAAAAAAGGAGGTTCAATTTAGAAAAGCACTGTCGAAAATGGTGATGATTTCGATGACTACTTGCGAACTGTCCAAAACAATATAACTACTTATTTATATTTATAACGTGGTGGGTAACTACAAATAAAGGTGATCGGCGTGTGGTAGCGGCGTAAAGGATTCCATCACCTCATTTGCCCCATGGGTGTCGTAAGAAGACTATGGAGAAATCCTGAAATATTTATTAGCAAGAAGAGGTTTGGCAACCACAGCTTGTTATTTTTGGTTGTTTCTAATAAGACGCTGCTGCCATTTCCTGATTTGTTTTCCACTGTGACCTCTTACGCCACTCACAGGATGATATGAGGCAGTGGGTATTCTTACACCTCCACTACACGGTAAGGTAATAAAGCCTTTCTTCTATCTTTTCATCGTTTAAATTTATTTAACAGACCTTTGGTTACTTAATAATTATAATAATTTATTTAAAATAATTATAAAAATATATTTGAACAGCCTTAAGCCAATACTTATATTGTCAACTGACTCAGCTGAATGGATTTGATGTAACCACAGCACAGGCATAGACAACGTGAACCTTTGTTGCGAACGCCCGCAGGGTTCGTTGCCTTTCGTCCGCCACACTACATCTGACCATATTCTATGGTGTGGAGTTAATTATCAGAGCATGACCATAAACAACAAAAGCCATGTATTTATGTGTTGCACGAGTTAGGGACGCGTCACTGATTTTTGATTTTCACATCGTGGGTTTCATCATCTGCGGAAATAGTTATTAAAAATCCTATACCTTTAAACGAGCAATTCTTGTATATATATAATCGGAATCTCGGAAACGGCTCCAACGATTTTCATAAAATTTAGTGTCCAGAGACTTTCGGGGGCAATAAACCGATCTAGCTAGGATTTATTTTTAGAAATTGTCCCTTTGTCCGTGTTTTCAGGCAATAAAAAAACTGCTACAATATAAGAAGGTAAATTTTGACACTGACGATGGTTACTAACGATCGTAATAGCTCAGATGGGATGTTGTTCGGGCGTAATATCGTTCGCGTCCCGTCTTGAGTCCGACTTTTTTTTCCTTTCTTTTTTTCAAGTTCCCTTCTTTTGTGAGAAAATCTATTATTTCGAGCCCTTTTTTTCGTATTTTTTAAAAATTAGAAAATTTTAATTAATCTAATTGCACTCATGATTTTTTATTCAAATAACCAGTTCAGTTTTTTCTATTATGTCAATAAGATCAGAAACTATTGATGTAATTTGTATATAAATGTAACTTAAAAAAACCGAGCGAAGCTCGGTCATCCGGGTACGAAACTATTAAGGGGATATAGTAAGTCAGCTCAAATTCTAATTTCGACCCCACTTCCCCGCGCGTCGTATGCTATGTACCGACATGTTTGTAATCACTAATACTATAAGTAGATAGGTCGTTAGACACTTATTTCATTAGGTTTATCATATTTATGCCTGTTTCTTAACGCCAAGCCAGTCGCTTCTTATTTTTATTACGGTTATTTCCCATTTTAATTTTACGTCGTCCTGTTGCGTAATATGTATTCTGATCGGAAGCGAAACAACCTCCCCCTTCAAAGGCCGAAGCGAAACTGACCGGGCGGCAAGAATCACGCTTCAAGAGGCCGATAGTTTAGGTAATTTCTTTTTTACAGTGAAAATAATGGTATTTTAAAAAAAGTAAAAAACATAAGCACTGCTTTATAGTTAGTTCAGTTAGTATGCAAAGTTTCATGATCTTTTTATTGTTTATTTTTGAGGTAACTTTGGATTTTTTTCTATCGAGAAAATTTTACGGAATCGTGTTTTCGTCTAACATAATCCTTAATATTAATCCTCAACTTTACCATATATTTATTTCAAAATTAATGCTGCAATATTTTCGGCATAACGGAGGATCTTGCTAAGCCATTTGAGGTTATATTTCCCCTTAAATCGATTTTGTTTTTTTAACTTTATCATCAATAAGCTGTAAAACGCTATTTCACCTCAATGGTTGAATTTTTCAAAATCCTTTCTTACTTGTCTACGTCTAGAAATATATGCCAAATTTAAAGTCAAACGGGTGTATACTGTATAGTTTTGAAGATCTCGTTATATTATATAGTTTCGCTATATATAGATTACTTACTATTTACACTTTGTTTATTAATTTGACGTATTCGACAAACTGTCATTTCTATTTCTTTTATCGTCTTGACCTAAGATAACCTCTTTCAAGCGTGTTTATTCTGTTCAATTAATACCCTGGCACCTGATAAAAATAAAACAGCGGTCTCGAATCACGACCTTGTGGCGATCCCACAATCGGAAGATTTTTATCGCATCGCAATTAACAAAATAAATATAATTTAATATTGTGAAGTTCAAATAAATAAAAAATATATTGAAAGCTTCCTATTTCAAACTTTATCATCTGATGATGCCTTATCAAGGTAAAATACGTTTTGTACTAATTATATGAAGGAATATGTGAGCCGTGGTAGCTCAGTTGGTTATCGCTCGCTGTAAATTTCACAGTACGCTAGCAAACCGAGTTTGATCTCCGCCGGCACCAACGAAATTGTTAATTGCAATTTTAAGTGCTGATTTACCACGTGCTCGGCGGTGAAGGAAGGTAAGTGGTTACTGCGGCTCATAGACATCTACATCTATCCTCGATTACGAATCAAAATGTAGATGCGTTGTCACCCGTGAGGACTAAGATGGAATGCCTTGTTTTCAGTAAAAAGGGCCTCCGGTTCTCTACACTCACGATACGAAACACAGAAGCGTTAAGCTGCTATTTTACGCTCGTATTCTGTGAAAGTGTGGTCTCCCGGTCGAGCCGACCTATTCGTGCTACAACTACACTTGTAATATAGCTCTACTACGTATTAAAAATAGAGAAATAAGAGAAAAATATTTCGAAGACATGTGAAGTTCGCCAAAACTTCCTTGCTCTAAACCCTTTCAGAAATGAGGGGAGGCCTGTGCCCAGCAGTGGGAAGTATATAGGCTGTAACTTTAAGGTATATGTATCTGTATGTGTAAGTCCATCTAAGTCTAATATCAGATTTTAAACTTTTAATTCTTAAACTTGCAGCATTTCAACAGATGATAGCTCAATTACTTTGTGCCGAAGTATTACAAATAAAATCTTCGTGCTGGTCGTAGTTCAAGTCGGTTTTGCTTTTTTATTAGTTTGATTAATTATCTATGTTTACCGATTTATCAAAAAAAGGATAACGACAGCACGGATATTGATATTAAAATTCAAATAAAAAAAATCATCCCTAAGGGTGGAAAAGTAGGGGATGAGGCTCTTAAAGTACCATGAGGCTCTTAAAGTAACTATTCAGACGACATTCCAGTTGTTATGTTGAATTTGTGATATAGCTATCTGATAGAATCAACCGATTTCAAAAATTAAATAAAATTAATTTAGTAGACTTTTTTAGACCAATAAGATACTAGAAAAAAAATTATTTCCACATAACAGTTTTTGCAGCCTGGGCTTTAATTCTACAATAAATTCAGACACTTCACATTATATTACAACGTAGGCCATCTAAATATATCGTAGCCATCTATATATATATATATAGAGAGAGAGAGAGAGAGAGATACATATTCCTTAAAGTTACAGCCTATATACTTCCCACTGCTGGGCACAGGCCTCCCCTCATTTCTGAAAGGGTTTAGAGCAAGGAAGTTTTGGCGAACTTCACATGTCTTCGAAATATTTTTCTCTTATTTCTCTATTTTTAATACGTAGTAGAGCTATATTACAAGTATAGTTGTAGTACGAATAGGTCGGCTGAGATGGCCTACGTTGTAATATAAAGTGAAGTGTCTGAATTTATTGTAGAATTAAAGCCCAGACTGCAAAAACTGTTATGTGGAAATAATTTTTTTTTCTAGTATCTTATTGGTCTAAAAAAAGTCTACTAAATTAATTTTATTTAATTTTTGAAATCAGTTGATTCTATCAGATAGCTATATCACAAATTCGACATAACAACTGGAATGTTGTCTGAATGGATACTTTAAGAGCCTCATGGTACTTTAAGAGCCTCACCCCCTACTTTTCCACCCTTAGGGATGATTTTTTTATTTGAATTTTAATATCACTATCCGTGCTGTCGTTATCCTTTTTTGATAAATCGGTAAACATAGATAATTAATCAAACTAATAAAAAGCAAAACCGACTTGAACTACGACCAGCACGAAGATTTTATTTGTAATACTTCGGCACAAAGTGATTGAGCTATCATCTGTTGAAATGCTGCAAGTTTAAGAATTAAAAGTTTAAAAGCTGATATTAGACTTAGATGGACTTACACATACAGATACATATTCCTTAAAGTTACAGCCTATATACTTCCCACTGCTGGGCACAGGCCTCCCCTCATTTCTGAAAGGGTTTAGAGCAAGGAAGTTTTGGCGAACTTCACATGTCTTCGAAATATTTTTCTCTTATTTCTCTATTTTTAATACGTAGTAGAGCTATATTACAAGTGTAGTTGTAGCACGAATAGGTCGGCTCGACCGGGAGACCACACTTTCACAGAATACGAGCGTAAAATAGCAGCTTAACGCTTCTGTGTTTCGTATCGTGAGTGTAGAGAACCGGAGACCCTTTTTACTGAAAACAAGGCATTCCATCTTAGTCCTCACGGGTGACAACGCATCTGCATTTTGATTCGTAATCGAGGATAGATGTAGATGCCTATGGGCCGCAGTAACCACTTACCTTCCTTCACCGCCGAGCACGTGGTAAATCAGCACTTAAAATTGCAATTAACAATTTCGTTGGTGCCGGCGGAGATCAAACTCGGTTTGCTCGCGTACTGTGAAATTTACAGCGAGCGATAACCAACTGAGCTACCACGGCTCACATATTCCTTCATATAATTAGTACAAAACGTATTTTACCTTGATAAGGCATCATCAGATGATAAAGTTTGAAATAGGAAGCTTTCAATATATTTTTTATTTATTTGAACTTCACAATATTAAATTATATTTATTTTGTTAATTGCGATGCGATAAAAATCTTCCGATTGTGGGATCGCCACAAGGTCGTGATTCGAGACCGCTGTTTTATTCTTATCAGGTGCCAGGGTATTAATTGAACAGAATAAACACGCTTGAAAGAGGTTATCTTAGGTCAAGACGATAAAAGAAATAGAAATGACAGTTTGTCGAATACGTCAAATTAATAAACAAAGTGTAAATAGTAAGTAATCTATATATAGCGAAACTATATAATATAACGAGATCTCCAAAACTATACAGTATACACCCGTTTGACTTTAAATTTGGCATATATTTCTAGACGTAGACGCTCTCTAAGAAAGGATTTTGAAAAATTCAACCCTTATGGAGGTGAAATAGCGTTTTACAGCTTATTGATGATAAAGTTAAAAAAACAAAATCGATTTAAGGGGAAATATAACCTCAAATGGCTTAGCAAGATCCTCCGTTATGCCGAAAATATTGCAGCATTAATTTTGAAATAAATATATGGTAAAGTTGAGGATTAATATTAAGGATTATGTTAGACGAAAACACGATTCCGTAAAATTTTCTCGATAGAAAAAAATCCAAAGTTACCTCAAAAATAAACAATAAAAAGATCATGAAACTTTGCATACTAACTGAACTAACTATAAAGCAGTGCTTATGTTTTTTACTTTTTTTTAAATACCATTATTTTCACTGTAAAAAGAAATTACCTAAACTATCGGCCTCTTGAAGCGTGATTCTTGCCGCCCGGTCAGTTTCGCTTTGGCCTTTGAAGGGGGAGGTTGTTTCGCTTATGATCAGAATACACATTACGCTACAGGACGACGTAAAATTAAAATGGGAAATAACCGTAATAAAAATAAGAAGCGACTGGCTTGGCGTTAAGAAACAGGCATAAATATGATAAACCTAATGAAATAAGTGTCTAACGACCTATCTACTTATAGTATTAGTGATTACAAACATGTCGGTACATAGCATACGACGCGCGGGGAAGTGGGGTCGAAATTAGAATTTGAGCTGACTTACTATATCCCTTTAATAGTTTAGTACCCGGATGACCGAGCTTTGCTCGGTTTTTTTAAGTTACATTTATATACAAATTACATGAATAATAGTTTCTGATCTTATTGACATAATAGAAAAAACTGAACAGGTTATTTGAATAAAAAATCATGAGTGCAATTAGATTAATTAAAATTTTCTAATTTTTAAAAAAATACGAAAAAAAGGGCTCGAAATAATAGATTTTCTCACAAAAGAAGGGACTTGAAAAAAAGAAAGGAAAAAAAGTCGGTCTCAAGACGGGACGCGAACCACGGAACACCGATATTACGCCCGAAAACATCCCATCTGAGCTATTACGATCGTTAGTAACCTGCCAAAATTTACCTTCTTATATTGTAGCAGTTTTTTATTGCCTGAAAACACGGAAAAAGGAAAATTTTCTAAAAAGAAATCCTAGCTAGATCGATTTATTGCCCCCGAAACTCTCTGGACACTAAATTTTATGAAAATCGTTGGAGCCGTTTCCGAGATTCCGATTATATATATACAAGAATTGCTCGTTTAAAGGTATAGGATTTTTAATAACTATTTCCGCAGATGATGAAACCCACGATGTGAAAATCAAAAATCAGTGACGCGTCCCTAACTCGTGCAACACATAAATACATGGCTTTTGTTGTTTATGGTCATGCTCTGATAATTAACTCCACACCATAGAATATGGTCAGATGTAGTGTGGCGGACGAAAGGCAACGAACCCTGCGGGCCATCTCAATATATATATATATATATATATATATATATATATATATATATATATATATATATATATATATATATATATATATATAAATTACGTGTCACGTTGTTTGTCCGCGATGGACTCCTAAACTACTTAACCGATTTTAATTAAATTTGCACAACGTGTACAGTTTGGTTCAACTTGAGAGATAGGATATTTTTTTTGCCCATGAGTGACCCACATTTCTTTTGCGAATTTAAGGATTTTTAATAAGACATGACAAAGGGTCGTCGCAAAGGGCAGAACAACGTCTGCCTGGCAAGCTAGTGTTGTTTTATAAAATGCAGATTCCTCTAACAAGTATTTGTGCGCAAGTTAATTTATTGTCGTCTCGCTTTATTGTTGTCACATTTCTACCTGCCGTAAAGATCTTAATAGAGAAATGTAATCGGTTTAGGCATTTAATACTGTCAAATAAAATAGCCCTTATCGGAAAGCTTATTTTCCCGTTTAAATTTCTTGTTCCTTGTGAAATATTTACCTGGCAGTTTATTGTTGAATTTATCGCAAATCGTAGCTTCGTCATGACTTCTTCAATTGGTAATACCATTAACCTGTTACCCTTTACGGTGACAACACGTATGGTTATGTGTGGGAGACATTGATTTGCTTGTGTTTCTTCTTCTATCCTCACAGGCAATTTTGTACTTTAAAGAAACGGAATAATGTCTGAATAGATACAATTGCGATCTGCAGATACAAATTTTATTGCAACTGTCGAAGTAAGGAATATATTTACGGTAATGATATACGCATACTTTGAAATATGATATGGTCAATTAGGTATTGTAATGCGGAGAACATTGCCATCGAAAGGATGACGTTAAGATTTTATAAAACGATGAAATAAGTTAGTGAATTTTACATAGAAAAGTTATGCCGCTGCTACTTTACGGCTGCAGCAGGAATGGGTCGGCTAGACCGGGGAGGGATCACGCTTACACAGAATCCCAGCGTAAAATAGCAGCTTAACGCTGCTGTGTTTCGTATGGTGAGTGTAGAGAACTGGAGACTATTTATTTTTAACGAGGAATTTCATCTTATTCCGCAAGGGTGACAACGCATCTGTAATTCGATTTTTAATCGAGGATAGATGTAAATACTAAATATCTATGAGTCGCAGTATCGACTTACCAGGTGGACTGTGTGCTCACTTGTAACTCTTATTCTGTAAAAATATAAAACCGTCCTACGACAACAGCTAATTATTTGTATAGGTACGACTGTCGGATTATAAAACATTAATAACTTAACAATCTAGTGGAAACCAAGGTTCACGGCTTAGCTTACCGCCGCTAAGTTGCTCGTTTGTCGGTCTTCTACAGATTGCACTTCGGAGGGCGTGGCCATGAGCTTCATTAGCTCATACCATCTCCATTCGCCTATCGGAGTAGACGTACTGCAGGTTACTATCCACACTTGGTTGACATTCCGAATATTCGCACAAGAGCTATCAAACATCTTCTACAATGCGCACATTCTTTTACAATCCAAGGAATGGAATGACCAACCGGCGTCTGTTTTTCCGAGTAGGTCCTATAACCTGGACCTCTTCAAGGTGTGCGTTAAGAGGCTTCTCCTGGGCTAACTCGCTAGTAGGCCTCATCTTTGATCTAGTGCCAGATGGATATATATATATAAATACAATTTCCGAGTGTCTGTGAGATATTAAGACATAAACAACTATTTTTAAAATGGCGGAACCAATTGTGATAGAGAGCAATGATTTTTTTGCTTTATAGAATAGGGTCACAAACGAGCACACAGTCCACCTAATGATAATGGCCCACAAAAATCGTAATAATAAGACGATAGAAGTGGCATAGACGCGTGACCTTGTCGCCGCTATGATGCGTTGACGAACATCATTCACCATTTAGTGATTTAGTTGCGCGGGAAACGTCCTACGTGAATTTATGTTATTATAATGGTGAACTGCAGCATAATCAGTAGTAAAAAAAACTCATCAAGGACGTGTAATTCAACTAATAAAGGCATGACATTTCATCGGTAAGATGATTATTTACTAATTATCATTGCTTTAACTAATTTACATCTAGATGAATACTTTACTATGATATTTACCTTTGTAAACTTTCATTTATTACTTTTCGTATTACACAATTACCATTGCTGCTTTTAATTTAGCGTGATACGTGACGCACGCGACGTTGACAAACTCGCCAAGCAATGTAATGTGAAACATTAGACATCATTGCGCATTGCGTATGTTTATAATACAGTTGCAGGCATCTACGTGTTAAGAGGGCATATGCGTTTCGCGTCGAAAACTACATGTTTTATGGTTTTTCCAAAGGCGATATCGTAACGACGTGAGGAGATTATTTGCTGAAAATTAGGGCTTAAGAAAGATGAAGTCTTTATTTAGTACATAGCAATGCAAAATCATAGTTTTTAATGACGGTTTTTTAGGGCGAAGACAATCCCTTCACAGCGTTTTACGAAAATATGCATCAGAGTTATCTTTCAGGTTGAATACAACCATTATTATAAGCTAAAATACTTTATTTTAAGCGTTATTATAATGAAATATATAGTTCTTTAGTGTATAGCAAAACATAAATTTTTTTTTTGTTTTTTATCAAAATACATGTAATGTTAAATATCCAATAAAATTTTTAGCTCGTTTTATTTTGTCAATTATTTTATATAATTATTTTAAAAATACTATAAAACATCATGTGCAGACGCCGTTCGATTCAGTACGCTCCGAGTAATCCCAACGATAGGACGTACTACTTTTTTCTCACCGACACCGCGCGATCGCGTTGATACACCGATAGGGCTATACTACACCATACTAGATACTATATAAACGATTCAGACTTTTATAAGCGATATTTTTGGTTGTAAGTAATTTTGAAATATTAAATGATGTAATATGGTGGCAAATTTTCATTTCATATATATATATATATATATATATATATATATTTAGAAATGAGTGATGAACGTAAGCAATTCGGATCAAGTAAAAATACAAAATCGTTGGCTTTCACTTTTGGCTCCGTGGCGGAGTCACTTGGTAATGAGTTGTAGCGCTGAGCGCCGCAGGTTCGAATCCCACATGGAACAAAAATTTGTATTACCTACAAATAATTGTTCCAGGTCTGGATGTTTGTCCTTGTGAAATTAATGTATTTAAACTGCCCCAACGATGTACTTAGGAAAAATTCCTAGTGTGGAGATAACGTTATGATTAAACAAAGACATGCCATCAAAAACATAACTTGTAAAATAACCAAGTCTCGCAATGATGATACGGCCGTGCCGCTGTTTTGGTCGACATGGCGGGGGCACTACCGTGCCCCCAGATATAAAACATATGAGCCGTGCTTGAGTTGAGTACCTCAAGGGCGTAGTGCTCGCCGTAAATGCGAACAATCCGGGTTCGATCCCCGCTAGTGTTGCCAGGTGTCCCAATTTGCGCGGGACGTCCCGATTTTCAAGGGTCTAGTGACACGTCCCGATTCACCCTTGATCGGGACGCCAAATGTCCCGATTTTCACTAACCTTGTTATTCTATACTTAATCCATAATTTTAACAGGAAAAATGATTATATCTGTTAGCTACTACCACATTAAAATATTTTTACTATGACTGCCTCACCAGTCGAAAAAACCACAAAAGTTTTAAACAGAATTATATTAAAATGAGTGATTTGAAAAATTCAGGGACTGCAAAAAAATAACAAATAGTTCAAAAATGTTTTAATTTGCCTAAAATGAGAAAAATTCAGTTTTTACGATGTTTGGATGAAAACTTATTCGTTTATGAGATCAGACCCGGATAATAATTATAAAGCATAAAAATGAAGTAAAGTTACAGTCACAATTTCTCGCATTACTTACATACTGTGATATTTACAGTTAGCGTTGATAATCTGAGCTACCACGGCTCTCAATAAAGCACAAAAGGCTACAAAGAAACCTATATTTTGTAGTCATTCTAGTTGTCCGGATATGAAAACCAAATCCTCGATTATTTTTACCTTCCGTCCCGAAATTTTACTTGCTAGACCTGGCAACACTAATCCCGCCGACACTAATGAAATTGTTAGTTTGATGAATTATGTTTACATTATGAAACAGAATAAAAGTTTACCAAATGATATATATTTTATACAATACATATTTTTCAATTAGAACATATACATATTATAATATACCTACTCAATAGGGTGAAAATGTAAAGCCGACTTCAATTTACTAAAAGAATAAAACAATTTCCACATATTAGCCTCCGATTTCTATACACTATATAAGCAATTTTATGGAAATCATTTTTTTATTATTTTAGTTCCAATAGTATCAAAGACAGGTATATAATCAAAGATCAAAGTGATTCGTAGTCGTCGTTAGGCAACTATTATAGCCTCACGCTCGCACTGACACGCACACAGAGATAACATTGTAGTGTGCGTCAATATTACGCCGATCCAAAGCGATCGCGTCGATTTCGACTTGGACATATTTTAATATGCGCTCTTAAAATGTGGCGACATTGGTTTTGGAAGCAATCGAGCACTAATTCATTTCTATTGCCTGTTCATTAGTGATGCAACAGAACTCTGTTTCTGTTTCTGCAACTGCAGAAGTTCTGCATGGTTTTTGACATCCGTTTCTGCTTCCATTTCCGCAAGTTTTATAACGGAAGTTTGAACGGAACTCAGTGACTCAGCCACATAAGTAGAGGAGGGGGGATAATTTCAGCCAATCACAAGCGAGCTGGGCACGTGCTTTCGGCACTGGTACCAACGGGTTTGTTTACGTACTTTTTTAACTTTATTATACGGCTTGACATGAGTGTAAGTGCGTAAGATTTTCTGTTATAGTTTTTTTTACTTAATTAGTAATTTAAGTCGTGTGTGTAATTTAAGTGCAATCATGAAGCCAAAAAGAGTCCTGTTTGGAATTATTATGTTGAGATTAATGATTTAGCAGCCAGATGTAAATTATGTGACAAAATATACATGCCAAAAGAACGCACAACTACCGCTTTAACGAGCCATCTTAAAGCGATACACACCGAAGAGTTTCCAGTTTGAAAAGTTAGTTGAAACTGTAAAACTTCATTGTAAACTAAAAAAACAATTGGTCAATTGCATACCTATTCATTTATAAAATGTGGAATACATGTTATAGTTAAAACGTTTGACGTGTTTTCTCCAGTTAAAATTAATTTTACTAAATGCCTTTGTTACAACAAAGATTTGTAAAATTAATTAGGCAGCAGTTACGTTAACGTAAAGTTTATATTAATTATTTTTTACGCGAAGTTTATATTATTGATTTTTTACTTGTAGTTTAATATATTTATTATTTTAGACACTTTAAAAATGAGTATTTTGGATTCAAAGTTCGTTTTCCTCGATTAAGAATCAAAAAGCAAATGCGTTGTCTCACTCGTAAGGACTAAGATGAAATGCCTCGTTTCCAGTAAAAGTCTCCGGTTTTGAATTCTCAGACCAACTATTTTACGTTGGTATTCTGTGAGAGCGTGGTCCTCCCTGGTCGAGCCGACTCATTCGTGCTACAACTATAATATAGTTGCAGCGTGGCTCTACCACGTAAAAAACCTTTTACTTGACAACTTAAAAAAATAATAAAATAAAAGGTCGTCGTTATCTTAAATCTAAATAAATAACATTAATAGATCCTATATCAGCGAAGCAGGGGGAGGGGAGAGGGTTTGCTAGTCTAATAAAAAACGGGTTATGTTATGTTCGTCTATCGTTGTTATATTTAACTTTAAAAAAAAACACTTAAACCACATTTAATAATCAATGTCACATATAAAATTGACCTCGTCTGAAGTCAGGTCATGTATTTATGACGACATAAACCAATGCTGACTAATACCAACATTCCTGCATATCCAATAAATTTTGCAATGTCACTTTTGTCTCATACTTATTTTTTTTACTTATTTTACGACATAAAATGACGAAGCGTATACAAATGTGAATATTACGAACCATTAAAATAAGGTTATACAATCGATTACCGATTGGAATTTTTAGAAATGATCGAATGAACTGAGAATTTGCTTAAGAAATTGTTTCGATAATGTCAAGTCCGTGCATGCATAAAATATAGCCACTAAGTAAAGATACCACGAATATAAAAATTATTATTATGTATTTTTATTATTTGCATTACAAAATAAGTATGAAGGACAATAGGTATAATAAATAATTTTTCCGATAATAATGTCCTCCAGAGAATTCCGGTCTCAATGAAGACCTGCCATCTGCGCAGGACAAGAGTGCTATGGTGCACGAGTGTGTTGCGCAGGAGCACTCTCTTCCCCCTCACTCTCATATTCCGATGAAAAGGCAATCCGTCACGAACAGAGTGAGATTAAGATCTACAACTTTACGTGCATCCCGAAGTAAGAGAGTGAAACACCGCCAACTTCCTGACTGACTCCAGGCTAACACTGAGAATTTCTTAATGATTTCTTATAATGATTTCTTAAATTTACGCGAACATACACATTGAATAAAACTATTATTTACGATTTTATCGCGTTTAATTATTTTTTTTTTTTAAGTGCTTACCCCATGGTCACGGGGGGGACTGAGATGTTGACGTCATGTCATAGTTAGTCCGGCTACCTTCAGTTTTTTATAGGTGTGTTCTGACAGAAAAATTCGTGTTAGCCTGGATCATTTCATTTCATATTTATTACACTTGCACTGTTTCATTTTTGAAACGGATAACTTATTAGAAAAAAAAAACAAATTTTGGTAAATCCGAATGTGCATGCGCTCATGTTATACGTCATTTTTAAAAGTATTTTAAATACACAAATAGTTTTCAGAAATAACCTTCTTACTATTACTTCTAATTTTCTATAAAATTATGTCAAACGTCAATAAAATAAGTTTGGAAAATCCAAGAGTGCACGACTTATAATGCTCATATGATCGTGAAACAATGTAGAAAAAAATTCTCAATCAACAATAGAAAATATTTTTTTTATTTTATTAGTGAGATTCAAATTTTTTTTTATTATTGTTAATTGAAAATAAACTTAACAGAATTATCTTAAACGGAGAGAAATCAACTTTAATACTTTAATTTTTAGGTATTATAGTATTTAGCTCGGAAATTATCGTAAAAACTAGTCTTTTTACCTGACTCGTTAATACTTTTTATCCTCATCAACTTTATTTCGTTTTCAAAATTTTTCATCTAGTCATAACCAGTATTTTAATTTAGCAATCACCTTTAGGTCACCGTAAAGTCAAAGACGTATAAGTATATTTATATATAAATTCTACGTACTTTTAGCGAAACATAGGTATATTGAAATGAAAATCTGTGATTATAAAAATAATAATAATATCTTAAGGTGATACCTCGAAAATTTGGTGGTTTTTCTATTTCACATATTTTTTAAAGTTTTGTACATTACAAACCAAAATGTTGGTATATGATTTTTGACTATATGACTTTAGATTGCATAAAAGGAAAACACGATATCATGAAATTTTCTTCACCGACAAAGGAATAAGCCACGCCTCCAAAACTACGATTCATTTTCAAGGTATCCTCTTAACTTGGTCAAGTCTGTATCAAATTTGGTTTTTAGAATATTTTGTATTTCTAAAGCGATCGATAGTTTTCATCACGAGCTGCTGTAAATAAACGATGCAGTAACCCACTCAGGGTTTTTTTATTTACACCGGCCGAGTCTGGAGTGAGTCAGTGTAACTGTATTTAGTAAAATATATTAGTACAAGGCTGTCCAAAACACCGAAAATTTCGGAATTTCTCAGCCGAAAAAAGTAATTATAACTAAACGACACATACAAACATAATCATAAAATCATAATCATAAACACTCACGCCTGTCATCCAGAGGGGTAGGCAGAGACTACGAACTTCCTTTTGACACGATCCTGACATACCTCTTTCGCCTCCTTTACATCCATATATCTACGCATAATACATGCTCGTCGCTTAAGGGTACTTTTAACGTGGCCCATTTTCAAAATATCGCCAATTTGGTCGATAAACTTTTTTATAGGGCGTCCCTTCCCGACTTTTGCCGTTCACATCTGCCATATAAATTTGCTTTGTCACTCTTTCCTCATTCATTCTTTCTACGTGACCAAACATTAAACTCCATTTATATTCCATGGCTTCCCACATGATAGTTGAAGAGATTAAAAAATAGATTGAGTTGAACAATTGATATTTTGAAAAGTTATCGTATTTATCCTCCATGCGGACTTGATAAATCTACACCATAGCCACTAATACCACTTTTAATGTAAAAAGAGCAAACGATTTAAAAAAAATAAGTTCAACAATCATTTATCTTCCTGGCTATGTGCTTTTTATATCATTTATATGTTCAATACGATTGTTAGATACGTTTTCATGCGACAAAACGTTGGATTCTAGATTGTTAGGCGCTAGTACAGGGATGGCAAACCAATGGCACGCGACGTAATATTTTGGGTACGCCAACGGTCACAAATTTCACAACGAAGTATTTTACGAACGAATATACTTATAACGAACGAATGCTAGTGATCCTAGTTACATCGTGGACTACCATTGCGTAAATGGCGTATAGTTCGTTTCATCATCATCATTATCATTACAACCCTTCACAAGTCCACGCCTCCCTTAAGGAATGCATAGTTCGTTTAAGCATAGCATAATAGTCAATTTCGTTGACACAACTGTATTTAAAAATTCATTTGTGTTATATTTAGCTTTTTACAACCCTAATATAAGTTATTTGTCATCTAATCTGCAACAACAGAAGTAAGACTACTGTTTCTTTAAATTGAATTACGTATATAATTGAAATATTGATTATAATAATAATAATAAATGTCTCAACTCAAAACTCTTTATTTATTTTATGTAGTAAATAAAGATATTTTAGTCGATAGTATTTAGTACTATTATTTTCTCCATAATCATGAAGTCAAAATTATTTTACGGCACGTCTATTACCTAATTAAACAATTCTTTAGAAAAATGGCACGTTTATACATAAAGTTTCATCACCCCTGCGCTAGTAGAACATACCTACACGCTTTGCGCTTAAGGCATGCAATAAACTTTATTTAATATTATTTGATAAAGTAAATTATTGAATAAAGTAAACATGTTAGTACAAAATGCACTTGTTACTGTAAAATATAACTAATATAACTGCTCAGAAATAGAATATCTTTTGTTTAAAGCGAATACTTGAATTAAACTTATTTTTATCGCGACTTGGAAATTTAAATGACTAGTACGTATTTCAGAAACAGTATTTTTTTAAAATCATTTTAAATAATATGACTAAAACACAACATAATTCAGCCAAGTTTAAAGTTTATTAAAATTTATAATTGAAAATAAGCTTTAACATCAGCGTTTCACTTTTCACATACTATGCATTAAGGGGTTAAGTATCCACATAGGAAATAAAATCGATTCAAATCTATGTAGACAGATCGTATCTAAGCGAAAAGGCGATTGTTGAGCACACATAATCACATGATGTTTATGTATATCAAGATAGGTATTTGTCAAGTGAAGACTAAAACGACTTGAACTTTCAGTCAGATAGCGTCGGACACGTAATACGCTGATATAAAGGACGCGAACGATTCAGTATCATTGCAGAGTTGAATGTTGTGCAACCCAACTCCATGTTACTATTATAAGTACTTGTCGACATAATCAGTTAAAGAGTCCAGGAAGCGATAGTAAATGACGATTACGAGGGTTGTGTTAGTGCAGTCAGCAGCGAGTGGCCTAGTCGCCTAGAGGTCAGACGTAAAACTATTAAAGGTAGCGCCTTATTCACCACATTTAGACAGACGAATAACAGATGGATAGTATGGAGTATATACTTCTGTGAATACTACTAATACCATCATCATCATCATCATCATTACAGCCCTTCACAAGTCCACTGCTGAACATAGGCCTCCCCCAAGTAATAAAAACAAAGCACGGTCCTGAGCCACCTGCATCCATCGATTTCCTGCATGTCTTACCAGGTCGTCACTGAATCTAGTGGGGGGTCGCCCTACACTACGCCTACGGTACGAGGCTGCCACTCGAGAACCTTTCTTCCCCATCGGTTATCGGTTCTTCGAGCTATATGGCCGGCCCATTGCCACTTCAGCTTACTAATCCGTTGGGCTATGTCGGTCACTCTGGTTTTACTGCGGATATCGTCATTTCTGAGTCTATCACGCAGAGAAACTCCGAGCATAGCCCTCTCCATAGCTCGCTGAGCGACCTTGAGCGTCCTCATACGGCCAGCAGTGAAGGACCACGTCTCAGATCCGTAAGTCATCACTGGCAACACGCACTGGTTATACACTTTAGTTTTCAGAGATTGAGGTATACCTGACGAGAAGATGTGTCGTAATTTCCCGAACGCTGCCCAGCCGAGTTGAATCCGTCGATTGACCTCTCAGTCGAAGTTGGACTTACCTAGTCGGACTATTTGTCCCAGGTAAACGTGATCTTTGTTTTGTCCATGTTCATCTTAAGACCTATCCGTTTGGAGGCACTATTGAGGTAATTGAGTATAGTACTTAAGTCCTCCAGCGATTCTGCCATAAGGACTATATCGTCGGCAAATTGAAGGTGAGATGTACTCGCTTGATGTTAATACCGTGTCCTTTCCAGTTCAATAGCTTGAAAACGTCTTCCAATGCAACGGTGAAGAGTATCGGGGATATAACGTCACCCTGTCTTACACCTCTCTGCAGTTGGATAGGTTTCATACTCTGGTTCTGTACTCGGATAGCCATCCTAGCCCTACTGTACAAACACTTCAGCACTTCGATATACCGACAGTCAACTTGGCACCGCTGAAGAGACTGTAGCACCGCCCAAATTTCGACGGAATCAAAGGCTTTGTCATAGTCCACATACGCCAGGCAAAGTGGCAGATTGTACTCTTCGGGGATCCCATCTGGGGTGGATAGACTGACACGCGTTGCCGAGTATCCACCCTAAGGTGGATTCTTTAGGGTGGGTCATTGGAGTAACCAGTAAATATCCCACGTAGTTGTACTTTCATTTACGAGTATGACAGTTACTGTTTCGAAATAAAGTAACATACTTATCTATAAAAAAAAAAAACTTTAATTCACATTGACAAAGTGCGTACATAAATAATCACAGCGATTTCTTAGTCACATTAAACAAAATCATTGCCCCGGTTGCGTACCCCCTCATATATAAACACCTACGCTGATGGTGACCACCGTGGGGTTTTGGCCGGTAAGAGTCCGGCATAACAATTCTCATGCCCCGCAGCAGAAGGTATCCATGAGGATTTCTCCATGATAAAAAAGGGCTCTTTCCTATCCTAACAATCCTCTCAAACATGAGATGAGATCTGTGTAGGGGCCACAGTTTATAACTCATACAGCTTCTTTTTTAGTTTAATTAATTACTTTAAATCTATTTAGTTTTTAAATAGCTTAAGACAATATTAAGCATGATTGGCGAATAAAGTAAGCACACGGGTCACGGCATCCACTTACCATCAGGTGAACTGTGTGCTAGTTTGTCATACTTATTCTATATAAAAAAAAACTTGTTTTACTATACTACCAAAAAATATTACGACATAAATTTATATCTAACGTAGGTATGATACACAACTTTGAGATTTGCGTCAGCCTGATCTACTCAGACATGTAACAAGCAATGCAATACGGGCATATCAGCGGACGTGCTTAGTTTTTGTGTTTTTTGTTCGTAATAACATTTTGCAATTGTTGATATTATACTTCTGTTTACTTTACAATATCCCCTGAAATCTTAATTACGATTCAAGAAAAGAGCTTACTCCTTTCTAAATGGCCGGTAACGCACCTGAAATTCCACCGGTGTTGCGGTTGTACATGGGCTGCGCTGCGGTAGACACTTAACATCAGGTGAACCGTATGCTCGTTCGCCACCTCTCTTATAAAAAAAAAATGATAGCTGAGTGGAGAACCTGACTGAAATTCGGTCTGGAGGACACTATTTGTTACTTTGAATTTGTGAAATTCCTTATTGTACTCGTTAGCACTACAGCTTATTTAAGTCCACTGCCGAGAACATAGGCGACCCCCATAGATTGCCTCATAGGGGAGATTTTGCCATAGTTGGTACGCTCGGCAACCATAGTTTATTTTTTATTTTTAATCGTTATAAGGAAGCTGCTACTGCCCCTCTCCTGATCTGTTTCCTTCTGTCGCCTCTTACGACACCCACGGGATGATATGGGGTAGTGGATCTTACAGCGCCACTACACAGTAAATACCTCATTCTTTTCAAAAAAGCTAAAAATCTACGTGAAATATTTTTTTTAAAACTAAGAACTATGAAGTCTTAGTACCGACTTGTGAAGTTATTACGTTTAAACTCTATTTTTTTAGTTTTAAATATCGTATTTTACTATAATTTTCTTTATTTCCTTTTATAATTTCTATTTTGTTCCTTTTAGTTTGTTTTTATTCTTATCTTTTACTATGTAAAGGTCATGCAAACATTAATGTAAGTATTATGGAAGAGTGAAGTCTCCTAATATAAGTTTTTATACTAAAAGGATGCCATCATTTATTGAATAAACAACATTTTTTTAATTTTTTTTGGTTCATCCTCTTTTGCGTATTATTTTCATACATAACTCATCTGAATATCTTTTTATCTTGTGCTGTCCAATGAATAATAAAATATAAACACTTGGACGATAATTTCATTGGGTCCGGTGCACTCGGTAAACACGTACAGCAGTGTTCCAGCAGTGCTAAAGTAATAACTTGTAATATTTAATAGCAGCTATTATCTTTAGTATCGGTGTGTATGTGTGTCGGTCTGTTGCAATTTGTTCGCGCAGTGCTAATACCGCGACCTAGATTGAGGTATTGAGTTGTTCACATACTCACCTCATTTATATTATGGCCATCGGTCTCAAGGTCACCGCTTCTTTAATTTACTGTTGGTTTTATAAAAAAGGCTTCTTTACCATCACCTTCTTCATTACTTAAAATTGTATTCGTTTAAAGATTGGGGTTTAAGAGGATGCGCTACTCTTAATATATATCGTGCGACAGTGTTGGAAGTCTTGGAGAAAATTGCTTACATTTCCTTTTTGAAATATTGTTTCAGGCGATAACGTTTTAACCGCCCCCCCCCCCCGCGCCCCGTCCCCATCTTGACGAAATTAGATAATTTTGATCTCATTAGATTCAGTACGCCTTAATCTAGGCCTGTACGTTTTTATTTTAAGTAATTAAGTTTAGCTTAAAAAATCGAGATAGTTTTTAAGTCAAAAATATAAATATTTAGCTGCTACAAACATATCGTACGCAATATTTCTTGAAAATAAAAACGTACGGACTAAATGTTTCATTACATCTACAACATTTCCAATAATCTTAAGAACTAAACGGTAAGAATATCCACTACCTCGTATCATTCCGTGGGGGTCGTGAGCTCGTAAGTGGCGACAGAGGGAGATGAAACGAGATGGGCAGCAGCATTTTCCTATCAGGAAAACGCATAACAACACAGAGCAACTCAAAATAAAAATAATTGCAGTTGCCAAGCCGCCTGCCAAGCGTGCCAACTACGGCAAAATACTCCTTATGAGGCAATCTATGGGATAGTCCGATGTTCCTCAGTAGACTTTTACTGGATGGTAAAGGTTGGGGAAATTATGTCGACTTACTTCGATCGCCATGTAATTGTAAATCGGCAATTCAAATAAGAATTGCAAAATGCGTGAGGTCAATTATTCGAGACATTATGTTCACTGCCACTTCAGAATGCATTAAAATTATGTAGAAATAATTTTTTCTTTTTAGAGATTTCAAGTCGGTTCAGGACCGTGATTTGTTGCATTTCTTGGGGGAGGCCTATGTCCGGCAGTGGACTTGTGAAGAGCTGTAATGATGATGATGATGATGATGATACTCGTTACACCTAGAATATTTCTCAGCAGTTTAAATAAAAAATGTATACAAATTTTTATTCAAATTTAAACACGACTACCCAATTTCATTTTACATAAAAAAATTCATCGCCTATTTTACCCATTTTATTTAATATTTACATGAAACATCTCTAGAAGTACCTGCAACCTATTTAATAAATAAAAGAATCATTTAAATCAGTTTAGGCGTTTCAAGAAATTATCTTAGCATATAAAGCTAACAAAATAATAAGAACAATAACGAAATTGCGTCAAAATGCGAGTCGAGAATTAATTACAGTTATTACCTTAAAGCGTTTTAAACCGGTCATTGACCTTAAATCGATTTTAACAGTATTGCCAAAACGTATAATTACGTTTAAATAATAGACACTATTTCCCTACAATGCGATAAGATTCCAGACCATGGTAATGGTGTGTTGTCGAAACACTAAACATGACCTAAGACATTTTCGCTAGGAAGGCTAGGTTTAAGGCACTGTACACACTTGCTTTTGATAGATTTTTAACCCCCAGCGAAAAAAGGGGGTGTTATATTGTATATCCGTGTAAACCGGTCTAGATTTAGATTTAGTTTTTTTTTTTGTTTAAAAGGTGACTTGGATCAAGAGTGTTCTTAGATATGATTCAAGGAAAACTTTAAGTCACTTGAAGGTCTTTTTGTTTCGGGAGTTTTTTAATTTAAGTTATTTTAGATACTGCTTACTAAATTAGAGGTAAGGTAGAGATCATCTAGTTTAAAACTGCACGCCTCCCTTTAATTAGTGTAGATTTTATCACTTTTATCATGGCAAATATAATAAAAATGCTAAAATCTACTTGAACAAAATGAGAAGGGCGAGCAGATTGAGATCTTATGATACTTAATACGGTAAATGTGACAAAATCTACCAAAAATATAAGGAAGCCGAGTGCTGAATGAGAGTAATATTATTGTTTTTATTAAATAAAATATATGGGTATAAATATATTGCTAAGTAATTTGAGCACTATGATCCTTTTCAATGAGTTCCAGAAAAATATGTATTTCTATTGTATGTATATACGTATTTATATATTATGCAAAAATGTGTTATTATACTCCTAAAGAGTACATGATTATTAAAGCCACTGGGAATTAGATGATCGCCACCATGCAGTTCCTAAGTAGGTTATATATTAAAAAAGACCCGCCGGATTTCGTGCCGATCCATCCCAGGACAGAGGCTTTTTCCGAACCAGTGATAAAAGCTTTCATGCCATTCAATACTATTATGTAATCTACATTAAATAAAAATTTTAGTATTCTATTTTATTGGAATTGTTAATACCGAGTTATTTCGATTAAATAGTAACAAGCGGTCGTCTGTAACAGCTTTAAGACATTTCAACGAAGTGGTAACGTTTAAGGTAGCCCTATGGCGTAATTTGTTTCGTTAAACAAAACGGTTAATCTAATGCGGGGTTCATGTAAGCCTAAAGATACTTTACTTCAACATAAATCACTTAAATTAACTCAGATTACTTAATTTACAGTGCCCACGCTACTGTGGCTGCAAACACATCTAAGCCTAGTAACTTAATAAGTATTTCTGATCATCCTATTAGTGCTATCTTAGGTAATCTATCGTTGCGTCGGAGTGAGCTCAATCTTAAGTTAATCTCAAATTGGATTCTGATGAGTCCGAGATTCGAAACGGATTGGATTTTGTTGTAAAAGACGAAATATTCATTTTATATATTACGTCAGCGTAAATGAATAAATGCTGTCGCAATAACTGAATCGTATGGTATATTATGTAGAGAACCAGAGACCCTTCTTACTGGAAACAAAGTATTCCATCTTAGGTGACAACACATCTGCATTTTGATTTTTAATCGAGGATAAATGTACGTATACTGTGGACCACAGCTTCCTTCACCATCCGGTGAACTGTGTACCCGTTTGTCACCCATGTTCTACAAAAAGGCATGTTAAATATATTATATAATCTCATTAATGTTATTGTAATGAAGTTGAACTCCTTATTCGTATAAAACTATAGCAGTATTAATTGGTAGTTTTCAACTAAGATCCATAGAGACAAAAGCCGCCGCGCCGTCTAAGCACGGTATAACAAATGGGTATTGACTATTGAGCAATCGAATTCAAGTGGGCCGCGACGTTTTCGACAGCTGCAAAGCCGTTGGCGTTTATCGCGAGATAAAGTTCGTTACATGATGTTATAATCTGGATTTTATAAAAAGGTTTTGCCGGGTTTATTTTATTGTTCGTTCCTTCCGAAACAGAAGTCTTTTTCCAAACCAACGGGCTAAGTAATTTTTTATAGAATAAGGGGGACAAACGAGCACACAGTTCACCTGATGGTGAGTGGATGCTGTGGCCCATAGACATTTTTTTTTTTTATAGAAGAGGGGGCAAACGAGCATGTGGCTCACCTGATGTTAAGTGACTACCGCCGCCCATGATCAACCGCAACACCAGGGGAATTGCAGGTGCGTTGCCGGCCCTTTAGAAAGGAGTAAGCTCTTTTCTTGAAGGTCCCCAGGTCGTATCGGTCCGGAAAAATCACCGGTGGTAAATTATTCCACACAGAGGTTTTACGCGGAAGAAAACTCCTTTTGAAACGTACAGTGGTGGACCGCCAAGCATCCAGATGGTGTGGATGGTATCGGGACGTTTGCCGTGTAGTGCGTTCACAAAATTTGGCGGCTGGGATTAATCCGAACAATTCCTCAGAGCACTCCCCGTGATAGATGCGATAAAATACGCAAAGAGATGCAACATCTCTTCGCAGCGCCAGTGAATCGAGCCGATCGGAAAGCACTCGGTCGTCGACGATTCGAGCCGCTCTGCGCTGGATGCGGTCAAGTGGAAGGAACTGGTACTGGGGAGCCCCAGCCCAGAGATGGGAACAGTATTCCATGAGCGGCCGAACCTGCGCCTTGTAAAGTTGCTGGCGGTGTGCCGGCATGAAATACTGTCCCGCTCTGCTGAGCACGCCAAGCTTTTTAGAGGCCAATTTGGCCTTCCCTTCCAAGTGACCACGAAACTGCACGTCACTCGATACGTCGACGCCGAGGATTCCGATACTGGCTGAGGCAACAAGGGGAGTGCCTTGAAACTGAGGGGATACGACAAAGGGGTTCTTTTTAGCGGTTAACGCGCAAACTTGTGTCTTCTGGGGGTTAAACTGGACTAGATTTAGTCGCCCCCAATCCGAGACTCTGTCCAGCAGAGACTCGACTTCAGACACAAGTTTGTCCCGGCACTCAGAGACGTTTTCCCGAGAAATATTGGCTCGGCCGGTGTAAAGAGCATCACCAGTGCTGTCATCTGCATAGCAATGAATGCTACGGGTTTGCAACATATCATTGATATGCAGAAGAAACAGCGTTGGCGATAGCACGCAGCCCTGTGGAACACCAGCATTAATAACCTTGCAATCGGAGCTTGCACAGTCTACAACGACCTTGATGCTCCGATCCGCAAGAAAACTGGTGATCCAATCGCACAATTTCTCGGGAAGCCCATAGGAAGGGAGCTTCGAAAGAAGCGCTTTGTGCCAAACCCGATCGAAGGCCTTCGCAATGTCCAAACTAACGGCCAATGCCTCCCCCTTGGACTCTACTGCCTCCGCCCATCTGTGAGTTAGGTAGACCAGAAGATCACCAGCTGACCTACCACGGCGAAAACCGTATTGGCGGTCACTAATCAGCTGGTGATCCTCAAGGTACCTCATGAGCTGGCAGTTTACAATGGACTCCATTGTTTTGGAGAATAAGGAGGTGATGGCGTAGGCCGGTAGTTGGACGGGTCTGAGCGGTCGCCTTTTTTAGGGATCGGGTGGACGAAAGCCGTCTTCCATGATTTTGGGACTACGCCTAGGGAGTAGGAGTACCGGAAAAGACGCGTTAAAACCGGTGCCAACTCTGGAGCACACGTCCTCAGCACAATTGGGGGGATTCCATCAGGCCCACTCGACTTATGGATGTCCAGGGAGAGGAGTGCTTTGCGAACCGAGCGCTGAGTGAACTGCACTTCGGCATGGAGCACTCACATCGCGGGATGGTTGGCGGCGTACTCCCCCGTCATCGAAAGTCGAGTTAGACGCAAAGAAAGAGCCTAGAAGATCGGCTTTCTCCTTTGCGGTGTGGGCCAGTGAGTCGTCCTCCCTGTGCAGAGATGGAAGAGATGGCTGACAGTAATTCCCCTGGACAGCCTTGGCGAGAGACCAGAATGCACGGGTTCCAGAAGGAAGACGAACTAGTCTCTCGCCAATTCTGCCTATGTGCTCTGACTTTGCCTTGGCAATGACTCTTTTGAAGGACCTAGAGGCGGAATTATACTTCTTTTTTAGAGCGCTGGTGTTTACATCCCTGGACGCTGATGCGTCAGCCCAGGCTCGGTAGCACTCCTGCTTATAGCATGATGCTATTTTACAGGAGCGACCAAACCATGGCTGAGATTTGCCTCCTGGTCTCTTGCTGTTTTTTGCTGAGATTTGTCTCCTGGATGGGCACCATAGAGGAAGGAATAAAAAGTTCCATACCCTGAAGTACCACATCAGCGACAGAATCCGCAACAACGTTGGGATCGTCCGGCGAGAAGCAAACCCGCCCCCAAGGGTAGGATGCAAAGAAAGACCGCATCCCATCCCAATCGGCTGACCTATAGTGCCAAACACGGCGGCAGCCTGCAGAATGCAACCGCGATTTCAGCGTGAGTGGCACCACACTCCGGACAAGACAATGGTCCGAGGAGCCTAAAGGGGCGTCGACGGAAATCTGATATCCGTCCGGGTGAGAGGTCAGCAGAAGGTCCAACAGGGAAGGTGCATGATCCTCCATATCTGGAATCCGCGTAGGCGAAGTAACCAGTTGTGTCAGACCATATGCCAAGGCAAAATCATGAACAGATCTCCCCCGCATGATCGGTTAAACGTGAATCGAGCCATTCGGCGTGATGGGCGTTAAAGTCGCCGAGGATCACGATCTCTGCGGAGGGGATCTGCTGTAGCAACGAATCTGCAGCCATTTGGACGTGGTCGAAGAGTCGGTCTGTTTCGGCATTACCGCTATGGGACCTATAGAGGCACCCGTAGACGCGCGGATGGTCGTCGCTGTCTACGCGTAGCCAAAGGATGGACAGGTCCGAACCTTCAAGTCTGCCGAGGCGTCGAGAACAGATGTCCTCTCTGACGTAAACGCAAACTCCAGCCCGAGGCACAAAGGAGTGTTCCAGTTTGTACCCCGGGCAGGAGAGATACGAGACATCAGCCGGAGAGGACACCTGCGTCTCGGTCAGAAAGAGCAGAGCCGGCCTCGCCGTCTCGAGATGGTAGTGGACGGCGTTTAGGTTAGAGTGAAGTCCCCTGATATTGCCGAAATTCACGGACAGCGTGGCAGGGGTCGCCTTGGTCTTGTTGCTCCGTTTGCCCCGAGCAGTTTTAGTCTTGAGCGGAATATTGCCCCCCCCCCCCCCCAGAATACGCGGGGCAGCCTGAGCACCCATGCTCAGAAGTGGAGAAACATGGTCGTGGATGCTCAGCGAGGGATTCTCCAGGGGTGCTGGTATCCTCCTGGGGTAGTCTATCATTTAATTCCGCTACCATGTTGATGGGGGGGGGGGGATTTGGGCCTCCGGCCCCCTGCAATCACCAGACGAAACGCGGAAGCAGAGCTTCCACTTCACGCCGGTATTCTGTGAGGTCGTGGTACCACCCCGGTTTGAGCCGGCCCATACGTGCGACAGCAAAGCTGCCGCGTGGCTCTACCACTGTTAATCTACATTTATCCTCAATTAATAATCAAAACCTCCGTAGACTAAGATGGAATGCCTCATTTCCAGTATAAATGGTCTCAAGTTCTCTACACTCACCATACGAAACACAGCAGCCTTAAGCTGCTATTGTACGCTGTTATCTCAGACGAAATAAGACTTTTTATTTCCTCTGAGGCTGTTATTCTTTGAGAGCGTGGTCGCCAAGTCAAGCCGACCTATTCGTGATACAACCACTATATAGCTGCAGCGTGGCTCGTGACCCCGTAGAATTAATTGAAATAAGAATTATTTACCTTACGCTCTGGTGGCAAAAAGTCGTATATTCATTGAGATTGGACACTTGGTGGAAAAAAATATTTCAGCGTTATCACGATATGCGTGTACAATATGTACTTCATTTGCGAGTTATCAATATCGATGTTTGTAATCTAGACTGTACCATTTCGCCTGGGTATCAGATGGCACTCGACGGATCAGATATAAACGCGCGTCATAGCGACGTAAGCGAAATATGATTTGAGCGCACTAAGCCGAATTCCATGTTGCGCCCTATCAACAATTGAGTGGCTTTATATACACGGTTTTTAACAACTTTTGTTATTTTTTATATAAAATAATGGAGACAAAACATACACACACACACACCCACACGCACACGCACACGCACACCCGCACACGCACACGCACACACACACACACACACACACACACACACACACACACACACACACACACACACACACACACACACACACACACACACACACACACACACACACACACACACACACACACACACACACACACACACACACACACACACACACTCCGCCTGATGGTGGGTAAGTGGGTACTGTGGGTCATAAACATCTACATTTATCATTGATCAAGAATCAAAATGCAGATGCGCTGTCATCCCTGAGGGCTAAGAGGAAATGCCTCGTTTCTAATAAAAAGGGCCTCCGGTTATCTATATATACGAAACACAGCATCTACATTTTGTGACTACAATGGAATAAGCCGTAGTGATTCAGGGACGTGACACTCGCCTTTAATTTCATAATACACAAGCATACCAAGTTTGATAAGCTCACACTGGATGGGTTAAGGAGCACACAGTGTGGACCTAAACCATTTTGTGGAATCTCAAATAGCCTCAAAAATCTCAAAAAAGAGGATTCTACATACGGCGTTTTGTCGTACTTGCAAAAACAGTATATTTTTCCGTTTATCGACTTGATAACAATAAAACTGTTTGAATATGATATATATATATATATATATATTGAATATGAATAAATACACTCAATATGATAAGAACATTCCATGTCACGAGGTTAGAGATGTAGATACGCAATGAGGGCTTGCTGTTTCAAAAGATTATGTTTTAATAAACCGTGTAAATGGTGGTGTAAGAATTTTCACTAACTCATATCGTCCCGTGAGTATTGTTAGCGACGACAGAGGGGAACAGCCTAGAATATGGACAGCACCATCTGCCTAAAAACAGCTGAAAATAAAACATAAAACAATCAGTACAACAGATATTAACGAATCTGATGAACCATGCTGTGGAGGAGGCAGACTCTGGGGGATGCTATGTTCAGCTGTGGACTTTTGATAGGCTGATATGATTTTTTTTTTTATTGAATATCGGTGACTAACGAGCACACAATCCATCTGATGATAAATGGACCGTTACTGCTTATTTAACGATACTGGTAACAAACTCTAACCCCTCTAACCCTTGTTAATGGTACGACTTATTTGAAACGTAGCGCTCGTCCACATTCAGTAAGGTATAAGTTTTCGCATACTTTTAAGAATTAGATATGTTATTACTTGCGACTAGTTTCTGTGTTACAAAACAATATATTGGATTATCTGCTTAAAACGTTTTAAAGTGTGTTGTTGAGATGTTACACCTTAGTTTTTAGCCGACTTTAAATAAAAAGGGACTCAACTGTTTTCTTCCGTTCCCCGTCAGTTGTGAACCGATTTCGATGATCCATTTTTGAATAAAGTTTATTCAAAAAATTGACATTGAGATAGTAATATATTCCTTACTTTACTCAAAATGGTAAAGAATAATTTTTAGTAAAAAGTTAAATTCAGACATCAAAAAAACCGACTTCATAACGTGAAATTATCATAAATGCAACTAATTTGCACGGATTTTATCGCGTTTAATTTAACTTTTTAATTCCCGACGTTTCGGGTTACAGCACCCATGGTCACAAGGTGGACTGTGTTTGACGTCTATCTTATAGGTAGCCCGGCTACCTTCCGTTTTTGGTATTATTTTTGATTTTATTTGAAGACCATCAGCTTATTTTGTTTCGGGTTTATTTTTCAATTTTCAATTTAAGTTATTTTACTGACGTTTAACTAAATAGGACCACTATAAAAATGACAAAAACAAGGTTCTCTCTGCAACAACAAAAAGTTAAACCATTTGGTATCGCTAAAAATTAGCAAAATTAAAACTTGAAAAAGGCAATTGTCAACATAGCACGGTACTCGGTCCGGGCAGGCAGCGTAACGCAAATTTGATATACCATTGTTCTGAGGTTTAAGGTCATGCGTCGAGCGTGACTGTTTTATCAACAAAAGTTGATTTATTTGACAAAGGTCCAGTTTTGTAGTTACGTCGTCAAGTTATTTGATATGGTATTATTTAAGGTTTTTTTTTTGTAATGGATTAAGGGTTAAAATCGAGCACACAGTCCCCGTGGTGGTAAGTGGATGCTGTGGCCCATAGACATCTACGTCAGTGGGAAACTATTGAAAAATTGTGAAAAACGTTTTATATCAATAAAAAGTACAAGTTATAATGAATAATATGAATGAAGTGAAAAATTCGATGAATCCTTTAATTTTTTATAATTCTTGACAATTGAGTTATTTTTGTCGCTATGAAAACGAATCGTCAACGACGTCTATTCTCGAGTCACCCCTGAGGACTGAGATGGAATGTTTTTTATCCAGTAAAATGGGTCTCCGGTTCTCTGTACTCATCATACGATGCACATCAGCATAGTAGCTTACAGATTAAGTAATATCGTAAATTTCAAGAAACATAAGAACCCTAAGTTCGATTCGCTCCGGAACTCGCCGTCACTGTCAGAAGAATAAAATATGTCGAGGATCGGTGTCCAGTGTCCACCAACACGCACTAAAGCAGTGGGGTGTACTAATTTAAAAGCTCTATAACCCTCTAAAAATTGAAAACAGACTATTTACATAATTAGGGTGACAAAGGAGCACACAGTCCATATGACGGTAAGTAGATTTTGTGGCCAATAGACATCTAAATCTATCCTCAGTTACGAATTAAAATGTAGATTCGTTGTTACCCCAGAGGGCCAAGATGGAATATCTCGTTTCTAGTAAAAGGGGTCTTCGGTAAGAAGGCATTCTATCTAAGTCCCCAGGGCGGCAACGCATTTTGATTCTTAATCGAGGATAAATGTAGAAGTCTACGCGTATGTATGCACTTACCATCCAGCGCATTGTGTGTTCGTTTGTCGTTCCTATTTTATTAAAAAAATAGTCAAAATTATGGAAGTGTGATAGGTCCAATATCCCATTTGCTGCATTTTGATATGCTAGACAAGTAACACAGTTGGCACATTCTGTAAGTCCCAGTCCCATGTACGCCTTCAAAACTTTTCAAATATGTACATACATTTCGTTGTCAGTGGGCAGACTTTATCAGTGATACTCGTACAGGGTAAGTTCAACGTACCTGTAACAAAAACGAAAATGTTTATTAATACTCACACACACACACATTTCATATCTATGCGATAAAAGGAATTAAAGTCGCTTAGCTACGTGACAAAATATTTACTGAAATGTTTTCTTAAAGTAACGCTTTACATTTTAGCTTAGTAATGCTTTACGATGCTATACATAGGTCAATACCTATATAGACCGATATCTAAAGTGCATGTTTTTATTAATAATTACCCTCAGAGCGAGCACAGGTGCACGCGCTATTTCTTCACTCTTATAGCACGGTGCGAGAACCATCCGAGACGACCGGAGATCGGGCGCAAGACGTAGATAGACTCAGGGTAAGGCTCAGGGATACTACTGAGCATTTATTGTCAGGAAAACTCAATTACTGATTTTATTTTGCCCGATTCCGGATGCGAACCCAGAAGCCCATGATCAACAGAAGCAATCTCGACCACTAGACCAAAAAAGGCAGTAATTTTAATTTTTTTAATGCTGAAGTGACAGCATTGATGTATATACTCAATGAGTGACAGACTAACTTTTAGTTCACCTGATGTTAAGTGGCTGCTGCGGTCAGTGGACTCCTGCGACTCCAAACAGGGAAGACTACAAATAGGTGACCACCAACAAACCTTGTGATGATAAGGACTAAGTACTGAGATGAAATGCCCCACAACCTGTAATTTTACTGGTTCTGTATATTTCTTATACTCTATATTCCCAAGGGACCGGAAGAGGGTGGTATCTTACTTATTTTATATCCAGGCGACTTGTAGAAAAAAAAATTGGTAGACCCCTGCAGGCCATCCCTGGAACTTCTCGCTAATTTCAAATGCAAAGCGCTTCAAATACCACCAACTTACGTTGCAAAATCGCCAAGTTATGTTAAAAAAAAAACGTTTTTTTTCTAATTCTTTCTCCTTCGATATCTCATGAACGAATGAACCGATTTTTATTTTCCAAACGGCATTCGACATCAAATTTCAAAATGACAAAAAATTCAAATCGATCGATGAAGCTGTTTAAAAGTAATTCCGAAAAAAAAAAAACAGTTTTCCAAAATTTTTATTTTTGAGATTTCTCAAAATCTACTCGTCCGACTCAGTTGATATTATCACCAAATCTCTTCCACATTGAGATCTTGAGAACGCCGCAAACCGCATCTCAATTGATCGAGACGTTCAAAAGTTATAAAAGGTTAACATACTTACACACGCGCACGCACACAAATTAGTCAGAATAACTTCCTGGGATCTCAAAATGTCGAAATCTGATGAAAACTCGATTTTCGAAAATCGAGGTAAAACCAATAACTTCCCTATTTTTGAAAATTTTTAATTTTCTTAGCGGGAAGTTAAAAAGGAAAGAGTCCTAACTACCTAGAAGATAGATATGATATATAGATAGAAGGTTATGACATCTTATCCGACATCCCCAGATTTTTAGACTTCGCCATGTGGTGGCGGCGTAAATCAATCAAATACCTATTTCATCCCGTGAGTGTTGTTAGAGGCGACTGAAGGAAACTATTACTGCATACTAACAAATAAAATAAAAATAAAAAAACTGCGGTAGCGTGGTAGATCGCATCCAGCACGGAACTGTTCGAGTCGTCGGCGACCGAGCTCTTTCCAATCGGCTTGATTCACTGGCACTGCAAAGAAATGTTGCATCTCTTTGCGTATTTTATCGCATTTACCACGGGGAGTGCACTGAGGAATTGTTCGGACTAATTCCAGCCGGTCAATTTCACCACCGCACATCGCGACAAAACTCGCGATACCATCCATACCATCTGAATCAGTCCACAACTGTGTGATTTAAAAGAAGTTTTCTTCCTCGCACAACTTTCTTGTGGAATTGACTACCACCAGAGATTTTTCCGAACCGATACGACTTAGGAACCTTCAAGGAAAGATCCTACTCTTTTTTAAAAGGCCGACAACGCATCTGCAATTCCCCTGATGTTGCAGTTATTCATGGGAGGCGGTAATCACCTACCTTCAGTTGAGCCGAACGCTCATTTGCGTCGTCTCCTATAATAATAAAAAAATGATAACGCTCCGAGGCCAATGTTCAGCAGGTTAGACGGGATAACATTAATGAATGAATGAATAATATCAGATATATGGGGTTAAGTTTTCCAAATGTATGTATGTCCTAAGATCATTATTATGTTTATCCCAAATGAAAGATAAACGACGGTGTTGTGTCTCTCCTAGGGCAGTGGTGTTATAATTTGTGGTGATGGGGACAGCGTGCGCAATTCTGGGAGAACGGGAGATACCCATCAAACTAGATACGTTACATCATTTTTATTTTTTATACAGATCTTAACTATTTAATTTTCAATATCATTATTATAATACATTTTCTCAAAGTAACGCCTGATTACAAATGTTATCTGAAATAATATTTACATATTTGTAAATATTACAAACATGAAACGGTGTTTACGTATATGCTGTTTTATTTGAATAAGAATTCATTCAAAATAAACACGAAGGAATGCCAAAATACTATGAAAAGTTTTCAGCACACTGAAAATTATTAACGTAGTTTTTTTACAGGATAGCATATACAAACGAGCACACAGTCCACCCGATACATTTAAATCTATCCTCGATAACGAATCAAAATGCAAATGCGTTGTCACCCGTGACGACTAAGATGGAATGCCTTGTTTCCAGTAAAAAGGGTCTCCGGTTCTCTACACTCGCCATACGAAACACCTATTTACGCTGTTATTCTGTGAGAGCGCGATCCTTCCCCGGTCGAGCCGACCCATTCGTGCTACAACTACTACTAATATAACTGCAACATGTCTCTACCACGTATAAAATATAGTCTATTTAATGTATATGTGTTTAATAAAAGAATGTGAAAAAAAACGAGTCAACATAAATATCCGGTGAGTCTGTTTGTTCGTCTGAGCTATTGTTAAAATAACAAAAGTAAACATCGACGCATGTTGCAGTGCGTTCATCAATTATTGTTGCGGAAGCAAACGTTCACACAACGGATGAATACTTTCATATACAAAATAAAAACATTAGTATTGAATGAGATCTGTGAGCGGAGATCACACAATTGAATGTAACATAAGCAGAAATCTTGGTTTTTGAATTAAGGTATATTATTTTTTAATGTTTAATAAGCCAGAACTACAAGTGGTAGAGCCACACTGCAGCCTATATTATTGGTTGTAGCACGAATGGGTCGGCTCGACAGGGATCACACTCACAAAATACCAGCGTAAAATAGCAGCTTAATGTTGCTGGGTTTCGTATGGTGAGTGTAGAGAACCGGATACCCCTTTTACTGGAAACGAGGCGTTCCATCTTAAGCGGGCTACATACGACACGATATCGGTGGCGATCTAGGGTGGAAAGAAATCGGGGCTTTTATCGGGGTAGACCTTACACACGGGCCTGCCTAGCAGTACGCGTTCGGACTTGGAGCGGAATACATATGCGGTAGAGTTCTTCAAAATACCTCCGACTCTCTTAAAACACCACCGTGTTGGTTTGGCATTAGTCATCTCGGTTAATTTATTCGAAAATAGAAAAAGAGAAGTTGCTGGGTGAAAAAATGGCTCCAAAAGAGATAAAAATTAAGCCACATAAACGTACTAAATGGCCTGTAATCCAAGGACGTGATTAATTTTCTCCGGATGGATGAAGACAGTTTTTATAACTTTCTAGAAATGATTTCGCCACTTATATAAAAACGTCAATTTCTCCTACCTATGCTATTTAGTTATTTCTTCTCTTTGTTCATTTCTGCTTTGGTCAAAATCTGGTTATGTATTACACACAACAAACAAGGAAATAAAATACTTTTGTATAATAATATGTATACTTTTTTTTAATGTAATCTTTATTTATGGAGTAAAACTATCAGAAAATAAAATAGCTTATATCTTTTTTTTAAACATAAAGAAACCTTTAATTTCGGACATACTCCCTTTTATATAACTTGTTTGTTGATGTGGAGATGGTGAAGGAGTAGAAGTTAATTGTTGATAAGAGGATGAAGGCACGTAAGAGATCGAAGTGTGATCTTGTGGAGTTGTAAGAGATATGAGTGCGGTCTTGTGTTGATAGCGTTGGAATAGCAGTTAGTTGTTGAGGAGAGGCTTTATCTTCTCCTTACTTACATCATACACTCTACTTTACGAACGGCAATAAAAAAATTAGTTTAGTAGGCATTCTTGACCATGTCACTTCGCAGGGTCACAGGCTAGGGTGGATATGATTTGAATTTCGATAAAATTTCAATTAATTAATTTATTTTATTCACTTTTTTTTTGGTTTTTTGTAAAATATCAGTGCCATAGGCTTCTACTCCGTTTATATGATTAAAATGTAAAAATTTTGTTATATAAAAAAGGTCATTCAGTATCACTGTTTTGTTAACTTCCTTCCGCGAGGGTTGCCGGCAGCGACTGCCAAAAGAAATCGGGCCGATGCGCCTACACACACGCAGTAAGGAGGGGGCGGTGCCCCGATCTAGGAAGCATCGGCTGATCTAGGAAGCATTTTTGCTCCTGCCAGCCGATTAAGGAGGCGATATCGGCCACGACTTAGGATGGCCCTACATACGACACGATTTAGAGGCAATCTAGGAGGCATCCCCACTACTCCACCCTAGATCGCCACCGATATCGTGTCGTATGTAGCCCGCTTTAGTTGTCACGGTTGACAACGCATCCGCATTTTGATTCTTCATCGAAGATAGATGTTTATGAGCCACAGCATCCACTTGCTATCAGGTGGACTGTAAGCCCTTTTGTCATTTTTATTGTGTAAAAACATAGCGCCTTACTTCTAACCCGTCAAAAAAGCGGTGATGATGCGAAAGTGTAGAGGCGGTGTAAGAATATCCACTAGCCCATATCATCATATAGGAGTCGTAAGAGGCGACAGAGGGAAACAAATCAAGAGTTGGGCAGCAACGTCTTTCTAATAACGACTAAAATTAAAAAATGCGGTTACCATCCCGCTTGTCAAGCGTGGCAACTATGGCAAATATCCCCCCTATGAGACAAACTATGGGGGAGGCCGAGGCCGGTGTTTTCACCAGTGAATTCTTATAGGCTGTGATGGTAACGGTAAGGGGCAATATCAGTTATTAGGCCTCAGTATGTTTAAATTTGCAGAGCTACGTAGTTAAGCACGTAAGTCACGTTCATTAAAAAAATAGTTAAATCCTTCATGCGTTTTTAGTTCGTTTTTTCGGTCATGTATCATAAAAAGAGCTAACGATTTATCATGCAGTGAAACATGAACGTGCTATCTTAACGACCACCATTTAATAAGCAATGCATGTAGAATTACGTAAGTTGTGAAAAAAAAACGACAACATTCACTATTACACACCACGTAGCAACTTTAATAACGTTATACACATTGTTGTATGCCGTTATATATCGTAATACCTAAACAATAGGAATAATTGTTGTGTGTACAATGAGTATAACTCACAACAAAATTAATGTTCGCATACAGTTATAACGTATGCGTTCATTAAGGCGTTTTTACAAAACAATTTAATAAGTTAGGAAGGTAGGAATATTTAAAATGTCGCCCTTCTAAGGTCCTTAATGTAGTATGATACTAGCAAAATACAATACGATACTTCGATCGGATATTTCTATTAGAATACTTGCTCGCTATTCAAGGTTCTTAAAGGCTTCTTAAACGGCACAATTTCATCGTTTTGTAAGACACGCTGTCGAATAAAAGACGATTTTATTTCTGTAATAATGACGAGTAATTCCAGTGACCAAGAAGCATTTACAGTTCTCTCTTTTATAGAAAAAACAACTGGATCCATCCATTAATTGATGTAAATACAAATTGTAGAGCTTTACAAGCTGCACGAGAACTACAAGAAGATGACAGCATTTTTTTTATAATTTTACCGAACAGTATTTGCACCCATTGAAGTCTTACGTACTACGTACTAGAAGAGATACCTTGGTTGTTTGCAACACGCGTAAATGCCATAAAAACTTATGCTCTGCCTCTGGCCACGTGCCACGCACCGCCGCACATATTTTGTTCGCGGTGTTTGTTCTAGTAGTAGTATATGGAGTGTAGAAGTAAGGAGTACAGACAACGTATTAAAAAGTGTCCATAGAAAACCGTTAAATAAGGGTGGCGACACTATAACTACGGGGTAAATTTTAAAGAACGCTCCGAAAAATATTATTGGGATAGACGACTTTTTCTAGGTTATATTTACTAAATAAAATTATTTTAGATTTTTGAGCTACTGAGCAGTTTAGCAGCACACTTAAACCGTCGACAACTGCTAAGTTCATTTCATCCCAGTAGCTACTCCAGCGCTGTTGCGGAGTTTTTGAACGATTATTTATTGCTTACAGATGGCCGGCCACTTTTCAACTATTCTACTATGGGAGTTCGTACTCCTTACTTCTATACTTCATAACGTAGTACTTCCAATTTACTTAAATGTTTACACTTTAATAAGATGGCGCCCTATGCTATTCATAAAAAAATACAAATTTTTGTTACAAATTGTCCTTTCGCTGTCATTTTAAAGAGAGCCGCTGGAGACGAAACGCATAAGCGAACCCCAGGGTATTCTACTGGACAGACAGGTGGTCTGTGTACTGTTTTGTTACCGGTATTATATTAAAAAAAAAATAAAAAATACTGCAGACTTCCCAAAGTCAGACTCGTACCCGGTGTACCTACGAGGGTGGATTGAAAAGTACTCGGCCTAACCAAGAAAATAAACACATACTAAATCAGTTATATTTTTATTTTTCTACATAATCACCATCAAGTTCAATACACTTTTGCCACCTCCCCTTCCAAGCATTTAGACCGTTGAAAAAAAATGATTCTTCCTTAGAGTCAAAATATGCGTCTACAGCTGCTTTGACCTCGTCGTTTGTCGAAAATCTTTGACCTCCCAAGTGCTTTTTTAGGTTAGGGAACAGAAAGAAGTCTGATGGTGCCAGATCAGGTGAATACGGCGGATGCGGTAACAGTTCAAAGCCACAGTTGTGAATTTCAGCCATTGACTGTACTGACGTGTGAACACGGGCGTTATCTTGATGAAACAGGACTTTTCTTCTGAGCATTCCTCGACGTTTTGCTTTTATTTCCTCTCGTAAATGACGTAGTAAGGTGCAGTAGTAATCAGAGTTTATAGTCTGACCCCTTTCAAGATAATCAATCATAATCACACCTTTCGAGTCCCAGAATACTGAAGCCATCACCTTATTTGCCGACAAAATCGACTTAGCCTTTTTAGGGAGTGGTGAACCAGGTCTTCTCCACTGTTTTGATTGTTGTTTTGTTTCCGGTGTACAGTAATGAACCCATGTTTCATCCATAGTAACAAAACGATTCAAAAAATCATCTGCATCGGCTTCAAATAACTCCAAACAGTCGCGTGAAATAGTCAATCGCGTCCTTTTTTTGTTCAACTGAAAGCAGTCGCGGAACCCACCTCGCAGACACCTTGTGGAAACCCAACTCGTTGACAATGATGTTTTGAGTTCGTTCATAAGAGATGCCTATAATCTCGGCTATCTCTCTAATTTTTAATCTGCGGTCTCCCATTATTAAATCAAGTACTTTTTTAATATTTTTGTCAGTAGTTGACGTCGAAGGCCTTCCAGAGCGGGGTTCATCTTTCACACTCTCTCTACCACGCTTAATTTCTGCTATCCATTTTTTGACGGATGAATATGACAGAGCACAATCGCCTAATGTACTGACCATGTCATCATGGATGGCTTTTGATGATAGCCCCTTCTTATGGAGGTACTTAATGACGGCACGCTGCTCGATTTGCTCCATTCGCGGAAATTATGTCCGATTACTTTGTTAATAAATTTATAAAATCACAACTAATTATCGCACACGTTTCGAACTTCACACAATGAACTAGTCTGAACTGAACTAAACAATGTGGGTAGATTTGATTTTTAGTATTGAATGGATCTGTGTTAGGCCGAGTACTTTTCAATCCACCCTCGTAATTACTTTATTTGACATTATCTCCACGGTATCAGGCGCGTCGTGTAGTTGTCGATCAACTCTTTAACACCAGATAATTCTCACCGTATCGCCTGACAGATATCAAATTCTATCTGCTTTCTATTATCTGTACCTAGAACTTTTCACTCGCCTTTGCATAACATTTTACATTCGAAGAGACACTAGTTATAATCCGTCGAAAAATAAATGATAACTGACGACACATTTAATTAAAAAAAAATTAAAATTAAAATACGTTTTTTAATAGAATTAGGGTGACAAACGAGCACACAGTCCACCTGATGGTAAGTGGATGTGGCTTATAGACATCTAAATTTAACTTCTATGAAGAATCAAAATGCAGATGCGTTGTCACCCCTGAGGACTAAGATGAAATGCCTCGGTTCCAATAAAATGGGTCTCCGGTTCTCTACACTCACCATACGAAACATAGCAGCATCAAGCTGCTATTTTACGCTGGTTTTCCGTGTGAGCGTGATCTCGACGTTGCGATTAACAATTTCATTGGTGCACGGACAGAATAAGCTAATATATAAAGATTACAAAGGAGAAACGAATTTAAAATCCACCTGATGATTAGTTGCCACTGCAGACCATGGACACTTGCAACCAACTTGAAACAAAGAAGATTTCAAATGCGTGGTCACCTCTGAGGAGTAAGATGGAGCGTCTCACATCCTGTTATTTTATTGGCTCTTTATAACATTCCGATCGAAACACAACAGTGTACGTACTACTATATGACGTGCTAGATAATACTCTTCACTATTTAAATAACTGAACACTACTTAGCAGACTTAACCTGTATAATTGCAAGGTCACGTTATTTGATACACCTGTTGGCTCGCGACCTAAAATGGCGGGAATTGCAAATTTTGCTATATTTTCACTTTGAGACAATATTTATGAATAAAACTTACAGGAATTCTTGTTGAATGTATAAACTATCGAATAAATTTTTTTTAGTTGCTAGAAATTGTAAAAAAAATCATAAATTACCCTTTCAAGCATAGTAGTAGTAGATACTTCACTTTTAGTCACAAAATTACTACTAATTTGAATTCTACACGTTTGTTTTTGGAGAAATCTATATGAAAATGTTTGGAAATATGTATATTTTTATGTTTTATGTGTTTCTATTCGTTACTTATACCAAAATATTAAAAAAAGTAAAAAAACGAAATTAATTTTTATCTCTATGAAATATCGAACAATATTCAAATATATTTTTGTATGAATTTGAAATAAATACAAAGTCAAGTTATTTGAAATATGTTATAAAACTATTTTTTATTTACATTTTACACTAAAAATAAATGAGAATTGGAAAAATAACACATTTTTGACCCAACCGCCAAAATGCCCCTTTTCGATTTCGAAGTACTTTTGGCACTTAATTTTCACTTTTTTTTTGCGCTCGAAGCAAATATGGGCAACCCTCCCGAAAGCGGGGGAGGGAGGCGGTGATGCTCATAGCATACCACGCAGCCGGCTGCGTGGTTATGTGGAGACTTTTACCCACTAAACACCGCCTTTATGGATTGGCTTACCGATCTGACGACAGATCTCTAAGCCGTATACGAACGTGACCCTCCTTGGCAGAAAGGAGGGCGCATTTCACTTTTTATGCCACAAATTATATATCTACGTGTTTGTTATATTACAAAGTATACACAAAAGTATAAAACTCACCTTTTTATTCCAAAAACACACAGAAAAACGAAAAAATCACTAAGCACTAGCACTACCACGCACACTACTGGTGTAAAGACCCGTTACGTCAGAATGAGTTTTTATGTTTATTTCTTACGTGACATTGACAGATTATGGTACCAAATTAAAGAGTATGTCTTTGTCTATGTCTGTATTATACATTTCAGTATAACTTTGTTATAATTTTTAATGACAAACCTTTTTTTGTCGGGTTCGCCCTCATAAATTCTTAGTAGGCATATGTGTACCATTGCCGAGCGGGCGTCGCGCGTTGTGTTAGTCACATGATTGTGTATCCTTATCGAGAGTAATGGTGTTTGTTAATTTTTTTATACTAATATCGATTCAGTTTGTTCATAATCTAATCCTATTAGCCAATTCTTAATTTTAATTTTCACTTTTCTACTAGTTAAGGGATATATATTTGTTAACTTATTAATTTTGTTGTATAAATATATAGCTTTATATGCATGTTGCCGTCTAGCAGAGGCTGTTCGACATGTTATTGGTAAACATACATTTTTTATAACCCGGTTTTTGTTATAATCCGTGGCATTATAAATGGTAACCATATGCTGTTTAGTAATTAATTTCAAAATGTACAGTTGCCTCACAGTTAATACTCGACATATCTCATACAATTCTTTAGTGGGAAATCTGTATGGTCTAAATGTCGTGACTTTTAAGAGGGATCTTTGTGCCCTTTCCAGGCGGATTAGAAAGGTCTTACAGGCTCCTTCCCAGACGTAAAGCATAGTAAATTGAACGCAAGAGAGGTAAATCAGCAGTGTATCTTAACTTTTTAAACACCCCAATAAGTTTTCTAGTACGTTCAGTTGTAGGCTCTATGTTTGAGCGCCAGTTAAGTTTGTCGTCCAGTATTACACCAAGATATTTGACACTATTGGATTTAGTAATTGCAAGACATGAACTTGGAGGGATAGTATTGAAAGGGTTAGTACACGAGTTGACCTTAAGATCAAGGTTTACGGATCCAGTGTTTCCCAAGGAGAACTGCATGTATGTAGTTTTCGAAATATTTAAGGTAAGGAGATTACCGCCGAGCCAATGGCAAATTCTGTGGAGCCCCAGCTGAGCGTTATGTCGAGCCTCATCCCAAGTCTTACCACGGAAGACTAAAACTGTATCATCAGCATAGGTAAATATTTTGCCGTTTACTAGAGGTTGCTGACATAAATAATTTATATAGATAAGGAAGAGACTAGGTCCTGGAATACTTCCCCGTGGAACGCCACATACAATCAGTTCCTCGGGGCTGACATATTCACCCACTTTAACCTGTTTTTTACGGTCACATAGGAAGTCCTTAAAAATCATGAGTGCATTGCCACAAATACCAACGCGTTCTAACTTTCTCACAAGGATAGGAATCAAGACCGTGTCAAACGCCTTGGCTAGGTCGAGGAAAATCCCCAAACATTTTTTGCTTTACATCAACCTTTGATGTTACAAATTCTTCAATTGGATTACCGCGTCTTCAGTGGACTTCCCCGACCTAAATCCAAATTGTGAAGAAGATATTACTTTATTGTATTCTAAAAATTTAATAAGTGTATAATTTAATGATTTTTCCACGATTTTAGAGATAGACGAGAGTACTGAAATATGCGATGGTAAACGACTGATTAAAGGTTATTTTTTCTTTAATTTAAGCATAACATAACATATAACATAAATGCTCACGTCTGTCTCCCAGAGGGGTTGGCAGAGACTGCGGACTTCCATTTGGCACGACCCTGACGTACCTCTTTCGCCTCCTTTACATCCATATTTCTACGCATACATGCTCGTCGGTTAAGGGTACTTCCAAGGTGGCCCATTTTCAAAATATCTTTATATAATAACTTTCTTCTAGGGCGTCCCTTCCCGAATCTGCCGTTCACATCTGCCATATAAATTTGCTTTGTCACTCTTTCCTCATTCATTGTTTCTACATGACTAAGCCACCGAAGCATTCCTTTCTTAATCCTGGTCACAAGTCACAAAATCATCTTGCATACCACATTTATCTCTTATCACGCAATTTCTCACCCTGTCATTCATTTATTAATTTAATTAATTTAAGCAAATCTCTGTAAATTCCTGAATTCTCTATTTCTTGCCTATCTGTCGATTGTAAATCGATATTCCACTCCGTTTCCGTATATAATTACTGGATGTTTCTATAAACATTTGCGTTTATAGTAACCCTACGTTCATGGCGTGTGAATGTAGGCATTGTAAATAAACGTGCAAGGGCGACGCACCGCTTGGATCGGACGAAGCGCACCCTAAAATTAACAGTCTCTTTGATTTCTAACTTGGCATTTGATAAGCGATAGTGGATTATTTAATATAAATAAATGCTGTCTGGTGGCGGTGTAAATGAATCCATCCCCCCCCCCCCCCGTTTCATCCCGTGGGTGTTTTAAGAGGCGACTAAGGTATATGCCAAAAATATGTTAAGGCTGATTTACACAGTAACAAGCGTCAGTGCTGACGCCGAGAACTGACTCTCACTGTTTACCTAAAGTCAGTCGTATTCATTTGGTGAGAAATATTTTGCAAAACTGTTGCACGCATTCTTTGTGTCGGTAATTTTGGGATTTAATATCCCATAAACATTTATATTCGCGATACAATTGAATCAATAATTTTCGCGTAATTTTCGATTCAATTTTTGATACAACGTGACTTTACTCTACAATGCAGTGCCAGCGACTGACGAAGTGATGCCTTCGTCGTTTAGACAAGGTCAATACCGCTGGCAAGGGTGCCGAGGGGAGTGGACCGACTTCAAAATATTTAAGTAGGAATGTTGGATTCAGCACTAACACGACAGCGCTGTATTGACTCCAAAAGAATTTACACTATGTCAGTGCTGACCCGATAGCACTGACTTGCCTGGAATTTCAAGTCAATTACTGACTACGTGTAAATCAGCCTTTATGGCTTATCGATGGATGGCGGTATATTTATCTCGTTTACGCCAGACGTAAAATACTAAAAGCGACGGGAAGCTGCGTATAAAGTCCTCACGTCTAGTACTACGATCGTCAATTCACTTCCCAAAGTTTAATAATAAATGGAGACAAACAAGTATTCGGCTCACTTGATGGTACGTGTGACACTTAAGGTAAATCTTTTCACAATTGGAGAATCATATGTTCAGCAGTGGAATTTTATGGACTGAAGAAGCAGCGGCTTGAGGATGGACTATGGAAGTTGAAAATCGCGGGTTCGATACCGCCATTCAAACTCAAACTTATAGCAAATGAGTTAGCGTGAATAATATAAATATTAAGTGTTGCTAAAAAAATACAACAATATACATCTGATAAGCGATAAGGAACCCTTTATCAAAATTAGTTAGGTACATGTTGCTCTTCAGTGTCAATTTTGTGCTTTTAAGTGGTGATGAAGCCCTAGATGGTAGCTCGCACTTCTTGTGTCACTTTGTCTTGGCGTAACAAAAGCCACTTGAAGACGATCAGATTGTATTCGGAAGGAAAGACATTTATTTACATATTATCTTATTATATATAAATTATGTGTCACATTGTTTGTCCGCGATGGACACCTAAACTACTTAACCGATATTAGGGTGATTCTTTGAAACGCAGTTTTGACATTATTTTCGCTGAAGAACACATCAAAATAATATCCTATTTAAACATCCAGTTCAGGTTTAATGTTAAAGTTAAATGTCAATCGAGGCCTTATGTATTCATCATCATCATCATCATCACAGCCCTTCACAAGTCCACTGCTGAACATAGGCCTCCCCCAAGTAATGCCACAAAGCACGGTCCTGAGCCACCTGCATCCATCGACTTCCTGCATATCTTACCAGGTCGTCACTCCATCTAGTGGGGGGTCGCCCTACACTACGCCTACCGGTACGAGGCTGCCACTCGAGAACCTTTCTTCCCCATCGGTTATCGGTTCTTCGAGCTATATGGCCGGCCCATTACCACTTCAGCTTACTAATCCGTTGGGCTATGTCGGTCACTCTGGTTTTACTGCGGATATCCTCATTTCTGAGTCTATCACGCAGAGAAACTCCGAGCATAGCCCTCTCCATAGCTCGCTGAGCGACCTTGAGCGTCCTCATACGGCCAGCAGTGAAGGACCACGTCTCTGATCCGTAAGTCATCACTGGCAACACGCACTGGTTGTACACTTTAGTTTTCAGAGATTGAGGTATACCTGACGAGAAGTATACCTTATGTATTCAAATGCATTTAATTAAAATAAACCTAATTTTGTTTAACAGAAAACATTAAAATCTAATTAATCTGGCGCGTCCAAATGACGTTTTTTGTGGAAATATACTATTTTCTGAAATTACCTTTCACATTAAACTAAAATAAATAAGTTGTATCGATATTTGAATATCTGTTTCTTGATAATTTCATATTTAAATCCAAAATAATTAAAGGTTCTCGGAATACCATAACATTAACTAGCGACTAAACTAATCATTTATCCGGCTCAATACGTCGAAGCATGAATTTAATTTTTGTCTCAAAATATTCATTTGAATTATACCGACTAGTGATTGTTCACGTTAGTCTGTCCCGAGCCGTAATACGCAACATTCGTGCCGGCGTGTATTTTACCGAAAAACTGCGATACAATTTCGTGATCTGGCATTTGTCACGTAAGTAGAATAATTAATCTGTCTTCGTTTATGGATATTGTGCACATTTTTAAATGTTTTAACAAAAATACAATCTCTTATAAGATTATTTATTAGTATTAAATACTTCTTTTATTTCGTACGATTATAAATAGAGGAACAGCATTTGATTTTCTTCAAATTCCTCATTTGTCTGGCCCTCGTTAGTCTGATTTCATCTGGCTTATATGACCAGATGAATTTGAGCAGGTCAGATAATTAGATTCAACCCACACTTTGAATTGAATACCATCAATTGAAGATATAGAATACGTTACAGAATTGAGATTTTGTTTTCCAGATTTTTTGAATATCTTAAAACTGCTGCAACTACTGCCTTAAAAAAGTACAAATTTGGCTCAGCATTTGCATTCCACTTTCTTTTTCCAGATCTGTATTTTAAAAATGGCAAAATCAAAGAAACAGACAAGAAAAGAAAGGCTTAGAAAAAAGAGATTAGCAGAGAAAAAGAGATATGAAAGAATAAAAAATAATGATGCCTTATGGAAAGAAAAACAAGAGAATAATAGGCAAAACTACATACGTAGAAAGGAGGAAAAGAAACAACTACCAATAAATGAAATGAATCCTAGACAACAAAGGTTACAAAGAAAGAGATGAAGAAAGAATTACAAGTCATATTACCTAAGAAAAAAGCAAGAAAAAATAACAGCGGCCCTACTTGAACAAAATACCCCACCACAAAGTCCCAGCATTATAATGGATACTGAACTGATAGCTTTAGAAGACAACATTCATGATCCGTGTGAACCTTTGGAAAATCCGTTTTTATGCGGAGAACCGGAGTCGCCTGTACCAGGATAATCTAGGATTTTGCGCAGTATTTCTCAACAGAGCAACGACTTATCATCTCACTTAGGAATAGAATAAATCTCCTTCATGTTCTTCACTTATAACTTCCGCCGTAAGACGCACACGTTACATGAAAGATAAAGAGATAAATAATCTTAAAAAACTAATAATTAATATAAAGCGACAGAATGAACGTTATCGGAAACAACTGCATAGGCTGTTAAAGCCAAAAACAAAAGAAAGATCCCAAGCTGTAGATTTGTACAATCAAGATAAAATAGTTCCTAAAATAAAACGCATAGTAAATATGTCTAATGAAACACTGAATCATAATTTAAAATCTTTGCCTGAACTACTAATAAAAGAAGTCGAAAGGTTTTATGAAGATGATGAAAATACGCGCCTATGCTCTGGGAAGAAAGAATTTGTAGTAAGAAAAAAAATACGTAAACAAGAGCGGTACCTCAGTGATAGTCTTCTTAATTTGCATAGAAAGTTTCTCAAAAATTCAAATTTTACTGTAAGTTATTAAGCATTCTGCAAACTAAGACCTTTTTGGGTGCTGCTTCCTGATTCCCGATCACGAGAAACTTGTTTATGCAAATTGCATACCAATATGAATTTAATAGTTCAAGGATTGTACGAGAGGAAGATCTTATCAGTTAAGACCTCCCAAGATCTTCTCGCTTTACTATGTTGCGACGTGTATGATGTGGATTGTTTACATCGAACATGTTTAGCGTGCAAGAAAAAGGAAGTCTGTTATCAGGAATTTGATAATTCTATTGATATTACTTACTGGCAGTGGGAGACTAAACAAGATATGATTCAGGGTACGGAAAGAAAAATAAGAACTACTGAAAAAATTTAAAAACGAGAAGAACCTAAGAAGTGTATTGAAAAATTTGAATCAATACTGAATGAGTATTTCGTGCACTGTGGTAATATAGCTGCTCAACAAAAAGCTTTCAGAAACTTAAAAGAACATCTTCAAGAGGGTGAGTGTATTATTCACATTGATTATAGCGAAAATTATGCAGTTAAGTGTAATAAAGAAATACAGTCCTATCATTTCGGTGGTAGTCGTAAACAATTAACTTTACATACTTCGGTAATATATTTTTTGAACGATGAGAAGATACCGCAAATACAATCTTTTTGCACGGTAAGTGAATGCCTGCGCCATGACATATCAGCCGTATGGGCTCACATCGTACCAATCCTCGAATATATAGGTGAAACAAAGACAGGCATTCACACTATACATTTTATTTCTGATTCCCCATCCAGTCAGTATCGTAACAAAAAGATATTTTATTTAATTTCATGCTTGCACATATACCTGAGCTCCATCAAAACCATTACGTGGAACTACAGTGAATCTGGTCATGGAAAAGGAGCCCCAGACGGAATAGGTGCTGTTATGAAGAGAACTGCGGATCGAGCTGTCTCCCAAGGACAAGACATAAAGGGTCTAGATGATTTTTTAAATATTATGGACCAAAACTTGAAAAAAGTGAAAGTGAGAACTGTTTCTGAATATGACATAAGTGAAAAGGACTTGCTTTTCTCACCTAATGTGAAAGGTTTTCCAGGATGCATGAAAATGCATCAAATAGTCTGGAACTTGGATTCTCCTATGGTAGCAGTTCGAAAACTAAGTTGTACTGATAAAAACTGTCTGTATCATGTTGTCAATTGCAACCACATGAAGCACCTTGGTTTTTATTACTTAGAAGGCGGATGTCAGAAATCTTTAACGGTCACACCCCTAGCGAATTCGAAAAGACAATTGAGAGAAATTGGTGAATCCTTTTGGAAAATAAATAATGAAACAGACGTAAACGAAGAGATAATTCGAAAGGCTAACCGAATCAAAGGTAAACATAAAGAAAATGGCACAACTTTGTCACCAAAGAAAGATAGAATCAAATATTTAACACCAAAGACTAACCAAAAAAATACTTTAAGAGAAGAAAAAGGAAGAAGAAAGGATAAAAAAGAACAAAAAATGGAATCGGCAGAATATGTTGACTTCGATGATTTATCAGAGATAACTTTTTCAAGAGATGGTAACAAAGAATTTGGTATCGATTTAGAAAATGTTAATCCATACTTAATTGACACTGATGATGATGACGACTTGAATATTTTTTAAAACGTTTGTAGGTACGTACATCAGGTTTTCTACGATCTCGTGATTGAAATTCCTATCTAAAAATTAAGTCTGAAACATGATTATAATCATGTTTTTTTATGTTGTGTTATAAGAGTAATTTTGTAGGGAATAAGTTAATAACGGATTTTTTTAAACTATCAATTTTTAATTGCTATCGTACGCCAATGTTTAATATTATTTAATTATGTGAACCAAAAAAAATTGAAGTCATTATTTACTCATTTCTAAATAAAGTTAATTGAAAATAACAAGAAAATAACATTTATCTGTATGATTCTAATTAATATGTTATAAAAGTCTCATTTTTCTGCCTTTCTCATCATTCATCTGACTGGTTAATTCATCAGGATAACTTAATTCATAAACTACTGGAAGAAAATCAGTGTGTTCAATATAAAGTTATTACATTTTAAGACCAGGATAAACTAATATTATAATTACTATCAAATAACAAAAAAAAAATTAAAGCCAGATGAATTAGTCGAAAACCCTCGTTATCAAAGAATCACCCATTAATCAAATTTGCACACCGTGTGCAGTTTGGTCCAACTTGAGAGATAGGAATTTTTTTTTGGCCCATGAGTGACCCACAATTTTTTTTACGGGTTTAAGGATTTTTAATAGAACATGACAAAGGGTCGCCGAAAAGCCAGCACAACGTCCGCCTGACAAGCTAGTGTAGATATATATTTTTATCATACATTTGATCTTAATTAGTACACAAAACTACGCATAACAGCAAAGAGCTTTAAAATTGCTTTTTATAACTGAATGTACAGTTGCAGCATTCAACAATGTTGCTAAGTGAGAGAATTTTCCCTAGTTAGTCTCGCCATCCAATTAACAGAAGTTCCTAGAAGCAAGTTAGCATTCATTGCGCGGCAGGAGTCGAATCGAGGAAATCCTGTATTGCCATCAGGGAATGGAAAATAACTCATTAGCATTGTGTCCTGTGACGTTTTCGACAGAACCGTACAATGGAGCAGATTACAGCTTCTGTTTTTTTTTAATGTTTAATAAGCATACCTACATATGTTTAAATATATCAGACAAAAGTATATTTTTATGAAAAGTGAAAGCCAACTTTAATGAACTAAAAAAAATATTTTTTATAGTATAGGGTGTCAAACGAGCACAGTCCACCTGGTGGTAAGAGGATGCTGTCACCCATAGATATATATACATTTATGTTCGATTGAAAATCGAAATGCAAACGCGTTGTCACCCCTGAGGACCAAGAATACCTTGTTTCCGGTAAAAAGTCTCTGGAGACACTCACCATACGAAACACAGCAGCATTAAGCTGCTATTTTACGATGGTTATTCTGTGAGAGCGTGGTCCTATCCCGGTCGAGCCGAACCATTCGCGCTACAACTATAATATAGTGGCAGCATGGCTCTTCCTCAAAAAATTATAATTTCCGCACAATAGCTTTAGAAGTCGATGCTAAGACATCGTGCAAAGCTATCATGCGAAAATGATTTTATTACTTTGAATTCTTTGAAGTTGTCTTTTACTTTTTATAAAAAAAGGAAGCTTAATTTTGTGACCCTTTTGAGTGGCCTTAGAAAGAATGTCTTCTATAAAAACTTCATCAACTATTTTCCACCCTTAGGGTTGGAATTTTTTTCTAATTTATATAGGGCCGACCCTAATAGTTAATTAAAAAACATTTAAAACGTTCCACAATTAACGAAAATATTAAGTAACATACCTACAAAAAAATCATGCACTCGAATTGAGACCATCCTTGTTTTTAAGTCTGCTAAAACTCTAGTTTTAATATCCCTGTACAATATTACATAGTAACGAAAATGTCTACAAGTTAGTGCTGGTCGGGATTACTGCACCATTACAGCTCAAGCTGCGTCCCTTCATTTTGACTTATTTGTACATGTCACAATGTTAGGTGGTGTTTGATGCGTAAGATCTTGTTTTCGAATTTTTTTTTATTTTTATTTCCCAAACATGCAGGTTTACTGATTTTCCTTCACAGCCGAGTACGCGTGTGGCTGTGGAAAGAATAGGGGAGATCTACCGCCGAATAAAGTGTTCTGCCCGGGGAGCCGTCTGCTAAAACACTGCTCCGAGTGGTAGTTCGGAGCTATTTTATATATAATACTGTTTTTACGTCAAAACTTTGATAGCGTGATTTAGGCTTCGATGTGTTTTGCTTATGGCGCGCCAACAACGCTGCAACACGCGTTATAATAATTATTTGTTGTCCATACAAATACTTGTCTCGCGTGGGTATCGAATTCGTTACTTAGCTGTGAGATTATGACGTAATTTAATCTGGTGAAACTCTACATGAAAAAGGTCAAAGAAGGTCTAAAGCAAATTATCATTCAAATGGTTCAATAGACAAGAAAAATTCTTAAACATCGCTCTTCCACTTCCGCAGTTCGTTTCCAATCCTTCGACGGTTGGTCTGCAGCCCAACTGGAAAAATGGGACGCGTAAACCTTCGAATTGGCTCGTAGACGTATAAACAGTGCCATTAGCACCGCCCACGACGTGTTAATATGGAAACAGCGCCCGCTGTGCTCACGTTAGTACGTACTCACTAAACGCTCGGCGTAACTGTACAGAGAAATCAACTTAATTGACTAGGCCAGACTTTTAAATGCTAACAATGCCTAGAGTTCTTGTTAAGTTACTAAATTTGGGACGATCGCATACGGAGTCGGTTAACAAACTACACTCTAGACTCCAGCTACCAAACTAAATTCCATCTTAAAAAAGTTCCGACTGTCGGCCCGAAGTCATTAACGTTCAATTTCGCAGACTAGCTTTCAGGGTTGCTTCTTTTTTCGTGCTTAAATCTTAGTTTTATAAAAAAAAACACTGTCATAATATTAGTAAATTTAAAAGCATTGCTCGTAATATTTTATAAAAAAGAAAAAAATAGTTAGACATTTTTCGTATATCATAATTAAGGTTTATAGACATTCATTGCAGGTCCTTGTAATCGACAGTAAGTAATTGAAAGAACCATTTTGTGGAAGCAGCATATATCACGAGTTAGAACACATAACACGTAGTAGCAGATTTTGTAGATCTCGATCAAATATATCAGGACATATATTTTACACATTTGTTTAGTATTTATTATTATTGTTCTTATAATTTACAAAAACCATAGGTAAAGAGATATTTAAACTTACTTTACAGGTTTAAGATGTTAAAAATTAAGTAGTTCAGATCCGCGATATAAAATAAAATGACGTGTCTTACCTAGTTTGAAGAGAACCTCCCGCTCTTCCTCAATTGCGTGTACTATTCCTGACACTCTTTTTTTTAACTTCCCGTTGAAAATTTTCAAAAATCGGGAAGTTATTGTTTTTATCCCGTTTTTCGAAAATTGAGTTTTCATCAAATCTGACGTTTTGAGGTCGCGAGAAGCTACCCTGACAATTTTTCGATGGTGTCTGTAAGTGTGTATGTCTATGTGTTTGTGTGTGGATGTATGTAAGCCTCTTATAACTTTTGAACGCCTTTCCAAAGTGTTCCATCGAACTCAGATTTCCTATGAAATGAATTTTAACTAATTCAGACCGGTAGATTATGAGTCATCATCATCATCATTACAGCCCTTTACAAGTCCACTGCTGAACATAGGCCTCCCCCAAGGTATGTCACAAAGCACGGTCCTGAGCCACCTGCATCCATCGACTTCCTGCATGTCTTACCAGGTCGTCACTCCATCTAATGGGGGATCGCCCTACACTTCGTCTACCGGTACGAGGCTGCCACTCGAGAACCTTTTTCCCCCCAACGGTTGTCGATTCTTCGAGCTATATGGCCGGCCGATTGCCACTTCAGCTTACTAATCCGTTGGGCTATGTCGGTCACTCCGGTTCTATTGCGGATATCCTCATTTTTAAGTTTATCACGCAAAGAAACTCCGAGCATAGATCTCTCCATAGCTAGTATTATCCATAGTTATTTATTTATTTATTCAATGATGTAGTCCAAGTTTTTTTTTAATCCTATCATTCACTAAATAATCAATGCATGTTGTGATTATCTATAAAAAGAAATACAATTATAATGTGCTTAATATGTTATGAAAATGATCTTTGTATTACTATTGTAATTTCTGTTGGTAATCCTAATAAATAAATAAATAAATAGCTCGCTGAGCTACTTTGAGCGTCCTCATACGGCCAGCAGTGAAGGACTACGTCTCAGTTCCATATGTCATCACTGGCAACACGCACTGGTTGTACAACTTAGTTTTCAGGTTTTGAGGTATACCTGACGAGAAGATGTGTTGTAATTTCCCGAACGCTGCCCAGCCGAGTTAAATCCGTCGATTAACTTCTCGGCCGAAGTTGGACTTACCTAGCCGGACTATTTGTCCCAGGTAAACGTACTCGTCAACAACTTCGTGCTTAGATTATGAGTAATTTAAAAAATAAAAAATTTTAAAAACGTGTTTTTTTGGAATAACTCTTAAACGGGTTTACCGATCGATTCCAAAAACTAATCAGTTTTTAACCTTGAAAAACCACGTCGATCGCCGCAGGTCCGGTCAAAATCGGTTGATTCATTCGTGAAATATCGTTAACGAAACATTTTGAAAAATTGATTTTTTTTTAATTACTCCGATATTTCATATTCAGCGTCATAATTTGGTGAAATCTGAAACGCTTTGCATTTGAAATTAGTGGGAAATTCCAGGGATGGCCTGTAGGGTCAACCAATTTTTTAATTGCGCGGATCATAGCTAATTAAATTTTTACATCTTTAATATAAGGGATTTCCGCTACCGCCAGATTCTATTAACTACATCTCAGATTGAAAAACGCCTTTGCGTTTTGCGTATTCATTTATCATCTTGTGGCACAATGTGGGCATTTGTCGGTACAAGTAAATTTGTATTCCCATACACAGATACGCCTTGATAGCTCAGGAACCAAAGGTTTGCTGTAAATTCTACAGTACGCGTGCAACCTGGGTTCGATCCCTGTCGGCTCTAATGAAATTGTTAATAGCGATTTTAAGTGCGAATTATGACGTGCTCTTCAGTGGAGCAAACGGCGGCTTTCAGAAACAAAAACAAGAGCCCTATGCCTATGAAATCCCTAAAAAGCCCTAAATCTATGATGAATTCTTTTTATCAATTGTTTATTTAATTCATCGCTTCGTGAATTCATTGAAAAGCGTAGACACAATAAATATCACGAGTAAAAAAAAACACATTGAGCTTAAATCAGCCACCGTAAAGGCATGAAGACAGTTATTGAGGAAATGAATCAATAAATCTAGGCTAGATAGACCTGTTAAGATTAACCCGTCATCACGGGTTTTGTATTCAGAAGGCGTAAATGGAGATTGATTTGAAACACACTGTCCGGGACGGGCTTTGATATAGTGAATAATTCAAAGAATAATAATGTAATACATTATGTTTATAAACATTTTCTAGTGTAAGATTTAACGGCTTATTATGATGATTTTTGCTAACGGTGAAGAGATGATAGATCCATTTCTATAAAGAAAGAAAGAAATAAAACAGGAGATGGGCAGCAGCATGTTCTTGATAGCAAGTCAAAATAATAAAAACTGCGGTTGCCTACTCCCCTGCGAATCGTGGCAACAGTGGCAAAATCCTGTAAGGCAATCTATGGGGGAAGCCTACGTTCAGCAGGAGTACTCTTGATAGGCATGCATGCACCATACGTACGTGCGTACGCACGCACGCACGCAAGCACGTACGCATGCACGCACGCAAGCACGCACGCATGCACGCGCTTCTTACGACAGTCACGAGTCAAAAAATGTTAGTGGGTATCCTAACAACGTGCCGACGAGGTAATTTTAACAGGTAGTTAAAATAATAAAATACCATGAAATTTACGACAAACTGAGATCCTGAATCACCACAGTATCGTGTAACCAGCGTAAATTGAACCTTAAAGACAGTACTACTACTAGTAGTAATATAAGAATAATGATGGCGCTTCATCTTATTTTATTACTCTATTCAGAAACTATCGACGAGGGATTAAGACACGTCTGACTAACCCATGAATTCATTCATACGACGTCCACCTATAAGGTACGGAGTTTATGTTACATAAATTCTTAATAATAGGACTGTAGCTTTCATGAGGCAATAAAGATTCGAACTGATTATCTTGGTGATAAAAGGAAGGATTACATGTGGTAGAGCCACATTACAGTAAGCAGGAACAGTATGGATGTAGCGCGAATAGGTCGGCTCGACCGGGTAATAGAACGTTCTCACAGAATACCAGCGTAAAATAGCAGCTCAATGCTGCTGTGTTTCTTACGGTGAGGAATTGGTGACACTTCTATTTGGAAACGAGGCATTCCATCTTACTACCTCGGGAATTTTGATTCTTAATTGTGGATAAAAATGCGAAGTGATGTCTTATACTGGCTGTCTGTACCATGGTTCTAATTTACAAACGCGGTTCTAAATGTTAAGTTTGATCAGGTCGTCACTTCATGCAGCGGAAAGTCTTCCAAGACTGCGCTTATAGCAGTACAAGCCTAGAGAACCTTCCTTTCCCATCTGTTGTCGGTTCTTCTAGCTAATTAGCTGAGACATTGCCACTTTAGTCAACTAATCCGTTGGCTGCTAATCAACCTGCTGTAGGCAAATCCGCTGTACAAAGGAGGCGATGTATGACCAGCAGTGGGCCTTTACTTAATGTCCTCCGGACCGAATTTCGATCACGGCAGCCAGTCTCAACAGAGACTAGCCATCTGCGCACAGGATTATAGTGCGCGCGCATACACGCAAGCGCAGATGCACTCTATACACTCACTCTCATATTCCGATGAGACTGTAATCTGACACAACTGAAGAGAGATCAGGCGCAGGACTAACGGCTTAACGTGCTTTCAGGGGCACGAGGGGTGAAACACCGCCAACTTCCTGACGAGCCAAATTCATTCATTTGACCCGGGTCGCATCAAGGTATTGATGATCGCAATTAAAATTTATGAACATTCCGGATCAAACCTTTGACAGGATATATATAACCTGTGAATTACGGCTGACTATTTGCACAAATTGTGAATGTAAAAGTATTTCACCAATGGGCTTTCTTCTACACATTATTCAAAATAATTGTGATAACCGCTTCGATTATTCTGTAAAAGACTAATTTTTATCTTTCGAAAACATTTAAGATACAAAAAGCTCTTTATTTATTAAACTGTAAATTTTATTCAAAATGTTATATCATTAGCATACAGTAAAAGTTCAAAACATACAATAAATAAATAAAGTAGGTATTTATTTGTATTCTATCGAAATTGAATGATCTGCGCACAAAAACCGCCACCGACCAGAGTATAGTAACGTGCGATGACCGACAGGATCGAGCTGGTCTCGCAGATCACAGGATACTGAACCGAAACTTTAAATGATTCATTTGAATAATCTACCCGAATGGCTCGGTTGGTAAGATGAATCAATACTGAAATGACTCAGAATTTCTTGACAGAAAGTCGTCAATAACTGTCCCTTAATATCAGCATACGCGTTTGACGACCACTAGGCCTACGAGGAGGTCAAGTGGATCTTTAGGGACCGATAAGGATAAGAATTATAAATAAATATCCAAAACTACTAAGCAACTAAGCATAAACAAGCAGAAAGAATCTGCCGCCTTGCTTCTATTTGAGTTAACAATAACCTTAGAAGTTATTAAATTTTAGATCACGAATTAGAATCTAGAACTTATAGTACAAGCATATCTCACCATTAAGCCGCGGAATTGTAAAACAGAACATAAAGCTTTAGTTGGTTTATTTAAATCGAAGCTCAGATAAACGGCGGACTCGTAACGGTTATCCAATTATGGCGGTATACGTTGAGGGAATGCGCTCTTTTAGAACTTAGCATTCCAATGTAAGGCTTGACTGCGTAACAGTATAGTATATCACAACTTTACTATTGTTTGAAAAAAAAAATGTTTAAGAACATCAATACGTGGTAAAGACATACTGCAGCTATATTAGTAGTATAGATGTAGCAAAAAGAGCTTGGCTTGACCGGAGAAGGACTACGCTCTAACAATAGCAGCTTAACACTGCTGTGCTTCGTATGGTGACTGTAGAGAAACGAAGACCCCTTTTACTGGAAACGAGGCACTCCATCTTAGTCCTCAGGGGTGACTACGCATCTGCAGTTTAATTCTTAATTGAAGATAAATGTAGATGTCTATGGGCCAAAACATCCACTTACCTTTAGGTGGACGGTGTGCTCATTTGTCACCCTTATCCTACAAATATTAAATATATATATATATATATATATATATATATATATATTATATATTTACGTAAGCTGCCCCCTACGAGGCAATCTATGGGGTGGGCTATGTTTAGCAGTGGACATTCAAATGCTCACTGTATGTACCGTGATGTATCTCTTATCTTTGCTCGCACGTACTGAACTTATCATCAATGTAACATTCCATTTCTTTCATCGTCTCATATTCCGTTTCTACATACATAAATATATATTAATTCAATACAAAATATACACAAATTTGTTATACATCTACAGTTCAGTGTAAAGACCGATTTACACTTCGACAAGTACAGTAGCGAGTTAACTTGCGAACCTGGCGAGTTAAGTTTGAACCTCGTTTGAACGGCAATAAGCGAGTTAAGTAGCAAGTTAACGATTAAGTTGAACGGGATAGCCGGCCGAGCTATTTTTCGGCGACTTAAGTGCGAAGTGCTTTCCTCCGGCGCGTCTCCCGCCACCCGCAACTAAACTCGCCGTTCGTATAAACGAGCGAGTTTAGTTCAGTGCATAAGTTGACAGGACGCAACGTTTGCACGCCAAAACGTACAATTGTTCTTTTATAATGAAACTCGCCTCAAAGTTTGTACGATACTGAATATTGAATATTTATACGTTTTATATTGAGTTTTAATTAAAATGGAAGGAAGATATCACGTATAAATTTGTACAGGAGTATCTAGAATACGAATGTTTATATAATAGTAGAAGTTCAAATTGGAAAATTAAACCTGCTCGAGATGCTGCACTCATGAAAATTATTAAAAACTTCTTTAACAACAACCATTAATACTTCTCTGACTGGATCATTTAAGTCTTGACATAACCCTAGAACCATCTTAAACGAAAACCAGAAAAATTCTGTAGTCTTGAAACGTCATACTCTAACAAACTCTATGAACTAATGTCCTTAACTAAACTCGCCACGAAGACATTGTTTGAACGCTACTGCCCACTTAACTGTTTACTGTCAACTGCCTTGTAACTAAACTCGCTACTGTACTTGTCGAAGTGTAAATCGGTCTTTACGGACTGTGACAAACGAAGCGCAACTTATACGTACGTGCAATATTTTCCAGACCGCGACTTCGCAAGGTCACGGAGTAGTCTGTCACGCGTTCCTTCATTTACGGTGAGGATTACGTGGTAAGTGAAAGCGGGAACACGCAAACAAAAGTAGAATATTCACAAGGAATTTAGAGCCGTGTAAAACTAACTCCTTGAGTCAGCACCGATGAACTTCATTCATTACTTCCTCTGTTAAACATAGATAATAGCCTGCCGATAGATAGCCTCATAGGGGTATATTTGCCATAGTTGCTACGCTTGTTAATCCTAATTTTAAGCGCCGATTCATCATGAACATAACGATGATAGAAAATATTTTCAAAAAGTAATTTGTAAAACAACTGTACCCGCTACTTATAGTCGCCGGTGGTGACATGAGGGCTGGTTCTGTTGTCACTCAAAGTCTAAGTATATTCAGCCAGGAAACGCAGCCCCCATTCTTGGCATCACACTGCAGGTAGTAGGACTGTATATCTAGCGACTTGCTTTTTATTTGCATTTAGATTTCTTATGTGTAGTCACGCTGCAGCTATATTATGGTTGTAGCACGAATGGGTCGGTTCGACCCGGGAAGGATCACGCTCTCACAAAATACCAGCGCAAAATAGTAGCTTAGTACTGCTGTTTAACGTATGGTGAGTGTACAGATCCGGAGACTCTTTTTAGTGGAAACGAGGCATTCCATTTTATTACTCAAGGGTGACAACGCATTTGCATGTTGATTTATAATCGAGGATAAATGGAGAACTCTATAGGCCACAGTATCCACTTACCTTCAGGTGGACTGTGTGCTCGTTTGTCACCCTTATTATTTAAAAAAAAAGGATATTTTAAGGATGCAGGGTTTTTTATAATAATCGTCAATGAACATTGATTTTACCAATTTAACTATTTCACAAAAAAATCTTCATGTTTTGGGTAAAATTCTAGATGACAGCCTAGATCACTCTTTGCATTGCCCTCTATCTGTTCATGAAGTTTCATCACAATCTGCTCAGCCACTTCGAAGATTGGCCTGGACAGACAGACACACAAATATTTTACAAATCTATACATGTCTAAATGGCAAACAGCCCCCTGAACTCAATAAAACGGAGACCTCAATTTTATTCGTACGTATGGAAGATAGGCAGATAGTTAATGTATATTTTACGTTATTGCATTTAAAAATAATAGATATGATCGATACAAGCCGATAATTCATATTATACACGTCATTAAAATAATTAACAAAAGTATAATGGAAAAAAATATGAAACATATAAATAATACTAAAATTACAGCATAAAAGTTTCATCGTAATATAGTCGCAATAAACAAAACTAATTTTTGTTTTTCTTATTGTACATTAAACATATGAAGTTAATATTAAATAATCTCTTAATAAATATAATATATAAATCATTACTATATTAATTTGACTAATAAAATCATACACAGTCATACAATAATAGATTTCAAATTCAATTTATTTAATCCCGTACGTCGACGGCTCGGTTGCTTTATGAACACCGGTTAATGAAAACGATATAAGTAAAATTGTAATGATATTAAAAAATTAAAATTCAGAAAGTTATGATGGCAGATGTACCTACAAATGTTATGAAAGCTAGCATAATTCAAATTATTTTAGATACTAGCCTATTTAGTTCATTTGTCAATGGAATCTAGCACTTTTGCAAAAGAATTTAAGGCTTCTGTTGAAAAACCCTTATAAAAAAGGAGAAAAAACACAAATTAAATATTACCGTCCAGTGACATTGGTACCTATATTACCTTGGTATATATTATATACCAAGTGTGGCAACTATGGCAAAATCTCCCCTATGAGGCAATATATGGCATGTCTTCAGCAGTGGACTTGAAAAGGCTTTAACGGTACCGGTAACGGTTTCATTTTTTTGTAGGATAGTGACAAACGAGCACACAGTCCACCTGATGGTAAGTGGTTGCTGTAGCCCATAGAATCTACATCTATCTTCGATTACGAATCAAAATGCAGATGCGTTGTCACCCGTGAGGACTAAGATGGAACGCCTCGTTTCCAGTTAAAAGGGTCTCCGGTTCTCTACACTCACCACACGAAACACAGCAGCTATAAGCTACTATTTGACGCCGGTATTCTGTGAGAGCGTGGTCCTTCCCCGGTCGAGCCGACCCATTCGTGCTGCAACTATACTACTAAAATAACTGCAGCATGGCTCTACCACGTATAAATACGTAGTAATAATACATAGTAATGATTTACACAAATTATACTTCAAAGAAAATAAAACGGCAGCATACAATATCGTGACGGCTTACTTTAGTATTAAAATTATCTGTTTACCCCACACTAGACCAGGCCTGTCCGGTGGCGGTCTGACAATAATTTCACCAAAAGTGAAGCCGCCTAGAATGTTACTTTACAAAACTCATAAAAATTATATTCAATTTAAAAATACTTCAAGTTTCTCTCTCAATTTTTACTAAATTACAATAGAAAGAGACAGGTAATGCGATAATTAAATACTTAATCTATGTAAGTAGGCGATAATCAGCGATTACAAGGCCGTAACTAACTAACTATACCTTAAAATGCAAGGTTTTACCCATTACCGGTATTAAGTATTTGTTAAGTTAAAAAAATATTAAGTATGAGATTAGGTTTTAATATTTAAAAAAATTATTAAGAATCTTACGGTGCTGTGGCTCATATTGGTCTGTAACTTATAGGTCCAATGTTTAAATGGGACTACAATCAAAAAACAGTATGTCAACACGTTCAGCATGTCATAAAAAGCGACTAATGTGATATAGGATTTGTGATTAGGTAGGCGATGAGCAAGCCTATCACCACAGTTTAAAGACCTTACAGTTGGGAAACCAATGCACTTGTGCAGAGCAACGGTGGGGCCCTTGCGTCCAGGGTGCAGCGAGACCTTGTGCCAACGCACTCCAGTAAGTCTACTATACAATACACGCGGTTGGCGATAGCACATTTTATACATAGTAGTTAAAGATATTAATAGTTAATTCGCAACCATCCGGTTAAATAAATACAATGATGTGTCTTACCTGTATTGAAGAGCACCTCCCGCCTTCCCTTAATTGCGTGCACTAATCCCGTCACCACTAATCCCAGCACCACTACTCCCGGCACCACTATAATACTTACTTAACTAATTTTAAGTGCCGTTTTCGAAAAATATAATATCTATAATTGTGAATTACTGTTATAGTTATATGAGTTTCTAAGTAAAGTTCAATACAAATATCCGCCATGCTTATGTCTCCCTCATTTTTTTGAATACACTACATAATTAAATTCAACAATCGAGAATTGAAAATATCTGTAGAAAAAGTGTCACGAAAATATTTTGTAGTGAGTATTATATATCCAAAATTATTTTATTTCCATTTTGGTGACAACCCCTAGCATAAACCCCGCTGGCCGCGTAAATACCTTACACGGGTGGCGGCATCGCCTGACATAAAGGCGCTTCACAACTTATAGGTCCAATGTTTAAATTGGACTACAATCAAAAATGTAAGGTCTTTAAACTGTGGTATCACTTCTTTCACGATTTTCCATTTAAATTAAAATTTTTAGCTAAATTTAGTTGGGGTAACTCGACTTTACCACCCTCGGCGTGAAGAAACATACGTTATGTATGTGTCGCTGTATCCAACACAAACCGTAAATCAATTGTGTACATAAAATTAAGTTTTTGTATGATGTAGTTAACTTATAGACCGCTATAAGGTATTGAGCATTTTTAACAAAATTCATCCATTCTATACACGTGTCAATCGTGAATAATTCGTTCATTTGACCCGGGTCGCATCAAAGTATTGATGATTGCAATTACATTTTAAACGATTGACAGGATTTACGACCATAGAGTATAGTAATGTCCGAAGACCGACATTACCGAGCGGGTCCCACACATCATAGAGTACTGAAATACGAAAAGATCCATTAGAATGATCGACCCGGATGACCCGATTCGTAAGACGAATGAATACCATAATGATCAGATCAATAGAAACTAATTAATGACACATATCTAACCCACTCCTATCTTACACTTGGTATAGTGTAAGTTCTCGACATATGTTAAAACCGTAATAAGTAGAGTATTACTAAACTACGTCTATATTACTAATCTACGTCGTTTGTCACGATCATGCACAAACTTAAAAATTGTTGGATCAGCCGGTGAGGCGTTGCTTCTTAACTGTTTTTATAATTTCGTATTTCGTTTGTAATCATAACGGTAATTATAGCGCCGACCGTCTAGAGGTTTTGTGTTCAGCTTCGTTGATCTGATGAACTGCGGCGTAACTACAGGGTTCGAAGCTAACACCATTTTTTTTATAGAATAAGGCTGACAAACGAACACACAGTACATCTGATGTTAAGGAGATGCTGTGGCCAACATATATATCTACAACTATCATCGATTAAGAATCAGAATGCAGATGCGTTGTTACCCCTGAAGATCAAGATGGAATGGATCCCTTGCTGGAAACGAGGCATTCCATCTTTGTGTCGTACTCATGAAGGTAAGTAGCTACAGCAGCTCAAGGACAAATGCAACGTTAAGACAGTGTGATTTACCATCGAAGGCTTCATCACAGCTTTCCTGATGGGTTTGAAATCAGGCACTATCTTGAGGGAATAAGGGTGACAAATGAACACATAGTCCACCTAATCTTACGTGGATATTGTGGGTCATAAACCACATATATATTCGATTACGAATCAAAATGCAGATTGTCACTCCTGAATGCCTCGTTTCCAGTAAAAAGGGTCTCCGATTCTCTACACTCACCGTACGAAATACAGCAGCATTAAGGTGCTATTTTACGCTGGTATTCTGTGAGTGTTGTCGTATCCCGCTCGAACCAACCTCAACGTGTAAATTCATCAATATCATATAATATATTTACTAAAACCATGATGTAAAAAGAAAATTAAAGTATTTAGAATTTTAGGGGTTTTAGGGGTGACAAAGCATCAGCATTTTGATTCTTATTTGAGGATAGTTGTCACACTTCTATAGATACTCAGTCTCAATTTATTGAACAATCTAGAAAAAATATATCTGTTTACACACTCTTCGCTCACTTAGCGGTCAGCCATCGCAGTCTGTTTCTCCAGATTATACTTCGTGTAGAGGCGAAACACTTGTCGTATATTCGACGGTGTTAGTTTTATTCTAGTGTAGTGTTGTTGGTAGTAGTGGCAACGGAGATAGTGCGCGCAGTTGAGGGAGGGCGAGAGGTGCTCTTCAAACTAGGTAAGGCAAATCATTTTTAACGGATCCTAGCTAATTATTTTTGACACATATACATATGAATAAATATTAAGTGTCTGTTTGCAGTACTGGAAAAAATAATTTAATGAATAGTGGCGATGAACATCTTCTCAGCGGAACTAGAGCTAATTTTTTTTGTAGAATAAGGGTGATGACGAACGAACATACGGCGTACCTTATGTTTAGTGTATGCTTTGGTCCATAGACATCTACATTTATCATTTACACGCTATATTATGTTTAGAGCCACGCTGCAGCTATATTATGGTTTTAACACGAATGGGTCGGCTCGACCGGAGAAGGGCCACGCTCTCACAGAATACCAGCGCAAAATAGCAGCTTAATGCTGCTGTGTTTCGAATAGTGTCGAGAACCGGAGTTCCTTTTATTGGAAACGAGACATTCCATCTTAGTCCTCAGTAATGACAATGCATTTGCAATTTGATTCTTAATCGAGCTTAAATGTAGATGTCTATAGACCACAGCATCCACATACTCGGTACTGGGTGCTCGTTTGTTACCCTTATTCTATAAAAAAAAAGCTCAGGGGGTTATTTGCCCCTGGTAACTAAATGAAATGATATTAAGACATAATAACCATTTAGTTTTAAATTATCTGTCTGCCTGTCCGTTTAGAATGGCTGAAACAATCGAGATGTAACTTTACAAGATAGCGAACAATACACGGAAGGGTCTATGGTATGCTATATTTTATCCCAAAAACGTGAACAAAAATAAATAATACCTGATCAACTTAAATCTAAATAACGTTAATAACCAGACGAAACCGGGCGTGATCGCTAGTCTTTAATACATCTAACGGATATTCGCAAAGTAACACCTGATTGTATTAACACAAACCATCGAAGTAACTCGGTTAAAGAGTTAACTAAATCGCCATGTCACCATTCACAGGAGCCCACGACTACGATGTTATAATCTTAATTTATTTATAATACCGTCTGAACCTGCGACCGGGCGAGTGTTCAATTGAAAGAGCATTACATCGCCTTACGAATAATGACGACGATTCAAGCGGATACCGCAAATCATTCCGATCATAGATTTTCACAGAGCAATTTTCCAAAGTGTGCCACGCGTAGAGACAGTTCTCAAACTTACATACATTACGGTGAGTACACACTGTGGCGTTGAATAAAACTAATTTTACCGATTTTATCGCTTTTTATGTTAACTTTAATTTTGATTTTATATTTATAGAAGAAGGGGCAAACGAGCATGGGGCTCACCTGATGGTAAGTGTCGACAGCCGCTCATGAACAACCGCAACACCAGGGCAATTGCAAGGGCGTTGCAGGCTCTTGCAATTGCCCTTGTGCTGGTGTCAAAAAGGAATAGGCTCGTTTCTTACAGGTGCCTAAGTCGTATAGGTCCGAAAAATTGCCGGTGACATACGAACCTACAAAGCAGTCGTGCGCGAAATTAAGGTAAGCTTCGTTAACTATGACATTAGGACGTCAAACATCAGTCCCCCCAGTAATTGTGGATGCTGTAAACGTAGGAAATTAAGAAAAAGTTAAATTAAACGCCATAAAATCTGGTAAATTAGTTTCATTCCAAGTGTAGTATTCGATAAATATAAGAAACTGACTGCAACCCGCTCGCTTCGCTGGGCCCACGATAATATACGATAATAACGTAGATATAAAATATAAAGATATTTTTTTGATGACACTGTCGTCAAATTCGTTCTAAGTAGGCGTCTCCATTTTGGCGTTTCTCAAGAAAATATTTTTTCTCTACCGTTGGAGCTCGTATTATCGTCTCTATTTCGTTCCTATCAACTAGTTTTCACAGCTTTCTCTACCAGCTATCAAATTGAACTGAGTTTAATTAGCGTAGCGACGCCGTGTAGTTGCGGCGTAAAGACATCCACCACCCCACAACATGTCGTGGCCCTCGTAATAACCGACATAATGAAGAAGGAACTAAGCAAAGGAAAACAGATAGGCTGCAGTAAGTTGCTGGTAACAACTTAATATTAATATATAAAAAAATCGGTTGCTATTCCGCCTGCCAAGCGAAATAACTATGGCTAATACATATATATATATATATTTTTTTTTTTTTACTTATGTACCTTTAGTGTGCATCCACCTTTACCTCAGACTACAGAAGCGCCGCCATTTCTCCATACATCGCTTTAACCTCGAAAATTATCGAGTAGTGAATAATTCCAGCTAATTATACTTCATACGCGACCGGCAGACCGTTATAGGTACGTTAAGTTGGCTACCGCGGTTCATTGTGATACATTGGACGCACTATGACGACCGCCTGTTGCTACCAGCACTGTCCTAGCTAATACACGAATAGGCAAGTAGTGTAAAGTGACTGCCTCGTTGGTCTAGCGGTTGTAGTAGTGCGACTGCTGATCATTTGGTCCCGGGTTCAAATCCCGGGTCGGGCCCAATAATATCAGTTAGCTGCCCGGAATTAGGAAGTTGGCGGTGTCTCACCCCCGTGCCTCGGAAAGGACGTAAAGCCGTTGGTCTCTCTCTCTCCATTCGTGTCGCTTTACCGGACCATGAGAGTAAGAGAATAAAGAGTGCACCTGTGCTTGCGCATGCATACACTTGGGCACTATAATCCTGTCCTGCCCCGATAGCTAGTTTCCGTTGAGGCTGCACGCCGTGATCGAAATTCTTAGTGGATATTCTTACGTCGGCAGTACAAAGCAAAGCCGCAGATTTCTCAAATTTATATCGAACCCTTAACCGTGTAGTGGTGGTGTAAAAATCCCCATATAGTCCCGTAGGTTCTTCAGAAGCGATACAGGGAAACAAAATAAGATATGGGCAACAGCGTCTTTCTAAAAACAACTAAAAACAAAAATAACACTTCGGTTGCCAACCCGTCTGCCAAGCGTGGCAACTATGATAAATATCCCCCTACGAGCCAATCTGTGGGGTAGGCCGAAGTTCAGGGAACTTTTGATAGGTCATAACGGCAAATATCGGATCCTTGTCGATCCAGAGCCAACGTATAAGATCTTCGTTGCAAAGGTCGCTCACAGTCGCTACGCACCGTTACGGTTACGGCGGGGTATTTGGGTCGCCTCCAACGCACTATGCGACAGGGTGTGGTCTTACTTATAGCGGGTAAACTCTTGTCATCGACAAATATTCTACAGTAGTGTAAATACACCAAGGTCTGCTGGTACTTACTACGAATGGCGGGAAAAATAGTTCATTTTAGATGAGATGCACCAATCGTTTACTTTAAGTAAAATACAGCTCCTAAACTTTTTTTTTGAAAGAATAAGGGTGACAAGCGCGCACACCACAGTCCACCTGATGTCAAGTGGATGTTGTGGCCCATAGACATCAACATTTATCTTCAATTAAGAATCATAACGCAGATGCGTTGTCACCTCTGAGGACTAAGATGCAATGCTTCGTTTCCAGTAAAAAAGGGTTTCCGGATCTCTACACTTACCATACAAAACACAGCAGTAATAAGCTGCTATTTTACGCCGGTATTCTGTGAGCGCGTAGTCTCTCCCGGATCGAATCGACCTATTCATGCTACAACCGGTGGGTTGCTCTACTTTTTTTTTTTTGCTTTTTTCCCGGTTTTGGGTTTTCCGTGCACAGGGATATGACTCTTTCCCCGTTCTCCAAATTGTCCAGGTTTATTCCAAGTAGGATAGTATTTGCGTTACAGCCTATTAAAGTCCACTGCTGAACTTAGTTCTCCCCCCTAGATTGCCTCATAAGGCGGATATTTGCCACAGTTCCCACGCTTGGCAAGCGGTTTGGCAACCGAAGCTACATTTTCATTTTTAGTAAAGATTTTAGGATAACTTTTCTGCCCATCTCTTGGTATGTAGTATTGGCGTAAATTTATGAAATCATGACTACGACTAAAACCAGACATAAACTTAATGAATATTTTGGTTTTGATGTCTTTTTGTTTCCATAAAATTTATTTTCGAAATGCTAATTTTCGGATGGTTACAAGTTCCAATGTTTGTTAAAGGGAAATTAATCTTTTATATTTTTTTAAAAGTTACACAAGGATTTTCTCCTGTATCATGGATGGAGTTAATATACATTAATTACGCAAGGAAAAACATCATCATGCAAGAACAAATACTTGCTCCGAGCGAGATTCCAACCCGCGGCCCCCAGCACTGCGACGCAACTTAGCGCTACCGCACCACGTAGCCGTCAAATCTTTTATTGGCCCGTTTCAAAATGAGCTTAGCTTGTGAGATAAATAATTGTGCCTCCGCAATCCGTAGACCAGACCGTATTCTGTTGAAGCAAATAAAAATTATAAACATTCAAGGTTTAACTTCTGTACGGTATTATTTTGGTAATACGAGTACATACGAATGACAGCAAACAATTAAAATTCGCGCCATAAGTGTTAGCAATGTTTGAGAACGATGGCAGGTTTAACCGTGCCTGCGACAGCTACTCCGTAGTAAGTTGGTAATAATTCAGTATATGGTAATGTAGATAAAACTAGTCTCATGGCCCCGCGAGCGTTTATGACTCGGACTAGCGGTGAAGAACAGTAATCTAGGATGTGACGTGAACGCGACATATCGGCCACAGAATGTGTCGGGTTTTATACGCGTGTGTGACGAGCCTTATGCCGCTTCATTTAACGAGTTTTTTTTTTAAATTATTAAGCCAGTTCTTGACCACAACCTTACCTTACCTTACCTGGCGATAAATGGTAGATGGTAAATCGCACTACTCGTATTTAGCGTAACAAAAGTCTATTCACTCTTACCTTGATGACGTCCAGATTGTATTCGCACGGAAAAACACGCCGGCAAATTATTTTAATTCTTTGCAGTACGCACAAAAGATGAAGCAAACCGTTTGGTTCTAATGCGTGTGTGCCATCTATGGGCTGTGTAAATCTTTACTGCAAATATTCAAAAAACTCACATGTGAGAGGTTAGGGTTCACCAAGATCGCCTCATTTACAGTTTCTAATATACAGTCACTTAGGGAATACCTTAATAAAAAGTAATACGATAATATCCGATCCGGAATTTGGTAGCCTAAATTATCATCAAAATCTATGTTTCGAGATGTGAATTTCGCCGCCGCAGTAAAACATAATGATGGGTTCTGACCAAATCATTCATGCTCTCAAAAATAAGGCGTATACAACTTGCTTACTCTATGCCCGAATTTTGAAAACGGAACACCAATACGACAGGTCACGCATAAAGTTTATAATAGTTTTTTTTTGTAAGAGGCAATGGCCAGTTATGATTTACATAAAAAATATTCTGATTTCAAATTTTCCTCCACATGATTTACGACCTTGATTTATATAGTTACCTCTACCACGTTTCACTAAAAAAATGGACTTACGTCGGAAACACTGTCGCGCGAAGAGTACGAACCCTTTAATAGACGTCAATGGTATTTATGGATAAAGGCCCTTCTAAAGCAATCGTGTACCGTTGGTATAACAAACGTGAGCGCGGTCGACTAACTTTAAAAGATACTTTGACGGCTTTTAGTGAAGAAATCGTGTTATCAGTGAAAGATTTTGATGAAGAGAACAGGCGTATTACGCCGGAAATCGAAGCTCCGTGGGTTACTTGCTTCATCATGACAAGGTGCCCGCGCGCTATAACTCAATACGTGGTACTTCCTGGACAGCACACCGGTTAAAATTTTGGGTCACCCTTCTGTAAGGAGCCCCGATTTAGCACATTGTTTGACTTCTTTTTACTCCCTATAATTGAAAATATTACCAGAAGGGGATACAGTTTTCTTTGCCGGAATATGTGCTAGCAGTGTTCAGACAAGTAATAGAAAAGGTATCTGAAGCGGACTGGAAAGAATGTTTCGTAGGTATATGGATGTAAAGGAGGCGAGTGAGGTGTGGCAGGGTGCTAAATGGATGTCCGTAGTCTCTGCCTAACCCTCTGGGGGACAAGCGTGAGTGTTTATGTAGGTTTATTTTATATAACCCTCTTAGAAATAAGAGAAAGTATGTGCCCAGTAATGAGACAGATATAGCAAGGACTAGTAATTGGAGACAAGACGCGGTATCAAATGTGAGAGAGACATTTGATTCTAAGGCACTTCGCACGTTAATATGGGATATCCTCCGGCTACGAGATGGACTCATGTCTTTACGTGACTGTTGAGGCTTCAGAATGAGTATAATAAGAAAAATTACAAACCATTTAATATAATCTCCGTATCGGCGTACCTGTAAATAAAACGAAAACCAATTAATTCCATTTCTACAGAAGTGTCTACGGTCAAAGGCAACCTTTTTGCGTGTCTCAGTTCACGAACAGTTAAAAACTTAACGAGCAAAAACTATACCTACTACAAGAAAACGGGAGCGGGTCAGTCGTGTCACTAGCTAGCCGACAGGGATGTACAAATTACAAAAAGTATCGATAACTATTTTTTAAGAATTTTAGCAATGTTGTGTATAAATGAGAGGTAAAACTTATATAAAAAAATAGCAGCTCCCGAAACAAAAACAGCTGATGATCTTCGCAACACACTCATCACTGCCACAGACACACAAATATAGACACACGCAAAAAACTTATAACACCCGTCTGTTTACATCAGGGTTTAAAAACAGACTATAAGACATTCAAAGCTTTGACAAGGCGAAAAATAAAAACAAATTAGTACAGGTGTCCAAGGGTACTTGTTCGCTCGATCTTTAAGCTTCACTGACCATACCTTCGTAAGTAGCCTAATAACTATCAGACTGGCAAAGATAAAGTATTTCATTCAGTTTTGTAACTTTATAGGCATGGCATAAAAAGTATTACAAGCGTCTTTCAATTATTTTGAATACTGTATTTTATAGTAATTTTTAGATAGGCTTGCTAAGGAAGCCCGGAACTCACCAGTTCTTTTTCACAATATACTGATTTTGACATAGAAACTTAAATATGGTTAATACAAGGTTATGTAATTTTACATATTATGGCGAAATACTCATCTTTGAGTATTTCGCCATAGTGTTTAATAGTGTTCTACGCAATTTGAATATGTCGTTAAGTCTCCTGGTGCTACAGTCACATTGACTTTAAGAGATAGAGATAGTACGAGACTTAACGACATCTTAAAATAGAGAAGCATTTGAGAGTTTGGGCATCAAACCTATGGATGGTCTCCCTGACGACGTCCCGACAAAATAAAATTCCAATTTAGATTAACGAATGTTTATAATAATCCAATATGCTTAGAAAACTCAATCAGATATTTTTTTATTATTATAAACCATTGCTTAACTACTATCCCATCCAATACTAAGTGGTGATGCGGTCAAAGACGTCGATATCGAAGACTAATAAAAGCCTATTTATTCTAGTTGCTCCGCTAATTTTTATTTCAAAAGCATTATATCATTGACACAAAGGAATAAATAACTTACACTATTTAAAAATCGATATATTAAAATCTACACATTGACAACACTACTTCGTTCCAGTTATCAATTCAGATTAATTGATATAACAAGATTGAACGTTCGCAGCCATACATCACACGAAATCAGATCGTCACGCCTCTCTTTCGACCGTCGTAAAACAAAAAGAGATGAATGCAGTACGCTGTCGGTGTCAGTGATAGATTAAGCGAAATTTTAGTAGCATTCCTGTCATACCAGTTAACTAGACGTCATGTCACCGACTGATTTAAATATAACGTACAATTTAAAGTAAGGTAACACTAGTTTGTAACCTGTGTCTACCATACTGATACTGAAGTTAAAAGTTAAATTTACATCATACATATAATAGTCTACGTCCCACTGCTGTGCACAGGCTATCTCTCATCTCTGAGAGGGTTTAGGGCAAGGCAGTGTCCGCCGCGCTGCATCAGAGCCGCGGTAGCTCAGGTGGTCAGCGCTCGCTGTAAATTTCACAGTACGCGTGCAACTCTGATTCGATCCCCGCCGGCACCTATAAATTGTTAATTTCGCATTTTAAGTGTTGATTTTACCAAACCCTCGGCGGTGAAGGAATTATTAATACGTATGCGTCATAGAAATTTGACTCTACTCACGAAAGAAGACTTCTTTCGTGAAAAATCGGCGCCAGTCTTCGCGAAATTTAACGCAAGATATTGGTGTATTATGGAGTCGACCCGGTCATACCCATGCTTATATCGGTTTGTGCAAGGGCTCTACAGGCGGATGTTATGTGTTGTATGTTTTCAGGGTTAGAGTGGCAATGTCTGCAAGTATCAGTGGGGAGGTTAGGTGCATTAGTTGTCCTAATTCCAAACTTTAGATTTTAGTTCGATATTTTCCGCCTAACTTATTTAAAAAAAAATTGAATCAAGTTTAAACCTAATGTAGTACTAATTACATGCTTTTTGTAATAAGCGGGGTATAGTTTAAGGTAAAAAACTTTTAAAAATGTATTTAAATATCATATTTGGTTTTAAGCACAGAAGGACTACTTCATACGACCAGAATCTGTACCACCAGTGTATATATTGAATAAATAAGTAAGTAACCACCGGAACTAAAACCTACAGAGTAAAAGTAACACATTGACTGCTTCGTAGCGCAGTGGCTAAGCAATGAGGGCCGCGGGTTCGGGTCCTGTACAGTACAAGTATTAGTATGGCCTATAAATAATTGTTACGAGTCCGATTGTTTGTCCTTGTGCAATTTATGTTTGTAAATTGCCTCCACGAAACATATAAAAATCCTTGTGCGTTTAAAAAAAAAGAGAAGTAAGTAAGTATTACGATGTCTTATATTTACCCGTAAACTACAGAAGTAAGCAAAATGTAAATTGATCTTGCTTAGCAGTCAGAAATTAAAAACTGATAATTCATTATCATGGTGTAGTGGTGGTGTAAGAATATCCACTACCACATGTCATCCCGTGGGTGTCGTAAGAGGCGACAGAGGGCAACAAGATATGGGCTTTACACACAGACCATCCCTGGGTAGTCTGTGGCTTTACGTGGTAGAGCCATGATGCAGTTATACTAGTAGTATAGTTGTAGCACGAATGGGTCGGCTCGACTGGGGAAGGACCACGTTCCCACAGAATTCAACGCATGACAACGTGTGACAACGCATCTGCATTTTGATTCGTAATCGAGGATAGATGTAGATGTCTGTGGGCCACAGCAACCACTTGCCATGAGGTGGACTGTGTGCTCGCTCGTCACCCTATCCGATATATTAAAAAAAGGGCAGCAGCATCTTACCAATAACTTAAAATTCTTAAAAAAAGCCGGCCTTCCAAACGTGGCAGCAACGATGGCAAAATCTTAATAACGAGGCACTCTATATCCTATATTTTGTAGTTAACTGTTACAGGTTTTAATGGATAAATAGATGGATCTCCGTATTTTAGTTGAAGGCTATGAGAAAAGCCAAAGCATATTTCTGTAAATGCATCAATTATCGAGGTAACTGTGTAATCTGGCGCTAGATCCTAGATAGTAGGAGATGTTATCTTTGTTTCTAATTTCGATTGCTCGTGGGAAGCTGCGCTTCGACCTTGCTTACTTACATAATAACATTATTATTACAGTTTTTTTTTTGCTTTTAATTCACAGCTAAAGATTTTAAGATTATGATACGATATATAATCATGTTAACGTCTTTTAATGCCTTCAATGTAAAAACGAAAAGGAGTTCTTCTACAGTTCCCATCATAACGCTTTAGCTATAGTCACTACACTAGGCACGCAAACTTATATCGTGAGAGCCATATATGTATGTAGATTATTTGAATTAAAAAAATTTCTTGCCCCCCTGATTTTTATCATCATCATAATCATTACAGCCTATCACAAGTCTACTGTTGAACATAAACCTCAAGAGTGTACATGTGTTGTCATCCTTGAGAACTAAGATGGAATGATGAATGTTGTTTCCAGAAAAAAGAGTCTCCTGCAATTTTACGCTGGTACTCTGTTAGAATTAACATCCCGTTTTATAAACAACCAGGAATAAAACCCCGGCCGAACCGAACTATTTGAGCTACAACCATAATATTGATACAGCTTGACTCTTCCACTTAAAAAACTTTGCCTTTCACAAGGAATGCCACAAAGCACGATCCTTGGCCACCTGCATCCATGAGCTTCCTGCATCACTCAATTCGTTTACTGGTACGAGGCTGCCACTCGAGAAGCTTTCTTTACCTTTTTATTTTTAATCTTTAAATATTAAATATGTATTAATATTTATAGTTCATAAAAGATAGCTTGACCTCTGCGACAGCTGTCAGTAAAAATCACGCCTATGAAGTCCTGAATTTCTTAGTGCATAAAGTGCCTATGTCATGCATTACGCGCATGCGGCATGCGCGTAAGCTTGGTTCCTGCGGAGCGACAGGAACCAAGCTTACGCGCCGATATTTTAGGTAATTTCTTTTTACAGTGAAAATAATGATATTTTAAAAAAAGTAAATAACATAAGCACTGCTTTATAGTTAGTTCAGTTAGTATACAAAGTTTCATGATCTTATTTAAAGTATTTTATGAATAACAGCGGTTTATTGTTCAGTTTGGAGGTAACTTTGGATTTTTTTTTCTATTGAGAAAATTTTACGGAATCGTGTTTTCGTCTAACATAAACCTTAACATTAATCCTCAACTTTACCATATATTTATTTCAAAATTAATGCTGCAATACTTTCGGCATAACGGAGGATCTTGCTAAGCAATTTGAGGTTATATTTCCCCTTAAAGCCCTTAAAAATACCACATATAAAGTATATTTCCCCAGCGTCGCGTCTACGTTTAATTGCATCTAGTGTGTCTCAACACTGCGTTTCATACCTTCACCATACTGCGTTGAATTACTTTATCATATATTACAACAGATTATTCGAGGCACGTACAAGCTTGCGGCACGGTTAGCGTAATAGTGCCTGCTCCGGGAGTCGACCCACAAACGAGAAGACGCGATACAAACCCGCGACTATTAAGCCAATTACGAAGTGGCGGCTGGCTCCGACAAAAACCCGACAATCGCACACGCTATGTATGCTAGTAGGTTGCCATTTCAGCTAAAAATACGGGATATGTTGATAAGCGTATGATTTAATCACAGCCACTGCTAGAAGAATGTCTGAGGTACTTAAAAAAATGAAATATTTTTTTATAGGATAGGGTGATAAACGAGCACGCAGTTCACCTGATACGGGCTTATAGACATTTACATCTATCCTCGATTACGAATCAAAATGCAGATGCGTTGTCACCCGTGAGGACTAAGATGGAATGCCTCGTTTTCAGTAAAAAGGGTCTACGGTTCTCTACACTCACCATACGAAACACAGCAGCATTAAGCTACTATTTCACGCTGGTATTCTGTGAGAGCGTGGTAATTCCCCGGTAGAGCCGACCCATTCGTGCTACAACTATACTACTAATATAACTGCAACATGGGTCTACCACGTAATTAAAGATCCAACCTTACATTAGTTGGATATTTGTTTACCGTGGTAAATCCTCCGTTACACCCCATTGCTGAATATAGGCCTCCCCCACAGAAGGGGCTTCTCTCATAGGAAGGACGTTTGCCTTAGTTTAGAAGCTTGGCGAGCCGCATTTGCAACCACAGTTTTTTATTTATTTATTTTTGTTGTTATTAGGAAAATGCTGCGCTCATATTCTAGTTTGTTGCCCTCTGTCGCCTCTTACGACACCCATGGGACGATATGGAGTAGTGGATATTCTAACACCGCTACTACACTGTCATGTAGAGCCCACGCTTCAGCTAAATTATATTAGGCTTGCAGTAATAACGGGTACGCAGAATATCATAATACTGCTGTGTTTTGTATATTGAGTAAAGAATCATACATATATACATAAACACTCACGCCTGTCACCCAGAGGGGTAGGCAAATACTACAGACTTCCATTTGGCACGATCCTGACACACCTCTCTCGCCTCCTTCACATCCATACACCTACGCATACATGCTCGTCGGTTAAGGGTACTCCTAATTTGGCCCGTTTTCAATAAATCGCCAATTTGGTCGATAAATTTTCGCCTGGGACGTCCCTTTCCGACTCTGCCATTCACTTCTGCAACATAAATTTTCTTTGTCACTCTTTCCTCATTCATTCTTTCCACATGACCAAACCACCGAAGCATTCCTTTCTTAATCCTGGTCACAACATCATCTTGCAAACCACACTCTTCTCTTATCATACAATTTCTTACCCTGTCATTCAGATTCAGCCCTAACATACTCCTTAAGGACCGCATTTCTACTGCGTTCATTCTACTCTCGTGCTTCTTCTGCCAAACCCAACTTTCATTACCATACGTTAAAGTAGGGACCAACACAGCATTGTGAATTGCCATACGTGCCTTTTTTGACACATTTTGACTCTTCACAATAGAGTGCAGGGCCCCATTTACTCTATTTATTATTAAAGAATCATAGACACTTTTTTAATTGCTTATAAAATGTGTCTATTGGCCACGGCATCCACTTACCATTAGGTAGACTGTATGCTACTACTAATTCTAAAAAAACACCAAAATAACTTAGGTGGATTCATCAGTAGTGATCTAGGCTATGAAATTAAGAAATCTTCGTCTTTGATGATTTTCTCAAAATTAAATGACGCAATATTGACAGATCCTCGTTGACTGCCTCGTTGGTCTAGTGGTTGTAGTGCGACTACTGATCACGAGGTCCTGGATTCGAATCCCGGGTCTGGCCAAATAATCAAATATTCAGTTTTACGTCAAAAAATTCTCAGTAGCTGCCCGCAGTCAGGAAATTGGCGGTGTTTCACCCCCGTGTCTCGGAAAGCAGGTAAAGCCGTTGGTTCTGCGCCTGATCTCTTCTGGTCGTGTCGTCCCATCGTATTATGAGAGTGAGGGAATAGAGTGCACCTGTGTCTGCGCATATACTTGGGAACTGTAATCCTGTCCTGCGTCTAGTCTCCGTTGAAGCAGCCCGCCGTGACCGAGATTCGGTCTGGAGGACATTATTAATAGATCCAACTCAAACGCTAGTTTTTAATAAAAGTAAAGAGTTTATTTATGATCAAAACAACAAACAAGAAAAAATTTAACAGGTTACCTGAATACGCACATATGTATTAGTGTACACCGATACAGAAAAATTCGTAGTGTGAAGTGGAATTTTTTCAGTAAAATGTTTTTGGGTGTAAATGGCGACCATCGTTTAGATTTGCTACGAGTCGCACCGCGTGTAAAGAGCAAGTTAGCACAAATATTTTCTAGGCATTGTTACTCACAATAACGCATGTACAGCATATGTTGTGTCAAGCATACGTAGGTTCGTATTACGGTACACTACACGATAAGCCGTTATTTCGGCCACGTAACCAACGAGGCAACAATAAAAAGAAATAGGCGAGAGCACGCGCGCACTGGGTCAATCCGCGCGACGAATTTCCCCACGCGGCCGAAATGCTCTTAAACATGTGCGAGCATAGTGCTAGCGATTAGCGACGCGAACATCTTTGTTATATAAAGAATAAGGTAACGAACGAGCACACAGTTCGCCTGATGGTAAGTGGATGCTGTGGCCCATAGACATCTACATTTATCCTTCATTAAGGATCAAAATGCAAATGCATTGTCACCCCTGAGGACTAAGAAGGAATGCCTCGAATCCAGTAAAAAGGGTCTCCGTTTCTCTACACTCACAATACGAAACAAAGCAGCATTACGCTGGTTTTCTGTGAGAGCATAGTGCCAAAGTCGACACGTGAGGAGGTGGGCTTAGAGATTGCGAGTGAGCGTGCAAATTTGATTAAAGTTCAGGTCATTTGTTTGTTATTTTGAACTTTTGAGATACTATTAGTGAGCAATCAAGTCATTTGGCTCCACCACGTTTGAAAATATCCAAATGAAAACTATCAAGACCACGGAAATAGGACAGAGAGAATTAATTTTTTTATTTTTACACTGAGAGATATACCGCTCAAAGAGACCATTTATAACACAAATATAAGTCTAAAATAAAAATAACAAAAGCCTTTATATCTCACGACGAGCATAGATGCTGAGAGGGTTTTAAGGGCAAAAAATAATCAAAGAACTTTTATTATTTGATTATTCTATGCTCCAAAGCCCTCTCTAAAAATATATATTTCCTACTCTTAAAATATTTTTTTTATTAGTAAACCAACCCATTAAATTGTAATCAATAAATTAATTATTTGAAATTGCATTGAAATGTCATTTTTTAATGTTTTTTATTTATTTATTTTTGACAACTATGTAATATGTTTGTAATTTATCTTATGAGTTTATAATCTTCATTTTATTATAGAATTATAATCAATCATGTTAATACTAGTTATCAATGGATTTCTCAAATAGTTTTATGTATTCGCACGCCATTGACGGTATTATATTCTTGAACGTAATCGTAATATCTGTAACTCAAATATTACATGCAAATAAATTATTTAATATAGTTAAATAAAAACCCAACTAAATGGAAGCCCTCGGTAGGGGAGACTAGACATGTGTCGATTATGAATGATTTTTTCGTTTGAGCTGGTACACTTAAATATATTGATGCCCCATTCATCTGTTTTTGAATGTTCCGGTACAACCAATCACATAAAATTGACGGAACTTTTTTAACTTGTGATTGATATGAGTTGTGAATGAGAGAACCGGCCGAATCCCGAACGATCTGAATGAATTGTTTTTAGTGTAGGGTACTTGAGCCCGAAATGATCCATTTGAATGATCGATCCGAATGTACCGGTACGCGTGACGAAATGTACTAGAATGATTCGGTCACGAGAAATGATGATTAACACATGACTAGGGGAAACCAATCGGGCGATATTATTGTAGCCTCTGAGCGTAAAGTTGTACGAAATAATTAATATTGAAGAATATCGTTGAACGTCACTCCGCTCCCCGTTAGCACTATGCCGCAACCTGGCGCCAGACCGAAATAACTTCGATCCCATTAATTTTAACAGCGTATAACTGATATAAGTAACGTTAAGCGAATTCCTTACAATGTGAGTTTGTCACGACATGTGTTTGTGTGTTAGTGGTGTTTTCGGCGTTGCGTATCGAGGTGACAGGCCGGCAACAATTTCTTGAAGGTGAAATATTGATGGAAATTTACACATCTTGAGAATTAAATTGATTATATCAAAGACATGTCCATCCATCGTTTACAGCCTATAAGAGTCCACCGCTAAACATAGGCCTCCCCATACATTGCCTCATAGAGGGGAATTTGCCATAGTTGCCACGCTGAACTTGCGGGTTAGCAACCGCAGTTTTTTTAATTAATAAATTGTTACCAGAAAAAACTGCTGCCTATCTTCTGGTTCTGTTTTCCTCTCACGACTACCACTAGACGATATGGGGTAGTGAATATTCTTATAACGAGGATATAATTTAAGATATCGAAACAAAAGTCTAAGATCGGCACGCGTGGGACGAACCTTACTGAAATAATTGACGTCGTAATGAGGTCACGCAAATCGTCTGACCAGGACCATGTTTAGCACTTTCTATACGTGGTAGAGCCATGCTATAGCTATATGATAGTTACAGCACGAATGGGTCACCTCGACCGGGGAAGGACCACGCTTTCCCAGAAAACCAGCGTAGAGTAGCAGCTTAATGTTGCTGTGTTTCGTATGGTGAGTGTAGAGAAGGGGAGACCACTTTTACTGGAAACGAGGCATTTCATCTTAGTCTTCAGGGATGGCAACGTATCTGCGTTTTGATTATTTATCGAGGATAGATGTAGATGGATATGAGCCACAGCATCCACTTACCATCAGCTGGACTGTGCACTGGTTTGTCACCCTTATCCTAAAAAATAAAAATAAAACTATATAGAGGTTACATTAAACTTTTCTATCGATATTTTATAGTTCAGTTGAAGTCAAAACCCTGCGATAAGCTGACGATGAGGGAGTACGTACCTGCTCTTGTGATTAGCTTAATTTGCAACGTATTCGGGGACCAGGAATCCACCCAGGCTTCGCATCGGTTTCTGGATCTCGACAACAGTCTAAACCATCCAGGAATCCGCTCAAATACATAGAAAGATTCATCAGAATAATTTTATAATATAATATAGATATTTATTTTTATTGACCGCATCCAGCGCAGAGCGGCTCGAATCGTCGACGACCGAGTGCTTTCCGATCGGCTCGATTCACTGGCGCTGCGAAGAGATGTTGCATCTCTTTGCGTATTTTATCGCATCTATCACGGGGAGTGCTCTGAGGAATTGTTCGGATTAATCCCAGCCGCCAAATTTCGTGAACGCACTACACGGCAAACGTCCCGATACCATCCACACCATCTGGATGCTTGGCGGTCCACCACTGTACGTTTCAAAAGGAGTTTTCTTCCGCGTACAACTTCTGTGTGGAATAATTTACCACCGGTGATTTTTCCGGACCGATACGACCTGGGGACCTTCAAGAAAAGAGCTTACTCCTTTCTAAAGGGCCGGCAACGCACCTGCAATTCCCCTGGTGTTGCGGTTGATCATGGGCGGCGGTAGTCACTTAACATCAGGTAAGCCACATGCTCGTTTGCCCCCTCTTCTATAAAAAAAAATATAAGAGAGATATTATGTCTCAACCACGTTTACACTAAGCTACAGCTACACGTAAAATACATTTTCGCGTTTGTATTGCATATTGCAAAAATATTACTTTTTACAGAACAATTGCTACGAGCACACAGTCCACCTGATGATAAATAGATACAGACCATAGACATCTACATCTATGCTCGAATAAGAATTCAAAAAACACCCCTAAGGTCTAAGTTGGAATGCCCCATTTCCAGTAAAAAGGGAATTCATTTTTTTTACAGAATTAGGGTGACAAAGGAGCTCACAGTCCAACTTATGTTAAGTGGATGTTGTGGATCATATATAACATACGAGGTGTCGTTAGATTCATCTTTGGTGTCGAAGTGACGTAATATATAAATTTTTTTTAGTAAACCTGTCTCCGTTGTCGGTTATTTTTTAAATTACTGTTTAAAGTTTTTAATTTTGTTATGTTACGTAAATTTCTGGTATATTCTTTTATAAAATAAGGATGACAAACGAGCACACAGTCCAACTGATGGTAAGTGGATGATGTTGCCCATAGACATCTACATTTAACCTCGATTAAGAATCAAAATGCAGATACGTCGTCACTCTTGAAGACTAAAACGGAATACCTAGATTCCAGTAAATCGGGTCTCCGGTTCTCTATACTCACCATACGAAACACAGCAGCATCAAGCTGCTATTTTACGCTGGTATTCTGTGAGAGCGTGGTCCTTTTCCGGTGGAGACGATCCTTTCGTGCTACAACCATAATATAACTGCAGCGTGGGTCTACCACATATAATATTCAATAATAATTTGCTTAACAAAACTTAAATAAGAAAAAATAAACGAAATCGAATTCCCACAAAGGTTATAAATGTTAACGACCACTTCTTAACAGGTTAAGCAGTACAATTAAATCGCTCTTGAGATCTATTTAGTTGGCTTACAACAGTTCATTCTACCAGTACTGAGTAGACTGCGGTAAAAAAGGCGCAAATGTCCAACAGTCGCGTCGGCGCGTTTTAATTAGCTAGTACTTAATGTTTTATTGGTCACCTTGTGCTTTAATAAGCAGAACTTATTAATGAAAGGACAACGGGCTAGCAGACAACAAAGGATAAACGTTTAAAATTAAATGATGAAGAGGGTTTGGTTTTTTTTTTTTTGTTAGGAAATAAAACCGAAAACTAAAAAGAAAAGGGGCAATTGCCGGTTGAATAACATAACATAAACACTCACACCTGTCACCCAGAGGGTTAGGCAGAGACTACGGACTTCCATTTGGCACGATCCTGACATACCTCTTTCATCTCCTTTACATCCATATATGAACGCATACATGCTCGTCGGTTAAGGGTACTTCTAACGTGGCCCATATTCAAAATATCGCCAATTTGGTCGATAAACTTTCTTCTAGGGCGTCCCTTCCCGACTCTGCCGTTCACATCTGCCATATAAATTTGCTTTGTCACTCTTTCCTCATTCATTCTTCCTACATGACCAAACCACCGAAAAATTCCTTTCCTGATCGTGGTCGCAACATCTCCTTGTATACCACGTTTATCTCTTATTACGCAATTTCTCACCCTGTCATTCACATTCAATCCTAGCATACTCCTTAAAGACCGCATTTCTACAGCATTTATTCTACTTTCGTGCTTCTTCTGCCACACCCAGCTTTCACTACCATACATTAACCGAAGAACCAGCAACAGATGAAAGGCTCTCGAGGGACAGACTCAGGCAGTCAAGCGAATTGTAGGAAGATCTCTCATTACATGGAGTAACGACTGATAAGACATGCAGGAATTCGATGATGCAGGTGTTCTTTGGGGTCTTGTAGAGGGCTGTAATGATGATAATTAATTAAAAGCTACGGCTTTTTTATTTTAATTGAATTCTAATTTAATGATTGAAGTATACAAAAAGCAGCGGCGACGAACGATAATCTATCAATCCAGGGTGAATTTCATGTCACGGATGTCGTAATGACGACATACTCATTTAATGCCCGAATGTGCTTGTGACTTCCGACAGAGGGTTTTACATTCATACGAAACTCACGCGTAAAACAGCATTAAGCTGCTGTTTTCCGCTAGTATTCTGTGAGAGTGTGGTCCTTCCCCGGTCAAGTGTATAACAAAGCTAAAGATTGGGTCTACCGCGTATAAAATAATTTACGGTTATACTTTATCTATTAACTTCATTGTTATATTAATTATTTATAAAACATTTTAACTTTGCACACTATTATTTTCTGATCGACTGGTAGAAAACGATTTGCTTTTCAGTACGCATCTGTGTGTAGAGCATTATTAATAAAACATTAATAAATAAAATTACAAGGGAAGCGTACAGATTTTTAAATTAAACGATCTCTTTTACATATTATATTTTCAAAATAATTTTACATTCGTTTCAAATAACCCAATAACAAAACGAAAACTGAAGAATAAAATTGCATTACAACATTACGTGTGGCAGCATCGTTTCCGGGACACCTGAGATTTTGAGTGAGATTGAGAGGTTCTATGGGCAGCTGTACACATCATCGTTGGAGCCACACGCAAGTGTGAGTAACGATCCAAGAGCAAGTCTTATCCGACACTATTCCGATGATATCCCGGACGTCAGTCTAAGCGAGATTAGAATGGCTCTCCAGCACCTTAAAAACGGCAGGGCCCCAGGCGAGGATGGAATTACAGCGGAGCTTCTGAAAGCGGGTGGAACACCGGTACTTGAAGTCCTTCAGAAGCTCTTCAATTCCGTCCTCCATGGTGGCACTACTCCAGAGGCGTGGAGCAGAAGTGCGGTGGTCTTGTTCTTTAAGAAAGGCGACAACGCTCTCTTGAAGAACTACAGACCGATTTCCCTTCTGAGCCGCGTCTACGTGCTGTTTTCGAGAGTCATTACGAATCGTCTCGCACGCAGACTCGACGACTTCCAGCCTCCCGAACAAGCCGGTTTCCGAAAAGGCTTCAGTACCATAGACCACATACATACCCTGCGGCAGATTGTACAGAAGACTGAAGAGTACAATTTGCCACTTTGCCTGGCGTATGTGGACTATGAGAAAGCCTTTGATTCCGTCGAAATTTGGGCGGTGCTGCAGTCCCTTCAGCGGTGCCAAGTTGACTGTCGGTATATTGAAGTGCTGAAGTGTTTGTACAGTAGGGCTACGATGGCTATCCGAGTACAGAACCAGAGCTCGAAACCTATCCAACTGCAGAGAGGTGTAAGACAGGGTGACGTTATATCCCCGAAACTCTTCACCGCTGCTTTGGAAGACGTTTTCAAGCTACTGGACTGGAAAGGATACGGTATTAACATCAATGGCGAGTACATCACTCACCTTCGATTTGCCGACGATATAGTCCTTATGGCAGAATCGCTGGAGGACTTAAGCACTATGCTCAATGACCTCAATAGTGCCTCCCAACGGATAGGTCTTAAGATGAACATGGACAAAACAAAGATTATGTTTAATGTCCATGTCACACCTATGCCGGTAGTTGTTGGGAGCACTATGCTCGAAGTTGTTGACGAGTACGTTTACCTGGGACAAATAGTCCGACTAGGTAAGTCCAACTTCGACCGAGAGGTCAATCGACGGATTCAACTCGGCTGGGCAGCGTTCGGGAAATTACGACATATCTTCTCGTCAGGTATACCTCAATCTCTGAAAACTAAAGTGTACAACCAGTGCGTGTTGCCAGTGATGACTTACGGATCAGAGACGTGGTCCTTCACTGCTGGCCGTATGAGGACGCTCAAGGTCGCTCAGCGAGCTATGGAGAGGGCTATGCTCGGAGTTTCTCTGCGTGATAGACTCAGAAATGAGGATATCCGCAGTAAAACCAGATTGACCGACATAGCCCAACGGATTAGTAAGCTGAAGTGGCAATGGGCCGGCCATATAGCTCGAAGAACCGATAACCGATGGGGAAGAAAGGTTCTCGAGTGGCAGCCTCGTACCGGTAGGCGTAGTGTAGGGCGACCCCCACTAGATGGAGTGACGACCTGGTAAGATATGCAGGAAGTCGATGGATGCAGGTGGCTCAGGACCGTGCTTTGTGGCATTACTTGGGGGAGGCCTATGTTCAGCAGTGGACTTGTGAAGGGCTGTGATGATGATGATGATGATGACAACATTACGGTCCGATAAAAGGACGAAGCTTGGACATAGCATTAAGACGTTTATGGGCCGCCTTACTAAGTTAGTATAGGACAGATATCGCAGTACTATTAACAAAGTAAGTTAATGCATCTGACATTTATGTACCTAAATAACAAAACGTCCATTTAAACAACCTCTGACACGAGCTAACCGACTTCTTAATGGACGCACGACATATTTCTGCGAAGCGTGAAACACCTATAAAAAGGTGGTGCTAATTTTAAGAAATACCATAACACCATTATTTGCATAGTGGCGGGTAAGAGTGTCCGGTGGGTGTCGTAAGAGACGACAAAGGTAAACAAGTCCGGAGATGGACAGCCACGCCTTCCTAATAACAGCAAAAGCAATTAATAAAACTGGGGTTGATAACCGCCTGCCATGCGTGGCAACTATAGCAAATATTCCCCCTAGGAAGTAATCTAGGGGGGTGACTTTTGACAGGTTGTAACAGTAATATCACGAGCCCGTAAAGTCTTACATGGTAGAGCCACGCAGCAGATATGTTATGATTGTAGCACGAATGGGTGGACTCAACCGAGGAAGGAACACGCTCTCACAGAAAACCAGCGTAAAAGTAGCTTTTTTACTGGAAACGAGGCACTTCATCTCAGTCCTCACGGGTGACAAACCATATGCATTTTGATTCTTAATCGAAGCTACATGTAGATGTCTATGGGCCACAGCACCCACTTACCATCAGGTAAACGGTGTGCTCGTTTGTCACGATTTTTCTATTAAAAAAAAGCATGGACTCCAACCGTTGAAGAGATGAATTCGACTTAATTTATATTTCACATATAAAGAAGAGAATGGATTGTTAATAAATGTTCTGCTTTTTCTTATCAGCCTAGAAAGAGTCCATTGATCGAATTTGCTGGTATCGTCACACTTAGCAGCCAGGCAGATCGATATTAATGTAGCTCATTAATTCCGCAAGGCGTGTACGGAAGAATGAGTTGCCTTATTGAACAAGTTACGTGATATTATTCTGCTGGTTCACTTTCCCATCTGTCTGCTAGTCCGTGCGCGGTAACATGACGCTGATTAAAGATGTATCTTTAATAGATCGGGCGCGTTGAACGGGGAAAGTTATGAACATAAATACAGAAAATATGATACGTAGTAGAGCGAAGCTACAGCTATATTATGGGTCAGCTCGACCCATAATATAGCTGTAGATGTCAGCATAGCAGTAGTAGACAGGATCCATTTACCAGGTGGAATGTGCTCGTTTGTCACCCTTATTCTAAAAAAAATATACTAGAAATTTACTTAACATAACAAAGTTTAAAGCTTTAAACAGTAATTTAAAAAAAACCGACAACGTAGACAGGTACTGAAAAAAAAATTATACCTTGTCACTTCGACAACAAAGATGAATCTAACGACACCTCATAAATGTTAAAATCTATCCAGCCGTTTAAGTTACATAGCGTGTCAAAAAAAAGACATACATACATTCTCTCGATAAACATTAATCTCCTGGCACAGTCGGGTAACAAAGAACCCATATGCTGAAATGGCAATGTCTCGGATAGCTCGAACGAGATAACCGATCGGGGAAGAGAGATTATTGAGTAGTAAGCCTTATACCGATAAGCAGAGTGTAGGAAATAAGATCTAATAGATGGAGTGACGACCTGGTAAGAAACGCGGGATGTCCAGGGATGCAGGTAGCGTAAGAATGTTTTGTGGTATTGCTTGGTGAAGGTCTTTGTTCAGGTCAAGACTTTTACGAAATGTTCCAATAAACCATATGATCAACGTCTATCTATAAGCCTCATCACCTGATTTTGGATGATAATCATAAAAAGCCCATCCTTGCCTTTAAAAGTCCAATTGTAAAGCGCTCTTATTACTTTTCTCCAGTAACTGTTTGTTTTGGTATTAAGCAAATCACAGTTGCGTAGGATTGGTTAAAAAAATTATAAAAACCAACCAGTTGTTTAACTGTGCGAAGTTGATCATTTGGAAAACTTGGACAGCGGTGAAATCGGAGAGAAATTACAAAAGCAAGAAAACATCGAACTCATTAGTACTGCAGTGTAGCGTGAATATTGCTTGAGATCGACAGCTTAGATCCGTTCGCATCTGCATGATGAGATAAACAACATTTTGTTATAAAAATATTCCTTTAACGTACGATTTAAAAAATTGGTTGACTCTGCAGGAACTTTCCACTAATTTCAAATGCAAAGCGCTCCAAATTAAGACGTTAAATATGAAATTTCAGAGTAATTTTAAAAAATCAATTTTTTTAAAATTTTCGTTAACGATATCACACGAACGAATCAACCGATTTTGACCGGACCGGCGGCGATCGACGTGGTTTTTCAAGGTGAAAAGCTGATTAGTTTTTTAAATTGGATCGGTAAAGCCGTTTAAAAGTAATTCCAAGAAAACTTTTATTTATGAGATTTCTCAAAATTTACCGGTCTGAAATAGTTAAAATTCATAGGAAATCTAAGTTTGATGAAACACTTTGGAAATCCGCTTAGTTCATTTCAATCGGTCAAGCCGTTCAAAAGTTATAACACACATACATACATGCATACATACATAAATACACCATCGCAAAATTGTGAGGGTGGCTTCCTGTGACCACAAAACGTCAAGATTCAAAAACCCAATTTTGGAAAAACGAGGTAAAAACAATAACTTCCCGATTTTTAAAAATGTTCAATATTCTTAGCAGGAAGTTATTAAGAATTTTAATAAAGTAGATTACATACGCGATAGAGCCGTGCTTCACTATATAGTTGTAGCACCACAACGTTGGTCGCCAAAACACGCCAAGACTACAGCAACTGCTATTTCAAGCTGGTATTCTGTGAGAGCGTGGTCCTTCCCCGGTCTAGTCTAGGTCTATGGGTCCCATTAGTGCTAAACTGCCTTTTTCCATATTTTACTTTATAATTCGCATATTTTCCACGTGACTTTTTTGTTAAAACTGATCCATATTTAAACCCAAATAATTATTTTTGTAATTAGTTTAAATCAAGCGAATTAAGATGTGTACCATATAAGAGGTAGGTACTGTATTTCTCCATTACACCAAAGGTTGAGTGCATATTAGACGGATATTTCGTATATATCAGAAATGAGACTTGTGGACGAGAAATCCGACACCTCCTTGGGACAGATGGTCGCCCTACCCACATGGTAATAGAACAAGTTGCCGGATTTGAGGATCACCATGTCCGCCCCCTCTCTTCGCATTTATAATATTCTTATAATATTCCAGCGCAACTTGTCTATCTCTTCTTCCCGCTCTAGGATCTTTTCGTCAGTCCTCAGGGTGCGTGCGTTGTACGTTGCCAGGTCGAGGCGTCTTAGGTGGTCACCGAACCTTAACCGGAGATTCTTAGCATCTCCTGAGAAAATACTTAAAAAGATATACTTACTAATTTTATCGACCGAATTGATGATATACTGAAGATAGGCCAAATTAAGAGTACCCTTAACCGACGAATGTAAGGATGTGAAAGTAGTAAGAGAGTTGTCAGGATCATGCCAAATGGATGTTCATAGTCTCCGCTAACTCCTCTCGTTAACTGGAGTGAATATGTAAATTTTAGAACATTTAGGTACCTCTACTTTATTCTCCTCCTCTATATTATCTGTAAGCGATGACCATAATAAACGGCCCTTCCTGCAACTTATCATGGAAGAGTTCATCTTTGATTAATATACGCACAGTAAGCGGCATTCGCGCAAAACATGAAAGTGGGTTAAATACTATCATAAAAATAATAAACATAAGATAATGTCTCAGTACACATTAGGATAAGGAAAACTAGATGAAATACAATTTTCAGGATATTTGCATAGACCGCGGCAAGTTACTTCTAGTTAGTTATCTCTCGCATTAAAACTGCGTAGATCAACATTCATAGTGACGGAACTGCAGCAGCGACACATAATAAATACATAAATTGTAATAGTTTTCAAATCTGCATAGTAAGGTAGTGACACTTGACATTTGAAACACCTTATCCGAGCTGTCAAAAGAACTATTTTCTATTTACTCAAGACAGGATGTGACAGACCAAAGACCGGACATTGGCAGAATCATTGTGACCTAACTACAATTTACGAACAAGGGACATATTGAAGAAAAATAATGTTTTCTATAGAAATTGCATAAGTCATAGTTCCGCTCCGTTCAGAGCTGTTCCGACTATTTAAGGCTGGAAGTACGACCGTGTGCGTGCGTTTGTGTGTGTGTGTGTGTCTATGTAAATAAAATTTGGTGGTACCACCTTTAGAACGAATCAACGTGAGTGATACCGACGTTCAAGTGTTCATTGAGACTACGACCTGATTAGATTTTGAAGTCAATCAGTCAAGCCTTTTAAAAATATTCAAAAAATAAAAACCAAAATAAAAATATTTTCAAGTGTTTTCTAAATAACTTTCAAAATATTTGACGAACCAACTCCAGACTCCAAGAGACTTTTTTGTACCTTAAAAACTGCATCGAATGCCGCCAAGTAAGTCAAAATCGAACGACGCGTTCAAAAACTATAGCTATTTGAAAATTTCTAAATTTTTTTGATACAATTAAAATTAGGGCTTTAATAAATTAATACTTCCATGCACTATGTCTTAACACAGACTTCTTCAAACCTGTTATGCAGAAATTATTTTATTCTTTGTCTTTTACATTTTATTTTAAATATAATTTTTGACCTTTTAAGTGGACGAAAGAACCTCAAAAGCTCAAATGTCGCCTAGTTAAATTAATAAACTTCATCCCCTAATGTTTTAACCCCAAGGGGTTGAAATTTTTTATCATTAAGTCGGTGCACAATTGACGATGATATCGAGTAACACACACACAAAAGAACATAAAATGGATTTGAGATCGTCTTTCTTTTTTCTTTCCTTTCAAAACGGAAAACTGTCCGGTAATTTTATACTATCGCGGTCCCTTCATTTTTTGGCCCTAGAAAATCGAAAAATCATCCGATTTTGATGATTTTTTAAAAAATCTTAGTTTTTACGACGGATTTACGAAAAAAATTACTTGAATAAAAAAATTTAAACTTATATTAGGGCTTTAAATGTTCATGAAAATGCACTCATTCACGTATAGTTGTTCATAACTTTTTTACAAATTATCGAATGAAGTTGTTATTTTTAAGCTATTGCATAGCTTCTATCGCGGGCCTTGAGCGCGGGGACCGAATCAGAAATTCCGTAACGAAAAAAACTCACGCTCCTCCTCCGACGGGCACGGAGGTGTGGCGTTGAAAGCCATGCATCGTCTAACATCGTTTCAGTTCGGCAGACTTCGGCACTCGGCAACTCGTGTTTGTGTGCGTGAAGACGTATGCGTGTACACTAGCTGCTCACTCGATGATAAAAATTCCTGAATAACCTACATGTATGTAAGATATTAAAAATATTTTAAACAATATTAACTTCTTATTTATTCAATAAGAGAAAAAAAATTGTTTTCTTATCGGTCACCACGCTCAAAAAGTGTAACTTGATTTAATATCAAAGACTTAACTGCATAAATAAAATAATATAATTATAATTCATAGTTGATAAAATGGTATGCAATAGCTTACCGCGGAGTACCGAGTGCCACCGTATTTTTTTTTTCATAATATAAACAAACAAAACCGAACATTTAAAAAATATTGAAAATGTTTGTTTATAATTTTTTTATTTTGGTGTTTTATTGAGTGTAAGATCGAGCGAAGCGAGCTCGGGACTTAGGGCATCTCGACTCGGACAGGTTAGGTTAGAAGGATATGGCGGGGTCGAGTAAACGAAGGGAGCGAATAGACCCCGCCATCTCCTTCGTGGTTTTCTTTTATAAACCACTCAGAAGTAGGAGCCTCGCTGGGCTTCCTTATACTGCGCTACGGGAGAGTTGGGAGAGGGAAGCATCACACCCCTCAATGTACGATACGACTTAGGGACCTTCAAGAAAAGTGCTTACTCCTTTCAAAAGGCCGGCAACGCATCTGCAATTCCTCTGGTGTTGCGGTTGATCATGGGCGGCGGTAGTCACTTAACATCAGGTGAGCCGCATGCTCGTTTGCCCTCTCTTCTATATAAAAAGAAAACACAGTTAACTGATGATAAGTGGGTGCCGTAGACATCTACATAATATATCCTCGATTAAGAATAAAAAAGCAGATTCGTTGTCACTAAGATGAAATGCCTTCTTTCCGGTAAAAAGGTTTCGTAGCATTAAGCTGCTGTTTAACGTTGGTATTCGGTGAGCACAAGACTTTCCCAAGACGAGCCGACCCATTCTTGCTAGAACTATAATATAGGTGTAGCATATACCACGTAGGTAACATTGGAACAAAACGCTGCTTTTAATTAGTGGCAATTTAAATCAACGGGATCTGTTAATAAACGGTCGTATGGGATATAAAGATACTAAAATTTTACATCTGTACATACTTAATGCAAGCAATCATTATTAAACAAGGTTAATACTTATAACGGCGAGTGGAACGTCATGTTAGATTACAATGTTTCTTTAACGGTGAATTGTACGAAATGACACGAGCGGGTCTGTACCAAAAGTAGAAAAAAGAAGCTGTTAGAAAAGAAGACCAAAGAGTTAAACTCTTTGGTTTCCGCTTTGAATGAAAAATAAAATATACAAAAGGCAGTTACCGTTACGGCAGGGGGATATTTGCCACAGCTGCCACGCTTGGCAAGCGGGTTGGCAACCGCAGGTATTTATTTTCAGTCGTTATTAGGAAGACGCTGCTGTCCACATCCTGATTTGTTTCCCTCTGTCGCCTCTTACAACAACCATGGTATGGTTTTTTTTTTTCAAACGTCACCCTCACACTAGAATTTTCTCTTGTATCGTGGAGGCAGTTTACAAACTTTAATTCCACAGGCCATACAAATACTTGTTCCGTGCGGGATTCGAGCCTGCGGTCGATTCAACTCACTGCTAAACCACTGCGCCACGGGGCGGTCAAATGGTGTAGTGAATGAATATTCTTACACCGCCACTACACGGTTACGAAACACATTAATTAAAAAATCCTTATAACATATTTGGATGATTTCGTCTTGTGTAAATGATTAAAAAAAGATATTACGGTAAATCAGCAAACTCTACTAACATATAATATCATTACAATGGTGCATGAGAAGACCTTGGTCGTGACTCGCATGCGTGTGAAACGTACTCGTAGTGCGTAGCTTTGTAATGTGGTAGAGCCATGTTGCAGCACGAATAGGTTGCAGTAGGAATAGGGCTCAACTGGGGAAGGACCACGCTCTCACAATACCAACGTAAAATAGCAGCTTAATACTGCTGTTTCGTACGGCGAGTGAAGAGAACCGGAGCTCTTTTTTAATGGAAACACGGCATTTCATCGTAGTCACCAGGTATGACAACGCATTTGCATTTTGATCCTAATTCGAGGATAGATGTTGATGTTTATGCGCCACAGCATCCACTTAACATCAGGTGGACTATGTGTTCGATTGTCACCCTTATTCTATAAAAAAATAGACTGCGGATAATCGCTATGACCTATTATCATGTAGAGACCCGTAACGCTAAGAAATTACTTAATTAGAGTCAAAACCCACTCTTGCTTAACCGAGGGTCATAAAGATACATGAAAATGTTGTTTACTAAACATATATCAGGTACAATACCGCGGTCAGGACACATATGGCGGCAGACGCAAGTTGGCGCCTAAAATCAATAAACTCAGGTCATTTTCGACAGCTGGCAGATCGCGTTGTAATTGATAGCGACAGTAAAATACGTTGACTAATTCCGTAACAGTTATTTTTATCGTTTAAATCGTATGTAAATCGTAAACTTTATTTAAATTTCAACAATTTATTTTGATTATACGGAGGACTCGGCGTTAGCCTTTCATCAGTTGAAGCTACGAGAACATCGATATTTACTAAATAAGCTTTTAAAACTAAACAAAAATTTTGATCCAATCTACACAGAACGAGATTAAATTATCTTAGTCTTGAAGTTGTATGCTTGGGTTAGGATTTATTTTATTATATATATGGAATTTCTCAAAGCCGCATTCATACGACCACAGGATAAAAATAAATGGATGCTCTTACGCTGCCAACAGATTTTGAATCGTTTATTGTACTACCCTCACAGAATACCAGCAGTAGCAGCTTAATGGTGCTGTGTTTCGTATGGTGAGTGCATAGAACTAGAGACCCTTTTTTTTTAAACGAGTCATTCCATAGTGCTCAGTGGTGACAAAGCATCTGCATTTTGATTATTAATCGGGGATAAATGTAAAAAAAGTCGTGATGAACAAGTCATCGTAAATCGTACATACTTCGCTGTATTCATGCGTGGTATTAAGGCCGCGTTGCGCCACGTCCCGGCGAGGAATTTGTCATTACGAATCAAATCGTCAATGGGCATTGTTTCAAATTGGGAGCTCACAGTTACAGTAGCCGATTCTGTTTACACTATTGGTATGAGGCGTCAACCATAGGAGGCAGCGGCAAAAAATATATCATCAAACATTTTTTTCAAGCTAATTATACATGGGTGGTCAGAAATTTCCTACCTAACAAATATACAAGAAAGTTTTTCTTAAAAAATAGTTTTCCCTTCAGTTTGTCAAGTAATGATGCGTAGTATGTTCCTGTAATGGTTTTTCCTTTTTGAAGATAATCAATGAATATAAAATAATGACTATCCCAAATAACAGTCGCTATCACTTTCCCAGCCGAAAAAAGTTTTTGATTTTTTTGGAGACGATTCCCCCTTTGAAGTCCACTGTTTTGACTGTATTTTTGTTTCAAGCGTGTAATGGTATATCCAAGTTTCATCTACAGATTGATTGGCACCAAAACTCAGATTTATTGCGCCTAAACTGAGCCAAAAGAGCGATGGAAATGTACATTCGACACGATTTTGGTCTAACGTGAGTAAACGCGGCACCCAACGTGCTGACAGCTTTCTCGTGCTTAAATTTTGATTTGATTGGGACAAACACATTCTTTGGACATTTTCATAGCCTCTGCTATCTTTCTCTCTTTTATCGTCAGTAGTTGCAGTTTTTGGACGATCAAAACTTTCATCGTCTCCCAAGCTCTAACAGCCACGTGAAATTCAGCTGCCCAAAATTTCACTGTGTAATTGATGGTGCAGATGGTGCGGAGGCGTATTGCCTTTCAAAAACAAAAATTTAATGGCAGCTCAATACTCAATTTTTTCCATTTTCACAAAAACACTTACATCGACTCACTCAAACTACTGTCAAATAACAACTACGCATCCACAATGAGTGAAATTTTGGTGCACATTCACTAGCTTTTATTGACAAGTGCTGCCATCTTCACGTTGTGGTCGGAAACTTTTTCAGACCACTGTGATATTATTTAAATAATTTCTTATTTATCATTACAGCCTTCCAATAGTCTGTTCTGCTGAATCTATGCCTCATATTGATTTGTCGGTTAGTCTTTTATTTTCTAGATATTATTAGGAAGAAGCTGCTGCTCATCTCCTCGTTTTTTTTCCAGTTGCTTCTTAAGACACCCTCGAGACAACGTGGGGGAGTACATAAACTACGGCCAGTTAGAGATAATATAATGTAATCGCTGAAGTAAGTGGCTTACACCACAAATTTTACAGAATACCGCCGATTTCGCGAGAAGTCCGCAACGACCGGTCTGATTAACAAACTGACAGCTCCAGTTGACCTTAGACTACGTGGCGAAGGTCAGCAATGAGCTAATGAGATAGATGGAGTAATAACAATTTCACCATCGCACATCGCGACAAAACTCGTGATACCATCCATACCATCTGGATGACTGGCGGTCCACTACTGTGCGATATAAAAGAAGTTTTCTTCCTCGCACAACTTGCTTGTGGAATCGACTACCTAGGCACCGTCAAGAAAAGAGCCTACTCCTTTTTAAAAGGCCGCCAACGCATCTGCAATTCCCCTGGTGTTGCAGCTGTTCATAGGCGGCGGTAATCACCTACCATCAAATGAGCCGTATGCACGTCTGCACCCTCTCCTATAGAAAAAAGAACTAACACTGGAAGAAATGGGCGATACATGAATAAATTCGCTGCAGACTTTTGCTAAATTTTATTCTCAATGAAGGAATTAACAGCAGTTATATATTAATGACAAAACACGTTGTTGAGATTTACACGGTATGTAGTTTTTATAGATGTAGCGGATTCAGAGATCAAGAAAATTCTAAACCGTTGAATATACCGAGGTCACTAAGGAACAGTCAAATATAATGTCGTTTATCATCCAAACACACGATAAAAATTGTTCTACTTTGAACCACGTGAGATTAAAATGTCCTTCAGATCAAATTTCAGTCACAGGTGCACTCTCTATTTCCTCGCTCTCATCGTGCAATGGGACGGAAACCCGACACCACCAGGGAGAGATCAGGCGCAAGATCAACGGCTTTCCAGGCACCGGCTAGAAACACCGCCAACTTCCTGAGTCCGAGCTGGTACTATCAATTTCTTTACATAAATACCCAACAATTAATTTTTGACTCGATCCCAGAATTTAAACCCTCATATCAGCAGTCTTGCTTACGACTACTAGACCACAAGGCAATCACATATACAGTGAACAGTGACACACAAAGTATTGGCGGGCAAGCGTAATAGATATTTTTGTAGAGTCGCAATTCTTACAGCACTTTTATAATATTTGTGTTATAACAATGTTAAAAGAATGAATTATTGGCAATTCCACGATCGCAGTTTTGTATGCCAACTTAATAATAAAAAAATAACCTCACTTTTTGGGCTGTCGGATAACAAACTCGGTTCAACAGACATACAGTCTGCGTCTCATCACTATCAAACTAGTTACTCAACTGCACATTATGACACTAAAATAACCAACAAAACCGTAGAACAAAGGTTCCCAAACTTCTTCAGTTCACGGCGAACTTACAGGTTTATTCAGCTTCGGCGCCCTTGCTTGTCTAAATATATTGTCTAAATATATCAATATATTGATACTAGCAGATAGGCACAAATATTAATACAACCACAATATGAAGCTGAGGTTTTATATTTATATTGTCACACAAGAACACAGTTTTTATCTTAGTAAAATAGAAAATAAAATACAATGGCAACTTAAACAATATGGCGTGTGAGCTTGGTAATCACACGTTTTTCAAAGTTTATTACACTTACAACTGAAAATCTGGTTTATTTTGTACCCGCAAATACATTAGTTTTTCCGGAGATTGGTAAACAAGAGCCTCTCACGGCGTCCATCTTTACTCTCTACGGTGTGCACACTTTGGGAACCGCTGCCATAGAATTTATATTATATTGCCAAGTCCCATAATAACGCAGTCACCGCAACGAACCTCACATTAGCAATGCAACTCGCAAATACATCATTATGCATTCCCCGTCTTGTCTTCAAAATGCCCTTGTGTTTGTAACCATTGCACGCATCTCACTAAATTCGTAACTACTATGTCCTAACGTATAAGGTTCATAATCATATTTGTTTGATGGATGAACTATGTTACCGCAATATTTTTTGAAACCTCCACGGCAACGCAAATTGATTTTTATGTTTGAGGCTTTATGGTACAGTTTCTTTTTAAACGTTTTTAGACGTGTGTGGTTGAATTAGACTTCAATTGTCTTTCGAAGTTGACGTTCCATCATAATAACAATGTTGAGAATATGTGACAGGTTTCGCTTCACGCCTGTAAATGGGCATGGTCGAGGAAGATTGTTTGTTTTGTGTTTATAAATAGAAGAGGTCTGCAAACATCTATTGACAATATGTTCAAAACATCTTAATCAACAAAATTATGACTGTGGCCGTGAGAGGAAAAGTGGAGATCTTCCTGTACTATACATAGCGCGGTAACTTCGGAACTTTGATAGCGCGATTTAGGCTTCTGTGTGTTTCGCGTGTGGAGTGACAATAACGCCGCTATGATAAAAATAATTTTTGTTAGACATTATAGATCTACATAAACCCTCTATAAAAGAAAAGGCAGATTTAAAAAAAAAAGAATATTAACAATGCTATAAACATTACTAACATTCCCCTTAACCACCCGTGGTAAGCTTAAATTACTTGTGTTACGAGTGGTTCACGCCAGTAGTCGAATGGCGGATCGAACCCACGACCTTTTTGAGTTCGCGGTCCGCGCCCTGCCATTAGGCTACTGTCGCTTTAGATGGGTTGTCTGCCCCGGTCAACTAAGGTATTAAAAAACCTCTTTACTAGTAAAAAGGGTCCTATTGTCTCACCATACGTACGTTATAATCAATCACACATAGCCTGTAATTATCGAATTGGTAGGCTGAGTCCATTGAGATGCGAGATACTCGGACCAAGTTTAGTCCAAATAAAATGGTTCACACGGAGATTAGTTATAAGTTAAAATTGGCTAGACCATTCCCTACACAATTACAAAACCAATTATCCAAAAGTCGTCGCTTATGGCATGCTAGTCAAGCAGTGGCGTCGGTACATTCTTTTTTATCGTATGTCCCATACAAACATGGGACTTTCAGGTCCCAGACTAACATACGAGGCACAAGAGGATAACGCTGCTATTTTAATCAAATCATATCATTTCTCTGCAATCCAAGACGTACTTAGTCTTAAATTAAAAATGATCTTACAACTTGGACGCCCATTTCAGGCAATGCAAATTTGACAATAACACTCCTTATACATTAAATATACTACTTAGAAGCTAGATAAATATCAAAATACTCAATATTGTGATTTTTGTTATCTAAATACTCCTCCACCGAGTAGAAAGGGTTTTGTTTTAAACATTTACCGAGGTTTAATTGAAATTTGGTTAATTCTACTATGTTTCCTGGGGTAATCTTAATATACATAAATTACATGTCACGTTGTTTGTCCGCGATGGACTCCTAAACTACTTAATCGATTTTAATCAAATTTGCACACCGTGTGCAGTTTGGTCCAACTGGAGAGATTGCGAATTTAAGGATTTTTAATAGGACATGACAAAGGGTCGTCGAAAAGGGCAGAACAACGTCTGCCTGGCAAACTAGTTTATTATAAATTTTATTGCCATAAGGTGCCATACGGTGGATTTGTAAGAGAAGCATATCATTTTATTTGCATTTTGAATAAAAATAAGAAACTTATTCTAGTGAATAAGTTTCTTATTTTTTTACATATGCATTTCAAAAGGGACTAAAAATAACAAATATATTATATTTAAATGAACTTTTCCCCCAAGCCGAACATAAGGGTAAAATGGTAAAAACTATAAAGGACTATCTAACGTCAGCCGCCATGTTTAATTCACACTCCAGACAGTGCACCTTCTTCCGAGAATAAAAAAATCTGCGTAGACAATCGCTGGCATAGGCAAATATTACCCTATCTCCCGTTTCTTGACAAAATACACTTTAACACGTACGACATAAAGTATAAAATTATTATACTTCACACATTCAAACTGAAGTGCAATAATAAACCCTATAACAATAGCAAAAGCATCTAAAAATTCCTTCTCTAAACTTACTGCAGCAGTAATTACAGTACGTGCCTAAAAGCTCTTTTGTCTGGATAAGGCTTTTGTTTCAAAAAATTTCGACTGAGCGAAGGACAAAGGAGTCCTGCGTAAGGTTTATGTTGCACTTGAGACCTTTTGATGAAACTGGAGAGGATGTTTGTCTTCAGACTTATTGTATAGAAAAGTGAATAGCTTATAGGCTTAGACTGTTAAACCCAGGAATGGAAATCTAAAAAAAGTTTTTAGATTAGTGAATATTTAATTTTCAACGAAACACACTCTAATTGATTGTCTATTACGCTAAGTATAGTACAGTACATATTAGTTGTGCAATATCAAATGAGCACGCTCTAAAAAGCATTATGTTTAATTTCTTTCTTGTACTTATAATATTTTTAGTGACATTAGCCCAATGCTCAAGGAACGGGTGAAACTTATAATAACAAAAAGGTAATATTTTTAATTTTATAATTTACCATGTAGTGGCGGTGTAAGAATATCCACTTACCCATATCTTCCCGTGGGTGTCGTAAAAGTCGACAGAGGGAAACATATGTGGAGATGGGCAGCAGAGTATTCCTTATAAAAACTAAAACAAAAGACTAAAGTTGCCAACCCGCTTGGCAAGCGTGGCAACTATGCCAAATAACACCCCTATGAGACAATCTAAGGGGAGGCATATGTTCAGCAGTGGACTTTATATATAGTAGTAACGGTATAGAAAAATGATTATTGTCTTTTTGCAATAATTAGCGAAATATTATATTTACAGAGATAGATTTAGATTATGTAATATATGCATATGGTATAGATATATGAATTATAAATATAGTCCTTTTTTAATAAATATCATAATGCGTAGTATATATATAGTAGTGATCCAATGATCTAATTCACTTTTAATCTAAGCAATATTTAATGTGATGTAATCTCGAACAATGCAATAAATACGGAAGGCACGGCTCATCGGTCTAATGACCACTTACATTAACCAGTCAGAGAAGACATCTAGACTTCCTTAAAGGTCCGTCTGCTGTTAACGTCACTGTTTCCAAATGGGGAGGATGGGAAGATCCAATAAAAGTGGTCGTAACGTCCACGCGAGCCCACTATTTCCTCGAGCGTGATTACGTTCTAACCTGTGGGAATATCTATGTAACTGGTTTGGTCTAATTCAGAGGCGATTGTTAGGATATAATACAATAACTTTCGATAGCACTAATTTTAATAACCTATTTTATTTAACGAGTACTTACATAATATTTGAAGAAAAGAGCGGTCTGTAGTTGCTACTTTCGAGTTGGGTACTACATTATTACCAAAAATAACTTACTTTGCTGGGCGCACATAAGGGCTGAATCTGAATGACAGTGTAGGAAATTACGTGATAGAAAAGTGTGGTTGCAAGATGATGTTGTGACTAGGATTAAGAAAGGAATGCTTCGGAGGTTTGATCATTTGGAAAGAATGTATGAGGAAAGAGTGGTGAGGAAAGAGAGAATGAAGGGACGCCCTAGGCGAAAGTTTATCGACCAAATTGACAATATATTCAAGGTGGGTCAGATTAAGAGTACGGTATATGGATGTAAAGGAGGCGAGAGAGGTATGTCAGGATCTTGCCAAAATGAAGTCTGTAGTCTCTGCCTAGTGCCTATCCCTCTAGACGTGGTGTTTATGTCATGTTATTTTATGTTATTTTGCATACATTGAACTAAAAGCTAATATTTTAAAGCTTAATGTTGTCCGGATCAACATTGACAACAGCAGGTTAGGTAACGATACCACAAATCCTTTCTAATGATTACAAAAACAAAACTAGTACTAACAAAAAAATGGTACTGCGTGAATTGTAAACACGAGGAACAAACACCAGCTAGTGATACCAGTTATTCAACTGCACATAGACGTAATTCATTAATGGGGCAATGTATACCCTTTTAAAAAAGGTTGCAGAAAATATACAAGGCCTATTACCAAGTTATAGGAATTAAGGGATCGCTTCAAAGCTGCTTCATAAATGAGTTTTGCTTGTGTGCAAGTATATTTTAAAACCAAATTGTTTTGCATTGTATTACTTTAGAAAAAAGGTCTCGCTCGATTTCTTGCTAGTAATATTCAAGACAAAGATTTTTCCAAACCTGTGGTTCAAGTAAAGATGATTTTATTTAAGAATTATTTCATATCATAATTGAATAAAAGTAGTACTCTATTCTATTATATTCTAACGCATTGCATATAAATCACTCAAAAATGAATAGAGTTAAATTTAATTTATAAATTAAATTGGTTTTATTCCAGCATTTTATTACTGACGTTATTCATTAAAGAAAAACCTATCCATTCCAGTTTAATGAAAGAACTCAAGTTAACCTTGCCACAGCCAAACATTAGCCACATAGTTTTATTCTCTAGTATTCTCACAACATATACATACATAAACACTCACGCCTGTCACCCAGAGGGGTAGGCAGAGACTACAGACTTCCATTTGGCACGATCCTGACATACCTTTCTCGCCTCCTTCACATTCATATACCTACGCATACATGCTCGTCGGTTAAGGGTACTCCTAATTTGGCCCGTTTTCAATAAATTGCCAATTTGGTCGATAAATTTTCGTCTAGGACGTCCCTTTCCGACTCTGCCATTCACTTCTGCAACATAAATTTTCTTTGTCACTCTTTCTTCATTCATTCTTTCCACATGGCCAAACCACCGAAGTATTCCTTTCTTAATCCTGGTCACAACATCATCTTGCAAACCACACTCTTCTCTTATCACACAATTTCTCACCCTGTCATTCAGATTCAGCCCTAACATACTCCTTAACGACCGCATTTCTACTGCGTTCATTCTACTCTCGTGCTTTTTCTGCCATACCCAACTTTCACTACCATACGTTAAAGTAGGGACCAACACAGCATTGTGAATTGCTGTACGTGCCTTTTTCGACACACTTTGACTCTTCACAATAGAGTGCAGATTTACTCTATTTCCCGCAAGTATCGGAAGTATTCTCACAAGTATCGGAATTATGTATTGCTCCCACAATGAATGCCATAAAGCACAGCCCTGAGCCACCTACAACTATCGACTTCCCGCATCTCTTACCAGGTCGGCACTCCATCTTCTAAACGGCCGCCCTACACTTCGCTTACCGATACGAAGCTGTCACTCGAGAACCTCGCATCTCTACCGATTGTATCATAGCTTGAAGAGTCGACAACCGGTTCTTCAAGCTATATGGCCGGCCCACTGCCACTTCAGCTTACGTTAAGTAAGTTATGTCGATTACACTTTTTCTACTGTGGATATCCAAATTGCCAATATAAGAAAGAATTATATAACAATTTATTTATCAATTTATTAACTGCTTCGAAAACTTAAAGCAATTAGTTTTATCTCATCGATTGTACCATACCTATCGCCAAAGCTATATAGAGCCATTGACCCTATCAACGTCAATCGACGTTGAAACAAAATCGTCATTCTCAATGCGGTGAAATGGGAAACTCGGCGTTCATTGTTCCGTGCCCGTATTTCGTCCATATTAGGACTTCCCATGTGTAGAACAACACGAAACAACGCTTTGTTTGCTGTACTATTTAGGTAATTGTAAATAGAAATAGTTCCATTTCGGAATTCTAATAGAAAAAACAAATTTTTGTCTAATGCTAGTCAATAGAGAAACATTTAGTTTTTTTGTCTATTGTTTTTTTTTGTGTATTGTCGTTTAAAAAATTGTATAAAATTATTGGAACGTGAAATATGTTTAAAAAAATAAATTAAGCTGGGTTTCTTGCTAGTTCTTCCCAGGACAGAGGTATGCTCCGAACCAGTGGTACCTAAATATAACAACTACTTTCAATAACTATAACGTAATATTGAATATTGAATACAAATTATTCCATTCGATCCTATTCTATTCATCATCATCATTATTGTATCTTTTATAGAATAAGGGTGACAAACGAGCAAAAAGTCAACCCGTTGTGTAAGTGGATGCTGTGGCCCATAGACATCTACATTTATCCTATACCTTTAAACGAGCAATTCATATATATATATATATATATATATATATATATATATATATATATATATATATATATATATATATATATATATATATATATAATATGAAGCTCGGAAACGGCTCCAACGATTTTCATAAAATTTTGTGTCCAGGGAGTTTCGGGGGCAATAAATCGATCTAGCTAGGATTTATTTTTAGAAAATGTCTTTTTGTCCGTGTTTTCAGGCAATGAAAAACTGCCACAATATAAGAAGGTAAATTTTGACGCTGTGTTAATGATCGTAATAGCTCAACTGGATATCGAGCAGTCGCGAAATCGTAATGCCTTGGTTCGCGTCTTGTTTTCGGTCCGCCTTTTTTTCCTTTTTTTTTTCAAGTTCCCTTCTTTTGTGAGAAATTCTAATATTTCGTTGCCTTTTTTAGTACGAAAATTTTAATAAAAATAATGGCATAATTTTTCTTAATTAAAACCGAGCAAAGCTCGGTCATCCAGGTACTCTTCAATTAAACATCAAAATGCAGATGCGTTGTCAGCCCTTTATTATATAAATATTTTTATAAAGTAAATTGACCAACGAACATACAGGTCCACTTGATGGTAAGTGGATGATACTCTGGTTTACAGACATACATTTCTATCCTCAGTTAAGAATCAATATGCATTGAAACCCCCGAGGACTAAGATGGAATGCCTCGTTTCCAGTAAAAAGGGTCTCCAGTTCTCTACACCCACCATACGAAACACAGCAGCATTAAGCTGTTTGGTATTCTGTGAGGGCGTGGTCCTTCCCCGGTCGAGCCGACCCATTCATGTTACAACAACAATATAGCTGCAGCATGACTCTACCGCGTAAAAGCTCACTGCAAACCAGGCCTACCCATAGACTGACCTCATAGGGGGTATAATTGAAGTTGTAGTCACGTTGAGCAGACAGGTTGGCTACAACATTTTTCCATATCTTTATTAGGTAGTTACCAGGAGCATACTTCTGCTCATCTCATGATTTACTTTATGTCCCTTTACAACACCCACACGAAGAAAGAAATAGAAAAGAAAGTGGTACCAACCACCGCCAAATCGTGACCAGTAAATGAATCCTACCATCCGTTAATTTTATACTGTAAAACAGCAGCATATTTCGGTATCTCACTGATGACACCATGCTATTGTAATTACTAATTAATAGCTGAGTAATTATGACTTGTGCAAATGAGCAGAGGACAAACACTCTATTGTCTTCTGTGAATAACAGCGTTTGCGTGAGCAATTATATGGAAGATAATATTATTTCTTTACGTGTGTTCGAAGATATACTAGTAGGTCGTTATTTTTTATATCGTCTCATTTATTATTATTGTATGTATTGTTAGGTCAGCACGTGGCCAACCGACGCTTAAAATCACAATGAATAATTTCACTAGTGCTAGCGGGAATCGAATCCGGTTTGCTATAATTTTAAAGCGGGCGCGTATCTTCTGAACCCCTTCCCCTGCAACGGCTTTAATTGCAACAAAATTAAGTGTTTGCAAAAATGAGTGAAGTGAAATGGCGTGAGCTCGGGGCCGGGGCTCCATGGTGATGATGTAGGTTGAAACGGAATGCTGGCGGATGACTTAAATCTTAACATTTTAAGAGAATTATTACAACGCACGATATCCTTGACCTTATTCCTGATAACATATAAATTAAGGAAGCATTTCTTCGTTCTTTTTGTTCGCTTCCCTGCAGTGAATTCCAACAGAATAACTCAGAACTAAATATAACTAAAAGCATGTCCGTACTGGGCGTGGATTATATGGTGACCATGATTTTAAATCTCAAAGAGGAACAAACTTAACTTTTTTTATATAGTATAAGGGGATTGTAAGTGGATACTGTGGTCTAAAGACGTTTACATTCTATCCTCGATTAAAAATCAAAATGAAGATACGTTGTCATCCATGAGGACTATGATGGAAGTCGTACGAAACACATCAGCGTTGAGCTGATATTTAACGCTGGTATTCCGTGCAAACCTGTTCCTTTCCGCGTCGTGTCGACCTATTTGTGCAGCTTCAGCATAGACTTCAGCTTACAAATTAAGACTTTACATCGCATCCCATTTGAAGGTCTTTTAACCCTAAAAGATGACGGTATAAAAATCTTGTATTTATGCACCAGTCCCGTCTTTATATACCAGATATATTTCAGTGGTGAGGCATTTCGTTATTCAATTGATTCCGTCTGCCAAGAGTGGCGATCATAACAAACCCATTCTAACAATAATTTTGACGATCTTATTACCAATTTGGACATTGAAATTTTTATGAAATTAAAATTACTGTACAATTTTGGCTGCTGCAGGAAAAGGGGAGATGTCGGCTAACATATACGTGGTAGTATGGTAGAAACATATACAAATGGGTCGGCTCGACCGGGGAAGGACCATGCTCTCACACATAATATTTATGCTGTTGTGTTTCGCGTATGGTGATTGTAGAGAACCGGAGACGCTTTTTACTAGAAATATGGCATACCATCTTAGTCCTTAGGAGTGACAACACATCTGCATTTTGGTTCTCAATCGAGCACTTACCGCCAGGTGAACTGTGTGCTCGGTTGTCACTCTTATTCTTTAAAAAATATAAAATTCCAAGTAGAGGGCCTTATAATTACAAACCGTATAATAAGAGACTGTGCCATTCAATATTAATCCTTAATGATAAAGCATTTGTGGTCTTTTTTCTTTGAATTTGAATGCAGGTGTGCATAGAATCCAGTGTAGCGCCGTGTCCTGGCGGCGTAAGAATATCCACTACCTAATGTTACGAGCTTTACAGAACACCAATTACAACTTAAAACACACTAATAATAAAACACAATTGTACTACTGATCACTTTAGTTCGCAGTTGTATTGCTTCAAAGCATAATTATAATATTCGCTTGTATTGTCAATTCAATACTGCCTCCGTCGCGGTCCTAACCGGCCTTATATAGGGCATCTTCTAGTGACACATCCAGAATTCTAGAATGTTTGAGTACAGAATGTACTAGTCCAGACTAACTAGGTGTAGAAAGTTCTAGTATGGAATTTTCTAGAAACATCATAACTCTCCTAGTTTTGCTGCTCGATACTAGATGGCGCTTGTGGTAACTCGCCATGTACCAGGCATTAATTATGGCGCGCAACACTAATATCATGCCGTGGGTGTCGTAAGAAGCGATATAGGAAAACCAAAACAGGAGATGGGCAGCAGCATCTTCCTGGTAATAATATAAAAAACTGCGGTTGCCATCCCGCCCTAACAAATATGCATATTATATTGTATAAACTCTTCCTACCTATAAGTTTAAGGGTCTTTTTACTAGTTTGGTCACAATACAGTTTATATGAAATTACAACTATTGTACAATTTTGGTCGCTGAAGGAAAGAGGGGAGATTTCGATCAACGTTCTGTGTTAATTCTTCGGTAGTGTGATTGATGCTTTGTTTGTTAGTGGAAGTGGTTTGAATATTTATGTTTTATATTTTGCATGTGGAGTAGAAAATAAAGTCCAAGTTCCAAATCATAATATATATTGATCGAACATAATGCTACACTTCCATTTGTGGGAAGCTGCAACATTTTTCTGTAATTGCACTTAGCAGAGTTTTACGAAAACCTGGGAAGATGGGTCAACGATTTCCTTTACGTTATCACCACACGAAGAACAACCAGAAGTCAAGAAAAAACTACCCCGCTAACTTAAAACGTGCCTGTGGTCACCGCTAGCTTACGATGTGCAGATCCGAGTTACAGATCATTCGACGACCTTGCCATTATTCTTTGTATGGCGCACCTCTCACTCGACGCATTTATCTCCACTTATAGCTATGTTAGGCTCGGCTATGATTTACAAGTAATTATATCGCAAATTAAACGCAAATGTTTTGAAGTGGTATAGCTATGCTGCATCTATATTATGGTTGTAGCACGAATGGGTCGGCTCGACCGAGTAAGCACCACGCTCTCACAGAATACTAGCGTAAAATGGCAGCTCAATGCTGCCATGTTTCGTATGGTGAGTGTAAGGAACCGCAGAACATTTTTATTGGAAACGAGACATTTCATCTTACTCCTCAGCGCATTTGCATTTTGATTCTTAATCGAGAGTACATGTAGACTGTAAATGTCTATGGACCACAGCATGTACTTACCGTCAGGACTGTGTGCTCGTTTTTTTACGTTCACTTATATCGGCAATCAACAAGACTAACAGGTATTATACTATTCCTATATTATTGGTTTTGGACTCGAAAGTCTAACCTCATCTGTAGTATACTTCCTTTTTATTTTAGTTTTAAAAGGAGGAAGAATACAAATTAAATACGTCTTGATATTTTATAATATTAAGTAAGTATATAATATAGTAAACTTGAGCAAGGGCTAAAAAAAATAGCTTCGGCGTGTACTGCGTATCACGAGTTCGAATCCTGGACAGAACAACTATTTGTATGGCTTATAATAATCAGTCCAGGTTTGGATGTAAATTGCACAAGAGCACTAGTGCAATTTATATGTTTGTATTTATGACAGTAACAGTAACAGTCCTTGTGAACATCCTCGAATGTTAACTTCAAAATTAATCTTTACTCATCCCCTTTGATTGCCTGTTTATTTTGACACATGATTACTTACATTTGTGACAGTGACATTCTTCATATTTCGTGACAGGGAAACTAATTATTGTTTAAAGAGAAATGCAATATAACCTAAATTTGAACAAGAAAGCGTGGCGCCCTAATAATAAAAATATTAATTCCAATTTCGAATTTGTTTTTCCTCATGTCGACGACATGTGTAAAATTCGGTTGAAAGATTTTTTTTATAAAATAAGGGTGATGAACGAGCACCAAGTCCTACCTTATGACAAAGCCATATAATAATCCCTGAATATAAAGTGTTGAGGACTAAGAGGGTCTCCGGTTCTGAACACCCACCACACGAAGTACTTATATAAACAGCATTAAGCTGCTATTATACTCTGGTATTCTGTGCGAGCGTGGTCAAGTCATCTCTGTTTATCTTGTGAAAATAGGTTCAGCCCCGGTAGGGCCGACCCATTCGTGCTGCACCCCACCTATACGCTGTAGACGTGTTGTATGACTTATATAACACTATTTATGACTTTTTGTTTTTGTTGTAAAATTAGACCTCGTTATCAAGTAGTGAAAAAATACAGTTTTCTGTCTACAAATAGATTTACCATATTTACAGTACACGACAAAAATCAATCCAAACGACGAATGTTTCGTAACATGTCTCTGCGCATGTGTGCGAACTACGAATAGAATCCAAAGGCGCGCCGCCGCAGGAAGTTCACCGTAACTTTGTTTACCGACGGGCCGCGTCTGTTTTGGGCTATATTTAGCCGCACCTGGACGAGCGAGGGTTAAACGCGTCTGGATGATCGGGATCTGTTTGAAATTAATTTTGGCATTGATGCAATATTTTTGTTTGTACAGGTATGACGAACATCGATTGTACGAGGGATAGAATGAATATTTTTTTAATTTCTAGATGGTAGAAGTTCTTTTGGGGAGGTACCCCTCTTACCTATTTTTTTTAATAATAGCGTGACAAACGAGCACACAGTCCACCTGATGTTAAGTGGTTGCTGTGGCTCATATACACACATGTGTCCTCGATTACGAATCAAAATGAAAATGCGTTGTCACCCGTGAGGACTAAGATGGAATGCCTCGTTTCCAGTAAAAAGGGTCTTCGGTTCTCTACATTGACCTTACGAAACACAGCAGCATTAAGCTACCATTTTACGCTGGTTTTCTGTGAGAGTGTGCTCCTTTCCAGGTCGAGCCGACCCATTCGTGCTACAACTATAATAAAGCTGCAGTATAGCTCTGCCACGTACAATTTCTGCGGTCAAATAGCAATTGCTGCACTGCTGCGTTCCTTCCTGCATGTATTACGAGGCCGTTACTCCATCTAGTGGGGGGTCGCCCTACACTTCGCCTACCGGTACGAGGCTGCCACTCGAGAAACTTTTTTCCCCAACGGTTGTCGGTTCTTCGAGCTATATGGCCGGCCCATTGCCACTTCAGCTTACTAATCCGTTGGGCTATGTCGGTCACTCTGGTTCTATTGCGGATATCCTCATTTCTAAGTTTATCACGCAGAGAAACCCCGAGCATAACCCTCTCCATAGCTCGCTGAGCGACCTTGAGCGTCCTCATACGACCAGCAGCGAAGGTCCACGTCTCAGTTCCATAAGTCATCACTGGCAACAAGCACTGGTTGTACAGAGTCGTTTTCAGGTTTTGAGGTATAGCTGTAGACGAGTAATTCTTAGAAATACTTGTAAGTAATTCTTACATAATAAGATAGGAGTTCCAGAGACAATACATCTAGAATTGAACATCCTTTACGTAAGTATGTACTTAATGCGACAAGAATTAGAGCTAACGATCTGAGCGGTAAATACAAATCTATAAATTAATGGTTTTTGAAGTAGCTCTTTTAAGGCCGCTGTACACATTGGGCCAATATATTGGACCAAAATAATGAATCTAAAATGTCGCACATTGGTTTACTGATCATTCGGCATTGGTTCTTTAGTAAAGATGGTCGTGGAATCTGTTGCAGTCGCAGCATCTAACTTAGTAACTTTGTTTTTATTTTTATGCTGTACATGCTTAGGGTTCCATATAAATGATTCATTTCGGTACATTTCTATAAATTGTAGAGTCTCATTGCTTGGCCACGCCACCATCGTAAGCTCGAAAACAACACTACACGTTACAAAGCTCTACTCGTTGGCCCAATATATTGGCCCAATGTGTACAATGGCCATTATAAGGTGCCGGCATTGAACATAATCGACAACCTGTCACTATTCATCGTAACGAATGACTCGTTTAAAATAAATTAGCAAGCTTTTTCACTGACTTGTCCTTTGTCAGGCATTAGGCTGTCTAGATTGATGGGTTTGCCCTCGAAAGTTATGTCTTCAGGGGTTAACACATTTTACAGACCTCTACAATTTGTACTAATTATTTTTTGGATTAATGGGTAGCATTATTTTTCGCAAATTTTTATACATTTTTAAAGACTAACCTAATGTTTAGATTACACAGTGCAAACTTAAGTCGTGGATTTGAATGCGAAATTTGACTTCAGTTGTGAACCACTCCTAACACAAGCATATTAAGCTTACTTGGAGTGTAGGATATAAGTTTATTAATTAGAAAAGCGTCACCAATTTTATATATTAACAAGTGGTATAATTAAAATCTCTGTACAACTGATTTCAATATATATAAAATGAGAACATCATCATTGTAGTCGAAGTCAATGAAACACGCATTATTAAGGATAACTCAAAAATTGCTGATCAGATCTTGATCAAATTTATATGGGGCCACATGAGAAGCACCAGCTTTCAAAAAGGAATCATCAAAATCGGCTCGGATAAAGTTCTGAGGTAACACATAACAAATACAGTCGATGGACTAAATTTATGGATTTTATCGCGTTTAATTTTAAACTTTTTTATATTCCGCGCACTTTTTAGCGTCCATGGCCACAGTGGGGGGACTAAGTTGTTTGCCATCCCAATGGTCTAAGTTAACGAAGACTAACTTCAACTTTAAAAAATTAAAAGTAAATTAAATTAAATCCGTAAAATTAGTTTGATTCCACGTGTAGCATTCGCGTTAATATAAGAAAATCATTATAAAAATACAGTCGAATTGAGCACCTGCTCTTTTTTAAAGCCGGAAAAATAAACTGCAGCATTGCCACGTGACGTTAGGTGGAATAAATTTATAGCGGGAGTCGTAAGAGGGAACGGCGGGTAAATACAGAAAGATGTAGCGATGGAGAGCAGATGCTGTGGCCCGTAGACATCATTTACATTATCATCGATTAAGAATCAAAACGCATATGGAATGCCTCGTTTCCAGTAAAAGGTTCTCTGGTCGTCTAAACTAACCATACAAAACACAGAAGCTGCTATTTCGCGCTAGTATTCTGTAAAAGCGTGGTCCTTCCCCGATCGAGCAGGTCCATCGTATCACGTGCGTTAAATTTATTTGACAGGTATATATCATTCAATTTCAATTAATATATAAAAGTAAAGTAAATTAAAGTAAAGCAAAATAACAGCCCATATACGCCCCACAGCTGGGCACAGACCTCCTCTCAAAAAAAAAATGTCCGCCGCGATATCCCAATGCGCGTTGTCAAAGTTCACATATCTTCAAATATTTTATTTCGTATTTCAATTTCGAAATTAAACAACATAGGTAAATCTTTCAAATTTAAAACGACATTTCCACAATTATTTGTTCTGTGGCAGCGACGCACTGGGTACCAGCTAGTTGTCAATAAAATATTTATATCTTTATTACCTAGCCGTATAAACGTCTTTATAATTTATTTAGTGTCCTTTTTATTACGTTATTGGATCGTTTCAAGGAACGACAAAAGCGTTTTATTCCCTATTTAGTTTTAACGCGTTTAAAACAACTAGCTGTGCTAAAGATATTAATCTGTTTACGTTAAGATACTGCTACCATCGTCATTACCATAATATTATACCTTAAAAATGTACTGCGTTCTTGGAATAATGGTCGTTAACGCGGTTGTTGATCATGCGGTCCCGGATTCGAATCAGTTATTAGGTTTATCGTTTCGGTCAAAAATTCTCAGTAGCAGCACAGAATAAATAATAGGCAGTAGTCCGGAGTCGTTCTAGCAGTAGAAAGCACGTAAAGCCGTTGCTCCTGCGCCTGATCCCATCGGACTATGAGAGGGAGGGAATAGAGAGCATACACTTGGGCACTATAATTATTACATGTCTCCTCTGAGGCAGGCCGCTGTGACTGAAATTCGGTTTGGAGGATATTATTATTATTATACCACAACTTGTTTTTATTATTCTTAATGAGTAGTGTGATGTGTCAATTGTTAATGATTAGTTCATTTGACCCGGGTCGCATCAAAGTATTGATGATTGTAATTAATTTTTCGAACGTTCCGGATCAATCGATTGACAGGAACTACGACCAGAGTGTAGTAATATCCGCCGACTGAAATTATCGAACGGGTCTCACAGATCACGCAGAAACACGAAATTATCCAATTTAATGATCGGCCCAAATGACCCGGTTCGTAAGATGAATCAATACTTGAATGATCGGGTCACTAGAAATGAATTTCATATGTGTTTGTGTAAAAATTACATTTAATATGAAGTAAAAGCAAACTCGGGGAATCGATGCAAATATAGAGTGTATCGAACAATTAACGCTTCGACGTCGACTTTTACACGTGGTAGAGCCACGCTGCAGCTATATTATGGTTGTAACACGAATGGGTCGGCTCGACCGGGGAAGGACCAGGATCTCACAGAATACCAGCGTAAAATAGCAGCTCCGTCGCTGTGTTTCGTATGGTGAGTGTAGAGAACCGGAGATCCTTTTTACTGAAAACGAAGCATTATGTCTTAGTCCTCAGGGGTAGCAACGCATCTGCATTTTGATTCCTAATCGAGAATAAATGTAGATGTCTATGGACCACAGCAACCACTTACCAACAGGTGGAATGTGTGCTTGTTTGACACGCCCATTCTATAAAAAAACTATAAGGGAATTATTATACTGCTTCGTTCTTTAAGGTCGGGTTTAAGTAGATATTTATTAACAGTCTGATTTCTTGATCCTTTTAAGCGCACTAAGAAACATTACAAGCTCGAATGTCATCTTAATAGTTACGTAAACAACTATAACCCTTAGATTCCATTTTTTTTATTTCTGTGGGACACGTCTGAAGTATATAGTATTAATAAAAATTAATCAATTAGATCGCTTCACAATTGACTAAGACATGGTGTATTACTCCATTCAAACTGACAATCAGAGAGAGCGGATCGCGCAGCAATCAAGTTCACAACAATGTCTGCTTTCTTAGTTTCTATACATAATATAGAAATTAATTTTTCGACTGCATTTTAATAAAATAAATAAACAAACAAAATATAAGATCTGTGGTTATTGTGAGTTTAGGAAATATAAAAAAATTGCAAGTTAATATTTATTTGAGTAATAACAAAAGCTGTATATTAACCATTGAGTTATTATGTACTACATACTAGAGGCGACACTGCATTCAGCTACTGTTCTACTCAACTGCGGTGCATACACCGCACTTTAATCAGTCACTCGCTAGACGCCTGTACAGCTGTCACGTGTTGTATTGATTTAAACAAAATCTCTTATGGATAATAATACTTTATCGGCGGCAGCAGCAGCGTGTATTTCATTAAAAAGACAAAAAACCTAAATGGGACAATCCATCGTAGACTTCAAAGATAACAACGCATCTATATTTTGATTCTCATTTGAGGATACATGTAAATGTCTATGGGCCACAACACCCACCACCAGGTGGACTGTGTGCTAGTTTGTCACTCAAGTTCTAGATATGGTATATATTATGGTGGAGCTACATCACTGACTGAGGTAGAAATGAAAGAAATCAACATATAGAAGATATTTTTTATTATAACTATACGTGGTAGAGCAACGTTGCATCCAAATGATGGATGTAGCACAAATAGGTCAGCTAGAATGAAGAAGGACCACGATCTCACAAAATAGCATAAAATAGCAGCTTAAATCTGCTGTGTTTCGTATGCTGAGTGTAAAGAACCGGATAATATTTTTTAGAAATGAGGCCCTCACATAGTTCTACAGGGGTGACAATGCATTTACATTTTGATTCTTATTCGATGACAGATTCAGTCTATGGGCTACAGTATCAACTTAACATCATATGGACTGTGTACTCGTTTGTTGGGTGACAAACAAGTACACAGTTCATGGTTTACATAATAAAAACATATTTAATCCAATACACAGTTTATGCTTGACAAACAGAGCACATGTACTACCATCAACACCAAAACATTAACTGACGCAATAACGTCCAAAAAATGGACACCGGTTCGCCCATTCACTGACGATTCGGACTGCTTTCATTTGGAGTGGCGCACGTTTTTGACATTGACGGACGGCCGCGGACGGCGTCCATTTGGACTGGACGCATGGATTTCAATCCATTTGGAAATCCGGAGCTGGATGAAATCCATCCAAATGAAATATGTTTCCACCATTCACGGAACGATTCTGGATGATTACCACTCCATTTGGATTAATGGACGTATCGTCAGTTGGTACCATTAGATTAATAATAAAACAAATTATTCCTAAGACGCCATCTCGTGTCATGGAATATAGATTATGAAATTAATATGTTCAGATGCTACATTTCTGTGAGTACTTAGTGTAGGACGAAAATATTATTATACACATTTTTTGTAGAAACATTTATTATAATTAGGCAAAATTTTTCATGTTTAAATCTGCTTATTATTCTTTTATTTTATTTTTAGGATTCCACGTCAAAGTAAAAGTGGAATAAATTCGTCCATTCTTAACTCTCGTGTGCCCAGTATTTATGAACGACTCTTATTCTATTTTAAATAAATATATTTGTAATTTAAATGTTATGTTAATAAGTTTTGTTAAACATAAATTCAGTATGTTTTTGATATTTGACATAGATACATTTTAAAATATTCAGATAAAAATATAATTAAAAAATGTAATTGTGATATAATATTAAATAAGCAAATGTAATGTACAAAATAAATGACAAAATTTTAATATTGTTCTCGATATAATTTACCATTTAACAATACAATCTACTATTACCTAGGGGTCGTTCTAACTATGTTTATTCTATGATAAAAAACCAACCGCGCGAACACAGAGTAGAGCACATTTTTGTTTGAGATAGCTGTTCTAGTACGTAAGTACATATTACTTCAATGATATTTACCCAGGGATTTAATATAATATATTTAAAAAAGACTAGACAAGATTTACAATCAACCATAAATATTAATAAATAGAAAAAAAGTGAACAATATTTTTGGAGCCGATGGTTTGAAGTGCCACTGCAGTTCACAATATAAAGTGCTGCTACATTAAAATAAGAGGCGCAGAGACGGTATAACACCAAATTGTGGAGAATACGTTTAATATATAATAAACTCTTGTTTAAAATATTTCTAAACGTTGGTGATCCATGGAAAGACAAAAATAGATCAAATGGTCCCTCATCACTTAAACGTTCCACTGATCAAAATATTTCTGTGCCTGAAAATACTTAAATACATCAACTTAAAACTAGTAAATTTACAGTATATATACGGAGCAGTGCCTACCGCGCTTGCCAATGAGTGCTGGCAAACTTACAGGTCCCCGAAATATATATATTTTTTAATATCTCCGATATGCAAATTTCCTCACGATGCTTTCTTTCAACACCGAACACTTGGTAAGTTAATTAACAATTATCGGCAGGAGTCGAACCCAGGTTGTTCGCGTAATGTAAAATTAATAGCGAACACTTAACCACTGTGTTACCACGGCTCCACAATTACATTGTTCTATAATAATAACCTTTAAATCACTAGTTGGGTAAAGTAAGAGTTAAGTGTAGTAGCTATTAAAACATTACAGTAGAGGTCGACCGGCCCTACATATTACAAATATAATACAGTAATCTAATTATTATTTAAGACGTAATACTTACCTATTTTACGTTTATATCCATTTGTATAATTTTATTTATATAATTTGGCTTAATGTAGTCATTAAATACAACAGCAAAGTAAGCGTATAATTCCAGACTTCGAAAGGTTTAAATATAGATAAGTCATGCTTTTGTTGACGCCATGCTGGAGCTATATTAGTAGTATTAGTATAGTAGTTGTGGCACGTGTGGGTCGGCTCGACCGGGGAAGGAACACGCTTTCACAGAATACCAGCGTGAAATAGTAGCTTAATGCTGCTGTATTTCGTATAGTGAGTGTAGAGAACCGGAGACCTTTCTTACTGGAAACGAGACATTCCATCTTAGTCCTCACGGGTGACAACGCATCTGCATTTTGATTCGTAATCGAGGGTAGATGTAGATGTCAATGGGCCACAGCGACTACTTACCATCAGATGGACTGTGTGCTCGTTTGTCATCCAATCCTATAAAAAAATGTGGTGATGTAGCCCTAGGTAGTAAAACTCGCTCTTGCCTTAAAACACCTACAATGATAATGATGATTAATCTTATCGTCAAATCAACGAAGCATGAAAAATTACATCAAGTTAAAAGTTACGCAAAGACAGTGCGATTTACCTTCCTGTTCATCACTTACCACCAGGTGGGTATGTAGTTAAACACTTATTTATAGAATAACGGTGACAAACGATCACACAGTCCACCTGGTGGTAAGTGGATACTGTGACCCATAGACAACAATAACAATACGTTTGCCCTTAAGATCTGAATTGCAGATGCGTTATCACCCCAGGACTAAGATTTTCCCCTGATGTACAATTGCAGCTTAATTCTCAACTAACAATTAAGTTGCTTTGGTGCTGGCTGTTGAGAAAAAACTGAGGTTGCCAAGAAGCTTACCAAGTGTGGCAACTATAGCAAACATCCCCTATGATGAAATCTATGGGGAGAGGCATTTGTTCAGAAGTGGTCTTTTAAAGGCTGTTATGAATGTAAAATATTTAAGTCCTTTTGTTGGCCCGTGTCCAAAGGAAAGCTTGTGAGATAATTAAAATTCTGACATCGATCCCCGATCCGATGCGGCCTTTAAAACAGTTAAGTTCAGCAGATTATCATTACCCGAATTCGGCAATCGTTCACGCGATTCTCGTCTGTAAATCGATTATCGTTGAAGCGGAAATGCAATAAAGAGCATCGATAATTGGTAGTTGTGTAAGGAAGGTTATGAGTGGGAATTATAAAACGTGTATTCCGAGAATAAAATCGATATGTCTTGAATGATATAAGGCCTGTGGGTGTCACGTTGACGCGGGCGCCGGAAAACAAAGAAGGCTATCGAAATATTAATATCGAATCAGAATTCGATACATGGCATCATATATTTCAATTTCGTCACAGGTCCAGTGCTTAGGTAAGAAAAATTCATCCCATTTACGAAATAAATTATACCTTGAAAGGTCGACTCTCTTAACAATCCATTATTGATGTAGCAGATGACATGCACATTTTTAAACTCACACTACTACTTAGAAGTATATTGCTTCATACTTGAAATCGTAGTGGCTAGGTAAACTTCTGGCTGGATCATTATTTCAATAGGTTTTTTGACGTGGTAGAGCCACACAGCAACTATTTTATGGTTGATGCACGAATGGGTCGGCTTGACCGTAGAAGGAACACGCTATTATAAAATATCAACTTATTCAGCTGCTATTTAAAGAACTGTAGAGAAATTGAAGACTCTTTTAACTGGTAACGAGGTATTTCATCTTAGCCCTCGAAAATGACAACGCATCCGCATTTTGATTGTTAATCGGGAATAGATGCAGGTGTCTATGAGCCACAGCATCCACTTACCATCAGGTGGACTGTGTTCCCGTTTATCGCTCATAATCTGTAAATAGTAGTCCGATTCCATTCTGTGAAGCGTACATTGTGTAATTCTTTTGTCAATGTATAAAATACCTTAAACCTCAGGGTGTAAGGTATTTTATACATTGACTAGGTTCAGACCTTTCTTGCCAACTTGCCTTACTTGTGCGAGACGAATACAATTAGAACTAGAGCACTTGATAAAAAGATTCATGAGTAAGTTTCATCCCGACTGATCTAAGGGGACAATTATCCCCTAGATCCAATGTCTCTGTGGGTATGAGTGCGAGAGCATAAATGCGCGCATGAGCGTGAGTGAGACATAACCACAGAGACGATAATTATCAACATATACGTAAAGCTGGGAGGATTAACGTGAGGTAATGTTTTTACGTACATTACCGGATACCTGGAATATGGCCGTCTGGCCAAGCTAGCAGGTAGGCATGCGATCATAGTACATATACTCAATGTTACATTCGTTCTTTCTATTGAACATTCGTTCTTTTTACACGGATCTTAGTTAATTAATTTTCAGCATTTTTAAGAATATCCACCCCATATCACACCCTGGGTGTCGTAAGAGGTGACAGAGGGAAACAAATCAGGAGATGGGTAGGAGCATCTTCCTAATAACGACTAAAAATAAAAACTGCGGTTGCCAACACGCTTGCCAACGTGGCAGCTGTGGTAAATATCTTCACCCCCCTATGAGGTAATCTATGGGAGAAGCCTGTGTTCGCCAGTGGACTTTGATAGACTGTAACGGTAACGGTAGCATATTTACTATCGCGAACTGTCCCCTTCTGAAATGTACTCATTATAAGGTCCTGAACAAAACTAAACTTTCACCCATCGGACAATCGTAGTATGATTTCTAAGCGCTAATAGATTACAGGAACCGGCAATGGAAAGTGAAACTTTCGTCTCAAACAATAGACGCTACTATAGCAGTGTCAGATACATCGTTGATAAGAAAATTATTATTGGCCCCGATTCACTCGTGATTTATGGCGAACATGGCTACTGGATAATGGAAATTGGCAGGCGTAGTTATAGCGGAGGCGTGAGGCAGATATAATTAAATAGAAACATGTGTGCAATTCACACAAGTGAAGCCTCCAGAAAACTAAACTTCGAGTGAATGAGACCAATGAAGTATCAGTAGAATAATTGTAGGGTTTATGTTTAATTCAACTTTAAATAAATTTTTAACAAACACTGCACACTGTACTCTACCTTAGTCTCGTGCAGGCTTAATCCTATAGATTTTTTTATAGTATAAGGGTAACAAACGAGCACACAGTCCACCTGATGGTAAGTGGTGGCTGTGGCCCATAGACATTTACATCTATCCTCGATTACGAATAAAAATGCAGAAGCATTGTCAACCGTGAGGACTATTACGGAATGCCTCATTTCCAGTAAAATGGGACTCCGGTTCTCTATACTCACCATACGAAACACAGCAGCGTTAAGCTGCTATTTTACGCTGGTATTCTGTAAGAGCGTGGTCCTTCCCCGGTCGAGCCGATCCATTTGTACTACAACTATACTACCAATATAGGCTGCAGCATGGCTCTTCCACGCAATAAATCTGTACAAATTTGCTTATATAAAACACATGTTTAAAAAGTTTTTATAATAATCTAATTTTCACATAAAATCCGTACTGGACCCTTTGCCCCCCCCCCCCCTCCTCAATAAAAAAGCGTCTTCTAAATACCGGCTATTATTAGATTCCGAAGTTTAGTAAGTGGAGGAGCAGACGAAATTTTAGCCTAAAGGGAAGAGGATCTCATTTTTTGTATGAATGGTACTCGACTTCTTCATTAATTGTGGATCAATTGTAATAATTGTTTTTTTTTAATTATACTTCATATAGGCGGTTACATTTAAATTTGCAGCATAATTTCACCTCTTAGGTTTGAATAATTTAGACAAGATTCGAGCTTAAAGGATCACTCAAAAAATTGATCCACCCAAAAAAATTACTTTTAATAAAAATAAAGGCCAACTAAAATAATAAAATGTTATCTGCATAATATATAAATGCATCACTGGGTGTTTAATACTTTTACAAACCATGTCTTAGCACCGAATTCTTAAGTACCAATTTTGATAATTTCATCCAATCCGTCAGTAATTACCCACTTCCTTTGCAACGTTTTAAAATTCTTTGACGACAATCTACTCTGTGTGACTGTTCGATCACAGACTAATACGAGTTTGACATTGGCCGTATAAAAAAAAAAACAATCAAAAAATCTTTATTTTCACAAAACAGTGGTTTATAATTGTAAACAAAGATTGCGAGGAACCTATTTAGCAATAATAATACTCGTGCCAGGTGGAAGGTTATTATGCGGAAATCATTTCATTCTGTCAGGTCTATGAATAGTTGTGGACTATACCGGGAAAAAATACTTCACTAGTTACCGCCTACCCTCTAAGATTTTGAAATTGATAAGTTGTCCCGCGTCAGGAAGCGAGATAAACCGAGAACGATGGTTCCTGAACAGTCAAGCGACATCCGCGAAGATAAATTTGAGGGATCACCATAATCTGATACCGTTATGCCATATAACAGACATTTTAGATGTTATCTCAATTTATTTATTTTATTTTATTTATTTATTTTATTCTTTATTGCACCAAAGATTTTGTAGAAAAGGCGAGCTTAATGCTATATGGCATTCTCTACCAGCTAACCTTGGGTAGAACAGAGAGTGAGTTATGGGCAGTAAAGTTGTCATGATCACATTCAATTCAAATATGTACATGCTACACATACATAATATATATATATATATATATATATATATATATATATATATACATTATATACACGTACACATATAAATAATATAACAAATACACATATTTATACATATATATCTCAAACAATTTATATACAAATAACAATAAACATATAAAGTAAGTGGACTCAAATTTGTTGGTTACGGATATATTCGTATAGTTTTCTTTTAAAAACGTTTTTGGTAGGTATTATTCAATAGCGTTCAAATAGCGTTAGCTTTACTTATTAAATTTTATTAAAAATTTAATAAGTAATGCTAATGCTGCGCCTCAATTTTGATTATCTACTATTTAAGGCCTAAGCTCAAACCTATGAATATTAAGACTATTTCTGTATATCTAAATAATATATTATGAACGAGATGACAGAGACATTTGATTGTCATCTCTTTCATAATATATATAGCATAACGGCACCACAGCGGTCGGGACCATCAGATTATGGTGATCCCTCAAATTTATCTTCGCGGATGTCGCTTGACTGCTCAGGAATCATCGTTCTATGCACATGACTGATAACAATGATATAATAAGATTGGGTATGTATGGTGATCGGTACCGTACTGTTTCGAATTCAACAATTATATATGACATAGTCCATATATATATATATATATATATATATATATATATATATATATATATATATATATATATATATATATATATATATATATATATATTTTACAAATATAAACTCCAAATCAAAACGGTTAACAAGAATATACCAAGCTCAATATGTATGGTTGTTTTCCATCCGAAGCGTTTATAACTCTAATTACTAGTACATACGAACGTCAATCGTATGTGGAACATGTCGCAAGAACCAAAGCTGCATCGCTATGCAACGATTACGTAAACTTACACGTTATTGTTACGTCTTAACAAGTTACATTGTGGGAAACGTGCGACAATGGGGCCCGAGATTGTGGCGTTTGTTTGGATGAAATGAAAGTGTAGTAAAGTATGAAATAGTTCAGGAATGCATCGAGATTGTACGATGATGTAGGAAGCCATCGAAGTGTACACGTGTTAGAGCCACGCCGCAACTATATTACAGTTATATCAAGACCACGGAAGGACTATCCTCTCACAGAGTACCAGCGTAAAATATCAGCTTAATACTGCAATTTCGTGTGATGAGTGTAGGGTACCGAAGACCCTTAGGTATTACTGGAAATGAGGCATTCCATGTTAGTTATCAAGGGTGACAACGCATTTTCATTTTGATTCGTAATAAGATAGATCTTGATGACCATGGGCGACAGCATCCACTTACCATCAGGAGGACTGCGTCGAGCACACACCCACTCATATTCTATTTATCACCCAAATAAAAAGATACCAACACGCCTTGCAGTCGCCTGCATCAAGAACTATTAGTGTTATGTACATATGCTGTCTTTTTTTTCACTTTCCTTACGCCTTACCTTTTCTTAATCTCGACGTTATCGTCATCTTTTCCCCTTTTTTTAACGCAGTGTAAGGGATTACTAGTACGCTACTACTAAGGGATCACAAACGTCCATACATGGAGAAATTATTTGTACGTCATACAAAAATACTTGTATGAGCGGAAATCGAACTGGCGGCCTTCTACACCTCAAGCAAGCCTTAATCAAAATTACCCAAATGAATCGATCAGATGAGACGTGAGTTTAGCTCGTGGTGAATATCAGCTCTGTCCAATTCTAACCTCATACAAACGTAACAAAAGCTTACCGTCACGGGACGCCCGGCATATGTGAAACATCATATTTGATGAAGAATAAGTAAAGTAAATAAAAATCGCAACTTGTATCTCTCCGTGTATCACAAAATGAAATGTCTATTTCTGATTTCGCGTAGAGCGTTACGCCGTTTTCCGTCACGTCTTGAGTCGGTTTTACTGCCAATAGATGTTTCACATCAAAAAGTCATATATATTGTGTAAACATTAGGAAGGAACACAAGTCAGTAATACCAGTTACTCGACTCCACACTTCCACTGAATCAGTAATTTATTCACGGTGATGTATACGCTTTTAGAACAAAGTCCCAAAAAATATACAAGTGTTCTCTACTCAAAGTTACCATTTTTTTTAAAACGAAGATTTGTAATCTGATGAAGAATGTATGTCTGTATGTGTGTGATTGCATGATTGATATGAAATAAAATAATAATTTGGAATAAGGTGGTTGTTTCACAATTTATTTTTTATAGGATAGTGTGACAAACGAGCGCACAGTCCAGCTGATGGTAAGTGGTTGCTGTGGCCCGTAGACATCTACATCTATCCTCGATTACGTATCAAAATGTAGTTGCTTTGTCACCCGTGAGGACTAAGATGGAATGCCTCGTTTCCAGTAAAAAGGGTCTCCGGTTCTCTATACTCACCATACGAAACACAGCAGCATTAAGCTACTATTTGAAGCTGGTATTCTGTGAGAGCGTGGCCCTTCCCCGGTCAAGCCGACCCATTCGTGCTACAATTATACTAATATAACTGGCTCTACCACGTATAAAATTATATTAAGTAATATTAAGTTGTTTCTTCTTAAATAAGTTTGTAAGTACCTGTACAAACCTTGTATTACTATATTAGTAAAATTTTACGTTTATAAAAGGCCTGCCCTTGTTAATACATCCCAGTGTAGAAGTTTTTTCTTTATCAGTATTCAGTATCAGTGGTTAAAATAAAGGAAACTTTTAATAATAACTATTTCTAAACTATAAATTAAAAAGAAAATACTATGCTACTTATTTCCCTGAATCCCAAGGCATGCCAAAAATCCAGGACAACGGTATTATAAACGGAATGGATATCTTCTGTGTGGTGGGAGCGGCGTCAAATAATCCATCACCCTTTCGATCGATGACCTTGTGGCATCTGGCAGATGACATTATGACTAACTCGTATTTATTACATTAGATGTTAAATATTGAAGTCGAGAAGCTACTTCAAAGGCGCGAAACGGAACGACTTGACACGTAATTAGGTATGAGAATTTTAATTTGAAACAGACTGTTTTAAAACGACCAGGCATTACTTCTACAAGAACCCACGATTTGTTAGATAAGTGACATGAACCCTTAGAGAAGAATAGGAACGTTGAGTCAAGATGGTACAAATTTACTTATAGAACTTCGCAAGTAAAATAACAATGATGTCCTCCAGACCGAATTTAGGTCATGGCTGCCAGTCTCAACAGAGTCTAACTATCTACGCAGGCCAGGATTATAGTACTCAAGTGTATGCGCAAGCACAAGTGCACTCTCTATTCCCTCACTCTTATAGTCCGATGGGACCAGAGAGATATCAGGCGCTAAAACCAATGAATTTATGTGCTTTTTGAGGCACATTTTTAAACACCGTCATCTCCCCGACTCCGGTCTGCTACCGAGGATTTCTTGACAGAAAAACGCAATAACTGATTACGGTCCAACCCGGGATTCGAACACGGGATCTCATGAGTAGCTACCGTGTAACGACAACGAGGCCAACGAGATATTAAAGTAATCAGTAAACAACACAAAATACAAACCAGAATCAGAAACTCGTATAACTGAAAATTAAACAAAATTTATGTTCCCCAAAAAACATAAACAAAACGAAAATCCCAGCCTTAAAAGCGTTAAATAAACAAACCGACAATCGCAATAAAGTGAAAAACCGTAATATCAGCTTATGCTGACAAAAAGATTGCGAGCCAGTACACATAAACACGCCCCCGAGTTTGTATTGAGCGGTTGAGAAACTGGGCCGTCGAAATAAACGATATATCGATAAGATCATTTAGAGATTATCGATAATAGTAGGAATGTTAAAATTAATCGATTTGGAGAAATTAATCAGTGTTATTGCAACGTTCGGATCGGTAGTTTTATTAATAGAATTATTTGCATAATTGCGTAGTGGTCAACATAATGTAGGAATTACTCCGTCGTATAATATAAATTTGCTACGTGTAGTACTGATAGTGTTTCAAAATTTGTTAATCTCTATATATAAAAATCACTTGTAGTCCGATAGTTTATTTTTTATAGGATAGGGTGACAAACGAGCACACAGTCCACCTGGTGGTAAGTGGTTGCTGTGGCCCGTAGACATCCACATCTATCCTCGATTACGAATCAAAATGCAGATGCGTTGTCACCCGTGAGGACTAAGACGGAATGCCTCGTTTCCAGTAAAAAGGGTCTTCGGTTTTCTACACTCACCATACGAAACACAGCAGCATTAAGCTACTATTTTACGCTGGTGTTCTGTGGGAGCGTGGTCCTTCCCCGGTCGAACCATTCACGCTACAACTATACTACTAATATAACTGCAACATGCTCTACCACGTATAACTAACACGTATGACTACGTCGTATAATTTAAATTTGCTACGTTTAGTAGTGATAGTGTTTCAAAATTTGTTAATCTTTATATATAAAAATTAATTGCAGTACGTTAGTCTTGCTGAAACTCGAAACTGGCTGGACCGATTTTGTTGAAATTTTTTGTGTATTTGAGTGGATGGATGGTTTAGATTCACAATTGCGCCAGGAAAAAATAAAATTTTTATTATTCAAGAAACTGTGACGTCATTTAATGGTATTTTTATGGAATTTCAGTGGTGTTGGATGTAGTGGTGGCAAGGATAGTGTAGTGACTCTCGTCAAACGTTCTTCCATGTGAATTTACTTTTCTGTAACTAAAACTTTTCTAAAACTTTTTTCTGTTACCGTTACAGCCTGTTAAAGTCCAATGCTGATCATAAATCTCCCCTATAGATTGCAGCATCACTATTTTGCCACAGCTGCCAGGCTTGGCAGGCGGGTTGGCAGCCACAGTCTTTTAGAAGACGATGCTGCCCATCAAATTTGTTCCCCTCTGCCGCCTTCCACGACATCCAAGGATATGGGGTAGTGAATATTCTTACACCCCCACTACACGGTTACGACACATGTATTATAATAAACTGTAGTTTTTCCTCGCTAATAAACGCATGGGTCAAAAATTATCATTTAATTGTATGTAAAACGCGACATTTAACAAGAGAAAGCGTCAATATATTGGTAGTTTAAACAAAAAGGTTATTTCGGTCAGTAATGTATATGCAAAACCCAAGAGTTACAGCCGACATAGTAAGTTACGACAGCGACCTACGCAGTGGCCGTGTAAGGTTGTTACGAGCGTAATTCCTTGGTATTTATAAACTGAAAACTAACCGTTGTTTTTAAATTTATAGCACAAATATTTACACGTGGTAGGGCCATGCTGCAGTTACATTATGCTCGTAGCACGAATAGGTCGGCCAGACCGGGGTGGACCACGCTGTCGCAGAATACAAGCCTAAACTATAAGCCTAATGTCGCTGTGTTTCGTATGGTTAGTGTAGAGAACCGGAGACCCTTTTAACTGGAAACGAGTCATTCCAACATAATCCTCAGGGGTGACAACGTATCTGGAATTTTATTTTCAATCGATAGATGTAGATGTCTATGGTCCACACTCCATAGCGTCCATTTACTATTAGATAGTAAATGGACGCTATAGAGTTTATCTATGGATTATCTTATGTACGTGGCAGAGCCGCACCGCAGCTATGTTAATAATATAGATGTAGCACGAATGGGTCGGCTCGACCGGGGAGGGACCACGTTCTCACAGAATAACAGCCTACAATAGCAGCTTAATATTGCTGTTTTGTATGGTGATTGTAGTATCCGGAGACCTTTTTTTACTGGAAATGAGGTATTCAATCTTAGTCATCAGGGGTTACAACGCATCTGCATTTTGATTCGTAATCGAGGATAGATGTAGATGTCTAATGGGCTACAGCATCCATTTACCATCAGGTGAACTGTGTGCTCGATTGTCACCATTATTATATAAAAAAAGAAACATGTTATTCCTACTGTGCGGCTGTGAATATTCGCAAAAGTGAGGACAATTGCAAAGTTTCGCCGTTTCCTCTCTTCTCAGAAAAAACGGTGATAAATTAAAAAAGGCATTTGACAAGCAAAATTAAATTTCTTACGAGAGAAATAAATATATACGAGTCATATTTATGAGGGAAAAGGGTAAGCAAACAGAGCTTTGGCTTTGCTGTTGACTTGTGTGTATACCTATATACGTTAATGCCCAAAACTGGTTTAACAATTTTAACAACTTCAACAATTAAAAAACGAACGATAATCTGATTAAAAACGACTTTCATGCACCAACCGAGGCAAGGTCAGCGGCGGTACCGTCAGCAAAACAACCGCAATGTCAAACGAAATATCAATAATGCCGGACAGGAAAAAATGGCTTGCAAGGTCATTTTTATATGTTGAAATATAGAAAACGTAATACCTCATTTAAATTGAAACGAATATGTTGATGGATTTATTTACAAAACTTATAATTGTTGTGCGTGTACCTTTCTCATCTCGTGCGTGATTTGGGAGTCAAAATCCGAAAAGACGGTTACTTATTCCTGTCGCAAAGCAGCAATTTAACACTGTCATGTAAAGAATCACTATAATATCGTGAAATGTTTGAGGAAGATTTCAGTTTCTGGAGAAACTAGGGTGGGCTAATAGTTATTAAAAATTGTGATCTCGGGCACAGACTACAGGCAGAGGATACGCGGTCGAGTCCTATATAAAGATTCCGAAACCCCTCGTCGAGGCTAAGGGAGACCAGCATGGTGAGGCTTTGAGTTTATCCCAGCGTAAGACGTACGTAGTGGGAGTAAAATTACCACGCTCAAAGCACTTTAAATAAAGGAGCCCAATTTTATCATTGGATGCCATCTGGCTCCTGCTTCGTCCACTGATAATTTACGACGTGTTATATTTCAAACGAAACAAAACATTATCGGATTTCGTATTTTTATAGTCATTATGGTAAACCGTGAAGGGCACGTGGGTCAGCGAGCAGACACAATCTAGTGAAGGACCTAGACGGAAATACATGACATTGTATGTTATTTTGTATTTAATTGTTTATAATGTTAAATGTGTGTAATATTTAACAATATTAACAATGCGCGCCAAATTGGTCTCTGTCTCTATTTAAAACTTTTTTATCAAAAAAATATTTTTTTATCTTTTTTTAATAACATTACACACCTAGGATTACCCACCTCTAGGATTTCCTCCTATATCGTAGGAGTAGTTTACAAACAAAAATTATACATGGACCAACATCCAGACCCGGAATAATTATATGTAGGTATTCCGTGCGGGATTCGAACCCGCCTTCAGCGCTGAAACTTAATGTTAAGCCACTGCGCCACGGAGCCGTAAAACATAACCTGTTAATTATTATGTAAAATAATAACGCCGGCCATACTTTGATACACCGATCTCTTTTAGCAGCCTTCAAGTTCCTTTGTAACGATTACCTTACGACACAGTGTAAAATAAACAGTAGGTTCATTGATTATAAATAAAAATATACGTCATATTAATTATATCTGTCTGAACATTTATTACAAATGTTCAACCCAGAGTGAAGTGTATAACGCTTTAATAATATACTATTTATGGATGAAGTCAATTCGTGCTCAATAGAGGACTTGTTATTGTAGCTTTGTATGATTTTTTTTAATTGTGTAGTGGCGTTGTAAGTATATGCACGACCCTATATCGCCCCGTGGGTGTCGTAAGAGGCGACCGAGGGACACAAAAGAAAGAAAAACCACCAACCTGCCTGCGAAGAATTCAAACTATGGCAAGTATCCCTCCCCCCCTCCCTTTATAAGGCATTCTATGGGGAGGTCTTGGTTTAGCAGTGGAGATTTGACAGGCTGTAACGGTAATATTTTTTTATAGGGGAGGGTGAAAAATGAGCACACAGTCCACCTGATGGTAAGTGGTTGCTGTGGCCCATAGACATCTACATATATCCACAAAATGCAGATGTGTTGTTACCCGTGGGTACTAAGTGGAACGCCTTCTTTTCAGTAAAAAGGGTCTTCGGTTCTCTACACTCACCATACGAAACAGCAGCGTTAAGCTGCTATTTTACGCTGGTATTCTGTGAGACCCTCCCCGGTCGCGCCGACCCATTCATGCTACAACTATATTATTAATATAGCTGCAGTATGGGTCTACTACGTATATAAGTTAAGATAATCCACAGATAAAGCCACGAATATCAATATACCAAGTTTATTAGACGGATAGAATTATGCAGAAAAGGCATTGAACCTTAAAATCCATTAATGTTCAGTAAAGATTGATAGTAATGGATAAATTAATGAAAACATCCAGAACAATTATTTCCCATAAAATTAGTTGTTTCGTCTGTTATCCGAACACACTGCGGCAACACGGCCCAAATGCTTCACCATTACACTTGGCGCTGCGCTAACTGGCAGTAGAGTATGTATGTGAGTTACTATTGATACTTACTCTGTAACGTTACCATAACGAGGGAAATGGCCGTCTTGCCCTTGGTTATGTCATTTAATAGTAGGGATGTAACGATACATAATTGTGCCGATACGATACCGATACCGATAGTAAAATGAGAGACCGATACATTTATCGGTGATTGAGTAGAAATTGAAAAAAGAAAAACAAATAAATAATGAATAATTTTCTTTTTTATACATAAAAGTTACCTAAATTTATCAAAGACTGAACCTATCAAATCAAAATTTCAATACAAAAAATCAAAATTTAAAAAATATATATTTATACGAAATAACCAAGAATATTCTCAAGCAACCAAAGCGCTAATCATGAAAGTAATTTTCATTAGACAAAGTGGTAAAGTAAAACGATATAAAAGATAAAGTCAGTAATTATAGTTAACTTTTGTTAGATTTTTGTGAAGAAAAAAAAGTTTGTATAAATTATTAGGAGATAATCTGTTACGCAAATCATACTGTAAGAGACCCGTAGTTAAAAACAGACAATCTGAGACAACTGCGCCGAGCAAGCATGTCTTTTTCAAACCCTTCTTTTTGATATCGGTTGTATATAATCGGCGATACCGATACATTGGTCTGCCGGTTATATCGACCGATATATCGGTATCGGTATCGGAATCGGTACATTCCTATTTAATAGCTCGTAGCTACCATTTGTCTCGGCGCATTATTTAATACCGTTCAACAAAGTGGTTTGACTGATAAATTATTTTAACTAAATTAAATAACTTAACTGCTTTGAACATTAGTGATAAATATTATATCTTTGTTAATATTTTTAATTTTCATTCAATAAATGTACAAATTGTGGAGGTTAAAGCTAGATGATTTCTGAACGAAACGTAAGTAGGCAACAATAGATGGCTTTATGATACGATAACTCTTCTTCAATTAATCAAATAATAAAGGGACACCATTCTGACAGTTGACATTTTACAGTATGTAGTAAATATTTTAGTCGATTTTAGTATTGTGTAGTGTAGTTAGTTTTTTTTAGTTCATCGAAGTTCATTCGAAGTGTTCCTAATTATTGCAAAATCTTATTTGCATTTTTATGAATGCCTCGATACGTCTTTTTGCCGATACGATACTGATGCTCTTTAAAAAAATATCAGCGACACCGATACGTTGGTTTTTTATCATAGAATAAACATAGGTAGAATGACCGGTAGGTAATAGTAGATTGTATTGTTAAATACGTAAATTATATCGAGAACAATATTTAAATTTTGTCATTTATTTTGTATATCATATTTGCTTATTTAATAAAATATTACATAGTATTATATCACAATTACATTTTAATGATATTTTTATCTGAATATTTTAAAAGTTATCTAAGTGAAATATAAAAAATACATACTAAATGTACGTTTAACAAAACTTATTAACACAACATTTAAATTACAAATATATTTATTTAAATTAGAATAAAAGTCGTTCATAAATGCCGGGCGCGCGAGAGTTATAAATGGACGAATTTATACCACTTTGACTTTTTTTTTAGAAATAGAAACTTTTTTAATTTACTACTGGTTCGCAAAAAAAACCTCTGTCCTGGGAAGAACCAGCAAGAAACCCAGCGGGACTATTTTTTTTTCCAATAATAGCTTACAATCATGTTTACAATCAACAACACAAGACAAATTAGAAATAGCTTGGTAGCGATCACCCTTCCCAGGGGTTATTATCATCCATAAATTCCTTAATATTATAATAACCCTTTTTATACAAACTTAGTTTAATAAAATTTTTGAACTTTGTGTATGACAAATTTTGTATATTTTCTGGGATTTTGTTTTAAAAGCGTATACATCGCCCCAAGAATGAACTACTGACTCAAGAATGAATTACTGAGTCGAGTAACTGGTACTACTAGCTTGTGTCTACTCCTAGTATTTACAGAATGAATATCACTTATTTTCGTAAAACTACTTTTATTTTTGTGTACGTACATTACATTTTCATAAATGTATTGAGAGGCCAGAGTTAATATATTAATTTCCTTAAATTTTTGTCTCAGTGAGTTTTAAATTATATATTGCTCTAATGGCCCTCTTCTGTAAAATAAATATAATTTCAGTGTCAGTCGCGTGTCCCCATAGCAAAATACCATACGACATAATGCTATGGAAATAACTAAAGTAAACTATTCTAGCTGTTTCAACACTGGTAAGAGTTCTAATCTTTTTTTACAGCATATGCTGCAGAACTAAGTCTGCTAGCTAGTTTTGATATATGGGGGAGCCATTGAAGCTTTGCGTCCAGTGTGATTCCAAGAAAAATGGTGGTATCAACAAGACTCAGTTCCTCCCCATTTAAAATTACAGATTAGGAGTTACGAATTTCATACTTTTAGTTTAAGTTACATTCAAATGCAAATTATTAACATTAAACCAATTGACTAACTTAGCAATACCATTATTTACTTCGTCGTAATTTAATAACTGTCGTTTTAATTTGAAAATTAATGAAGTATCACTTTGATGTGGAAACCTAAAAATAAAATAAAAGAATAATAAGCAGATTTAAAAATGAAAAACTTCGCCAAATTATAATAACTTATATATGTTTCTACAAAAAAAAATGTGTATAATAATATATTCGTCCTATATTTAAGTACCCACAGAAATGTCGCGTCTGAACATATTAATTTCATAATCTATATTCCCTGACACAAGATGGCGTCTTAGGAATAATTTGTTTTATTATTAATACAAAATACTTTTTTTATTGATTAAGTATCTTATAAACCGATGAAAAGTAATTCCTTGGTTTTTACTGACATTTCTTGAATTATTTGTGCAATATCTAAGTACACACGACGGCATATTTTTATCAAGAGATTTTTTTTAAAATCAACACAACACGTGACAACTCTATAAGCGCCTAGCGAGTGACTGATTAATGTGCACTGCATGTGAGTGGAACAGAGTAGCTGAATGCAGTGTCGCCTCTAGTACGTAGTACATAATAGCTCAATGCTTATAACTAACATTTCAGAAATAAATATTTATCTTTAAACTTTTCTAAAAATTTTAGTTTCCCGCTATCGAATCTGTCAAATATTCCAGTGACGTCGCCCTGGTGGCAGAAAAAGTTATGGAAGCCATCACTTAATTTAAATTTACACAAATGATTTCGCAATCATTCGTACAGCATTCGCTAATTGTTAATAATAAACCGAATATAGATGCGTTGGCTCAATTTATACTGTTGTGGAACGGAATGGAAGCGAATTTTTGTAACGAAATACTACATAGTAAAATAAGTCTTGTGTAACGCGCAAACTAGAGATGAGCCAAAAAAGAAGTCGCGCGTCTTCCGAGGAATTTTCGAGGATTCCCCCGTAGCTGCTGTCGGCGAAGTCCGAAGGGCATGGAATCTAGACTAACTTTTCTACGGCCCAAGGCGACTGAAGTATAACCAGAAGGCGAAGTCGCGGCAATGCTAAAGCCATTCCACCGCAATGTAAATTGAGCCTTAAACATGGCTATATGGTTGCGAAACTCGAATCGGTGTAACGGTGTGTCAAGGCGAAATTAGAATAGTGGTTGATTTCCCAGAAAAGATCGGTAAAAAATCGATTACACGAAACGCCGACGACGGCCGGTTCGTCATGATATTAACCAAAAGAAACTTTTTGGTTAGACACGCATCAGCCTGCTTGACTAACAAGTTGATTTGTAAGTACAAATTAAATTTAAAAAATAATACAGAAACGGTAGGGTAAACGTTCGCTTGAAAATAGTAAAATCCGTAGTAGTTCGACAGATGGCGGTTTTACCTCAAGTAGAGTGTTGTTTTTCAGTGTCGAACGCCGCCCACGAACAACTTTGTGGTCGTGGAAGGAAAAGGGGAGATCTCCCGCCGGGCAAGGTGTTCTGCCCGGGGAGCGGCCAACACTCCGTGTGATAGTTCGGAGATGTTATATATATATATATATATTCTGTTTATGATTCGGAATGTTGATAGCGTGATTTAGGCTTCGGTGTGTTTCGGTGTGCTAGTGGCGCGACGACAGCGCCGCTACAACTGCAACACCAGGGGAATGGCGGGCCTTGTAAAAAGGAGTAGGAGGAGCTCATTTCTTGAAGTCAAAAACAGTCGCCGGCGGTAAACAATTTCACAAAGAATTCGCGCGAGGAGGAAAACTCCTAGTAAATCGGACAGTAGTGGACGGCCAAGCATCTAGATGATGTGGGTGGTGACGTGAGTTAACGTGGTCTGGAACTGGGATCATCAATCCATCTACCAAGTGTGTCAATTACGATTTTTTTTTTACAATTGCCTATTTTATTGTAGTGCAAATTTATTAAAAAACATGCTTTCTTTTATTTTTTTATTTTGGAATAAGAATATTGTACTAGTGGACTGCGGAGTTTGCTGTTCCTTGTCCGGACAGAGGAAGCTCATTTTGAAACGGGAGTTTAATAATTTTCATTTTTTTTCATTCGATCGACGATCGAACATCTCGACACTCAAACCGTCTGAGGTTAAGGTTTTCACAGCATACGTCTAATATTTTTGTGTCGTCTTACGATACAACTTTGGAACACCTTATAAAAACAAATAAAAAAGCCACAAATAAAAAAGTTTTCAAAGTTCTTCTCCGAGAACATTACCTGAAGGCAACTACTAATTTTTACTAGTCTTTCTTTTCTTCTCTTTTTACTTCAAATATTTATTTCATTATAATATATAATTAATTTATATATATATATATATATATATATATATATATATATATATATATATATATATATTATATGTATGTATTGTGTATGTATGTACTTTATATATTTGTCATTTTAATGTATGTGCACTTTATTTATGTATAATGGTCGCACCTGCCAACAATTGTCCTTGGCACCCAGGGTTGACTGGCAGAGAATGCCACATGGCATTAAGTCCGCCCTATGTACCCTTTAGTTTAAGGTGTTACATGTAAGTTTTTATGTAAGTAAATAAATTTAAACTACTTTTACGGATTTTATCGCGTTTATTTATTATGATTTTTAATTCCAGACGTAAATTACCGTCTGGGTTTAATTTCCGACTGGGTATCACCACCTGCTTAGGACCTAGGAATTAATAAAATTTATAGCAAATCCATTCCTTCTACGTAGATCGGACCATAAATAATTATTGAAAAAACTGAAGGTACTCCAGGTTAACACTGACATCGAGCATAGAGAATATAACCACTATAGTCTTTGACATCGAGACATCAGTCTCCTCAGTCCCCCGTGACCATGGGTGCTGGAAAGCACCCGAAACCTTGGGAATTAAAAATCATAATAATTAACCGCGATAAAATCCGTTAAAGTAGTTTTAATCAACGAAATTTTGATTTCTTCTTCTACTAACAGCGTAAATTATTCTCCTATGACTTTATTTGCAGATGATAGCTCAATGGTATATAACTTGCATGTTACAGACATAAATAATTATGAAAATTAAATTAATAACAACCCGAAGAACATAATTAGCTGGCTTAAATTAAATAATTTAATAATAAAGTTAAAAAATATTCAAATAATGAATTTTTACTAACGAAAATGGGCCCATAGATTTACTTAACATTAATTATGATGGTGAGACCGTTAGTGAACCAAAAGTAACAAAATTTTTAATACTTTATATTGATAATAATTAAAAGTTTAACTCATACAGAATATATTTGCAAAAATTTAATTCAATTTTCTTATGCAATTAATACACAATTAAGGCAATGCATACATAACATATCAATACATGATGCGAAGATATACACATATTTAAAGCGCAAAAAAAGTGTGCGTGCTATATCGCAAATATACCAAGTATATAGAGCAGTAAACCACAATTTATAAATTTTTTATTATTGAAATTTTCCGCGCTGTATATTTATGAAGTTGTGACATTTATAAAAACTAATCCTGAATTACTTAATTATTTAATAATAAGCAATCGACGTAAAAATAAAATTAATACAATTTCATCAAAGACAGCTTTACTTAGAAAAAACCTTTTCGGTATAACGTCTTAAATTCCATTTATAAACATATCTATAATTTTAAGGTTACTAAAATGGTTAAAGGAATATTAGCGGTGTTACAATCTTTGCTAGGTTTCTCATTTTAAAAAAGAGTAAAAAAAACATCAAAGCCCGTAAACATATACATACACATAGGTACGACTGAGGTCGTCAAAAAAGTTAAAAAAGTTTAAAGTTACAGCCTATATACGTCATCATTTTCATTCATTTCTGAGAGGGTTTTAGGGCAAGGAAATATCCGCCGCGCTGCCCCAATGCGTGTTGGCGAACTTCATATATCTTCGAAATATTTTTTTTCTTATTCCTCAGACATGCAGGTTTCCTCACGATGTTTTCCTTCACCGCCGGGCACGTGGTAAATCAGCACTTAAAATTGCAATTAACGATTTCATTGGTGCCGACGGGGATCGAACCCGGGTTACTCGCGTTCTGTTATATTTACAGCGAGCGTTACCCACCTGAGCTACCACGGCTCCGGAAGGTCGTCAAAATTGTACTTTAATTATCTATATTATATAATTATATATAATAATTTTATCGTGCAATATAATTATGATTGTAAGCTGTTCCTTCATAAAAAAACGACCGCTGGGTCACGGTAATATTATCTATACAGTATTGTAACTCGGCCGTATCTTTCAAATAAATGCCTACAGCCTAAATGCTAAATGCGGCACGTAAACATGTGATAGGGCTACCTGCCTCCAGCATTTTTACACTTGCCTACTTTGTGTTTCCATTTAGTTTTATAATTGTAAATATACTTTTTATATAAACAAATAAAATAGGTACTTTGTGAATTGAATAGGAAGTGTTCAATAAAAATGCGTGTCGTTTTTTGATTGGTAGATTTAATTAAAAAACCATGTTTATGTTTGAATAACAAATCGGTTAAATAAATTTGCGACGGAAAAATATTTGCACCTCGGCTGAGACTTACGAAATGCTTTATTATTAGATTTTTAAATATAAAAAATCCGCTTTCTGATATAAAGCTATAAATAATATAAATTAAAAATTATTGTGGGAAAAATGGACAACATGGAGAAAAGGAATATCTTTTACTTGGTTATAGATACCTGCAGCTACTTTACAATTTATATGTTTGTTTTTAAATGAAGTCCAGTTTTATTATTTCTTTATTTCTATTCTATTATTTATTTCCTCCATTTTTTTATATATTTCACAAAATCATGACTGCGGCACAGTCTCGACTGTCTGCATGCCGAGCGCATGCCGAGATCGAGGCGCGTAGGTATAGCTCTCGCTTCGTCCGTTTGTATGAAGTTGGAATACTGTATAGATAATATTACCGTGGCTGGATCTAGTGGTTTTTCCCAGGACAAAAGTATTTTCCGAACAAGTGGTATATTAAACAAGAATAACGTTCAATAAGTGTTATTCATTAATTATAATCTATACTGAATAAATAATCTATTTCTGTTTACATTTTTACTTCTATTATATTTTTGTACCTAACACACGTATTGCGAGTACTAGCTGAGATACGACTCAATAATGTTAAGTAATTATTGAACAATCGATGGGAACGAGGCTACGCTAACACAGTTATCTGCTTACCCAATTGTTGAATAATTATTGGTTAATTAAAAGTAGTGCGATAACAAAACCTAATGTGTAATAAAAATGTTATTCAAATTAAGGATAACTTTCATTAATACGCGTTTATGAAATTTATTGAAATGAATTTTTTATCTACTTCGGTTTATATGATTTCTTATATTTACGCGAACACTATACATGATTAATTTTTGGATTCATCGCGTTTTTTTTACTTTTTTACTTTCATTTTTAATTCCGACGAAAGTATGGTATCCGTAAAAGTAGTTTTATCATACTACGGTTTATTTTTCACCTGGTGGAGCCACACTACAGCTTACACGGAGTAGGAGCACGCTTTTTCAGAATACCAGCGTAAAATAGCAGCTTAATGCTGCTGTGTTTCGTATTGTGAGACCGACGAGACCCTTTTCACTGGAAACTTCTATCTTAGTCCTCAGAGGTCCAACTTTTTGATTCTTAATCGAGGATAAATGTAGCTATGTCTATATTCGTATGTCACTCCAATTCTATAAACAATATTTTTAATCTATTACCTTTTCAAAATGACGTTTCTCTGTTCGACGATACGAAATACGCAAACGGCAAACGAGGTTTTTTCCTTTCCTTTCTTTTTTTCTTTTCTTTTAAAAAACGTTACCTCCACACTATTTCTTTTCTGTATCGTTCTGTATCTTCTTTTCTGAGCGTGTGTATCGTGGGGGCAATTTACATATATAAATTTCACAAGGACAAACATCCAGACCCAAACCCGGAACAATTGTTTGTAGGCCATACAAATACTTGATTCATACGAGATTCGAACACGCTGCTCTTAGCTCTTCAACTCATTGCTAAGTTACTGCGCCGGGGGAGCCATCGAAATTACTTATAGACATCAGCTACACCAGAGGAATTACAGGTGCGTTGCCGACAATTTTCAGTAAGCTCTTTTCATGAAGGAACCGTGTTCATGCGTAGCAGAAAATTCTTGGAGAAACGCAGAGTGCTGGATTCCCAGCAGACAAGATGAGAATGAAAATTAAAGCTCTATCCAGTGAAAGGCATTAAACATAATTTATATGTAGTAAATCTATGATGCAACTAAACTATTAATGCGTTGATCTAGTGGTCGTCCCGGGGTTCAAATCCCGGGAAGGACCACAAAAATCATTCAAAAAGTTATTGAGTTTTCGGCTCTGCTACTTTAACTGCCCACAGTCAAGAAGTTGACTGCGTTTTATCCCCGTGCCACGGAAAGCGGGTAAAGCCGTTGGTCTTGCGCGTGATCTCTCTCCGGTCGTGTCGATTTACTATCTCATCGGACTATGAGAGAGAGAATAGAGAGTACACCTGTGCTTGCACATACACTACAATCGCTATAATCCTGTTCTGCGTTTATTGTTAGTCCCTGATATTCGGCACGACCGGGGAAGGATCCGATCCTCCCCCGATCCTCTCACACGAAACAACAGAACAATACAGCTGTACTGCTGTGTTACGTAAATTGCAAAATTACTAAATTCAAGCATATATGTAGGTACTTAAGTATGTTTGACGCAACTTTTTCATGGTGACGAAAATTTATTCGTAAGAATGTTACCGTAGTGTTGGTAAGTAAAGATTGCAGCCACATTTCCATTGTTCAATACTTTATCTTCATGAGAAACTGTTTAAATGAGTAATTACGTTAATTATTTATACTTGAATTGACGAGTAGCTTATAATTAAAGCGAGAGCGTTGCAAATTTTATGAATTTTTACAAAAAGAAACGTCCATAGAACAGTAGAATCATAACGTAGTATTTTTGTTTTAATTTTAAAATGCAAGTTGTAAATGTAAAAGTGAAAATTAAAGCAACATCCTATATACGTCCCACCGCTGGGAAAATGTCTCCGCTCATTTCTGAGATGGTTTTAGGGCAAGTGTTAAAAAAAACAAATTGACATATTTGCGTTTCGTTATATGCAATTTTTAGTGAAATTTATTTTTATCGTAATTAATTCAAAAGGCTATTCTGATATCCAAAAACAATGTAAAAGGTTCGAGCTTAACCCTGTAAAAGCTAATAAATTGAAAAGAAAATTAAAAAATCAAGTACCGGACGTCTATTTCATAATACGAGAACAAATTAATATTCGTTATAAGAAATTTTTAGTTAAATTTGTTTTTATCGTAATTAATTCAAAACGCATTTCCGACACCCAAAAACTGTGCAAAAGGTTCAAATTTAACCCTGACAAGCCGCCTAAACTGAAAACATATTTAAAATCAAGTATGGAATATCTACGAGTATAGCCAACCCGAAGGGAAGTGTCCGCCGCTCTGTCCCAATGCGTGTTGACGAACTTCACATCATGTAAATATGTTTTTTCTCATTTCGAAGGTTTCCTCACGATGTTTTCCTTCACCGCCGAGCACGTGGTGGTAAATCAGCATTTAAAATTTGCAATTAACAATTTTATTTGGTGCCGTCAGGGATCGAACCCGGTTTGCTCGCGTGCTATGAAATTTACAACGAGAGCTAACCCTCTGCGCTACCACGACTCGTAAATTATAAGTTGGTTTTAAATTCATTCACCCATTACAGCCTATAAAAGTCCACGGCTGAACGTGGGATTAGATTAGATCAGAGGATAGATTACCTCATAGAGATTTTGCCATAGTTGAAGGCGAATTGGCGGCCGCAATTTTTTAAATATTTTGAGTCGTTATCAGGAAGATGCTGCATTTGTTTTAATTTCCCTCTGTCACGTTTTTAAATTCATACTAAAAAGTAAATAATCATCATTATCATTACATCTCCTTCACAAGTCAACTTCTGAACATCCCCTAAGTAATGCCACAAAACATGATCCTGAGCCACCTGCATCGATCGACTTCCTGCATGTGTTACCAGGTCGTCACTGCATCAGCTTGGGGGGGGGGGAGGCAACCCCACACTGATTATCAGTACGAGGCTGCCACTGGAGGATCTTTCTTCAACATCCGTTGCCAGTTCTTAGAGCTATACGGCAGCTAAATGCCACTTCAGCTTACTGATCCGTTGGACCACTTTACTCTGATTATACTGCGAACATCTTCATTTCGAGTTCCATCACGCAAAGAAACTCAGATCATAGCCTTCGTTTAGTTGGCTAAGGGACCTTGAGATTACTCATACAAACACCGGTGAAGGTCCACATTTTAGATTCATATGCCATAATATACTATCACTACAATTGAGTGCACTGCGTAAAGGCGGCGTATTTAATATCCACAAACCTATGACTATAACCCCCTATCCTGCCGAAGGTCTCGTAAGAGGCGATAGAGTGAAATTGAAACAGGATATCAGCATCGGCATCTTCCTCATAACAACTAAAAATAATAAATAACTGCGGTTCCTGACCTGCCTACCAAGCGTGGCAACTATAGCAAAATCTTCCCCATGAGGTAGTCTATGGGGGAGGCCTATGGGCCGCAGCTGACTTTTGATAGGCGGTAACGAATTCATGAAAAACTACAACATGACAAACATGTGTTCAAAACCGCTATTTAAGTATATATTTCGCTTGTGCTTGAATTACAAGTTGAAAAAAAAAACAATACCAACAATTTGATACAGATAGCCACGTCGGCTCATCCCAAAACTCAGGTAGGAGTTTTGCGCGATCATCTTAAAAAAAAAACACTTTTCCTCTCCTCGCTTTCGCGATGCCGAAAAACTGTTTCAACTTAGGTAGGTATAAGCAAAGCAATGCACTCCTATATAAATTAGTATTTGAATAACAAACAAAAATGACGACCCAGTTGTCGTATTTTCATACAAAACAGTCCGCTGTGTCCAATCAATCGAGACGACAGGTTTTTTCCGCGAATACGCACATCTTAGAAGCACGTCAAACTATGGAAAGAAAGTACAGTTAAATAACTTTAGAATACTCACACGACGTTGATCGTACCACGGAGATGCTTAGAAGAGATTATGTGACTGATTATTTTTATTTCTAACACTGTTTCTATGTATCACACAGTTCTGAGTTCACTCTTGTTTAGCACAAAATGTTTTAAATCACGAGCGGGGTATTTGTTTGCACAAGTTCTAAGTCCAATGTTGAAGCGGTATAAAACGGGTACGGCATAAAACAACTCCTCACGCGTACAAACAGCGCGGCGGAGCGCGGTGGACTGAGTGTGACTGACAGACGGCGGAGCGGAGCGGTTTGCGGCGGCGGGCACGGGCAGTGTTGCCAACTCAATAACACGGACTGATGCTAATGACATTTTAAAAAGTGCTAGAATTCTAAGAATTTACAAATTTATTATAGCCTTTACTATTACCCTTAGAGTATAAATAATGGCTTGCTTATAAATATTCTAAGATATTATCTTTTTAATTGGTATCTAATAATACGATGTTGGAATCGAACTTTAGTTCGTTATCTATATTCAACTAATTTAAATCCATAATAAGATATTATGTTTAATCTTTTATACGTGGTAGAGCCATGCTGCAATTATATTAGTAGTATAGTTGTAGCACGAATGGGTCGGCTCGACCGGGGAAGGACCACGCTCTCACAGAATACCAGCGTGAAATAGTAGCTTAATGCTGCTGTATTTCGTATGGTGAGTGTAGAGAACCGGAGACCCTTTTTACTGGCATTTTGATTTGTAATGGAGGATAGATGTAGATGTCTATGGGCCGCAGCAACCACTTACCATCAGGTGGACTGTGTGCTCGTTTGTCACCCTATCCTATAAAAAAAAATCTGTTCATAATATTATGTTGTACCGAAGAGAATAGACGGCTAAGTCCGGAAAGCAAGACGACAACAGACGTTTAGACGAAACTGTAGCGATTACTTTATTGTTAAAATTAAGACAAAAAGATGATTGTAGTTGACCATTTAAATTCACCGTTTTCCTTTGCTGATCTCTATTGCTTCCGATGTAATATAGCCGTTGATCCCATTTGCTATAGACGAAAATATTTAAATCAACGTAAGGGAGCGGCGTTAAAAATGCGAGACGTCTAGTTCATAGTTCTATGATCATCAATAAACTAAATTAAAATTTTCTTATATAGTTGGTTAATAACTATAATTTACCAGTAAATGCAGACTTTTCCTAATCTAAAGGTGTATATAATTTTAATTTCCATGCGTGATTTTTACCTTATCTGCTCTATTATGTTGATATTGCTTAGTTTAAGTGAACTCAAAGTTCACTTTATACTTTAACTCCTTTCTTATTGTTAAAACTAAATTAAACTGAAAACTCTTTCAACATTGAAATTCTCATTTAGTATTGATAACACTCATAAATTCTAAAAAAATATTTTTTTTAGACTTTAAGAGTGTTTACTCCATTCAACATTCCACTATCATTCCAATACAAAATCTTTAAAAATAAACTAAAAGCTATCTTTTCTTCTAATAATTATTTATACAAATACTTAATTCCAAACATTATTACTAGATATAAGATTGATTGATGAAGATAATGAAGTAGTAATAAGGCATGGTTGTCATTTGAATGCTTTATTAAGTTCTACGTTGGTAAATAGGCTATTTTTATAATTCAGTGATTTTTACACAAAAAGTGCTAAATTTGGTTCCTTAGCTCAGTACGTGATTGCTTGCAACACTGGGCGCGGGTGGTACCAACATCGGAGAAGGTATAGGTACCGTCACCGAAACCTGGTGCATGAAGTTCGGTCTTGAGATCTCCCACTTAAAATGCCATCATATTATTCTTAGGTGTGAATTCATATTATTTTAATTATAATGCAACTTTAATTATTGCAATTGGTAACTTTTAAGATCTTTTTATTATGAGTCGTAAAACAGTATAGGTATATAACTTTACTATAATCGTTTTATCGCTTACTTAAATTATTAATTATCGCTGTACTGGCTTCATTGTAATGTTACTGATTGAAAAGAAGAAGGGATAAATTCCTTCACTGCATTATATTAATCCCGATCTTCCTTTCTTTTATAAATAAAAATTACTGCTATCTGCCTAAAATAAAATTGAAAGATTACAAAACAATAATAGCTATCATTCACATTTAGGTTGTTAAAATAAAAAATATTGTTAATTTGTCTTACTGCTGTACTTAACTATTTAAAAATAAAATCGCCAGTTTATGAACCTTGACTTAAAAACCTATGCCAAGATTAAATTTATTCTAAAATTAAAAGGTGCTTCCAACATTATTAATTAACATTTTTGATAGATGTAAGGGTGTATCGTTTCGTTGGAATCAGTATCTTTAATCAGGGATCTAGGATTGTATTTGGACTCTAAATTACACTTTGATGAACACGTAACGCACATAACCTATAAAGCCTTTCAATTTTATGGTTTTGTTATGCGGACATGTTCTTCCTTCAAACATCCCACCACATTTTTAACTTTATATAAATCTCTAATAAGATCACATGTTGAATATGCATCAGTTATATGGAGTCCAATATATAGTAAATATAGTTTACAGTTGGAGCGTGTTCAACGAAAATTTTTAAAATCTACAATGTACAAATGCTTTAAAAGTAATTATAATGAATGTTATGAACTTTTATTAAGAAAATTTAGTGTTCTTTCTTTAGAATCGAAAAGGATGCTCTTGGATCAAACTTTTCTTTACAAAATCTGCCATAACAAATTTGATTGTAATGAACTCACTAATCAAATATACATTCGTATACCCAGTCCCTCGAAGCGTATACGTGAGCTCCATTCACATCAAATTTTCGCTCCAAAACCAAGTAAAACAAACGCTGGTGCACGTGCACCTCTAAATCGTATAATGGAATTATACAACAACAAATTTAATGACATAGATATCTTTGGATTAACTTTTTCTAGATATAAAAAGCTGTGTATGAGGTTCTATCTGAATTTGATGCAAGTTAGTGAATTCCTTATTTAGGTTAAATTTAATTTTTCACATCTATGTATTATCTATATATGTGTATGTGTATGTGCGTGTATGAATATGTTTGTATATGTGTGTGTATGTATATGCGTGCACATGTACATGCATATGTGTAAATTAGCTTGTTTTTCTCTGTATTTATTGGTGAACGGGTCGTTTTTAATAGAACATTATATTTTAATTTTTAATTGTTACGTACACAGACCCAGTTGTAATATGTGGATAACGGTGTTGATTGTATGATTATTAAGCTTAAATATAGTATTGTGTTTAATAATAAGATTATATTGTACAATTGTTTGTTATTCCTAATAAAGAAAAAAAAAGAATCGAGCACACAGGCCACCTTACCACATAAGTAGATAAACGGCATATGGCACACAATAAATAATAGGAAAAGAATAGTACTGTAAGTTGATTTGGGGCTCATAAACAGACTACGTTTACCCTCGATTAAGAATCCAAATGCAGGGGTGGCAACCCTGGGCAGTAAGATTGAATGCCTCTTATTGCGTTATGTTTTAGTGTTGGAGTAATGTCTTTAAAGAAAATTACAATATTCATTTTAGCCAGCTAACCGCTAACTATCTTGTGTAAGACGCGACAGACGATAATAAAATAGGAGAAGAGTAGCAGTATCTTTCTGATAAACAATAGGTAAGTAAATGCGGCTGGAAACCCGCCTTCTAAACCAGGGAGATATGGCAAATACCGCCGCTATGAGACATTCTATGGGGAAGGTATGAACTTAATTTATTTCAAAATTTTCTTTGTTTTCACCATACAATATGGTAACAAAATGACTTTCCTATTTTATAGGTACCTACCTAAAATTGTTTACTAATTATGTCACAAAAGTTCAAAATAACAAAATGTATAACTTACGACAACTTACTGAGCGCAGCACGTTTATTATAAAGTTCTCCATTGATTGTACACAGAACATTGTAATATTGTAAATTATCACACGCCAATGGAATTTGCTTAGATCGAGATTGTGAGTGAGCGTGCAAATTTTATTAAAGTTAAGGTCGTTTGTTTGTTTTGAATAAAGTTATTTGATTCATGATTGTTTTGTTTATGAACATAAATATGGTTTTTATGGTAGAGCCACGCTGCAGCGATGTTATGGTTGTAGCACGAATAGTTCGGCTCGACCGAGGAAGAAATGCGCTCTCACAAAATATTAAAGTACGTGAGGCATGGCTGGGGTAATATGGTCATCCGGTTAATGTGGTCACTTCACACACACACACACACACACACACACACACAATTCTTGTAACTCAAAAATGTGTCTTTGTGATACGATAGCTCTTAATCGGTCAATTAAATAATAAAGGGCCAAAAGGGCAATGTTTTATCGACGCCATTTTGACAGTTGACATTATAGTACCTAGGTACCTACCTATATAAATGTTTAGTCGATTGTATCACAAATTAAGGGGATATAGTAAGTCAGCTTAAATTCTAATTTCGCCCCCACTTCCCCGCGCGTCGTATGCTATGTACCGACATGTTTGTAATCACTAATACTGTAAGTAGATAGATAGGTCGTTAGACACTTATTTCATTAAGTTTATAATATTTATGCCTGTTTCTTAACACCAAGCCAATCGCTTCATATTTTTATCACGGTTATTTCCCGTTTTAATTTTACGTCGTCCTGTTGCGTAATATGTATTCTGATCGTAAGCGACACAACTTCTCCCTCCAAAAGCATAAGCGATAGTAACGGGGCGACACAGGAATCACACTTCAAGAGGCCGATAGTTTAGGTAATTTCTTTCTACAGTGAAAATTATGGTATTTGTAAAAAAGTAAATAACATAAGCATTGCGTTATAGTTAGTTCAGTAAGTATGCAAAGTTTCATGATCTTATTTAAAGTATTTTATGAATAAAAGCGGTTTATTGTTTATTTTGGAGGAAACTTCGGATTTTTTTTCTATCGAGAAAATTTTACGGAATCGTGTTTTTGTCTAAGATAATCCTTAACATTAATCCTCAACTTTACCATATATTTATTTCAAAATTAATGCTGCAATATTTTCCGCATAACGGAGGATCTTGCTAAGCCATTTGAGGTTATATTTCCCCTTAAATACTAACAGTTACAAGAACAGAAGGATCATCACTCTCTGATAGCAAACTTGTGAGCGTAAACCATTGATTTATATATAACTCAATGGCGTAAACCCAGTTACAATGACGCTAATGTTCATAATAATACTTTGCACGCTTAGGAAGCGACCTTCGTGAAATTAGCCTACCGAATAAAGCGTCGACAAAAATTATTGCAGCGCGCGTATTAAATCAAAATGCACCTTACGTCCGCGCGCGAGTGTCTGTATCACCATAGTAAAAAGTATCACTTAGCCCGTTACGCGCCTTTGCTATTGCCGGTCCTACTGTAGGTTTAGGTGTTGTGAGAGAACAAATTGAATCCTTTGATAGGTGTGTAACCGAGGTGTTATGCAATGTATTAGTAATTTGCTGATATTAAGAACATTTGTGTTTAATGTGATTAAGGTTAATATACAAAATCTAGAAAAAATAAGATATTTGAAATTCAGATAATTAACCTCCTTACCATTTTCTGTTTTTCATTATTTTTTAGTATTTACAAACATGCGACACGCGACAGCATTATTAACGAAAAGGTTGGCAATGAAAAGTGCTACTATTTTCAATATCTTTATGGACCAAGTGTTTAACCACTAATCAGTACCTATATACTAATCTTGCATTAGTAGGCAGTAACTAATCCCTGGGAGGTCTACTTACACTTATTCTTAATTCCCTACGTTTCGGATGTTTGACAACACGTTTGACGTGCCAATTCCCAATGTTATAGTTAGTCGGTCTACCTCCAGTTTTTGAATATTAATGTTTGGTCCGATCTACGCAGAACGAGCTTATAGTATCTTGAAGTCTTGGAGTTGCATGCTTGGGTTTGGGCTTAATTTTTTAATTATAAGATCCCAAGCAGATGGCAACACTCATCCATCTTCTATATTGAAATTAGGATGTTTTTTTTTTTAATTTCAATAGCCTGGCGTATCATCCTTGGTGGTAATAACATGCTATCGATGTTCTTTTGCAAGGGTTTGCGGTTTATCAAATCTGATGTAATGGTGGGGATGATCTTGAACATGTTCACAAACTGCATACTTCCTGGAGCGTCGGTGCTTCAATGCGGATAAAATTCATATATATTATTCAAAAATAAATATCAAAGTGCCTAAATACTTATAACACTTTTTTGCCAAAGGCGCGCGTCGGACGCGCGATTGACAACCTTATTAGTACCCTGTAGGGGTCACAGCGCACAGCGTAGGTACATTTTCATGCTTAAAGCGCGGAGTGAGACAGGCCTGATTTTAGTATGGTGTAGTGTAGTTAGTTTTTTAAGTAGATTTTTCGAAGTGTTGCTGATTATTGCAAAAGCTTATTTGATTTTTTTTTGTTATATTAATTATAGTATACGACTTTGTATTTTTGTCTCTGTCCTTCTCCTAGTTTTAGTTTTATATAGTTTTAGTTTTATATGGCGGCAAAGCTTGAGGTGTCCATATTACTCTCGGGTATATTAGTGTAAATTTAAATAACTGACAATGGGAAGCAATGTGATGATACCGCTAAATCCTTCCTTAGATAAGTGACCATGCACAGCAATCGAATCCCACGGAAGGATCCACGAAGTCCACGGGCCGATAAAATTTTAGAACTATAGTTCTTGCAATATACGAGTGCGGCCGTCTTTTTGATGTGGTTCGACATGTACATGCACAGCGTGACAGTGTGCGTGCCTGGCAGGGTCAGTAGCCATCAGCGTGAAAGGAACAGAAACAAAAACTTTTTGATTCAATATAGATTAAAAATAATACTTTTTGAAAGTCATTTTTTTATTTACCATTGGTTCGGAAAAAAACCTCTGTCCTGGGAAGAACCAGCAAGAAAACCAGCGGGACTTTTTTTTCAAATAATAGCTTACAATCATGTAAGTTACACCAACAACACAAAACAAATTAGAAATAGCTTAATAGCGATCACCCTTCCCAGGGAATATTATCATCCATAAATTCCTTAATATTACAATAACCCTTTTTATACATACTTAGTTTAATAAAGTTTTTGAACTTCTGCTTTTTTAAAGATATAAATTTACCTCCATACTAAGATTTTCTCGTGTATAGTGGGGGCAGTTTGCTTACATAAATTTCACAAGGACTAACATTCAGACCTGGAACAATTATTTGTACTTGTTCCGTGCTGGATTCGAACTCGCGGCCCTTTTCACTGCAACTCATTGCTAAGCCACTGCGCCACGGAGCAGTAAAATAGTGCTCTAGTGGCAATGATTGCACTGCTGTATTTCTGTCTGAAGGGTATAGAGCGCCAATATAACTACAGACAGTGGACGTTCCACCTCAGTCGTAAGAGATGACAACGTATCTGTAGCCTCCTTGTTTGAAGCTGGCTGCAGGTGTCCATGGACTGCATTAGCCACTAAAAGCATCATCATCATCATCACTCACATATTCACAAGTCCACTGCTGAACATAGGCCTCCCCCAGGGAATGCCACAAAGCACGGTCCTGATCCACCTGCATCCATCAACTTTCTGAATGTCTTACCAAGTCGTCACTCCATCTAGTGGGGGGTCGGCCTACACTTCCCCTACCGGTACGAGGTTGCCACTCGAGAACCTTTTTTAACCATCGGTTGTCAATTCTTCGAGCTACATGGCCGGCCCGTTGCTACTTCAGCTTACTAATCCGTTGGGCTGTGTCGGTCAATCTGGTTCTACTGCGATGATATCCTCATTTCTAAGTTTATCACGCTGAAAAACCCCGGCGTAGCCCTCTCTATAGCTCGATGAGCGACATTGAGCATTCTCATACGGCCAGCAGTGAAGGACCAAAACATCAGGTGGACCGTAATCACTTCATTTACATAAAATCGAATGTATAACCTATAAAGACTAGGCGATCATAGTATTAAACACATGAAATAAACAGCTTAAAAACAATTTTGTAATAAAAGTCAACACACTAGTATTACATGCCTAATTAGGTATCGGGTGTCAGGTAGCGAGGCCGACATATACTCACCTAAACACCTCAAGTAAATTCAAACTAATATAAAATTGACTCCACGCCTTAAATACCTAGCAAGTATTACAAATCTAGTACAATCTAGGATGTAAAGTCTAGTGCATGCAGAGTACAGGTCTTATATAAGCGCCGGATCACCTTGGGCGAACGGACAGGAATTGTGTCAACGAAACCTATCGCTTATAATTCAGTTATTTCTGATAGCTGGACGAGTTCTGATCGTTTATAGCGGCCTTTATTACGTCATAAATTAATACTTAAGGTCGATTTACATTAGTTGAATAATTACATACTGCTATAGCAGAAAAGTGTAGTGGCGGTGTAAGAATATGCTACCACTGTCTTCCCGTGGGTGTCGTAAGAAGTGACAGCGAAACGAACAGGAGATGGGCAGCAGCATCTTCCTGATAACAACTCAAAATTATTAAATACTATGGGGAGGGGAGAGGGGCGTATGTTCACCAGTGGGCTTTTATGAGCTGTAATGAATAGATGAACGGATGTATTATTGCAGCATGATCCAAATAATGTCCTCCATACCGAATTTGAATCGCGGAGGTCTGTTTCAACTGAGGCTGGCCATCTGCGCAGGACAGGATTATAGTGCACGAGTGTACGGGGGAAATCCTTTTTCTGTCGAGACGACTGGAAAAGATCACGCTGTGACAGAATGTCAATATAAAATAGCAGCTTAATGCTACTATCCATACTATACTAATATTATAAACGCGAAAGTGTGTTTGTTTGTTTGTTTGTCCTTCTTTCACGTCGCAACAGAGCGTCGGCATGGCGTGATTTTTTGTATGGGGATAGTTCGGTGGCTGTAGAGTGACATAGGTTACTTTTTTCCGCGGAAAAACATCTCATTCCCGTGGGAAAATAGATTATGTTGCAAAAGTTTGTCCTTCTTTCACGTCGCAAGTCGCAAAGCGTCGGCATGGCATGAATTTTGGTATGGGGATAGTTCGATGGCTGTAGAGTGACATAGGCTATGCTTCCGCTTTTTTCAGCGGAAAAACATATCATTCCCGTGGGAAAATCTAATATGTTGCAAAATTAAAATCAGCTAGGTGGCGCCACCGTGATTCTACAAGACGGACGACGGTACGATAGACGAACACAGTAGGTCAGAATATCTGGATTATTATGTCTTTTTACCAAAATAAGGATAAAAAATGTATGGATCTGTATTTTTCCACGCAGGACCGGGAAGAGAGCAATAAAAAACATAAAATTCACCAGCTGATTTTCTTCAAACGTTTTGGTGCATTGTAATTCACAGAATAGGCGATAACCTCGCAGACGATATTAAGTAATCCGTTTATGCTCTGCCTACCCCGCAAGGGTTACAGGCGTGATTATAAGTATGTATCAGAAATACTATCACCTCCTGTCACGCTTTCACCCTTAACTATTACTTAACTGTGGTAGAAACAGTTCTTAGTAAGCCTTATTTTATTAATAAGCCTTAGTAATATTTATTGAACGGAAATGAATACAGTTCTTATATGTGGTTAGGAATGAATCGGTATTACAATAAGAAAAATTGTGCAAAATTAGAAGAAAAATATTTTTTCAGAGTTCTTATTAACTAACGTATAGTTAATAAGAACTCTGAAATATAATAAATATATAGTAATAGTATAATAAACTATGCATAGTTTAAATTGATTCCGCTAGATGTCTTTACTAGGTTTTTAAAACGCGGTAACGAAATGTTTCCTGAAATGTACTTAACTCCCGCCGTTGAACCGCGCGTCAACTTATGGTGCATACGGTACCTATACGCTTAAATTGTTTCTATTTCGTAGCTTATTCGACTAACTGCTTTCGGTTTCTATTAAAAGAAACAGTGCACAATGACAATGGCTACCCTTTATACAGACGCAGAGCTCCCGAAGATGGTGGCAGGAAAGTTACAATCAAATCTAGCTCTGGAGCGTTCGAAACCTTAGATAACAGCTGGATTGTGTCGTATTCGACCATTCTATGTAAAATGTTTAATGCCCACATTAATGTAGAAGCATGTAATCTGTCCGTGCAATCATGTATATCTGTGAGTACATAAAGAAAGGAAGCGACCAAGCAATATTTAATCTCAGGAGTGAAGGTGAGGCAAATCCCGTTAATGAAGTACAGACATTTCAAGCAGGGCGTTATGTCAGCAGTAACGAGGCAGCGTGGCGTCTCCTTGGCTTCCCTTTACACGAAAGGCACCCAACAGTTACTCACCTTGCTGTGCACTTAGAAAATGGAGAGCGTGTATATTTCACCGAAAGAAATTTCCAAGAAAGAATTGCATCACCGCCAAAAACTACACTAACAGCCTTCTTTAAACTTTGTCAAACCGACCCCTTTGCAAAAACGTTGTTATATTCTGAAGTCCCCCGCTATTATACTTGGAACACATTTAGGAAGGAGTGGAAACGCCGTATTCAAGGCGCGCCTGTTGCAAATTGGCCCGGTGTAAAGTCATCAGATGCCCTTGGTCGTGTGTATACCGTCCATGTAACTAATTTTGAATGTTTCTGTTTACGATTGCTGCTGCACCATGTTCGGGGTCCTACAGGATATAAAGACCTTAAAACTGTCAACGGTCAGGAATGCACAACTTATAGAGAAGCATGTGAAGCTCTGCATCTTTTAGAAAACGATAATCATTGGGATGAAACCATGGAGGAAGCTGTGCAGTGCAAGTCACCAGCCAAAATTAGGGATCTTTATGCAACTCTTATATCATCTTGCGGGCTATCTAATGCACATGAATTGTGGGACAAATATAAAGAGTACATGGCGGAAGATATTTTGCGAAGGTTACAGCAGACACACGCGAACATGACGTACAATGAACACATTTATAATGAAGCACTTGGAAAAATTGAAGATAAAGTAATGGCAATGGTAGGCAAAAAATTAAGCGACTTTGGAATGATAAGCCCTCAGAAAACAACCGAAAATGAACTAAGTGATGAAATTATACGTGAAACAAACTACGATATACCAGCTTTGCAGCAGCAAGTAGCCGAATTTGTACCCCGCTTGCTTCCCGAACAAAAACGAGTTTTTGACAAAGTATTAAGACAAATTGAATCTGGAAATGGTGCACTTTTCTTTTTTAGAAGCCCCTGGAGGAACTGGGAAGACATTTTTGTTAAATTTATTATTAGCGCAAGTACGGATAGATAAAAACATTGCGGTGGCACTTCCTCCGGTATAACCGCCACGCTGCTAAGCGTCTGCGCCGCTCTGTACATTCTGTTTTAAAACTCCCTCTAAATCTAGCCCAGGAAGAATCGCCGATCTGCAACTTTAGCAAAAATAGTGCACGAGGTATAATGCTACGACAATGCAAACTTTTAGTGTGGGACGAAATTACAATGTCGCATAAAAGAGCTGTAGAAGCACTAAATCGAACGCTCCAGGATTTGAGCAGCAATACCGATGTAATGGGAGGAATGGTGGTTTTACTGGCTGGTGACTTTCGCCAAACTTTACCTGTCATTCAAAAGGGCACACCTGCAGATAAAATTAAAGCATGCCTCAAGTTGTCTATTTTATGGAACAAGGTGACAAAATTCAGTTTAACTACGAATATGAGAGTGTATTTGTATAATGATATCAATGTTGGAAACTATGCTGACACACTATTAAAAATTGGCGATGGGCGGTTGGAAACGGATGCTGAGGACTGCGTTAAATTGAGGAGAGATTTTTGTAATTTAGTACAGAGTCATTCCGAATTAATTGCGAGCGTTTATTCAGATTTAACGAACAACATGCATGAAGACAAATTGTTATGTGAAAGGGCGATTCTTGCACCAAAAAATGAGAGCGTTAACAAAATATATTCAGATATATTAAGCGAAGTAGCAGGAGAAATAACAGAGTATTTGTCAGTAGACACAGTTATGGACACAGAACAGAGCACTTCATATCCCGTAGAGTTTCTAAATTCTCTAGAGTTGTCAGGTGTACCCTCACATAAGCTTCAATTAAAATTAGGCGTCCCAGTCATGTTAATGCAAAATTTAGATGCTCCTCGGTTATGTAACGGGACAAGGCTGCGTGTGACACATCTTGGACGGAACATAATCGGTGCTACAATTTTGACAGGCGTAGGAAAAGGTGAAAATGTTATAATACCACGGATCCCTATAATTCTCACAGATCTTCCTTTTCAATTCAAAAGGTTACAGTTCCCTATTAAGCTCAGTTTTGCAATGACAATTAATAAAGTGCAAGGGCATACGTTACAGGTGTAGCGGCGCTGTCGTCGCGCCACAATCGAAATACACCGAAGTCTAAATCACGCTATCAACATTCCGAATCAGAAACAGTATACATAGAACATCTCCGAACTATCACACGGAGTGTTGGCCGCTCCCCGGGCAGAACACCTTGCCCGGCGGGAGATCTCCCCCTTTTCCTTCACGACCACAGTAGTGATCACCCGACGTGATCTGAATACGCAACCAAACAACCTTCGGAAACTTCAAGCTTCATCATCGTCATACCCCACCCATTCGCTCTCGAGCAGATATCGTCTGCAGTCTTCATATCCTACAAGCCATCTAACTTCACAAGGTTCATCGCAGCACTGGAATAATAATGCTTCCTGTTCCTTCAAGCTACTCTCTGCGCCATACAGTGTTTGGCACGGCTCTGAGCCTTACTGCTCGCCTCTGCTTCACGGCACTCTCGCAGATTACTTGCCTTCTTCTCGACTCACCGCAGACTACAAGGCAATCTCCTGGCACTTGCACATTCGTCGGCAACGAGGCTGCACTATCGACCTCCGGTGTGAGCAGGGGGGTAATGTAGCGGCGCTGTCGTCGCGCCACAATCGAAATACACCGAAGTCTAAATCACGCTATCAACATTCCGAATCAGAAACAGTATATATAGAACATCTCCGAACTATCACATGGAGTGTCAGCCACTCCCCGGGCAGTACACCTTGCCCGGCGGGAGATCTCCCCTTTTCCTTCCACGGCCACACAGGTATCGGGGGTCAACTTAGAAAAACCGTGCTTCTCTCATGGTCAGCTGTATGTAGCATGTTCACGTGTGTCAAATGCTCAGAATCTCCACATTCTTTCCCTGAATGGAAAAACATATAACATTGTGTACAGTAGCGTCTTAAAATAGTGTTCAGTTAGTTTTTTTTTTCCAAAATTCCCACAATCAATTAATCAGAATTCCCACAGATCTTCCCTTTCAATTCAAAATTTCCTATTAAGCTCAGTTTCCTTTCAACTCAAAAGGCTGCATCTCTGACGGATCTTTTATTTGGCTCAGTTTCCTTTCAATTCAGAAAATTGCATCTCTGACAAATATATTTAGCTCAGTTTCTTTTCAAAAGTCTGCATCCCTGACGGATAATTATGCTCAGTTTCCTTTAATTAAAGTAATATCCCATTTCCATTTGGAATAAATAGGCTATTTTCATGCTTTCCTGTACGCTGCGTTTCAAAACATTTAAATAGGCTGACGAATCAATTTTGCTCAGTTTCATTTTAATGGCTGCATCTCTGACAAATCTATAAAACTCAGTTTTCTTTCAATTCAAAAAGCAATGGATAGTTCATTTCCCAGTGACCATGCGGGCGAAGCCGCGGGTAACAGCTACTCTTTTATATGTTGAGTGTAGAGAACCGCAACCCTTTTTAATGGAAACGACGCATTTCATCTAAATCCCCAGGGTCAACATTGCATCTATCTTTTGTTTCTTAATGGAGGATAGACGTAGATGTCTATGGGCTACAGCATCGACTTATCATCACCGTTAGCAGTGTGCTCATTATGTTTAAAGAAATAAAATAAAAGTGATTAAAATGAGAAAATGCTCTTACATTTCTGTAGCTGTGTAAGCCCTCTCCAGGAATCGTGCTAGACTAGGTATCTATCATCTTGTCTTTTTCTTAAAAGATAACGTTAATTTTAAAACTAATATTTCTCCTGCACCGTGGTGGCGTTTTAAATACTGAGCACCAAGTGTTTGGCTGCTTGGCGGTGAAGAAAATCTACAAGAGGAAACCTGCATATTTGAATAGTTACACTCGCAAGATCTTTCCCGTAAAAATTGAGAGGTCTGTGCCCAGCTGTGGGATTGTTACTTTATCTTTATACATACATACCTATAAATAAAATTGAAATATCTGTATGCAATATAAAAATTACTAGCTTAAAACATGAATAAGTATAACAATTTTTTAAATGTTCGTCTTATATGTCTTTGGAATTGCTGAATCGATTGTAAAAAAAACTTCAGAAACAGAGAGCAATGCAATGAGTGATCGAGGCTATACTTTATCCGAAAAACTTAAACGATAAAATAAATGGCTCACACGTGGTAGAGCCACGCTCCAGCTATATTATAGTTGTAGCACGAATGCAATACTTCGGAACATTTAGACATCGGGGAGTTTGTGAAAACTTAATTATAAAATCTCATTACGTTCATACATATATACAGGTCAATCTTTTTTTATAGATAAGGGTGACAAACGAGCACACAATTCACCTGACGGTAAGTGGATCCTGTGGCCCGTAGACATCTACATTTAACCTCGCTTAAGAATCAAAATTCAGATGCGTTGTCACCCTTGAGGACTAATATGGAATGCCTTAACTCAATTGACACGAGAAGCACTAGCTTTCAAATAAAATATAGAATCATAAAAATCGGTTCACCTTTAAAAAAAAATCTGAGGTAACACATCAAAAACCTACACTCGAATAGATTAAAGTAAAGTTACAGCCTATATCCCACTGCTGGGCACAGGCCTCCTCTCATTTCTGATAGGGGTTTGGGGCAAGGAAGTGTCCGCCGCGCTGCCCCAATGCGTGTTAGCTAACTTCACACGTCTTCGAAATATTTTATTTTTATTTCGCAGACTTGCAGGTTTGCTAACGATATTTTCCTTCACCGCCGAGCACGTGGTAAATCAGCACTTAAAATTACAATTAACAATTTCATTGGTGCCGGCGGCGATCGACCCGGGTTGCTCGCGTATTGTGAAATTTACAGCGAGCACTAACCATTTTGTGCCGGACGGGCGAAACTCTCCGGAGTAAATGTTGTCGAAGATACTTCGCGAGTCGCTCACGTCCTACACCTATAGGTTCCGGTGGGTACTCTCACCGCCGTCTTTGTTGGTGCCGCTGAAATATTGTGGACTGTAGTTAAAATCAAAATGCACGATTAACAAATACAAATAGCAAGGTAGTGGCCAGCGGTTCAACTTATTGATTAATCGCGAAATTTTATAACTATTATTTATTGATCACTGTTGTTAAACTACGGTTGTTCACTATTGATTGGTCACTGTATATTTCAAAAGATTTCTATAAACTGTACGGTGGTATCAAGTATCTATTGGTAGTAGCTGGTTTTCTAACACTACTGACTAGCAGCTATTATCAACTAAACTAGCTGATTTTATCACTTGTGTAACTGCGGATATCAGTTACCACTTTCACTATATGTAACTGTGAATATCAGTTACGACCTTTTTTAGGCTAGGTAACACTTTCACTATGTAACTGCGAATATCAGTTACGACCTTTTTAGGCTAGCTAACACTTTCACTATTCACTATATACTGCTACTAGTCACTTCAGCTACCACCGGATACCACTCACTTCACTTCACTTGTCACTGGTAGTTCTTCACACTACTACTGGTACTGGGTCCCGAGCCCCTAAGGTAGACTTAAGCAATACTTTGCAGTGAGCCGCTTGCCATTTTCCGTTTTGCCTCTTTATTGCATAAACATTTCACTATACAAATGGCATAAATTGCAATATTCTCTATACAAAATTAATTGTTACACTAACATGCTATATATCATTAAATCGGTAGTCTGATACTTTATTAATATATCATAAAGGTTACTAAAAACATTAACATTGTAAAAAAGTTATTAAACGAAATGTCCCAAATTTTCATAATATTTGGGCATTTTAATTCTTTAATTTTTCTATAACTACGAAATGCGTTTAATTATACAAAAATATTCCTATACTTTCTTAATCTATAAGTTATATGCTAATTCAATGTCATATTTATAACTCTTTTAGGACATAAAATTATTTTCATTATTTTTAGTATGATCTATTACGCAGTTAATTAAAAAACTTCTAGAGAGTTCCACGATAAGACGCGCTGTGATTGGTCGATTTTTTGGTATATAATAAAAGTTGTTTATATTACTTGTTATCAAAACGACATTCTATACAAACATATTGAGAGTTATAAATATGCTAAATAACTATATTAATACACGTTTTCACTCAGTTTTCTTGGTATTTCACTATTAATACATAAAACAATATTCTTTATCATTTTGTTTCTTAAGGTTGTTAGGCCGTCGCGAACACATTTGAGCTACCACGGCTCTCGCACATTGATTACTTCCTCTTTTTTGAAGTCGGTTAAAATATAAGAAACCGTCCAAAACTCACATTTAATTTTGCTGAATTGCAACCGACACTCCCTTATGTGGAATTCATGTTAGGGGAGTGGTTGAAATTCTACTTAAAACCTAAATAGTTATTTTAATTCAAGTGTGTTAGTATTTCAAATAACTGAACCCGAACCGGCTCTAAAGTATGACCCTCTTTATTTTATTAATAAATTATTTATTTATCCGCCAGTGTGTGGACAGCATTCCTACTTCTTAAATGGCGGGAGTGCATGCAATTTTCTTGTTCACTTAGTGCAAACCAAAACAACATTCCAGTTTCCTGTTCGTTGCGGTTTCATTGAAATTGACATTTTACGATATTAAACTAAGAAACAGAAGTTTTTATATTGAATTGTCGGACTTTCACCTCATAGTTGTCGCTTATTAATTTATATTTACGAGTATGTACAAACACTATTTCACACTATTTCATACTATTTCACACGTCTTTATGTATGCAGACTTAGCGCCCCGCTCATAAATATCATATGTCCTATTTTATTAATTTACATGGAATACGATAATTTAAATAGTGTTCAAAGGTTTGCTCAGCTATCGCTATATTTGCTGTATTCAATTAAAAACTTACTTTTATGTATTTATATAAATAAATATAAATAAATAACCTAAACCAATGTCATGATAATTTTAGGTTATTTCATACTTCGTTGAGTAGAGCAGTTCAGTAGCAATCGAGAAATAAAATGCTCAGAATGTAAAGGTCATTAATTATATAACATTTGCCATAAGCTCATCATTGTGACATTATCATCATCATTACAGCCCTCCATATCTTCACTGCTGAACATAGGCCTTCCCCACAGAATAAACCATAAACTCACCGTTAATAATCGCAAACAAAAAAAAATGTGAATGGTGGATACACTTTTTTATTTTGTTTCTTTGTCTTTTTTTATAGAAGAGGGGGCAAACGAGCATGCGGCTCACCTGATGTTAAGTGACTACCGTCGCTCATAATCAACCGCAATACCAGGGGAATTGCAGGTGCGTTGCCGGCCCTTTAGAAAGGAGTAAGATCTTTTCTTGAAGGTCCCCAGGTCGTATCGGTCCGGAAAAATCGCCGGTGGTAAACTATTCCACAGAGAGGTTGTACGCGGAAGAAAACTCCTTTTGAAACGTACTGTGGTGGACCGCCAAGCATCCAGATGGTGTGGATGGTATCGGGACGTTTGCCGCGTAGTGCGTTCACGAAATTTGGCGGCTGGGATTAATCCGAACAATTCCTCAGAGCACTCTCCATGGTATATGCGAAATAAAATGCAAAGAAATGCAACATCTCTTCGCAGTGCCAGTGAATCGAGCCGATCGGAAAGCACTCGGTCGTCGACGATTCGAGCCGCTTTGCGCTGGATGCGGTCAAGTGGAAGGAGCTGGTACTGGGGAGTCCCAGCCCAGAGATGGGAACAGTATTCCATGTGCGGCCGAACCTGCGCCTTGTAAAGTCGCAGGCGGTGTGCCGGCATGAAATACTGTCCCGCTCTGCTGAGCACGCCAAGCTTTTTAGAGGCCAATTTGGCCTTCTCTTCCAAGTGACCACGAAACTGCACGTCACTCGATATGTCAACGCCGAGGATTCCGATACTGGCTGAGGCAACAAGGGGAGTGTCTTGAAACTGAGGAGATACGACAAAGGGGTTCTTTTTAGCGGTTAACGCGCAAACTTGTGTCTTCTGGGGGTTAAACTGGACTAGATTTAGTCACCCCCAATCCGAGAATCTGTTCAGAAAAGACTCGACTTCAGACACAAGTTTATCCCGGCACTCGAAGACGTTTTCCCGAGAAATATTGGCTCGGCCGGTGTAAAGAGCATCACCAGTGCTGTTATCTGCATAGCAATCAATGTTACGGGTTTGCAACATATCATTAATATGCAGAAGAAACAGCGTTGGCGATAGCACGCAGCCTTGTGGAACACCAGCATTAATAGGCTTGCAATTGGAGCTTGCACCGTCTACAACGACCTTGATGCTCCGATCTGCAAGAAAGCTGGTGATCCAATCGCACAATTTCTCGGGAAGCCCATAGGAAGGGAGCTTCGAAAGAAGCGCTTTGTGACAAACCCGATCGAAGGCCTTCGCAATGTCCAAATTTACGGCCAATACCTCTCCCTTGGACTCTACTGCCTCCGCCCATCTATGAGTTAGGTAGACCAGAAGATCACCAGCTGACCGACCACGGCGAAAACCGTATTGGCGGTCACTTATCAGCTGGTGATCCTAAAGGTACCTCATGAGCTGGCAGTTTACAATAGACTCCATTGTTTTGGAGAACAATGAGGTGATGGCGATAGGCCGGTAGTTGGACGGGTCTGAGCGGTCGCCTTTTTTTAGGGATCGGGTGGACGAAAGCCGTCTTCCATGATTTTGGAACTACGCCTAAGGAGTAGGAGTACCGGAAAAGACGCGTTAAAACCGGTGCCAACTCTGGAGCACACGTCCTCAGCTCAATTGGGGGGATTCCGTCAGGCCCACTCGACTTGTGGATGTCCAGGGAGAGGAGTGCGAGCGAACCGAGCGCTGTGTGAACTGCACTTCCGGCATGGAGCACTCACACCGCGGGATGGTCGGGAGAGTCGAGTTGGACGCAAAGAATGAGCCTGTCTTTTTATTAGCCTATAAAAGTCTAGACATGGTCATGTCCCCTCGCAGTGAGGATTTTGCGCTTGGCAGATTGAAGCTTGCAGTGCCAGACGTCTCAAACCCTTTAAGTTATCACCCGCCGCGAGATGGTTTTACCACCATCTATGAAGGAAGACGTGAAACATTTCTAATCATAATCGCCTCTTAGGACATCCACAGGATGGGACGTAATAGAGTGGTGAATTATTTTATTCCATTACCTAATTTATATTTTGTTTATTAAATTTTTATGACGGATAAAATATATTAACTGATTGTAAAGATCCGGAGACCCTTTTTTACTGGAAACGTTACTTAGTCCTTAACTAAACTTAGTCCTTAGCGGTGACAACGTAGCTGCGTTTTGATTCTTAATAGAGGATAACTGTAGATGTCTATGGGCCACAGAATCCACTTACCATCAGGTGGATTGTGTGCTCGTTTGTCACCATTGATTTAAAATTCAAATTATTTATTGCACATACGCTAGTCTTCATAGATACAACACAAGACTGAGTCACACCTGTGTGGGTATTCTATTTTGGTCTTCTTTTGATGTAGCTGACATCAAAAGAAGGTGGCACGTGTTCATAGACTGCAACTTATCATCAGGTAGATGGAAGTTCAGATTATTACATCAGTTTTTAAAGAAAACCTCATTGCTTTTTCTCCGCTATTATTTATGGTCTAGACGCTGCTCCCATAGTTACAGATCATGCTAGCTAGAACATGCGGGCGGTCAAATGCGGGACAGTTGGTGTAAACGGACTCGTAAATCATTTTAATGGTCATTTTATGTCGCGCTGCGATAAATGTGCAAGGAAAAATGAAAACTCTTTTTAATATCTTTTAATTGTACCTGTTAGAAATATTTTGTATTTATTAAAAAAATAACTAAAATATTTTTTCTATCCTGAATAGTTTTTTCTGTATCTGGATGGCGTAGGCGGTTTACATACATAAATTGAAAGAAAGAAAGAAAAAAAACACATTTATTCATAGTTTGAGCAATAAATAGAGAATTAAGATAAGCCAAATTCAAACACAGCTATTTTCTAAGATGCTGTTAGTCTATGCGGCTCCTACAGCTTCATCAGACTCAGCTGATTAAAAAGGAAAAGGCAATAAAGATGAGGATGATGCTGATGATGGATGATGATTTGGTAATGTTTCCAATCATCATGTCGAATCTTTGGTCGGTATTGAGCTATCTAACCGCTGTCCGAGTGGCGGAGTGCGAACCCCCGCATCTGACTGCTCAGCTCGTGTCGGCCGATGTTCTAGGCGGTGTGAACTGCCCAGGTACACGGGTGTACGGTGTGTACGCGGTGTGTGCTGGAACGCGTGGTTAAAACTACTCCTACCACCAAATAGCATATTATTATTATCATTTTCTTTTAGTAAAATATTCTAAAAAGTATCTTCAAGAGATAATCTTTACACCTAGATTAAAACTGACCAACGTTATGGTAACAATTTCGACTCTCTATTTTCTCAATTTGAACGATTTTGTGTTCAACATTGACCACCCCATCGACTGTCTTGGGAGAGTGATATTGGTTATAGCTTCCACGCTTGGTGAAGGTTTGGCGACAGTAGTTTTTACTCGGCTGCCCACTAAGGAGGGTAAAGCATTTCGACAGTATGTATGTACGCTCTGTAGGCAGAGCTTACAGCTGAAGCAGTTAAAATTCATTTTAACATATGGGATCTCGTTCTGGAAAGTGACATTTCGTTCGTATAATATTTGAATATTTTTTCCTAGCCTTATGTTACGTTATGTTTTAGTACTTATGTTACACGACATCTTCGTCAATTGTGAACCTATTGTGATGATTATTTTTTATTAAATAGGTTGTACTTAAGGGGTAGGTCAGTGGGTTAGCACTCGCTCTAAATTTCACAGTACGCGAGCAACCCAGGTTCGATCCCCGCCGACACCAATTAAATTTTTAATTGCAATTACAAGTGCTGATTTACCACTCGTTCTGCGGTGAAGGACAACATCCAACATTGGCAACATTGACCGTAAATCTAATTTTGCACTTTCAATTTATCAACTATCACGGTCAAACTCAACTCCAATTCGAGTACAACATTAATATGTTAAATATATATTTTTTAATCTAACATTAAATGTCGCCATCATTCAATAAAGTATATAATTTAGAACGCTTTTCTTTAAAAGTTACTAAAGACAATATCTGGAGTGTAACAGTTTCTTTGGACACCAAATAACAGCAATAAAACTGTTATACAGGGTCATTTATGTTTGTATAGCTACTGTACAGCGATACTAACGCATAAAGCTGTATAATTTGTGCCAATTTTTTACTTATAAGAACTGGTGGAGCGACGAGCCTAAGGTTATCGAAGCGAGGTCGAGCCTTAAGCCTATTACTCGAGATGTTAAACCAAAATGGACTGTATACGCGAATTGCTTCTTCCTTCTACACAAAATGGCGACTATAGCACGCGGTTTCCCATACAATGCACTCGCTCTTCCCTAAAACGAACTATTGCTTGCCAAAACCTATGAAGGAACCCCGCTTGATTAGGAGAAAATGAAATTGGAGCGGATTAACTAACCAACACAATTTTATCAAGCAGGCATGAATATGAATTAAGGTGGGGTTCACTCACCGGGGTGTCGTTTCCATGTGGCTTGGGCGCCTTGTTGCTGCGGTGCGAATTCTGGTGGATTCTCTGGGGCCGCAGAGATGCGTTCCTGTCCGGTGATGCGATGGAAGAGAGGTGCGCGACTATTTCTCACACGAGGTGAGGCGGTTACTCCCGGAATTCGACTGCTCCGGGCTAATGCGGTTGAACTAGCGGTGCGCGTGGGCAAGAGCCTTCTAGGACACTACTGTCCTAGGCGGTGTGGTTCCAACGAAGAGCGCGACGGGAAGAAGCGCACGTAGGCCGCGCGCGCCTTTTATTCCTCCGGTTGCGATGGTCGCGTGACATTCTAGAACTATCTTCTTTCCCCTCCCACCCCACCACCCTGATGTGTATATAGGACGGTAGGTTTTTTTGGAAAAGGACAAACGCTTTGGCAAGCCTACCTTCTAATAAAATAAATACGAATGGTTTTCCGCGCAACCAAGAACTGTATAAGCGCTTATGCAGCCTTTATGCAGCCTTTATCCAGCCTCTATTAAAATAAAATAATAAAATACAAAAATAAAAATAATAAAATACAACTTCAATACAGCTCGTATACAGCTTTTTACGTAGTAGAGCCAAGCTGCAGCTATATTACTGGTATAGTTGTAGCACGTATGGGTCGGTTCGATCGGAGAAGGACCGCGGTCTCACAGAATATCAGCGTAAGCTAGTAGCTTTACGCTACTGTGTTTCGTATGGTAGGTGTAGAGAACCGGATACCCTTTTTACTGGAAACGAGATATTCTATCTTAGTCCTCACGGGTCTAAGGTCACGCATCTGCATTTTGATTCGTAATCGATGATAGATGTAAATTTCTATGGGTCACAGCAATTACTTAACATCGGGTGGACTGTGTGCTCGTTTGTCACCTTTATTCTATAAAAATATTATAAAGAGGAAAGATTTGTTTGTTTGTTTGAATTGAATAGGCTCTGAAACTACTGAACCGATTTGAAAAATTCTTTCACCATTAGAATCCTACATTATTCCTGATGAACATAGGCTATAGAACGTTTTCAAAAAATTTTGGGATCCGTATGAAAACTTCGTTAATGTAACCCAAGGTGTGAAAAAAATACCAAAAAAAAAACCTTATATCGCGTACGCTGCGGAAACTATTGACAATAGAGCAAAGTGATGTGCTACAGTTTTATGGAGGACATCAATATCTACATAAAAGTCTGCAATACCATATGTCTAACTATTATAGTTATCTCACAATAACTACTTTTCCATGTTAAAATATTCAATAGTAACGTCGAAAAATTCGCCTTATATCGCGTACACTGCCAGCACCATGCGATGCGGGTGTCACTGGGGTGTGATATTAGGAATAAAAATAAAATAATCAAATATTAAAAAAGAACAAAAAAAAATAAAAAAGATACGTAATCAATAATAAAAAAAATCATTATCTATACTAAATATTATATATTATATATATATATATATATATATATATATATATATATATATATATTATAAAGAGGAAAGATGTTTTTGTTAGTTTGTTTGTACCAAATAAGTCCGAAACTACTCGACCGATTTTAATCAATTTTTACCAATAGAAAGCTAAATTATATGGGGGGGGGGGGGGGGAGGGTGAGTGGATAAAATTTAAATTTTCTGTATAACGTGTATATGCCGATAGATAAAAGTACTCCATTAATTTTGCTAATTTTTTAGCTAAAATGATTGAACTAAATGAGCGAGGTGTCATATCATGTCGCGTGGCAGAGACGCGTGATATACGCGGGTGAAACCGCGGGGTACAGCTAGTTCTATAAAAAAAGCTTGCGTACTGCTTGGGAGTGTTGTAGAGGTAGGTCGTTGTCGAATTTTTAACACAGTTTTAAAACAGTTTTCCCGACGACGAAAACGGTTGCAGAAAGCGTTCGTCGTTACAACTGGTTTGAAGACGCCTTAAAGGACGAAATTTATCCAACATGGAATAGAATTGCGTTTCAGTTTCTTACAACTATCAACGATTTGATTTGTATGAAATGGTTCACTAAATAATTCGTTCAACTGATCTACTTTACTTAACGATGAAATGATACGTAGATACTTCAATAATTTACACGCTCAGCTTTGGAAAAATTTAGTAGACTGTAGACAAGATAGAGGCCCTGCCTGAAATAAACAGTCGTCTAACCAAAGTTCTAATGAGACTGAACAAGCCACAGATCAGGATAGTAACAAGTGCTATTACAGGACATTGCTCTTTTAACAAACATTTGTTCACCATAGGTGTTACTGATAGCCCCCTGTGTAGGGCATGCATGGGAGAGGAAGAAACGGCAGCTCACGTATTGCTGACATGTCCAGAAGTCGCTTCATACAGGGCTAAAAATCTCGGCACGCCGGGATCCAAGGACTGTTGTTGTCGTTGTTGCTGTTGTTTTTGACATAATTCCTGCCCACACGCAAAATACGCGCTTAGACATGGAGTTGCGGAAAACAGCCCGTTGTAAACTAAACTAAACTAAACGTAAAATGAAGTTCCCTTCATACTTTTTCAGGCTTAGGACTGGCTGGGACAGAATTAGCATTACCATTAACATTAGCGACTGTATTTTATTGACATAAAGTTGACTTTTTGTTGTAAGGATTGTTTAGTCTCTGTTTACGTTTGTAAGCAAACGCGGAACCAAAGACTACAATATAACATGGAACGTTCTGAACTACGACGCGACGAATGAGATAGATAGTTAAATCATTGTGATCTGGACTGTATTCTCTTAGGCGTGAAATAAAAAATCGCACCAAGTAATTAGAAGACTGGTTTGTGCAACGAAGACTGTTTGAACCGAGGATGTAAAACGCTTTCGTCGTCGCAAAACACAAAACGGTTTTTGTAAACGGTTCGCCGTCGCAACGCTCACCCTTGGAGTGTTGCCAAGTCCTGTGACTCAAATTTCGGGACGTAAGTTAAAAATAATCTGGAATTTGGTGTTCAAATCGGGACATCTACTACAATACTACAAAAAATAGTTTTTGTTATTGCCATTTTGCTGCCATGAGTTATACTAAAGTCGTTTCTTACAATGAACAATGCGCTTTATAATTATTATTTGGGAATGATCTAATGGACGAATCATTTAATAGCAAATAAAACTACAAACAGCAGACGTAAAATCTCATCAGAGCACATTGTTGTGCTTATTAAGAGAAGACAGAAGCTAAATAATACTAAAACATAATATTAAATCTATGACGAACTAAATATTGGCTACAAGTTAGTAAGCAAGCACATTAAATATGACTACACAAGACACAGATCCAAAACAATAGAGAAACATTTGAAGCAAACAGGAAGCTCGAAAAAAGCTTTTAATGAACCTACAAATATGAAATACTTAGATTGAAGAAATAAATCAAATCGCAAAAACATTAAACACAAAGACATTATATGATACTAACCGAATTCTATAAAACTCTATATAGGGCCAACTACCAACCTAAGACAGCAACAGTCGTAGCAATGCATAATTATAAAATATACGACAGAAATGAGGGAAGCTTAACACCAATTTCCAAATTAGAAGTCATAAAAGCAATAAAAGGACTCAACAGTGCATGTTCCGATCACATCACAAATTAAACCTTAAAAAACGTCCAAAGAGTTTTGACTCTACCATTTAACCGTAAAATAAATTTTAATTTTTACATATTAGAAACTCCTGGAACACCAACGCAATGTTCAATCAATAATTTTAATTTATAAAATAGGACACCCAAAGGAAATCACAAACTACACTTCAGTAAATGTTAAAGTTAAAGTTACAGCCTATATACGTCCCAGTGTTCGGCACAGGCCTCCCCAGGTTTCTGTGAGGGTTTTAGAGCAAGGAAGTGTCCGTCGCGATGCTCTAATGCGTGTTGGTGAACTTCACATGTCTGCGAAATATTTTTTTTAGACATGCTGGTTTCCCCATAATGTTTTCCTTCACTGCCGAGCACGTGGTAAATCAGCATTTATAAAGTATTCATAAATTATTTTCTTCAGTTATAAACCGAAGAATAAGTATCACAACAGAAGCTTATCCACCCATTGATCAAGTGGGATTTAGAAAAAACTTCTCGACAATCGATCATATACATACGCTAGAATTACTTATTGAAAAATATCAAAGAAGAGGGAGAGGCTCTATATGTTGCCTATATTTATTATAAAAAGGCTCTTGACACCATATAACAGAAATGAATATTATGAACTCACAAACCATGCACTTCAAAACACCCACAAAAAACGGCAACATGCAATAAAATTTATAATCTCAAACGCCCATATTAAATCCTTGCATCGCACGCATAATGTCACTTTATTCATTGAAGTATCAGTGCAGTCTCTTTGACACTACAAATTGACTAGTGTGTAGGCAGTAGAGCTTACCCCACAATACGTTTACGTCTTACTACTTACACTTTACTTACATAAACCGCAGCATATACGTTAGATACCGTACTAATTACCGTGAAACATGCCAACTTTGCCCGTTTTTTTTTCATAAATTTCAATTTATTTAAAAAAAAGTTATAGGGTCATTAGTGTATTTTGATATTTGCTGTAACTTTATGATCGTGAGCACATATTTGTTTTGTTAAATTTATTGTATGTTAAAATTTAAACTAACATTTCATCGATATTGAAGACGGGCTAAATTATCTGAACTTGTTGCGAACATTGCCCACGTTGATTTTTTATGCAAATACAGTTCGTTAGACTTGCAATAAGCATCAACACCTGGATGTGAGAAATCTTGGCGTTGGTTGCAAAACTTTATTAGTAGTGTTAAAAACTTTACAGAAAATTGAGTGGTCAATGTTAACCAGCTATTTTCGCTCTTTTCCCTACAAGCCGCATCGAACGATTTAAAATGGTTGTCACATTCGAGTAAATGTCAATTATCTTACTAAATTTCTAAAGAGGACGTTGGATATTAAAAATAACGTGCTTAAATTTAAATGTTTACTTGAGTTTCGTTCTCTTTTATTTCTAAATTTTATATAAAAAATTGAGATCAATAAAGGTTAATTTAGTTAATAAAATTAAATGAATCAAAAAGTAAATGAAGCAACTTATAGGTAGCTGATGGCCTACTGTAATAAAATTATCGTCGACAATGAATGCTAGCATATCTTTCAAGGTTCTACTTAATTTTTGTTCTATTATTTGTACGTTCCTGCTGTACCTTTTTAAAATAAATAGAATAGAAATAGAAATATTTAATGAAGTTCTAACTCTTAGTTCATCACTATGTCTAGTTCTTTATCTTGAAGAAATGTTCTTAAGATTTTTTTTAAATATTCTTAAACCAACAGCTTGAGATCTAGTTTAGTTAGCGGAAAGACAAAATCACTAGAAGCTTGCAAAATAAGATGTAATTTGGTTAGATGCAACTGCTGCGCATGCGATTTTTATATTCGGGGCCCAATTTCACGTCTTGAAACAGAAACAAAAACTTTTTTATTCAATATAGATTACACAATAATTATTGAAAGTTGCTTTTTCATTTACCATTGGTTCGCAAAAAAACCTCTGTCCTGGGAAAAACCAGCAAGAAACCCAGGGACTATTTTTTTTTCAAATAATAGCTTACAATCACGTATTTATGTTAAATTAACAACACAAAACAAATTAGAAAGCTTGGTAGCGATCACCCTTCTCAGGTGTTATTATCATCCATAAACTCCTTAATATTATAATAACTCTTTTTATACAAACTTAGTTTATTAAAGTTTTTATTAAACTTTGTGTATGTCAAATTTTGTATTCTTGATTTCATTCTTGATTTTCTAGTCGAGTCTAATTCTAGACGTGTTTGTTTGTTAAAATGGAAATTAAAGTAGAGTCGGAACCATAGAAATATTTTATTATATCTATGGTCGGAACCGATTATTAATACACACAAATGAACTTGGAACTTTAAAATACATGTATGTATTTTAAAGTTCCAATTTTATAGGTAGATATATCTTTAGAAGCAGGGGTCTTTACTCATGTACGTGTATTTTATGGGGTTAGACGAACTAATTTTTGAACTTGACGGGACTCTTTAGTCATGAGCTAGTTACGCCGCGGTATCGCGAACTCATGATTAAGGGCTTTCGTCCAGTTCAAGACTAGTCGACCAATCATAATAAAATGCATGTGATGAAAGCCCATAAGTACTTCTAAATCAGTAGTCCGGTCAATCTAGATATTCGGTGATATATAAAGTTACAACAAGCTGATAATCCCCAAAAATTGCTCAAAATATAATTATAAATAAAATATTGAAAATTTTCCCCACTATTCCTGAACCGTTTTGCTGAAAATCGCGAAAAACTAATTTTTTTAACCTTTGTCCTTGAGTAATTTTTTTCCATAAACAGGAATGATGGGGAACACACACTGATTATCAGCTTTTTGTGACTTTATATATATCTTCATTCTTATTTTCTGGTCTAATTTGATCGGACTATAGAATATCAATCTCGAAATTTAAGTCAGTACATCTGATATGAAAAAAAATATCAGTACATCTGATATGAGTGTAATCATCAAAAAACGAGTTCAATTCTTAGAGTTAGTTCTTAGAAAAATAGGTAAAATGAACAAATAATTTTTAAACGAAAAATTCAATCTAAAAATATAAAACAAATGAAAATCCTTAGTATTTTTTTACTGCGGGCAATTTTGACATGTTTGGGTCTGAACATTATTGGGTAACTTTTTCCACCATTACAAGTTTTGTTTTATAAACTAGTGCTTTAACAAATATAACTGACTTTCCACTCAACTTATGAATTTTGCCGTAATTATAAAATGTTTTCCCTCAATAATGGATTTGTTTATAAATAGATTTTTGGGCAAAACTAACTAACGCAATAAAGTTTTTAAAATAAAAATATATTTTATTGTTAATAAAATTATTGACCAAAGTACAGACTAAGGAGGTTAGGTTGGAACGTGTCACCAGTCCCCTGAAAATCGGGATGTACCGCGTATATCGGGACACCAGAAACTGTCGTATAAACTTTGCGATTATTCGATTATTAACTAATAATTTATCATAACCCTGTTTATAATTAACCATAAACTGTTGAGCTACCGTAAAATTTTACATCTCTCACGCCCCCGGTCTTCACTTTGTAATTTACATAAGATCGTGATTAAATAGGTAATTATTTCAAATTACCTAAGCGTGAATACTTGATTACACCAATCAATAATCTAGAAACTTCATTAAATTGTAATGCAAAGCGTTTTGGAGAAATTGGACAAAATTTCATAGTACTAATAGGAAGCCATTTCAAAATTAAAATTTGGAATAGAAATGAGGAGGCGTCACTTTGAAAAGCGCCATCTTCTGGTGTGGTAACCTTTGTTCCAAAATAAGTAAGAGATGGCGCTGTATTAGTTTGTTCAATGTTTGACAATGGCGATGGCGAGTGTTATTACTTGGGGTGGGGTGTGTTTCGATCACAGACAGGGCCATAAACGCGCGAAACACGTGCTTGCTGTAGCTAGAAGTGACGCTACGAAGAATCACGACATCAGTGTTGACCAATGATCTTATCTTTTACATATAAGATCATTGGTGTTGACCAAGTTTGTGATCCGTAGGCAAGTCCGAGTTCTCGACAATTTAAAAACAGTTTTGTATCCAAAATACATAACAAATGGCTTCCTGTGCAGTGAAATGGTGTGGCAAGTCAGCCAAGACATCCAGTTATCAAAAAGATGGCATTACATTTCATCGGTAAGTAAATTCTATTCTTATCACGTTAACCTATTTCAAATGCACCGGAGTTCAACTTATACTGGTTAAATAATGGTGCAAAGTGATAATAATTAAGCAGCCGTTGATGTCCCTGTCCCTTTCACTTATTAGAGTTGTCTCTGTCTAACGACAGTACATGTATCGATAGTGTTGTGATTTATAAGTTGATATTTGCTTGGTCATCGTTAACATTTTTTTGAAGTCATTATTTTATAAATAGTGGCGTATCATAGTGATACCTACATGTTACAGGTTTCCTAAATGTCCCGAACGGAAAAAGATGTGGATCGACGCAACTTGTCGAGGTGACGAATGGTTTCCCACCAAAAATAGTGTACTATGCTCAAGACACTTCACAGAAGACAATTTTCATATTATGAAAAACCGCAGAAGGTTGTTGGATTCCGCTATACCATCTCTCTTCTTACCAGTTTTGGTATGGACTTTAACATTTTTTTTAAAGATTAGTACCTATGTAGATTACACAATAAGTAATAGCATTAAGTGGTTAAGTGAAACGTGATATTCTAATATTTAGGCGAATGTTACACGTCGAAATTAAACTATTTTAACGGATTTATAAATCATAAAACAAGTATAAATTGTAATGTGATTATTGTTTTGACTTGCTATTCTAGTGTTACATGAACTTCAGTAATATCTTATTATTATTATTAAGCACGTCTCAATTTTAAGGACGTAGGTATGGTGTATTAATTAATAATATTACTTTTAGGCACCCGTCCCTACCATAAGTGCAAGTGCGGATATTGCAGCTAAAAATACGGAAATTCCCGTGGCCGGCACATCGTTTAAAAAAACGGTATGATTATAATAAGAATTAATGATATGATTATAATTTGTATAAATGAATAATAAACGTCTTATAAGTAGGTATCTGAATAATTATTGGTAATACTTTAAAAGAAACGAATACGTATTTCAGATTGCTGGTTCACCGCGGAAAGACGCTAATAACACGCCAACACCTAAAAATCAGAACCATTGCTTAGAAACGCCTACAAAACAAAAAAGAAAATTTTCTCCTATTCCTGATACGCCATCTGCATTTGATACTCCAGTTAAAAAACACCTTTGTAGAAGAATCATTGAATTAAACAACGTAGTGAACAAAAAAGACAAAAAAATTAAAAAGTTAAGCGATTCCAACAGAAGACTAAAAAGACAAATAGTTTCTTTGAAGTCATTATTGGCAAAATTAGTAAACAAAAATTTAAGACTTATGTCTACGTAGATTACGGTGGAAGTGGGGATTCTGACTGAGAAGAATGTGCTGACGCATTAGTTTTTTTCTAGTTGTTTTATTACACGGTAAATTAAAAGTACCTATTGGGTATTTTTTATTAATAAAGTGAGAGCTGACCAAAAATAATTTTTGCTTACTCAAGCTATTGACTTATGCTTTGAAGCTGGATTGGTAGTCACAGCTGTGACCTTTGATGGCTGTCCAGCCAATATAGCAATGGTCAAGAAACTCGGCTGCGTAAATCGCAGCCGAGTCCGAACAATTTGAACACTGTTTTTAAAGGGCAAATTAATGAAATAGCTATCTTTCTCGATCCAGCTCACATGATAAAATTAGTTAGAAATAGTAGTAGTACTTGAGACTGCGAAACGCGTTGATGAAACTTTTATTGATTCCTTACATCATAAGCCGTTGTCTCAGTTTTCAGACATTACTTAATAAAGAAAATCAAATGTAATGAGTGCGTTAAATCTTTAATACCCCTGGACGAGAAAAAAACAAGTTCGATATAAGCAAGAGATGCAGGAGGACTACTGTGCCCGTCTAATATGGTCATCGAAATTTGCAGACGATTTGAACAAGTCATTCGAAGCTCAATCGATTAAAATCAAGGTTGTAAAATATATTACAAAAACAAATTCCGTTTTGTAACACAAACATTAATCAGTTTTGTTAATGAGGATATTTTTCATGATTTGACATGTCATTAATTTAGCTAAGAGTGTCATGGAAAATACATACCTACATAGACACAAGATTACTTTACTTATGCACAAACACAGATTCTAAGAATTCTGTGAGACAATTTTATACTAAGCTTACCCATTTTAAAAATCAGTGAAATATATATTTTAACAATTAAATATACCAATATGTATACATTGTGTTATTTTTAATAAATTTCAAATAAAAATTGATCAACATCATAAATTCGATCAACATCCCAACCCTGTCCCATCACTATGGTTCGGTTCATTCTAAGTTTAACCTTGAAATACCCAATCACAGCGCATTTGACACGTCCCCAGCGACTCTTGCATGCCACATAACTAAAATCTACTACTTACTATAATTTCCTATCAATTCCCCAATAAACTTCTCTTACAAGTCGCTCGGCTATTGTACGTTGAAGCTCATGCCAAAAAGATAAAACCATTAAAAATGGGTTTGCTGTCGATATAATCAGTTACTCTCGAGCTACGAAACGAAGAAGTTTACTGACGTACAAACAGGACTTCCAAATAGCTTAAAAGTTAATTAACCTTTTGTTATACTGTTTTTTATAATAATCATTTATTCGCTTAAACACGGTACATCAGAGGTGACAAATAATTATTGTTATATTTAAACATTTAATAAATGGTGTTGAAACATTGAACCTAACAAGTTTCGGGATTCTGGTTCCTGATGGTACTTAAGTTGCTAGTGCAGTCCTTGGACAGCTGCAGACAAACCAAACACTGTAGATGCGTTGTTTTAAATAAATAATTTTATGAAGTACATAGTTCATAAAATGGTGAAAAGAACGATGTTACGAATTGCACATCTATTTTATTTTATTTTATAGCAGTGGTAACTTAGGGGCTAAGCGCTCGCCTAAATAACTTATCCATCAATGAATTATAACTTGACTGCATATAAATGTGAAAGAAATGAGCTATTCTATTCGCACAAATGTTATTTTTAATTTTTATGTGTTGTATTTCTTCGTATGAATAAATTTTAACAAAGGTTTGAAAAATCGGCCCAAAATCAAAATCATCAAATCATGTAATCTATTAGATTACATGATTTTGGGCGATTTTGATTTGGGAGATTAAATCTACTACACTACCGTATTCTATCGTATTCGTAACGCCACTCCACAATTCAAAGTATCTTTTAAAGCTGTTAAGGAATATCCACTTCCTTATATCGTTCCGTGTGTGTCTTAAAAGGCGACGGAGTGAAAATTTGGTTGCCTACCAGCCTGCCAAGCGTGGCAACTAGCGAACTTGAGGGTGATATGGTCTTTTGGTTAATATGGTCACTTTCTTATAACTTAAAAACTACAGCCTTCTTAACATAATGGTTCTGTGATACGATAGCTCTTTATAAGCCAATAAAATAATATAAGGTCAAAATGGCGCTGCTTTATCGACGCCATTTTGACAGTTGAAAGTACAGTATATGGGGTATGTTCCGAAATACAACCCAGTACACTGGCCAATGCAAATGACGTCATAAATCGACGCCGTATTGGTGATTCGTTGTATCGAAAATGGTAGAATACGCAGTCAATTAATGAAGTCATTTGCATTTGCCAGTATACTGGAAACGTTTTGGAACATACCCAATGTTTTTTTTAAGTTGGTTTTTCGAAGTGTCTTTTAGTTATTGACAAGTCTTGTTTGTTCGTTTTTCTCAATAAATAAGTTATAGTATATGACTATGTAATTTTGTCTTTGTCTTACATCTAGTTTTAGTTTTATAACCCAGTTTATAGGCCTAGCTTAAGGTAGGTGGCTTAAAGTCATAATTTGGGGCATAATATACGGAAGGACTTTTATAGGCTGTAATGGGTGGATGATGTATCTTTAAATCAGTAATACTATGACTAACAAATATAGTATTTCTTCCTTAGATACATAACAAAATACTTAAATAACTAAGTAACCGCTGAATCACTGCGTGGGAGAGCAGTTTGACCTCGTCTCCTCTTCGCCGCTTTAAAAATGCGATGTGAACACATACCGATACCTTATAAGATTTAATTGAATTGATATGCATATTATTGTACTGGCTTTGCCATTCCTGGTCCGATATGGGTCCCCGTTAACCAATAATTGCGATCTTATTTGATAATGACATCCGTTAATCGTGGTCAGGCTAACTGGAACTTTTAACTGGACGTAGTCTGTACAAAAATCATCTTCACCATCCGTTTTAGCTATCTGTAGACGGAAAACTTAAGCTACTCTGAGATTATCATTATAATTAACTAGACATATGCTGTCCATAACTAGGCATAGGCACATCTCCTAAGACTCGCCACTTAGTGAATCCTGCCAGCCAACTATAAGTAATATAGAATGGAAACCTCGCAAACGTAGTGTGGGACGCTTCCTAACAAGATGGAGTTATGATCTGTACAAAAAGATGAAAAGAAGTCCGAAGAAAAAGAAGACGAGTCTCGGCAAACAAGTGTCAATTTCAACATATATATTACGTCGCCTCCCACCTTGGATGTCAATCCTCGTCCTCTGATGTGGGGTTTTTTAATCTTGCATAGGCCGTGGTAGTAAAGAAAAATTATATCTTGCCGTCTGAAATCTATTTAAGGTTATCGGAACATAATAAATAAAACGTGTATTCATTATTCATGTCTTATCCTTATTTAAGTAAAACCTTGTAAATTACTTTAATATAGTAACGAGCGAGCGACTTGTTCGATCTCCGCCAAATTCTGTGAAACCAATGTGAAACTGTTAATTTCTATTAAGTGTTCATTTACTACATATTCGGCGGTGAAGGAATAAGTCGTGAGGAACCGGGCATGTCTACACATTATGCAATTTGTCTTCTCGTTCACTCTCTCACACTCGTTGAGCGCCCTGAGGTTGAATATCGGCAGAAGAGCCGTCGGATTTTACCACCAGAAATAGAGGGGAAATAAAGATTGGTGCATTTGGAGCAACTTTTTAAATACCCTGTTTCTTCATCTTTTGTACAATTCCTGACATAGCCTCTGAGTCAGCAGTTTGAAAAGGATTTTTTATATGATTCGGGTAAACAAGCGGAGGTTTTTGAAAGAAAGGTATATATATACATATGTATACACTTGAATCAATTTTATTATAATTTCTGGTGCTACCATTTCCTTCCAATGAATCAGATAGAGAACTAGCTGACCTGTTCGAAACGGTGTCGAGTCATTGCTTAAGACCTTTGAACACTCTCGCAGCATTTAAGATTCTTGAAAATCGGGTTGCAAGCATCGGTTTTGAAATGAATCCCTTCCATTAATATTGTGGTTGTCGTACTGATACTTTGAGTGCTGGCCTCTGGATTGATATTTGAATTTATGGTCGCCACCTCGCCAAGGTTGGCTGTTATCGGTATGCGTGCGCATTGGCATATCCACTTCATGTGATAGATAAGATAAAGTATATGAAGTTTCATGTTGGATGGATGGAATCACATGATGGTTTTCGTGCGCATCGTCCCCGCGAGGAACGGTGCTTATATTGATTTGATTTGGTAATCTTTTCACGGCGCATTTCAATCACTTCGCCACGATGGCCACAAACTAACTGTAATAAATCTGAAGAGATTTTATGAAACTCCCCTTTTTTGAAATATCTCGCCCATCTTAAGACTTAAGTTATCGTTACTAATCTCTCTGTTGTTAGCCCATGAAAGAAGATTACGGAAACCTTCTTGTAATGCTTCTTTTTGCATATACTTTATCGGCATAAAACAAATAACGTAAGGTGTTGTATATTTTTACCTCTTCGTTTGCTTCAAAGTCAATGAAACCTGGAGTATGAGTATATAGTTTCTGTGTATCAGCGTAACTTACTTCTGACCATGAGGTACAGTTGAAGCGCGGAACGTCATTTAACATTTAAAAAAGTTTTCTGGTGTTATAAGACAGGAGGTTCCTTTAATTTCGTTTCGATATTAAAAATGAAGTTATCATTTGAATTTTCATCATCGAAATAGTGTTCATAAGTATCCGTAAGATTACAATAAAGGTCTCCACTGACCCCAGAAATGTTAGATTCATCTTCACGATATACTTTATCATAGTTATTAGATGTGATAACATGTTTCTTAAGTTCACCAATTTCTTTCAATAGTTTATTTGTATGACTAGAGCGTCGAACACGTTTTTTTTCTTACTTCTTTTTAGAGTGAGCTAGAGGAAACTATTACTGCTGCTTCGATGCCTTTTGCGAGCCTGTACCAGCCACAGGCTCGGTAGCCATGGAAACCGAAGAAGTAGTAAAACTATCCATTAAGATGGTTAAATTAGTCGTATTAACAATCTAACAATTTCTTGGGGTTCAACACTTTTAACTATTAACACAATAATTTAAATATATATAGTAAAATATTACTTACTCGTACAGTTGGGACACCCGCGATCATCAAAGCAGTGAAGGCACGAATCCAACGAAATCCCGTTCGTAAACAAAAAATCTTAGCTCTTCAGATGGGCCTAAGCACAACTACGGTCAAAAGAGTGATCGATGAAGACCTAGAACTACGAGCTTATCTTAAGGTACCGGACATTTTTTGAATGAGCGCTTTAAAAAATTTAGTCTGGATAGATGCCGCGCTTTGTTACAGCGATAGGCGGGAAAAAATACCGCGAAATATTGTTTACGGATGGATTTTTTTTTAATTTAATAAGGCTTACCAACTAAATACATAAAAGGAACTTATGATATCACACTTTTTGGAGGAATACATTATACATATGCATTTAAATTAAAGGTATGCACAACATTCTTATTATAATAAAGACGTTGTTTTACAGATTACAAATTAAACATTTTAAATTAGTAAAAATATAAAAGTATTTTATTTTACAATAATGGCAAAACAAAAAACAAAAAAAAAACTGAAAATGTATTTTACAACAATCCAAAATCGATTTTTAAAAGTATCTATCTTTTCACAGAAGATATCTAAATTACCATTTTGAAATAAAAGGGTAAAGTTTTTTAACATTGTACAAATAGAAGAGGAACTACCATGAATTTCGCTCAAGGACACTGAAAATGGCTTATAATTATGCAGACGAGCCCTAACTCTAGGAACTAATATATTAATTTGTGATAGGAGAGACGGACAATCCACTTCATGGTTCAATAACTTATACAAAAAAATTATAGACATCTGTTCCTTACGTTGCTTTAGTGATAGCAAATTTAATTGGTTTAACCTATCAGAATAACTACCATTGATACAAGAGATTCTTTTTTCAAACTTTTGTTGAATGTTTTCGATACGGTGAATATTATTCTGATAAAATGGATACCAAACAGAACTACGAGTACAATAGTCCACATGGCTACGCACGAAGGCGAAATACGAGTACAAAACTTTCATTGCCTGAACAGATTTGAATTCTTTTGAATTTCTTAAGATAAACGCAACATTCTGAAATATTTGTTAACCGTGTTATTGATATGGTTTGTGAATCTCATTTCAGAATCGAGAGCAATATCCAAATCTCTAACCTGATCGACTCTGTTCAACACAGTTCCGTTTATGTTGTAAGAGCTAGGAAATTTGTCATAAATGTTGTCACATAAAATTTTCCCGAAAAATTTATTATTAACAATTATTAATGTTCAAAGTCATACAGTTTAGTCGATACCATTCCGTAACCCTGTATATGTCCGCTTGAAGTTTTATCTGATCGATACTGTTCTTAACTGTTTTGGATAGCTTTAAATCATCTGTGTAAAGTTCAAATTGAGAATTAAAAATACAGTGTTTTATATCGTCAATAACATAATAAACAGAATCGGTCCCGAGATGCGAGCCTTGTGAAACTCCGGAGGCAGGCTGAATATCCCTAGATGTAAAACCATTCACTACTACTCGCTGTATACGACTACTTAAGTAAGATGAGAACCAATTCAAAAGTGGCCCATGAATACCAAAATTGTTGTTAAGTTTATGTATTAATAATGCGTGATTCACCTTGTCGAACGCTTTACTAAAGTCTGTATAGATTGCGTCTACTTCATTACCCGAACTCATACTAGTAATTATTCTATCCATAAATGTTAAAAGGTTGATTGCTGTAGAATGTTTCTTTAAAAAAACATGTTGTTGCTCTGCCACCGTTAGCTTTATGTGCCACGATAAACTAGGGCATACTAATGATCAAAAACTTTGGCAAGAACTGGGAGAATACTAATGGGTCTATAGTTATTTACATTGTTTTTATCTCCCGCTTTTTGGATTGGAATCAAAAAACATCTTTCCACAACAGCAAAACAGCATCTTTCCACAGTTTGGGGAAAAAACCTTCTACAAGGGATCGATTGTAAACATATTTTGCAAGTTGCAAATGTTGTAATTTGCAATCGATCCCCTGTAAGCAAGGATCTTGTTAAGTTAGTTGCACAGTTTTTGAATAATATTGGATGAATACCGTCGCTTACTGCTCCTTTACTAGAATCAAGAGTTTTTAAACACTTTTCTATTCTATCACTAGTTATGTTTATCTGACCTAATGTTACAGTTGCATGAGATATACTTTCATCATCCAAAAAAATATCACTAGCCGATTCATACGCTAAAGCAAAATTGTCTGCAAAAAAGATTAGTAATGTTGTCACCGTCTTTAGTAACTCTGTCTCCAAATTTCATGACTGATGGTATGTCACTCCTTACTTTACGTTTATTCTTAATATAAGCCCAAAAGTATTTTGGATTTTTTACAACATTAGTGACAACTTTTTCTATATAACTATTGTAGCATTTTTTATCATGGTCGACGTTTGTTCTTTCAATATATTATATTCCAATTCATCTGAGCCATTTTTTTTAACATCGAAGAAAGTTATAATAAACAAAATGATAAGGTGTATGTCTACAGCAGTGAAGAAGGGTTCAACGAGCACATTATCCTTCGCCACTCATGGTTTGGGTTGAAGTCTTATATTCGGGCTTAACTGAGGTGTTGGAAGCTCTTTCTCAAACAATGTTCTAAAACAGACATTGGATATTCCAACAGGACTCTGCACCGGCTCATAGGGCACGAAGCACGCAATACTGCTTGACCGCCCATGGAATTGATTTTATCGGACATGAAGACTGGCCCTCTTCTAGTCCAGATTTAAGCCTACTGGATTATAAGATATGGCAACATTTGGAGGAAAAAGTCTGCGCTAAACCGGCAGAAATAGATATGAGTATGGTGCGTACTACGACTGATGATTGGCCGCGTCTATTAAGGCCATGTATTAAAAATTGGGGAGGACATTTTGAATAATGTAAATAATATTTATTGTATTCTAAATTAAATAACCTTTCATTTCATTTATAATTTCTGTATAATTATCAAAAAGTATCATTAATTTTATAAATAGTATTTTGACAGAACTTATGACCTGACTAAGTACAAGAAATCATTGACGTGAGGACGAATGTAGATATCTATGGGCCACAGCATCCACTTACCATCAGGTGGACTGTGCGCTCGTTTGTCTCTAATGCTACAATCTCTAAGTTAACAAATAACTGCCAGTAAGTACACACTTTGAATACCAGATACTTTGAGTACGAGTACTTCTCAGGCGCGGACGTTTAGTACACAAAATTTTCTACGTATTAAAATCCACTTTAAGTCATTCAAACTATAATACACGATCAGCAATCCGTCAATGTTAAAGTTCCTGCCAAAGCTCTCAAGATTAAGGTATTTTGGCTATTAAAATCCACTGCTGAACATAAGCCTCCCACACAGATTACCTCATAGGGCATTTGCTGGCAACTATGGAATTTTTTTATTTTTAATCGTTATTAGGATGTATATATATGTATCTCTTTTCCTCTATCACCTCTTACGACACCCACGGGATGATATGGGATAGTGGATATTCTTACACCACTACTACACGATTATTTTGGCCAATCGCGTGCATAATCGCACTGTGTTAGTGTAACAAAGTCCTATTCATTCTCGCCTTCGCCTATTCCGCTGCTGTTTGCATTACGAAAGACGATTCAAACCGTTGGGGATGAATGCCGACTGACGGCATGATAGTTCGATATTGGAAAGGGGAGAAAGAAATACGTTTGATTCCTGCGCTCACTCTCTGAATTACATCCTTTATATGTAGGATAACGAGAGGTTGATTACTCTTCGCCTGTGATATTAGGTATTAGTTAAAATGACATCTCTTAAGAAATTATTTGTATTATTAACAAATTAATCTACTTACATACATAATTTTTTTTTAAGTTTATGTTATGTTATGTAAGTAATTTATTCATACAACGTAATTGTATGTATGATCAGTAATGAAATTATTTTTATGCTGTAGATACTTAAATACTAACCGTGCAGTTTCAGTGTAACAATATCCACTACTCGGTCGAGGGAACCGTAAGAGGCGATAGAGAAGACAACCCAGGAGATATTGGCAGCAGCGTCTTCTTAATAATTGAAAAGTTAAATAACGCGGTTGTGTACCTGCCAAGCGTGGCAACTATGGTAAACATCTCCCCTATGTGGCAGTCTATGTGAGGGGCTATATTCAGCAGTGAAATTTTTCAGGCAGTAACGGTATACTTAAATCAGTACTCTTCGGAATTTTCATGATTAGCGAGTTTTCATTGGCACATACTCGAATAAGAACGGACGTTAACTTAATACGCGCGTACGTACATAAAATAATACCACGGTATAATAAAATCAGAGTGAAATAAGTGGTATCTGTACTTCGTGATCAATTTATACATATAATTAAGTATCAATTAAAAACCGCAAGAAAGTCTGAGCAGCTCCATAACGAATTAAACGGTAGCTCAATCGATAAATATGCAAATGAGCTGTGCGCCGGACCTCAAAAAAAACTTAAGGCTGTGTTTTTTTTTTCGTCTTGCTTTGATTCGAGCGGATTACAGATTGCCAGGAATAAATAAATTTAAAGTAGCCAGTACCTTAAATTGATTCATTCTTTTGATGTTCGGAATAATGGCGTTGTTTTTAATGCTAATGTCAATCTCACCTGCTCGTTGTGTACTGTGTTCATTTACGTACGATATTTAAGTGAACGCCTGTTAATGGAAAAAAAATCTTATGTTTTTTTTTTAATCAGGACAGATGGATTTTCTACTGTGTCATAGAGGCGTCATTACTTACATACTTTGCCATGGAAAACATACAGATTTGAACAATTATTTGAAGGTCTCAAACACTTGTTTCTTGTGGGTTTCTCGGCCCTGAAGCAACTAAAGGCTTAGCTGAGCCGTTAAACGTGCATCAACCCTCAACACATACTAAAAAAAAATTAACATTACAAGGAATACAACAGGTATTATTATAATGATATATATATAGAGTAATAGATGTGTGGGTATATATATTTCATATATATATATATATATATATATATATATATATATATATATATATAACTTTATTTTATAAAAAGATATTAATGCATAGTATTACTAGGGTCACCACTCACCAGATGGAAAATTGAAAAGTCCTGACAAATAGCCAGATTTCCATAGAAGAGTCCTGACATTTTTTGCAAACATAATTAAGAAGCGTGAAAAAAACAAATATTGTTTCTGTGCACCCTCGCGAATAATTCACGTCGCAGATTTCACCCCTCCCACGAAAAACCGTTACTGTATATTATTGAAAAATCGAGAAAGCCTGACATTTCCTATATTCAACCGCAATCATAATAAAAGCTCAAAAGACTTGACTTGTCTTGCTGGTATCTAGAGGTACCACATTATTAATGTCAGGATTTCTTATTTGTCTAAAAATTATTTTCATGAAATATGTCTCTATATCCTTCAGGACGGAACACTGCAAAGCAAGTACTGATATTTGGTGACGGAAATAAAATCGTTAAACTTACCCGTAATTTATTGATTTAATGTGTTCGTCAAGTTTTAGAGCCCAAAGCCAACAACCAATATTTTTTTATAGAATAAGGGTGACAAACGAGCACACAGTCCACTTGATGGTAAGTGAACGCTGTGGCACATAGACATCTACATTTATCCTCGATTATGAATCAAAACGCAGATGCGTTGCCACCTCTGAGGGCTAAGATGGACGGATACGGAACACGGCTGTATAAAGCTGCTATTTTACACTGGTATTCTGTGGTCCTGCCCGGTCGAGCCGAGACATTCGTGCTTCAACCATAATACTTATATATAGCTGCGGCTTGGCTCTACCACGTATATTAATTATATTAGCAACAATTAATTATTAGCCACCAAACTGGCTCCGCTTGGGATTGAGAAACGTATACCTCAACCATAGACACAGTTCCCTATGTCTATGACTCTGATACTGATACCTACTTAACTGTAAATTATTAAATGCACTTTTTTTTAAGTTCCACCGGATTTCTTGCTGGTTCTTCCCAGAACAGAGTTTTTTCCAAATCTGTGATAAAGCTTAAAAACTTTCAATAAGTATTCTTGTAATTTACATTGAAAAGAAAAATGATTCTATTCTATGACTGTAATTCTATACCACAACGTACTTACATCAACGTAATTGAAACTAATTGGCGAATATTTCTGCCGAACAAAATGTAGCAATGTTCGACGCATAACAACCGTTATTATGTGTTTGTGAAAACGATTTAAGTGTCAGAAATTGACACCAATAATTTACTCAATAGATTTTTGATTAATAATCGGGGCTATAATTGGATATTGAATTTCGCAACCACTCCGTTGCTTCGATTTAATTTATTTATTACGTCACACTATGCATTTTTTATCATTAAAATACTTTATCTTTGAATAAAATAAACAAGTAAATTATAAGTAAAAATAAAGAAAGATGTTATGTTAATATGGTATGTGTTAACTTCTCTTTCTTACTCAGTGAAGCGTGCGTATCTCACTCTTGTGAATTTCAAAGACTCCATAACACAAGCATGTCTCTTCACTGCAAAAAGGACCCAGCTCACCTTGGCTCTTTCTTTCCGAAATGGATCGGAAAAAAAGAGCCTGAGTGATTTCAATGGAATACACCGACCGCCTTCAATTGTTGGATGTTGAGATTTCCTTGACCTTAAATTTTAGACGGTTCAATTAATCTAAGGCCAAAGTGTCTGTAAGGAAGTTAAGTGAATTTGCAAAGGTGTGGCGGTAGGTACTATAGCTCCTTACTCTTTATAAAGCATGGAGTATTGTTTCCATATATAGGCTGGTGCTGCAAAATGCCACCTGCTTGCCAGCAGCTTCGAATTTAATCGTAGGCGAGGTAAGAGGCTCTTTGGTAACCCGAATCTGGTTAAAACTAATCGCACCAGTCTCGAACAGGCGCAAAATAGCCAGCTTATCGGTTTTCTGCAGGATAAATTTCAGAGAACGTGCGCATAACTAAATTCCTCCTTCTCCTTTCACCATCGGATAACCAGATGCTTGGTCAGTTTCTACACCTACGTTGTTGATATACCACGCATTCGGTTATAACGGTTTGCTTCAACGTTCGTCATTCGTACAGCAAAGTATTCAAATAAGATGTCTTTCCTATCGATTACAATGTGGGTTTTCAAGGCAAGTGTGAATAAGCTTTTGTTAAGCTAAGCCAGCCGCTTCACCATTTACGGCTGTATCACATCACCACTTACCATCACTTGGGATAATCGTCAAGCACTGGCTTGGAATACTAAAAAAAATGCCAGCCGAAATTATATACTTTGTATAATATACTATGATGTGTCCGATACTGAAACGTGGTCCTTCACTGCTGGCCGTATGGGGACGCTCAAGGTTTTACAGAGGGCTATGCTCGGGGTTTCTCTGCGTGATAAACTTAGAATCATTTCCATATATCCTAGATATCCTCATGGATATTCGTAGTAGAACCAGAGTAATTGACATAGTCTAACGGATTAGTAAGCTGAAGTGGAAATGGGCCGGCCATATAGCTAGAATCGACAACTGATGGGGAAAAGAAATTTTCGAGTGGCAGCCTCGTACCGGTAGGCGTAGCGTAGGGTGACCCCCCACTAGATGGAGTGACGACCTGGTAAGACATGCAGGTAGTCGATGGATACAGGTGGTTCAGGACCGTGCTTTGTGGCATTCCTCGGAGGCCTTTTGGATTCTATATGGAATCGAAATACTGACCCTTTCCAAAATGTCACTGCAATCCACCCGAACTCCAACACATCTTATAAAATTAACATATATTGCATTGTACGACGATCTCTTAATGTCATCAGATGCTTTTTACTGTCCTCCTAAGTGGTAACAATGCACATGTATTTTGTATATTAATCGAGGATAGATGTGGCAATAGCATACACTTACCATCAGGTCGAATGCTCGTTTGTCACACTCCATCCATTACAGCCAATAAAAGTCCACTGCTGTACATTGACCTCCGCATAGATGCCTTAGAGGGGGGATTTTTCCACAGTCGTCATGCTTGTCAGGTGAGTTTGCTACCGCAGTTTTTATTGTTTTCAGTTGTTATCAGAAAGATGCTGCGGCCCATGTCCTGTATCAGTTTATCTCTGTCGCATCTTACCACACCCACGGGGTGAATGGGTTAGTGAATATTCCTACACCGCTACTACACGTTCGGTTTTCATTTTATCAAAAAGTAATGCATGCTGGTGCAGTTCTGGGAGATGTCAATTTCTAGCCTTGGAATTAACAAATGGCAAAATTAAAAAAATGTACAACAGACTCCAATATAATTAAAACGAGAACTTTATCAATGTATTCGAAGTTAATTAAATAGACATTATTAAAGATAATTCAAAAACTACTGGTCAGATCTTGATAAAATTTATATGGGACCTCACGAGAAGCACCAGCTCTCAGATAAAAAAAAATCATCAAAATCGATTCACGCAGAGAAAAGTTTTGAGGTAATGCACATAAAAAACATACAGTCGAATTGAATACCTCCTCCTCTTTGAAGTCGGTGAAAAAGCTGGTGATGTAGGAAGTTAATAGTACGAACACATACACATCGTTTTGATTTCTAATTTGCAAATGGATCGCTCTAGTTTGCTGCAATCAAAAATTAATTTCTCTTTAGTTGTTTTTGCACTAAGGCAAAAACGAGGCAGGCCAATCTTATAGTCGAGGCGGTAAGAGATTAACATTTGAAACACAGATATCTATTTAAATTTTACGTCAAAGTATAACACACAGAGAAAGCTAGATATTAGTGAAGCTAGATATGCGATCTGCATGCCCTAACAATGCAGCCGTATCGACTTCCTCGATGAAAATGACACCGGGAGAAATTGTGACGATTGTGGGCCAGTCGCGCCGCAAGATAGCCTTCACGACTGATGCAAAACTAGGAGAAATCAATGAAAACTTTCCACGGATGTAAAACTTTGTATTAAAATAATTAAAACAAAATGTAACAATATTATTATAATTCTGTGAGGCTGTTCATCTTTGTTCTCTGGGGTGACAATGCACCCGTAGCCTTTTTTGTTTGAGAAGTCTTTGGGCTGCACGAGTCACTTACCAGAAGGTGGAATTTTATCTCGCTTGTTATTGTTACAGCCTATTAAAGTCCACTGCTGATCATAGGCCTCACCATAGAATACCTCATAGTTGGGATATCTACCATAGCCATTACGACACCCACGGGATGATATGGGGTGGTGGGTATTCTAACACCGCCACTACACGGTACATCATTTATTTCAATGTTATGTCATTAATTATTCATTGCTTTACTAAGTATTAGAAAAAATGTCATTTTAAATAATATAAGAAACAATTGGTCAAAAACACCGGACCGTACCTATCAAAATTTTAAAGAATTTCTACTAAATTTGTATAGGGTATTTAGATTATCCTCATATATCCACCTTGTTACTAAATATTCATGAACAACCTTTGTGAAAGCTTCTGGTATATACGGGCAAGGTAGACGAACAGACGTATGGACAAACTACGAGATATTTTTATAGAATAAGAGTGACAAGAGAGTACACAGTTCACCTGATAGTAAGCAAACGCTGGACCACAGCGTGGTTCATAGATATCTACATCTATCCTCCAAATACAAATGTATTTTCACTCCCGAGGATTAAGATGGAACTTCTCATTTCCAGTGAAACGGTGTCGACACACACCGCTCGAAACACAGCAGCATTCAGTTGCTATTTTACGATGGTATTCGTGAGAGCGTGGTCCTTTTTTGGCCGAGCTGTAATCATATTAAAGCAGCATCATAGCTCTACCACGGATGAAACTGATTGAAGAAGTGTTCTGTTTTGAGTTTATAAGTCAGGTGCGGTGGATTCTCAACCACCAAAATTTTTTTTTTAATTTTAAGAGAGGTTGTCAGTAACAAAAGTCTATCGTACTTTAATACACAGTCCAAAGGTTCATATTCCTACTTTCTATAAGTTTCAGTTCAAACTTAGAACTTTAACATGTTTAAAGCTATTAGAATGAATCACAAGCCCCGTATCCTGGATCTAAAACACGGACATTCATCAAATTCCTAAGACTCCTATCTCCTGGATAAGGACAGGCAGCGACAATAAGACGCATTACGCAACGCGCGAAACCCGTTTGCGTTTCGTCGCAGCCGTAGCACCGCTTCTGCGATATTCCTGGACGGAGTGATGTGGCGCCCGGGATGCGGTTGTGCGGGACAAGGTGCAGGAGTAAAGCGGATTTGATTCAAGATATAATTTCATGCTTTGACAGTGTCTGCATTATACAGTATAATACTCTTTATTGCACACCAAGAAAAGATAGAATAAAAACAAAAAAAGCAAATAACTTGTAGTAATATCTCTTCCAGACAACCCAGAAGAAGAATTAAATAAAAAAAAGAATAACATTAAAGGTTTTTTTTATTTGTGTTATTAAGTACTTATCGTAAAGACCGATTTACACTTCAACAAGTACAGTAGCGAGTTAACCTACGAACCTGGCGAGTTAAGTTTGAACCTCGTTTGAACGGCAATAAGCGAGTTAAGTAGCAAGTTAACTACTAAGTTGTACGGGATAGCCGGCAGAGCTATTTTTCGGCGAGTTAAGTGCGAAGTGCTGCCCTCCCGCGCGTCTTCCGCTACCGGCAACTAAACTCGCCGTTCGTGTAAACGAGCGAGTTTAGTTCAGTGCATAAGTTTACAGGACTCAACGTTTGCGCGCCAAAACGTACAATTGTACTTTTATAATGAAACTCGCCACAAAGTTTGTACGATACTGTTTATTGAATATTTATACGTTTAATATTGAGTTTTAATAATAAAATGGACGGAAGATATCACGTATAAATTCGTACAGAGTATTTAAAACACGAATGTTTATATAATAGCAGAAGTTTAAATTGTTAAAATTAAACCTGCTCGAGATGCTGCACTCATAAAAATTCTTAAAAACTTATTTAACAACAACCATTTATACTTCTCTGACTGGATCATTTAATTATGGACCTAGACCTAGAACTATCTTAAACGAAAACCAGAAAAATTCTGTAGTCTTGAAATGTCATATTCCAACGACTTTGATTATATATGTCCAACGAACTCTATGAACTAATGTCCTTAACTAAACTCGCCGCAAAGACATTGTTTGAACGCTACTGCCCACTTAACCGTTTAATGTAAACTGTCCTGTAACTTAACTCGCTACTGTACCTGTCAAAGTGTAAATCGGTCTTTACATGGTGGCTTAAAATAATTAATTTCGTTCAGCGGGAGTCGTACGGTGTGACTTTGGGAGCAACCAAAACGGTTTACTCATGATAGTTTACGGCAGATGTAAAAATATGTCTGGTACTGTGGTGAAGAGTTGGCGCGAAACTTGACATTTTCCAAATTTCAAATTGTGTCAAGTAGTGCATCTCTTTGCGTATTCTATCGTATTTACCACGGGAGTGCCCTGAGGATTTTTCCGGTCTAATTCCAGCTACTATTCTTCACTAACGCACATCGCGATAGCACTCGAGATACCATTCTCACGAACTGGATGATTGGCGGTCCACTACTGAGCGATTTACAAGAAGTTGTCTTCCTCCCACAACTTCTTTGTGGAATCAACTACCAACAGCGATTTTTTCGGACTGTTACGACTTAGGGACTTTCAAGAAAAGAGCCGGCAACGCACCTGCGATTCCCCTGGTGTTGCAGTTGTTCATGGGTGGCGGTATTCACCATCAGGTGAGCCGCACGCTTGTTTGCCCCCTCTTGTAAAAAATTGTTCGTATTAGGAGCTAATGTCTTCTTTATTCTTAAACACCAATGTAATTCAAAAATCAACATTTATAATTACAAATAATAATTTCATTGGTGCCGGCGCGGATTGAATTTGGTTTGCTGCTCGTATTTAACCACGAAATTTTGATACGAGCGTTTATATTTTTAGCTAACACGGCACTATGAAGAATTAATTAAAAAAAACATATAAATTGTGGTTCCCGGAGTAAGACTATTTAAGTGAGGTAAACTGAGCAAAGCTGCAAAAACAACTGAATCCGATGAAATTCGCGAGGCATGAAGTATAAAAACATCGTTTCTTGTAAGAAATTGTGTCGCTCTTACGTGACAGAGTAGGAGAATCTAGTACCGTATTATCCCGTGGGTGTTGTAAGAGATGACAGAGCGGACAACAGGAGGTAGGTAGCGACATCTGCCTGACAACTTAAAAGTTCCAATTCCTCCAGCTGCCAAGCTGCCCGCCATGTATAGCAACTTAAATATAAAATATCTCCTAATTAAAAAATCTATGGAGGAATCAATTTTATACGTAGTAGAGCCACGCTGCAGTTAAATTATAGTTGTACCACGAATGGGTCGGCTCGACCGGGGAGGGACCACGCTCTCATAGAATACTAGCGTAAAATAGCAGCTTAATACTGCTGTGTTTCGTATGGTGAGTGTAAAGATCCGGACAACCTTTCTTACGAAGTTAGGAGGCATTCCGTCTTAGTCCTCAGGGGTGAAAACGCACCTGCGTTTTGATTGTTAATCTAGGATAAATGTAGTCTATGGGCCACAGCATCCACTCACCATCGGGCGGACTGTGTGCTCGTTTGTCACACTTATTCTATATAAAAAAAATCAATGTTCAGCAGTAGACTTTTGAGGGCCTGTAATGAACGAATGAATGAGTAGATGAAAAAAAGACGATTGAAAAACGCAATGTTTATTTATTACATTGATAAAAATAAAGACATTTTATTCCTTTTCTTAGTAGGACACTTTTTAACACAAAATAACGGCTTATTACTTAACGCATATGAAAGTATATACGGTGCTTGTAACAAAACACCAATTTTAAAATTTTTTGCCTGTCTGTTTGTTTCAGCTAATCTCTAAAACGGATGGACCGATTTTGACGGGACTATCACTCGCAGATAGCTGATGTTATAGGGAGTAACTTAGAGTAGTTTAGTTTAGAAAATTAATTAGAGATCCGCGCAAAAAATTAAAACCCATGAAATCCAATCGTGATAAATTCCACGAGGGCGAGTCGCGGGGAACAGTTCTAAATAGTTCAATATAAATTTAAATTATTTTTGCCATTTTATAATATTTCGTTTCATCAAAATCTTTATTTCTTACTTTTATTTAAAATAATTGTTACCTTCACATTAGGATTTTCACTTATATCGTGCGGGCAGATTATAAATTTACATAAATTTTACAAGGACAAACATCCAGACCCGGAACAATTATTTGTAGACGACACAAATACATGTTCCGTGCGAGATTACAACTAATTGCTAAGCCTCTGCGCCGCGGAGCCGTCTAAGTCGCTTGCTCCTATAACTTGTGCCCAATTTAAGCAACGCCATAAATCACTTAAATAGTCGACGAAATGTTCTTAATACGACACTCTAAGATAGACTTATGGTCATTACAGCGGAGCAATGCAGGCTCATCGCTATAAAACAAAAATACCAAACGGTCTCACACCGTACGTTCCGGCTAGATTTATTGCCGGACAAATTATAGCGGCATGTTAATTCCCCACCGCTGCTCTAGCTTTGAAGAGCAATTAGTTCATTGTTAGCAAAAATAGCTTACGAATGTGTCCGCGACGTGTAAATAAAACACCTTGATGACGTCCTCGGCTAAAGTGAATTATGTATTTTGGTTGCAAATGGGTGCTGGACAGAATTCAACATCAAACGAATCAGCGGCACACGGATAGTAATGTAATATAGTTGCATATTTATATTTTACAAGTGATCCACCATGTCTCCCCACGGGAGATTTCTGAACTAAATAACAGTGTCATCTACCAGATCCACCCAAGCACACAAGGTAAAATTTCAGCAAAATCGCCATCCTCATATGATGATCGTTCATACACGCGGCAGTTGATTTTCATTTATAACTATATATAACGAAACTATACGTGGTAAAGCCACGCTGCAGCTATATCATGGTTGTAGCATGAATGGGTTGGTTAAACCGGGGAAGGACTACGCTCTCAGAGAGTACCAGCGTAATATAGCAGCTTAAGACCCTTTTTCATTGGAAACTTGGTGGTGGTTAATATAAAGAAAATGAGGACGTCATCAATGTAGTCGAAGTCAATTAAATACGCATTATTAAGGATAACTCATAAACTACTGGTCTCAGATCTTGATCAAATTTATATGGGTTGACATGAGAGGCATCAGTTTTCTCTCAGAATCACCAAAAGCAGTTCACCTAGAGAAAAAATACAGTCAGATTGAGATGAGCGGCGTGGTAGCTGAGATGGTTAGCGCTCGCTGTAAATTTCACAGTACGCGAACAAACCGGGTTCTATACCTGCCAGCACCAACGGAATTGTTAGTTGAAATTTTAAGTGCTGATTAACCACGCGCTCGGCGGTGAAGGAAAACATCGTGAGGAAACTTGCATGTCTAAGAAATAGGAAAAATATATTTCTAAGACATGTAATGTTCGCCAACACGCATTGCGGCAGCGCGGCGGACACTTTCTTGCCCTAAAACCCTCTCAGAAATGAGGGAAGCCCTGTGCCCAGCAGTGAGACGTGTATAGGCTGTAGCTTTAACTTTTAACTTTAAGAACCTCTTCCCTTTTTTGAAGTGGCTTGAAAACACCAAGTAAAATGTAGTAAAATATCAAAAAAGTATCAAAGTTCGACTGCTGAACGTGGTCTATCTATCCCTTAGATTGCTTCTTAGGATATTTGCCATACTTGCCACGCTCAGCGCTTCAGATTCAGATCGGAAGACAGGAGTGCGGATAGGTATGGAGAGTATACAGAGCTAGAATAATTACATGCTGTAAGGCGATCTGTCTTAATCCACGGAGGTGACAACACATCTGTCTCATTTGTATGAATTTGTTTGTAGTTGTCCAGGGACTGTAGTAACCACTGCATTCGGTGGACTGTAATTACATTGGCTATTTCAATATTATAATAAAAATATTTGACCGCTTTGTTTGTCTAGTGGTTTTAGTAGTACAACTGCTGATCATGAGGTCCTGGGTGCGAATCCCGGCCGTCAGGCCAAAAAATCAATTATTGATTATTTTCCGTCAAGAAATTCTCAGTAGCGGAGTCAGGAAGTCGGCGGTGTCTCACCCCCGTGCCTCGGAAAGCATGTAAAGCCGTTAGTCCTGCACCATACCTCTCTGGTCGTATCGATGTACCGTCCCCTTGGATAATGAGAGTGCACCTGTGCTTGCGTATACACTTGGGTACTATTATTCTGTCCTGCGCCGATGGCTTGTCTCCGTTGAGGCTGGCCGCTGTGACCGAAATTCGGTCTGGAGGACATTATTACTATTACAATAAAAAAATTAAAGGTTAAAATTAAAGGGTAAAATTCTAATGCAATGTCTATTGATTAAATATCGAATTTAGTCCATCCATTCGCACCCTAGGATATTTATAACACTGAAGCACCTGCGTCCGGAAAAAAACCTAGAAATCATTTATGCGCCGCACGCATTGTGAAACATTTAAAATATTAATTTTTTATCTAACATCTAGCATTGCGAATATCTCCACCAAGAGTCTGCATCGTCTTGAATGTAGCTAAAAAGTGGACATGAATTATTTGACGACTTGAGCCAGCTAGTGGCTCGTATTAATGAAGTTCGCAATCTATCTTTAGACAGCGGCAGCATTCCGCCAGTCGTTTTGATTGACTGCTTAACATGCATATAGAATATAGATTGTTGCATTAATTGTACTTGAATGGTATTTTTAGATAATAATTGATGTAATCAAGGCCTTGGTCCTCGACCTGTGGGCTGGGTGGAATGAGATGATTGATTCTCCAATTGTATCCCGAGTTATTGGAGAGGTTTTAGTCTTAGTCCTCAGGGATGACAACGCGTTTGCGTTTTGATTCTGAATCGAATCTTGAACCATAGACCGTAGTAGCATTTAACTTTACCCTTTTCTCATGGTAGTAAGGTTTTTTTAGTTATTATAACCCAGTACTTTACTACAATACCACTTGGTGGTAAGTGATGATGAAACCCTAGATGGTAAATTTGACTCTTGCCTTAAAGACGATTGAAAGACCGACGCCGGCAGATGATTCCACTCCTTTGCCGCACGCATTGCGTAAGACCAAGCAAGTCGTTTGGTTCGAATGCGAGGAATAAGTCAAAATCATTCAAATGATACATAACTTCTAATTTGAAGTTCAAAATAAAGAAAGCAACCTCACCTTTATTATACCGCTCAATATTAACGACCTAACTCAAACCAATACATTTCCATCAGGTGCCTAACTGCAAATAACTAAATGATGCTAATAAGTAGAGATATATGGTACGAACTGTTCAGCGGTGCAGAGGCGTGCCCTAAGTGCACAATTCACTTGTAGAATGCGCACGCGCACGTCACTATATCAGTGACGTAATGGGCTAGGGTTGTCAACGTGTACTTTCTCAAAAATAACAGATACTTAATATATATTAATTAAAACCTGTAGAACTTTAGCAAGGGACTTAAATGTTATCATATTTCCTTTCGGTTATTAGATAAGTTTATATCCAGCGGTGAGTTGATTACAGCTTGATCATAATGATGATAGTAGTATGTTATATGACAAATTTTTAAGAATAAATGTTGTCTCTTTTTAATAATATTCCTCACGGTAGGATTTTCTCTTGTGTCGTGGAGATGTTTTATAAACATAAATTGTACAAGGTTTCACATTAAGAACCGAGGGCATTTTATATTTATAGCCCTTACAAAAAAGCACGTTAGTATAAAGCCTTTGACCCTACGCTTGTTCTCTCTTTGGTTGTAATACTTTTACGGTTGGGAATAGAGAGTGCACCTGGTTTTGTGTTTACACTCGGAGACTATAATCCTGTCCTGCGCAGATCTCTATATTTTTCGTTTACAACCGATTTGAAAAATAAGCCTAACTATAAAAGCACTAACATGACACCAGATTATTACACCATCAGACTATTACAAAGTATCGGTTAATATAATTTTGTAGTAAAATATTAAAAAAAAATTAAAGTGACCTTAAGCTTATTATTATAATGGACGTGACAACCCTAGGATATAAGGCGTATTACTAACTATGAACATGCCTGTCCGGAACTAACTGGTGATGATTTATTGTGTTCAGGCCTAAAGGCAGGGGTTTCATTGAGTTCAGACTTTCATGTTAATGATCTGTAACATTTATCAGAAGCTGTCACGGTCGGTGTTGGAATATGATATGATATAAAGCTATGACGTTGCATTGTTGACGCTTCTTAGGTCATGTTTAGATGATTTTTAATTAGGATAATCGCAGCTTTTATATAATTTTTTCTGTAAATTTATAGCTGTTTTTTCTTTTTTAAATTATTTAATTGTGTGATAATCATTTGAACATATCTATAAAAATGTAGTTGTTGGGAACGCTACGCTCAAAGTTGACGACGACACAATAGTTCGACTAGGTAAGTCCAACTTCAACCGAGAGGTCAATCGACGGATTCAACTCGGCTGGGCAGCTTTTGAGAGATTACGAGACATCTCGTCAGATACCGCAAAACTTGAAAATAAGATTATACGATCAGTGCGTGTTGCCAATGATAACATACTGATCTAAGTCGAGGTCCTTTACTGCTGGTAGCATAAGGAAGCTCAAGGTCACTCAACGAGCTATAAAGAGGGCTATGTTCGGGGTTTCTCTGTTTCACTTAGAAATGAGGATATCCGCTGTAGAACCAGAGTAACTGAAGTTGTAACGGGTCGGCCATATCTAAAAACCAATAACCGATGAGGACGAAAGGCTGTCGAGTGGCATCCTCGTACCGGCAGGTAAAATGGGCAGTCCAGTGAAGTGAGGATCTGGTAGGATTTGCAGGAAGATGATGGATGCAGGCCGCTCAGGATCGTGTTTTGTTGTATGTTTAGCAGGGTCAGTGATGATGATGCACGACGTTAATGAAAGCATTGTTTGATTTTAGAATAGTTATCGTAATGAAAATGTTTATCTGCGAATCATTAAGTCATTAAATCTGAGATGCAAACAGCATGGTTTGTCAACAGCATATTTATGATGGAGAAAATCAAATCAGGAGATGGGCAGCAGAGTTTTCCTAATAACGATTAAAAATAAAAAAAATGTGCGGTTGCCAACTTGTTTACAAAGCGTGGCAGCTATTGCAAGTATACCCTATGGGACAATGACTTTAACAGGATGTTACGGTATCGATATTTATAGTAGAGGTCCATTTGCACCAAATCAGCAAATTAAAAATTATAAAATTTAACTTATAATAAAAAGTACATGTACATGTACAACTTAAAAGACATACAAGAGTGAAATTATTTCAACGATAGTTTTAAGATTCGATACAATGATCGACTCGATCGCTCTTACAACGAAAGTCTTAAAAAATATGCAGGACCCACGAAATAATTTAAAATTTTTATCAAGAAATAATTGTTAAATAAGAGTTAATATACTACTAAAGAGTATATGATTGATAATAAACCCTCGGTACCATGCTGTTTATAAATATTTTCATTCTTAAATGCGTAAAATGTTATAGGTACTGTAAATTAATTTAAAAAAAAAGTCCCGTGTGAAAGTGGGTTTCTCGCTGATTCTTCCCGGGACACAGGTGTTTTCCGAACCAGTGAAAACTTAAATGACTTTTAATCAGTATTCCAGTAATCTATCTAATATATAGAAAATAATATTTGTTTGTTCACCCGGAGTTGAGCTGTAGATGCGCTGTTGTAGTATCCGGATATCACGACTGCGAAGCCGTGACAGGTCGCGTGTATTTAATAAAATGATTGTATTCCATTCTAGTATATATATATATATATATATATATATATATATATATATATATATCGTCGGCCTAATTCGTTAACCTGCTAAGTCCATTTTTGGCAAAATTTGCTTTTTATACCAGTCAAAAAGTTCAGTCTAATATCTTTCGTAACGTTTAGAGAATAGCAGCGATATTAGCCTGAAAAGGTGACAAATGCTATGCCCGAAAAACTGCTTTCTGACCAACAGCCAATATCCACAACGTAAACCTGCTAAATCCTATTGGGGCCTCAGTTTTACAATCAAAACCTTCCCAAAAAAGTTTTGTCGTGTTTTAGTCATATATTTGAGGATTTAAACAATTAGTTATAAACTAGGTAAGTTTATATTGTTTTATCTCTAAGTTTTTATTTTTTTTAGTGTCCAAATCAAATGTTTTTCATCACATTTAAGTCCCAACCTAAACATAAGGGACTTAGCAGGTTTACGAACTATATTATTTTATTAGTACACGGATTTAGCAGTTTATCAATATAATACTTTTTTATTAACTTATTGCTTAATTAAAGATAATTTCGAAGATGTTAGTCATTAAATAAATTATAAAACAAAGTATGTATACACAAATAAACTCTTAAGTTAAAGTCTGTTTAAGGTCTGTATAAATAATAAATTTCACATATTTTGTCATAATTTTATTCTTCTTCTTATTCAATTTTATTTGATTAAATAATGGTTTTTTCGATATTTTCAGAATGAATCGGGGGAAAAAAATTGTGGCTTTGGTTTCTGAGGCTTGTAACTCACAGGATAGACCTGAAAAAGTAGCTCCTAAGTTAAATTATGATCCAAATAAAGTAGTACACGTTTTGGAAGATATTCAGTTACAATATTCAAAATCAAGAAAGTCTATACCGGAACCTTCAAATTCAGTTGCTGACAAAACTTATTATGAGATAAATGACAATATCAATATAACATCACTGACTGATCTAGATCTACCAAATACTTTTATTACAGAAAATATAAATCATACAATTTGTTCTGACATTACATTTCCCAATACTACATTCAATGAGGTGCCTTTAGACGATAAATTGTTGTCCACGGTTTATGATATTCACAATACTTTCACGACAGACGAGAATTTGATTATAATACCATCACAAATTGAAATAGAATCACAATCAACAAATATTTTGATCTCAGACAACATACACAATTCCGATGCGGATACCATTCAAACATTAGGTAATATAATATCTCATGAAACAAGCACTAGTTCTTTAGAAATTATAACTCATGTTGAAAATACACATCATTTTATACCTAATCCACCAATATCGGATGGTAGCGATACAGAGAAAAAGCTTGTGCCTCATTCTGATTCTGACTCAGATTCGCTTGCTAAGATCAAAAAGATTAAGAAACGAAAGAAACGTTTTAACGTTGATAAAAAAAGAATGGGTTAGCGAAAAGAATAAACAAAGAAGACAAGAAGGTAAAACATATTTTGGGAGAGAGAAAAAGACAATCCATTAAATCAAGATGCTCCTGTAAAATTGGGAAGTACAGTACTTTAAAATGTGAAACAGTAGATGAAGATGTAAGAAGGAGCATTTTTAATCGATTTTGGAATCTTACATGGGGCGAAAAAAAAACCCTAGTGAACGAATGGGTTACTACTATCCCAATTGTCTGGCCACGAAATCGAAATACCGAAGGGACAACCAAGAGAGCTAACACCTTTGTTTATCATTTAAAAGTAAATGATAAAAGTGTCAAAGTATGTCGAAAGATGTTTTTGAACACATTGGACTTAGGAAGATGGACGGTTCAAAATTGGAAGCAGGAGTTTTCAATGCGCCCACCTAGTACATTGAGACGTCCAACACAATTATATGAATTGACTTCGAAGCCGAAACAATCACTTATTCAGTTTCTGGAGTCTCTTCCCGTAATGGAATCTCATTATTGTCGATCAACGTCACAGAAGTTATATTTATTGCCAGAATGGAATTCCAAAGAAAGCCTCTACCAATTTTACGTTAACGATTGGTGTAAAGAGCGAAATATTAAAGCTCTCTCCATAAGTTTGTTTTCGAATTTATTTGAAGACAAAAATTTGGCCCTATTTAAGCCGAAAAAAGATCAATGCGAAAAATGCGCCTGTTATAAAGTAGGAACAGTTACAGAAGAAGAATACAAAGAACATATTGAAAGAAATAAACAAGCAAGAGAAGAAAAATATGCGGATACAATGGGAAAAAATTACCTTTTCACAGTGGACTTACAGGCTGTACTAATGGCACCAAAATCGAATGCCAGTACGCTATACTATAAAACGAAGCTGCAAGTTCACAACCTTTGCTTTTTTAATATAAAAAATAAAGATTTCTTCTGTTTCATATGGAATGAAGTAGAAGGTGGACTTAATGCTGAAGAATTTGCCTCCATTTGGGTTGACTTTATAGAAAACAAAATTATACGTCCTGAAGTTAATGCTGAAGATGGGAAAAAAAACAATTATAATTTATAGTGACGGTTGCACATACCAAAATAGAAATTGTATTTTATCTAACGCACTTTTGAACATTGTCATGAGGCACAAACATTTAGCTATCGAACAAAAATTTTTAGAGGTGGGTCACACCCAAATGGAGGCCGATTCAATGCATTCCACTATAGAACGTCAGCTTAAGAACAAGGTCATAAATGTGCCAGCTGAATACATATCTATTGCTAAGCATGCTCGTAAATGCCCAGTACCCTATTATGTAACATATTTGGACCACACTTACTTCAAAAACTTCGACAAAATTCAGTTTTATAAAAGTATTCGCCCAGGAAGATCCAAAGGGGATCCTAAGGTCACTGATATTCGTGCACTACGTTACGAAAACAATAGATCAATTCTTTATAAAACTTGCTATAGGGATGAATGGCAAAGTTTACCACAAAGACGATCTTTGCAATGTAATCCTTGCGAGATTACTCAACTGTCTCAATTGTATCAGAACCGACGTAAAATCACTGCACGAAAATTTGAAGACTTGCAGCAAATAAAAAAGACCCTTCCTTCTGACTATCATAAATATTATGATGACTTGCCTCATGAATAAAATAAGAAGTACTAATAATTAGATTTTAAGTAAAATTACAACTTTACTTTACTCATTGTTAATTTAAAATTTTTGGAAAATTGTTTCTGTTTTATCTTAGTATTAATAATAATTAATTGTGATACCTGTAGTAGTAAAACAAGTTTAAATGCTTGTCATTAATAATAATATGATACTTAGGACAACTCGTAATACCACAAAAGCACCACATAATCACGTACATTAAAACTGTTAAAGATTTTTTATTAAAGAAGACTGATTGTTTAATTTTTAATAATAAATAGTTCGATTACTGATTGAATGTGTTTCACTACGCAATTCATTAATCTATACACCATACTAAATTAAAGACAAAAACTGCTAAGTCCTCAAGTAAATTGAAACTTCACATCGAAAAACTGCTAAATATTTTTTTTCTTGAATTTTATAAAATGTGTATAAGTTATACTACTAATTATATTTTTAAAATATCAAAAAAAAAAAAATAGAGACACCAACGGGATTTTCAGAATTTTGATTGCTAAATTAATAAAGATATTATTTAGTTTTTTCTTCATCCTGTAAACTATGAAAATATGGACTTAGAAGGTTAACGAATGAGGCCGACGATATATATACACGAGTAAGATATAGTGTGGTTAGTAAAGTCCTGACTTCTGGAGCAATTGTGTTCTAGATTTTTTATTCTATTTAGTTTTTTAAAGTCGGTTTGTCCGATACGACTTAGGGACCTTTAAGAAAAGAGCTTACTCCTTTCTAAAAGGCCGGCAACTCACCTGCAATTCCCTGGTGTTGCGGTTGTTCATGGGCGGCGGAAGTCACTCACCATCAGATGAGCCGCTCGTTTGGCCGCTCTTCTATAAAAAAAAAACTTTTTATTAAATATTTAGTTTTTGGCCCTTTGGACTAAGAAATATTACCTTAAGCTAAGAACTAGAAAGTCGATGAATTAACATTAAAAATTTCACACCCCATTTTTCCACTCGTAGGTGTGAAAAATTTTCTCCAAAATATGGGTTTATTCCTGAAGTATAACCTGTTATAATTGGTTCACAATTGACGAAGATATCGCGTGAATCCAAATCCAAGCATGCCACTGCAAGACTTCAAGATACTGTAAGCTCGTAATAATTAATATTAAAAAACCGTAGGTGGGCGATATAACTATGACATTGTGACTTCAAACATCTCATAGCACTCGAAACGTCGGGAATTAAAAATAAGTTGGTTAAATGCGATAAAATCCGTATATATAGTTCTCGTATGTGTATGTTCGCGTGGCACGGTGAGTTTATATGGCTTTTGTAAAACCTTCTATTCGGCTAGGTAATTGAACGTTCGGCCACGCTCGACTGTGGCCGGTTTCACTCGATCACTGTGACGTAGATCGTTCCGAAAATAAATAGTTTTAATCCGAATGTATCCGCGATTAACTATGACATTGGGACGTCGAACACCTAAGTCCTCCCGTGACTATGGATGCTGTATAGTATTCGAAACGTCGTGAATATAAAATAAGTTGGGTAATATACGCGATAAAATTTGTGAAAGGCTATTTCACTTAAATTGATAAATACTTCATTAAATCATATTAATATAATTTATTTTTCAACATACCTAGTTACAGGACATCCGTTAAACAAAAGGATTACTTTACATTGAGGCTTCCTAATGCGGAGCTTTGAATTCCTGAAGTACAGTCAAAAAAATTATAATATTATGCAGTTTTTATATTTTTACAACACTTTTGACCGTATGAAGTGTGAAGAACACACACTACCCCATATATTGTTTCACTCGTTGACTGTGACCATAGAATACTATAATACATAGTATTGATATACTATCATAATAGAACGGGGGAGTGGGCGGAGCCCGTGTAGCCACCAAAATGTCACTAACATGTCAATTCACACGTATAAATGTCAACACGAGATGTGTTTTGACGTAACAATCGTTTCCAAATTTCGCATGCAAATTATTTATAAAATACCAAATTGCACACTATTTACATATAAATATGTATAAAAATTTAAACGATTTTTTAAATGATGATTTTGAACATTAATGAAAGGTCTAAAATGTGTAAATTTACTCAGTCTGTCAAAACAGCGAATCAGGTATGTAGTAGTGATAATACGACGTATTTGCTTCTATGTGAGCTCCCGGCGACGCCGAATCACGTACAAAATAAGTTTGACAGCCATTCTATTGTGTATTATATGACTGTGACGTGGATACGACCGAAAAAAATATTTTTAAACTGACGGTAACCGTGGTTAACATTGGGAAGTCGAACACTTCAGTCCCCCCGTGACCCTGGGTGCTGTATAGTATTAGAAACTTCGGGAATATAAAATAAGTTAATGTACGCGATAAAATCTGTAAAATGTTATTTCATTTAAATTGATAAAAATACTTCATTAAATAATATTAATATAATTTATTATTTTTCAACATACCCAGTTACAGGACATCCGTTAAACAAAAGGATTACTTTACATTGAGGCTTCCTAATGCGGAGCTTTGCATTCCTGTACAGTCAACCCAAAAAAAAAATGCAGTTTTTATAATTTTACGACACTTTCGACCGTATGAAGGGTGAAGAACACACACTACCCCATATATCATTTCACTCGTTCACTGTGACCCGTGGTTAACTATTACATTGGGACGTCGAACACCTCAGTCCCCCCATGATCCTGGGCGCTGTATAGTATTAGAAATGTCGGGAATATAAAATAAGTTAATATACGCGATGAAATCTGTAAAACGTTATTTCATTTAAATTGATAAAAATACTTTATTAAATAATATTAATTTAAGTTATTATTTTTCAACATACGCAGTTACAGGACATCCGTTAAACAAAAGGATTAACTTTACATTGAGGCTTCCTAATGCGGAGCTTTGCATTCCTGAAGTACAGTTATTTTATTTATGCAGTTAAGTCTTTGATAGTAAATTAAGGTGGTGGTAGAAACAATTTTTTTTCTATTGAATAATGGTTTATTGTTTTTTTTTTTGTAAAAATTTCAAAGGGAATAAAAATTATGCAGTTTTTATAATTATACGACACTTTTACCGTATGAAGTGTTAAGAACATCCACTACCCCATATCGTCCCGTGACTGTCATAAGAGATACAAGAGGACAACAAACCAGGATTGGGCCGCAGCATCTTCCTTATACGAATAAATAACTAGAGAATAGAAAATTGCCTTTGCGAAACCGCCTGCCTTGCGGTTCTTTTATAGAAGAGGGAGCAAACGAGCACGAGGCTCACCTGATGGTATGTGTCGGCCACTATCCATGAACAACTACAACACGGGTGCTGCAGGTGCATTGCTGTTAATCCGGTATTTGGTAACTTATTTAATAAAAAAGAATCATCGTAATCAAATCACAAGGCACAACTGACAAAGCTATCGCGCACCAGATCTACAACAAATAGTACTATCGAACTGAGACCTCCTCCCTTTTTTTAAAGTTGACTAAACCAATTTTGACATACTAGTAATGGAAAGGCATTATCAAAGCGAGTTTCGTGCGAGAGTTTTGGATCTGCACTCACCAGTTTGCCTGCCCAGCATTCAAAATATTGGAAATTCTTTCACTAAGCACCCAAATTCATTACCTGTGGAACTGAATGATGATATTGGATAAGCTAAACAACTAGTAACTCAGTATTCTACAGGATGCATTTCGGAATACGTGGGCAGGAATTAAATGTCTTAATTACGTCCTGTCTTGTTCACCATCGGACCATCAGGTACTCGGCGGGTCTTCACATCTTTGTTGTCGATATTTCAAGCATTCAACTAAACTGTTGGCTTCGTCTTTGTTTGAATAGAATAAGGGTGACAAACGAGCACACATTCCACCTTATGGTAAGTGGATGCTATGGCCCAAAGACATATACATTTATCTTCAATTAAAAATCAAAACGCAGATGTGTTACCACCCTGGAAGACTAAGATGGAATACCTCGTTTCCAGTAAAAAAAGCATCTCTACACTCACCATACGAAACACAACAGTATTAAACTGCTATTTTACGCTGATATTCTTTGGTTCGGCTCGACCCATTCGTGGCTACAACCATGATATAGCTGCAGCGTGGCTCTACTCTCTTTCGTAATTCATACAGCAAAGGAGTGGTATTATCTGCCGGTGTCTATTTTCCTTCGGAATACAATCGGGGCGTCTTTAAGGCAAGAGTGATAAGGCTTTTGTTACGCTAATACCGTGTTTTCTATCATCTAAGGCTTCATCACCTCTTGCCCCCAGGAGGGATTGTGGTGAAGCACTGGCTTATGCTAAGTAAAAAATATTGTTTTAAGTATTGCGGCTATATTATTTGAAGGCGCTGTGCTTGTTTAATATTTAGAAGGTATCATCATCGTATGTGACATATGTCGGCATATGAGAATAATGAAATGGGATACTGGACCCCATTTCATATCGCAGGTTTATTAAGAGGTAACTATGGGTAATGCTACGAAGACTTTACGGCTTCCGATTGAAGGCGGCATACCATTCTGTTACCGAAAGACATGAAATGTCCTAACCGGAAATGGTTAGCAGCTTTTAAGGTGTGACACGCCTGGTACTGGGATTGCCAATCCAAAATGAATGTGAGAGATCCATGTCCAGCTGTGGGATTTATGAAATGACGATGAAGAAGAAAAGGGTTATACTGCAATTGTTGGAGACGAAGTTTTTCCCACCCTCTTTTTTCCTTTTATAAACATTACCCTAGGACTAGGACACTACGATGTTGTTCCATATCGCGGAGACAATTTATATACATGAATTTCAAGGCAAAGATAAACAATATTTAAAAAAATATTTCGAAGACATGTGAAGTTCGCCAACACGCATTGGTGCAGCGTGGCGGAGATTTCATTGCCCTAAAATCCTTTTAGACATAAAGGGAGGCCTGTGCCCAGCAGTGGACTGTATCTTTACTTTTACTTTTATATTTCTATTAGAAAAAGTAGTATAATTCTAATACTTCGTGTGTGTAAAAATGTGTCTAACTGTACATGAAATATGTTAAGGTATACAAGATTTGGTTACGAGTAAGTATGTAGATGAAGCCCTAGTAGGAAAGATGGATCATTAACACATTTATCTTTGTTACCGCAACAGCTGTACCCCTTATATATAAGTACCTTTAAGAGTATAGCAGACCAAAGGCGTTAATATTAACATCTTCACCTTCATCACATCTGGACACGGACTTTACCCGATATAGGGTGAGAGAGTATTATTTTTACGCTTAGCAGGTAAAAATAAAAAAAACATTTTGAACACAACATGTGAGGTTCGCCAATTCACATTGGGATAGCGTGACGGACATCTCCTTGCCCTAAAATACTCTCAGAAATGAGAGGAGGCTTTTGCCCAGCAGTGGGGTTAAGACTGTAACTTAAGTAATTTAATAGCGGTGCCGAATCTACTTCTCTAATCACTTACACTGTCGCAAATAAGCACCGCGACACGCGACACCGAAGCACGTGCTTGCAACAATGGTATTTTACTAGCAATCCATTGTTTATAGCCCATAAAAACAGCCATGCATATAAAATGATAGACTAAAGAAAATTTAGACATGACAAAATTAACGATGTTTATGGTTTAGAACAATACAAGTGTTATACCACTTCGTTACGTGGGTGTCGTAAGAGTCGATAAAAAAATAACTATGGGATATACCAAGAAGATTTTATGGCTTCCGATTGAAGGTAATAAAATAATCAGAACTGCGACGGCAAGCACCATGATAGTTGCAAATATTCTGATAGTCATAAATCCAGGTAATTAATGAAGAGCCAAGCTGCAGTTATATTATGGTTGTAGGTTGTAGTACGAAAGGGTCGGTTCGACCAGGGAAGAACCACGCTCTTACAGACCAGCACCAGCGTAAAATAGCAGCTTCATGTTGTTGTGTTTCGTATGATGAAAGTGTAGAGAACCGAAACCCATGTTTACTGGAAACGAGGCATTTCATTTTAGTCCTTGGAGGTGATAACGCATCTGTATTTCGATTCTTGCCGATGTTAGACGTAGATATCTACGAGTATGTGCCACAGCATCCATTGTCTATCATGTGGACTGCGTACTCTTTTGTCAACCTTATTCTATAAAAAGACATTCTGCCAAACGTGATGATTAAAAAGATTATGAAGCTGTAAATGTGCATACAAAAAGCAGTACCGTTTTCCACCCCGTAAACATAGTCCAATTTTCAAAAGTTTTGGAAATATTGTAGATATAATTAAAAACTAGGTCCACACGTTTTAACGTATTACGTCATAACGTATAAGTTAAATAAAAAATATATGTGATTATGATATATCTATATTTTCGACTTAAAAATTTCCTCGAGCGTTTTTTTTAAATTATGCCAAACTGAATTACAAAAAAATATTTTAGTAATTCAGTTCCAATTCAGTTTTAATGGATTGGCGGTCCACCACTGTGCGATTTATTAGAAGTTTTTTCTTCCAACTTCTTTTTGGAATCAACTACCACCAGCGATTTTTTCGGATCGAGAGACCTTCAAGAAAAGTGCCTTCTTTTTTTAAAGGCCGTTAACGCATCTGCAATTCCTCTGGCTGCAGTTGTTCATCGGCAGCGGTAGTTACCATCAGGTGAGCCGCAAGCTTGCTTGCCTCCTCGTAGAAACCTAACCAAAAAACGTACAGACCTAGATTAAGGTGTATTGAATCTCATGAGATCAAAATTGACCCATTTCGTAAAGTTTTAGGGGGGTGAAAATGTTACCTCCCGAAACAATATTTCAAAAAGGAAATATAGGGAATTGATTCCAAGAATTGCAACTCTCTCGCCGTATCGCACGATATGGCGATACGGAGCTAGCGGTATGAAACAGATAGCATTACCTACTCGCGCAACGTATCGGCACTTCATAATCCCCTTAAGGCAACTTGTTCCTATAATTAGAGAGGCCTACGGCCAATTTTGGTCTTCTACGGGCTGATGATGAAGATGAAGAAGTGTTGTAAGTAAGAACGATAATTATGAAATTCATGACGAGCTTCTGCTGTTGTCAATTCGCAGGGGATGGTATGGTTCTTAGTTTACCCGTGCCGGATATAACGCTTTTGCTTAGTAAGGGTAAGTGGATAAGCTGATGTGCCAGCATAAGAGAATCAATGACCCCACTTTGTCCCATGGTTGACGTAAGAGGCAACTTGAGTAAATGCCAGAAAAATCAAATTAGCATGTCAAATATTATATTAAAATATACTATATAACATCAAGGTCAGATGACACCATGTTTTATGTAAGTAAATAATTTCGAGTTTTGTATTTGAATTTTACAGTGTATATTTTTTGAAACATAAACCATTTAAATCATTAATAACCTTAATATTTTTTTACGTCGCTTCTAATATTTTTCTTTGGTCTGAAGTTAAAATAGCGTTCAGAAGTATAATTATGAAATTGATATACAAGAAAATGGTTGCAATTATAGTACCAACCTCTTGAAATAGCTTTGAGATTTTTATTTTTAAATATAAATTGAAAGAACACTGTAATGCTCTGATGAAACTCTAAGGCAAGTTTAATCTTAATTATGAATTAAAGATTGTGTCTAAATACATAATTACATAACTTAATGATTTTTACTACCGTTCTACGTTAGCACCTAAGAAAACCAGTCTCCACAGACCATCTCGTGCTTGATATCATTAATCCCCTTGCTACGTGTGAGGATTATTATAAATCCTGCTGCATATGAGACTTAGGTTCACAGTATGGACTGTCAGAAGCTACAAGTAATGGTATCTAGAAACGAATTTCGGAGATGTATAATTATGATTTATACATCTCCGAAATTAGTTTCATTATAGAATAAGGATGACAAACTAGTACAAAGTCCACCGGATGGTGAGTGAATGCTATGGCCCATAGACATCAACATCTATTCTTGATTAAGAATAAAAATACAGAGGCGTTTTCACACCTGAGGACTAAGATGGAATGCCTCGTTTCCAGTAAAAAGGGTCTTCGGTTTTCTACACTCACCATACGAAACACAGCAGCATTAAGTAGTATGATAAGTCTATGAGTAATAAGCTGCTATTTTACGCTGGCATTTTGTGAGAGCGTGGTCCTCCCCTGTCGAGCCGACCCTTTCATGCTACAACTAAGATAATTATAGGTACTTAAAACTGGTTTCTCATTATAGGGTAGATGTAACTATTTATAACAAGATTCCCTTTACAGCTCAACGCACATTTTTCAGCACCGTATGCGCTGTACGCGACTTACGCGCCGCATTTTAGAATAAGTTGTATGAAATCATATGAAACCTCGGCCATTACAGCCACATGAGTAGATAAGCGGAAAATTCCGTTTATATACTCATGTGTTGCAGACGCACCGTACTCGTTGCATTTTATAAAATGCGGTAGGTATCCGAATATTAAAGGACGCATACTGATGACGTCATATAATGCGGTGCGTTTGGCACGTGCTGATTACTCAGTGTTGTTTGATGTTGCCAACTTAGTGGATTTTCCACTAAAACTGGTGGTTTCGACTTTCGTTTCAAAATATATTTTTACTTCATTTTAGGGGCATTTACCTTAACTGTGTAGGCAACAATGAGTAATTAAATATACATAATTTGAAAAAAAAAATGCATGAATTTTCAATATGAATACTTAGCGAGAAAATAATTTAAATACCACAAAAAATTGAAAATTGAAAATTCAATTGGCCTCCTAAATCTTGAGTTTTCCATAGAAAAATAAGGAAATTCCTTGTATGTTAAATGCAAATATCTGAAAAATCGTTCACCATCATCTAATAAGTCTTTAAATAGTATATCTAGTCTATAAATAGTATATAGTATATAGTAAGTATAATATTCTCCATACAGCTGACTTTTAGAGTAATATTATAAATCCAGAATCTTCTTTTTCTTTAAATTTTATTTTCTTCTTCCTCTGCCAATAAGCAGGCTATTACAATTTTTTCGATAGCAATGCTTTGTGTTCTGGTGCACGAGATGTTCTGGAGAAGGAGATGGGGGAGGAGTAGTCTTCTCCTGAGAAGGGGTCATGGGGTAGCCAGCGCTGGTGGATTCACGGATGTGTGCGAAAGCTTCCCGTGGCCCTGCCAATATGCGACGAAGGTGGAACACCATGGCTTTTTAGTGAGTGTGAGTCCGACACAGCCCGTCGTTGCCCCCATGAGGCGGGTATATATAGACATTACCCCATGTAAAAGAAAAAAAGTAGACATGTTATTAAAATTTAAAACACAACAACACAAAAAAAGCTTACTCCTTTCTAAAGGGCCTGCAATTCCTCTGGTGTTGCGGATGTTCATGGGCTGCGGTAGTCACTTAACATCAAGTGAACCGTATGCTTGTTTGCCCCCTCTTCTATAAAAAAATGTTGACGTTTGGCTAATGAAACTTTAATTTTTTATGTCGAAAATAAACTGTTTTCTTTTCCATTTTATTTATTTTCTGGTTTTGATAATGATTTAAACTACTTTAACGGATTTTATCGCGTTTAGTTTATTTATAAAGAAAAAATTAAACGCGATAAAATCCGTAAAGTTTAGTCCGTGTATACATCTCCTTGTAGTTTTAATAGATTCTAGACTTGACTTAATTATTTTGTTCATTCATTACATTATAGTCCATCAAAAGTCCACTAAAGATCTTCCCCTCTCGTCCCCAATAGATTGCCTCTGAAAGGAGATATTTGCCATAGATTCCACGCGCCCATGACCTTGGTATGTTGCACCCTTGACCAAGTACAGTTTCATTTTGCAACATCAAGCTCGAGCAAAGCTCCGACGAGAACGTTTACTTATAATTGTAAATCAGACGCGTCTATATACATCCTGTTCGGCCATAAACATGTTATTTCTGGTTTGTTTACACACTCGGATTCCTGAACCCCTTTCACGGGGCACTGGCCTTGCAATTGGATCGCTTTATCATCTGTGCTGCCACAGATTAAATAGCATTCGCTCTGACGTAGATGCGACGGCTCGATATGCGTGAGCATTTTGCCTTGGACATGATGCGATAGAGAATCTTATAGGCTATGTCTGGACAGAAGGTTACTCTGAGCCGCTTAAATTCATACAGAAATATCCTTGGAGATATCGTTTGGTGGAATACGTTTTAATAATAAACCTTAAACATTTCTGTACATAAAATATAAACGTGCGCTCGCTGTAAGCTTTAGCATACCATGACTGTAAAAGAGCTCTAAAAAAATTGTTAAGAAAAATTAATAAGGAAAATTTAGAATCCCTTCTCGAAAAAACTGCTTTCACACTCATAACCACACTCACCAACACTTTCTAACAAAATCATGCGAATATCATCAATAATAACTTACGCGCGCTAACAGTTTGAAATTGTTTAGCTTTAATTTTAGTTAAAAGTAAAAAAATATTTGTAATATAGAGCCACTTAATTTAACACTTAAATTAACGAAACTTCATGTGCAACTACATACTACATGTATATTATATGAACTTAAAAGAGGGTATACCTAACCTATAACAATATTGTAATAAGTTAGGTATTAAATGTTTATACATTTATATTTTGTGATATTTCGATAGGTTCCTAGATTCCTTTTTTGCTGCAATCTTTTTAAATATTTTTTTCTTTTTTGAAAAACCCTTGTTTTGTAAAAGTTACAGAAATTAATGAATATGTTCTTTCTTTATTTCTTCTTTTTATATTTTCTGTAGATGCCGAAATTATATTGAAACCGTAGTTAAACTTGACATTAAGAACGTGACACAATACTGAATTTATTTTTATTTGACACAGAAAAACCGAAAAACTCACTAGTAGTAAGCAAGCAAGAAATTCGAGTTCTACTAATATAGTAGTTAAAGTTGTTTTCTACAAAAACTATTTGATTTGTCAGTTGCAATGTTAAGTGCCGATTATCTTATGAATAATATCGTAAGGAAACCTGCCTGTTAAGTTTGCCAACAACCAAAGCAGCGTGGCGGACCAGCTCCATTTCTTTACGATTATAGCTGTTTTAGAAATGAGGGGAATGCCGTTTCCATCCGTGATCCGTATATAATTACTTCATATAAAATATCAATCAGCACGTTGGCATTAACACACAGTCCACAAAACTAAAATGAAATACCTCGTTTTCAGTATATAGTGTCTCTGGCGTTCTACACTTACCACACGAAACACAGCAGTATTGATCTGCATTTTACGCCGGAATGGAGAAGATAACAAGGTTACAATATTAGACTTTTAAGTACGTAGGTAAAAAGTCTAGATCAAACACATAATTCTAGTTTTTATTTCATATCGATCGGTGCACTATTACCGAAGTTATAAGCGTGGAAAGTTTACGTACATTTTTAAAATCTCGCCCGTGCCCGCGAGTAGCGCGTGACCTCATCGATTCCATGCGGCCGCGCCGCCATACCGTTCCAGCGTGCCGATCATACGTTTTTAGTAATATTTCATGGGTGAGTTGTATCCCCTCTTGCGCTCTGGTGTTCTTAAGTATTTAATGATGGAAGAAGGGTTTCAAAAGGGCCAATCTGACAACCTTCCAATAGCCCGTGACATGATGGTGGCGAAATATTTTCTAAGAAACAAAGATTTTGTCGCGGCTGAAATACGCATAGGAATAAGATAATATTTTTATAACCTAGGTACCCATTATTACATTAATACTTCTGGATTTGCTAATGATAAGTATAGGTATAACAAAGATACGTAAACATTCCTTACCTACCTACTTACTATCTGCCTCCACAGAATAAATAATAGTACTACGTACAGAAGTTGCACTCCTTTGATGTCGACTGCTTACCGACGTTTAATGTCCTACATAATTATTATTAATCAGATAAATAGCACACGCAAGCTAAATAAAACTTTATCGCTGCGCGCTAGTGTCCATATTACTTTGCATCTTTTTTGTCACGGCGGACTTTCCGTGGTTATTAAGGGATGTCAATAGAAAGTAAAAAAAGATATTGCGAAATGTTAATAATGTTACTTAGGTGAAGTACTAACTAATATTCTGACTACGATTAAACCATACTTTCGCCCACATGTGAGTTCTGCGATGCCTAACGCATGCAAATTGCAAGGTCATTCGTCGGGAATCGTAACGCTTGAGAGAAATAGGTAGATAGTGTAAACAACAAATAAACCTGAAACACGATTTCTAACAGAAATGTGATCTATTCTATTTAGTTAAAAATCTTGTTAGTATACAAAGTTTTAATTTCAGTATTTTGTGTTATTATAACTCAAAATATTTTAATTACAAAAGACAAGTATAGGTATGTAAGTAAATACTTGGATAGTGAAGTAAATTTTAACTAATTGTTGTAATGAAGTACTGAGGTATTTCTTCTATAGACCAAATTATTACTTAATTCTTTTTTTGCTGTGAATACCTATCTAACAAAAAAATTAAATAATTTTTTTAACCTTTCATAACTTCCTTCTAAAATTCTCCGGTAACTTAAAGAATGATATGAAGCCTTTTGTTGGTTATTTCATTTAGTATCCATCTAAGCAACAGTTATAGTAGGAACGACGTTTTGCTATTATAATTTATCAAATAGGTAATATACATAATACCTATATAATTTTTAAAATACATTAAAACTTTTACAAATATTTTTACCTACAATTAAATATACTAAACACTAAACAAAAACTATTTCAACAACTATTTACATAAAACTATTTACGTAAACAGCGGCAAATAACTTTAACATTCGATCGCCACCAACGCGCCAGCCCTGACTGCGTTATTTCGCCCGGGCGCGTCGCGATTTTAGGTAATTATTTCACGCAGGTAACAAGAGTGATAGAGGCCTGCTGCCTCTAACCAGTTTTGTTTTTTATTCTTCTTAAGTGTTTATAAAGAAATTTACTACAAATATACCTTCGGTGTATAAAAATATGATTTTATCTAAAAATCAGATGTTTTCAATATTAATAGAAAAAGGGTCGCATTATTATTATGATTAAAAACGTAGTTATATGTTCTTCAGGTAAGGGATCAATGTCAATATTATCATCTAGAGTAGTAACAGGATTGCCAACATATCTATGCTCAAATCAAACTTTTTCCACTATTTGCGGCCCGCAAAGTATGCAAGTTGAACAGATCTGCGATGTGTTTAGTTTATTTAAAAAAATATAAAAACGTTTGTTAACATATTCCATATTTTAACCTTTATATGCATTACAAACATTTTAAAATTTGCTGCAAACATAGGTAGGTATCTAAACTTACGAACTCACGACTGGTCATTGACTTGTCTACATTACATAGGTAAGTACTTTACCCAATTTTGGTTATTTACACTGAAGTAGTTTTAGTTAAATATGTAGGTATTAGGTATTGTTTCTTCTTGAAATTATAATGATCATTAAGCGTGGAAAGGTTCAATGAATCGTTAGTTACTTAAACACTGCGACTCGAGTAGTTACCTACATGCCTAACAGAAAGCATTTACTAGCAATAACCAAAAGCTATCATGTGAAGGTTATTATTATTTGAATACTTACATCCAAATGATCCTCACAATATGCTACCGTGTTTGTTCCTATATTTTTCTGATGGTAGGGTTTCTAGGTACATTAAAAAACAATTTTCCAGGTGTTTTTGTGGCCGTATTTTTACATTGAGACACAGCACAATATTTAATAGATGGTGTTATGTTCTTTAATGTTTCTTGTTAAAAATAGATAGCAAGTAGATCCGCGCGCGACGGGCACATTTTAAAGTAAATGTTTTGATTTTCTAAGTGCGCGTCGGGTCGCTCTCACGAAGGTGGAAATCGTGACGTCATCAACGATGCGCGAACTTTGCGCCTTTATATCTCGGTCAGTTTTGAAGATAGAAAAAAATTAAAAACACAGTTAATCTCGTAATTTTTTGTAGAATTCTTCGGCATATAAAACAAAAAATGGTTATCTTCTCCATTCTGTGAGAGGTCCTTCCCCGATCGAACTAACTCATTCGCAATCATAATTTAGCTGCAGCATGGCGTGTTATTGATATAATATATGCTACATTATATTAACATGAATTTTTTACGGTCAAGATTGCACAAGGCCTAGTGCCTTGTGCAATCTTGACAAAAACTTGTAAAATGTAGTGATTATTATATACTCGTACTATTTGATAGTCACTCAATATTTCATTTTTATTTATTTGATTCATAAATGCCAGTAGCTTTCTGTACATTTAAAAAAGATTCATTTTAAAATATCTGTTTCCATTGCGTTAAACTTTCGACGTAGGTCGTAGACAGAGAAACCTATAGACACAATATTACCGTGCTATAGACTAACGATTAGCGTGGCCTCGAGTGAGAAAGGACGATACCGTAGCTTTAGGTTATACTATAATCTTTATCACTTTTAAACATAAAGTTAAATTTAAAGTTACAGCCTATGTACGTCCCACTGCTGGGCACAGGCCTCCCCTCATTTCTGAGAGGGTTTTAGGGGTAGGTAAATTTCTTTTAAACATATTTAGATAAAATGTTTAATTGTTCTAAGAACCGAACTGAACAAGATTCACCAATCTTATGCTCACAAAACACTTTTTTCTCACTTAAACCGACTTGTAAACTCCTTAGATCGCTACGAACTGTCAAAGATGTTTAGCAAAGTGTAGTTTGCTAAGCCAGGGACAAACAATTACACCGCTCTGTCTAATTTCTATGCAAGACGTATGCATAAATCTATCTTTTTCGTGTGCGAATGCGAAAGAAGGCATCAATTTGTCTATAGGTTTCTCTGTCTACGACGTAGGTAACCTTTTTTTGAGTCTATGTAGTTGTGCCCAATTTTTGTCGCTTTCGCCGGTCCATACACAATAATATAACATTGTTTGGAGTTTATTGGAGTTTACTCCTTAGGAATCGTTTCATATATAATCTACGGTATGAAAAATAAATGGGTAGTAAAATCAAGCGTTAACAAAAAGTGTTGAGTAATTTAAATAAATGATATTTATCTTTATATATAAAAACTACGTGTTGCATTGTTTGTCCCCGAATGACTTCTAAACTACTGAACTGATTTAAATGTCACTTAGCACACCGTGTGAAGTTTGGTCCAACTTGAGAGATATAATATTTTTTATCCCGATAGGTGACCCTCAATATTTTTATTACGAATTTAAGGATTTATATATAGCGCTTCAGGGATGTTTAAAGCGTACGGTACGGACGGTTTTCATGTCATAATTCGTAAGAGAATAGCATCCCTCATGCGCAAGGTTCGTGGGAGCTCCAATAGCATTCTGAGGGCAATATCTGATAGATTTGATTGTCCCATCCTAGGGCACTGGATGCACTCGCATGCGCCTGGTGTCATGGGGTGCCGAAAATAAAAATAATTGTTATGAAAATTGTGCGAGTAATAATTTAAGACTTTTAAATTATTACACGCACAATTATGAATTATGTGATGAATTATGGAATATATGTGGGTCTGAAATAAATTAAATTATTATTATTATATATAGGACAAAGGGTCATCGGAGAGGGCAGAACAACGTCTGCCTGGCCCGTTAGTGTAATAATTTTTTATTAAGAAAAAAATGAAATAAAGATGGCAAAAAATAGAATAAGGATGGCAAACGGGCACACAGTCCATCTGATAATAAGTAGATTCTGCGGTCCGTAGACATCTACATGTATCTTCGATTAAGAATCGAAACGTTGTCACCCCCGAGAACTAAGATGGAATGCTTCACTTCCAGTAAAAAGGGCCTCCGTTTCTATATACTCGCCTTATGGAACAGAGTAGCATTAAGCTGCTATTTTACGATGGAATAGAGCGTGGTCCTTCCCCGTGGTATACTATTAATGTAGCTGCAGCATGGCTCTACCGTCTATTTGATCACGTTTCACAACATTTGATCTTAGTCTTGTCCATGATCATTATAAGACGTATAAGTTGGGAGACCGATTGAGGTCATTGTGCATAGTGCTAAGGTTTTCAAGCGATTCTGCCTAACTACTTCACTCACCCTTAAAAAATCGAATGCTAACAATATGTACCCACTAATTATTAGAGCCATCAGTCATAGATTATTTAAAAGTCAAAGATTATATAGGTCCCACTCCTGGGCACAGGCCTCATCTTATATCTAAAGGGTTTTGAGAAAGGAAGTGTTCACCAAGTTGCACCAACGCGTTTGGCGAACTTTACATGTCTTTGGAATATTTTATCTAATTTCTCAGACATGCAGGTTTCCTCACGATGTTTTCGTTCACCGCCGAGCACGTGTGTAGCACTTAAAATTGCAATCAACAATTTCATTGGTACTGGTGGGGATCGAAACCGGGTTGATAGCGTACTGTGTATTTATGTATATATTATTTCACTGCTTTGTTGTCTAGTGGTCATAAATGTTACTACTGTCCGCATCCGGGCAAACCAAAAATTAGTCATTGGGTTTTTCTGTCCAGAAATCTTTAGTAGAAGCCGAGAGTAAGGAAGTTGGTAGTGTTTCACCTCCGTGCTTCGGAAAACACGTTAAACCGTTAGCCCTGCTTCTAATACTCGTATCTCCGCAGTCGTTTCGGGTTTCCGTCCATTCAGACTATGAGAGTGAGGGAATAAAGATTATTGCATCTGTGCTTGCGTGATCACTCGGGCACTATAGTAAAGTATAGCGCAGATGGTAGTCTCCATGATGGCTGGTCGCCGCGATCGAAATTCATTCTGAAGGACATAATTACTATGTATATTGGATAACAACTCTGAACAACTATTAACAGTCAGAAACAATTATTTTTATTGCGAAAATATTAAACGCTAGCTAAAGTAATTTTATGCAACAGAGTTACGACGTAATAAATGCGCCATCAATTCTAAAACAGTAAATCTGAGCGAATTGAATCTCGGACTATCAGCATCCTAGTAGTTTTAATTAACTACCATAGATCAAGATCTTTCGATGCAGGAGATGGACAGGAAATGGCGTTTTTAATCATAATTATACTGGTAGCGGAGGTTGCATGGATGATAAGTTGAATAATTTTCTTTTACTGATTTCATAGCGTTTAATTTTACTTCTTTTTAATTCCCGACGTTTCGTTCGTACGTTAAAAAAATAATCGAGATAAATGCCGTAAATATAGTTCTTCAATTTGTGTTCGCATAATATATTAGAAATAATTATAGATGATAATGATAAGTCATTTTAGTATTCAATTAATTTACAAGCTCTCAACAATAACTGTAAGTTTAGTTTCTTGTCATAAATTAGTATATTATTGTACAATTTGTATATGCCAAAATAAAGTGTTGTTTTCTTTCATTATTTATTTCTTCCTTACTTAGTGACGCACGTTGTGGATGATCAAATAGTCTACTAAAGTTAATTGCGATCGCTATAATTAGGTTAGTACTTGAACATGTACTGGCGTAAGAATATCCACTATATGTTCCCGTGGGTGGCGTAAGAGTCGACAGAGGGAAATTGAAACAGGAGTTGGGCAGCATTTTCGTAATAACAACTGAAAATAATAAAAAACTGCATTTGCCAATGTGCCTGCCAAGCGTATTTTTGTTCTGCGCAGTTGCCAGATTCAACGAAGACTATCCTGTAGACCTGCGCCCTATGAATTCTCCCTATGAGGTATTCTATGGAGGTCATGTTCAGCAGTGGACTTTCGAAAGAAGGAAAAGTTAATAGACTATGAAATATTTAGTTCTTGCAACACCCGGCTCCGGTATCTATGCTTTTTACCTTTTATTGTACTTGCTAGTTTGTGGAACATGACTACTCTCTGTTCTCTACATAACTTGTGTGAATCGTGTTGAGTAACGTAATATTGATTCATCATCACCATCATCAGCATTACAGTCCATTGCTAAACATAGGCCTCTCCCAAGGAACGCCACAAAGCACGGTCCTGAGCCACCTGCAGCCATCGATTTCCTGCATGTCTTACCAGGTCGTCACTCCATCTAGTTGGGGGCCGGCCTACACTACTCCTACCGTCATGAGGCTGCCACTCAAGAACCTTTTTTCCCCATCGGTTGTCGACTCTTCGAGCTATATGGCCGGCCATTGCTACTTCAGTGATTACACAGTAGTTCTTTCTTTACCTAAAGGAAGATTTCAATAGTTTAGCTTTAAAGGATGAATGGATGGATATGCACAGGAGTGGAATGCATATAGCTTACGTTTCTAAAAAAGGTATAGTTTTGAATATTATTATATAGTCGGTATCGATTTAAAGGTAAGATTTTTGTGAGGTTTTCCCCCAACACAACAAATTTAAATTCAACTTTGTAATCAATCAATCAATCAACGTTTATTCATTGCTGAAATTGCTCTTACGAAATTAATAAAATGTAATTTAAAAATAGCAAGTAACGTTATTATATACATATTTCAATAATACAGCAAAGATGGAGTCGAAGTAACTAGGCCAAGCTACCGTAGTCTAATTATCTGAATTATTGCTTTAATTAATGGAGATCATAAAGCATAATGACTTATGATGAATTAAGTTTTAATTATTTCTATACCTGTCTCTTTATGTTGTCGTTTAGTAAACGTGATAGAACCACGCTGCATTATATTATAATTGTAGCACGAATGGTTCGACTCGAGCGGGGTAGGACCACGCTCTCACAGAATACTTGCGTGAGATAGCAGCTAGCAGATACACTTTTTACTGGAAATAAAGCATTCCATCTTAGTGCTTGGGGGTGATAACGCATCTGCATTATGATTCTTAATCGAGGATAAATGTAGATGTCTATGTGCCACAGCATCCACTTACCATGAGGTGGACTGTGTGCTGTACACCTCAAACACTCATGATGATTTGAATAATCAATTCACTTTTATTAATTACCGAAACATGTATCTTGTTTAACAATACAAAAGAATGTTTTTATTTAATTAACAAGAAAATTTTTCGAATTTGATTAGTATTTTGTTAACATTTGGTAACAAAATACGATAGTGAGTGGTTGTCAAATAATTAATTAAAAAAATTGTATAATTCAAAAGGCTTCCTAAGGATTAAAATCTAGAGCTAATAAAATAAAATCAATGTTCAATTTTTCGAAAAATATCTTGTCACATCCGACCAACTGACGTCAAAGTGAAATTATTTTCTACTGTTTTTTTTTTAATCATAATGGGAATAAATAATCTTATAGCTACGTCAGAAGTATTAATCGAATTTTTTTTGAGCCATTGTAATATAAATCTAGCCTCTTGCAATTTAAATCTAGTGGAAGAGATTTGAGTGGATCGAGATTAATTGATTTGGTGACATGAGAGCACTATTTCTCTGTTACGCGTTCGATGTTTTTTTTTATGGAACAAGGGTTATAAACGAGCACACGGTCTACCTGATGGTAATGATGCTGTGGCCCATAGACATCTCCATTTATCTTCGATTAAGAAACATAACACAGATGCGTTATCACCCCTGAGGACTAAGATGGAATGCCTCGTTTCCAGTAAAAAAGGATTTCCGGATCTTTAAACTCACCATACGAAACACAGCAGCATTCAGCTATTTTACGCCGGTATTCAGTGAGAGCGTGGTCCTTCCCCATTCAAACCGACCCATTCGCGCTGCAACTGTAATAGGTGTGTGCAAAAGAGCAACTTTAAGCTTTTCTTTATTAGACGTTGACGTTCTATGAGTAACAACCTAATTTAGATTACCGTTTCGTGTATACCGTGTACCGTGTAGTGGCGGTGTAGGAATATCCACTATCCTATAACATCCCGCGGGAGTCGTAGGAGGCGATAGAGGGAAACACACCAAGAGATGGGCAGCTGCGTCTTTTTAACAACGATTAAAAATACAAAACTGCGGTTGCCAACTCCCTTGCAAAGCGTGGCAACTATGGCAAACATCCCCCAATGAGGCAATCTATGGGGGAGGCCTATATGTTCAGGCCTATGTTCAATGTACTTTAGTAGGCTGTAACGGTAACGCATCCTAAATTAATATATATGTAAAGTGAGCCTTGTTCGTTCATATAACTTGTTATTCTCACCACGCCCACCACAATCACGATTCCCATCGAAATGTCGTTCTCACAGGTCATTAAATTAAGATATGGCAATCTTTCGCACGCTGCTGTACTTGTATTAGATGAAATCTAATTTATTTATAAGGCTAGATGGAATTATATATTTGTAAGTATCATGAACAAAATTAAACTTTTGATAAACACTTTTAAGTGGTAGAGCCTGAACTGGTGGCACGAATTGGTCGGCTCGATTATGGTAATACGTCGCTCTTACAGAATACCAGCGTAATATAGCAGATTAATGCTTCTGTGAGTGACCATTTTTACTGGAAATGAGGCATTCCATTTAACAACATTCCGTAAATTTAAATGACAAGCGAGATGAAATTCCACCTTATGGTAAGTGACTCCTGCTGGTCCTGCTACCCAAAGACGCCTCCTACCATGAAGCGTCAAATACCCTCCCTCCCTACGAGGTGATCAGTGTGTTAATTGCAATCGTCTGTACAACAAGGTAACAAGTAGGTACTTAATAAGAAAACAATAACCTTAAAATTAAAATGAACTGAAATATACCTACAGCGATTTCAAGTTAACAAAGACTGACTCACACCTGGAATATAACAAGCTTTATGTTTATAATGCACGCGCGAGTGTCGAAACTGAAGGTAACGTGAGCCAGATGTAGCCCTGCAGACAAAATAAGCGGGTTCACGGACACACGGAAGTGCAAAAGTTTTAAAAAAATAGGTGGTTGAACTATGTTTCCGGTTAGAAGTCCGTTGGGTGAAAAGGTTCTCTTTGTGAAAGATCCACGCTGCAATATGTTGAATATCTTGCATATATTGCACGAGTTGGTCAACTTGAATAAAGAAGGACCATGCTCGTTAGAAAAAGCATTATAGCGAACACCTTCCAGGGTTTTATCAATCATGTACTTTAAGAATTATATATATATAATCGAAGATTAGTCAGTTCCTACCATCCGTCAAGTGTCATATTCCTCTACAAGATGCAGGAGTGTACAAGCTTGATTGTGTATGTGGTCTCTCTTATATAGGACCAACAAAAAGATCAATTAGAACCCGCTTAAAAGAACATATAGCTGATGTGAAGCATCAACGTTCCGGGAAGTCTGCAGTTTGCGATCATATCCTAGACGGCCCCAACCATTACGTCAGATTTGATAGACCACAAATCCTAGATTCCTACCAAGGATGATACGTGAGGCTATTGAAATTAAAAAACATCCTAATTTCAATAGAGAAGGAGGCTGGGTACTACCACCAGGCTAGGGATCCTATAATCAATAAAATTAAAACTAAACCCAAGCATACCACTGCAAGACCTCAGGACGTAGTCAGTTCATTTTGTATAGATCGGACCATAAACAATAATTAAAAAAGCTGAAGGTACTCCGGGTTTAACAATGATATCGGGACGTCAGTCATCTCAGTCCCCCGTGACCATGGGTGCTGGAAAGCGCCCGAAACGTCGGGAATTAAAAATAAAAGTAATTAAAAGTAAAATAAACGCGATAAAATCCGTAAAAGTAGTTTTAATAAATGTGGTGTGTTCGCGTAAATATAAGAAATCATTATATCAATCAATTGCACTTTAAATTGTAACTTCGCTCCCACACTAGCCATTAAATATAAGATAGTGTGCATTATATATAATTGTTACGAGCTTAGGGTTTGAAACAATAGTATATATATAGTATATTGATTTAATCAAATAACTCAATATATATTTATTGTATTTTTTGTATGTATATGTGTTTGTAGTATATTTATGCCATATTATATATGTAAATATGTGTTCTTTTTATCACACAAATTTGCCTTACCTCTGTGATCTTCGTGCAATCATGTCCATTCATTGCTTGTCTGGAATAAATTGCTATCAGCAATACGAGCGCCCGTTGCTTACTTCTTTTGTTTATATAATGTGTGTAATTTTTGTATGGTATGCAATAAAGAATATTAAATAAATAAATGAAAATATTTAAATATTAAATAAATATTACCATGTAACCACATAGCCTCATGAAGGTTATGAATTGGTCCCGGAATAGCCCAGGAAGGAAGGAATACCGAATCTTTGGAGTAGAGTAACTTGTGTATTTACATGCAAAAGATCGTTGTCCAGCAGTTGATTCAAAAGGCTAACACGTTGCAGAATTATGACATGTTCAAAAAAAAACAAGTTTATTTCAAAGGTCATGTATACATAAGTACCAGGTCTCACAAGAAATAGAGAGTCTTGCCCGTAGCCAGTGGATCGTCGAGTTATTGGCCGTGACGCGGTGTCGCGGCGTCAGAGTACGGTCGTCGGTTCGATTCCGCGCTCGGCTACACCCGTCGGCTTAATTGTCGCTGATCGTAGCCCCGATAGCGGCACGTCGCGTCGATATGCGTGGACTTGACATTGATACTAGGGCAAAATTTATTTCCATAGAATATCAGGATAAGACACGACAGAAATGGCTCAATTTTCACCACAATTCTATAATTTAATGCCTTTTTTTTAGAATAAGGGTGACAAACGACCATACAGTCCTGATAATAAGTGAATGTTGTGGTCCATAGACCTCTTATATTATCTATCTTACATTATCCTCGATTAAGAATCAAAATGCAGATGCGTAGCCACCCCTGAGAATGAGGATGAGATGGAATGCCTTGTTTCCAGTAAAAAGAGTGTCCTGTTCTCTACACTGTTTATACGAAACACAAGAGCAATGAGCTGCTATTTTAGGCTTCTTTAATAGAGTGTTCTTTCCCCGGTCGAGTCAACCCATTCTTGCACATTAATATAGCTGTAGCAACGTCTTACCACGTAAAAACCTGCCTGATGTGCCTGAAGGTTTATCACTTAGTATAGTTCCACTGCAGCACTGCAGAATGGGTTGACGCGTTGGGGTAGAACCACGTTTGAACAGAATACCTGCTTGAAATAACAGCTTATTGCTGAAGTATTTTTGTATGGTGAGTGGTGACATCCGATAACTCTTCTTGCTGGATGAGGTGTTCCATCTTAACAGTTAGGATGACAACAAATCTGCATTTTGAATCATAAGGATAGAAATACGTGTCTGTAGGTGGCAGCATCCACTTCAAATGCGTAAAAAAAGATTCAAACCGACAATTTTTATGTACGGATGACAAACATGCACACTATACAACAAATAGTATGTGGATACTGTGTCCATTTCATAAAATTAATGCAGCAACAAGCACAATTTTTAAAAGTTTACGACTTGTTGATATTGTTGTAAATAATAGTAGTATCATGAGATGCCGTAAATTAACCAGTAAATTTTCGCGACTGCAGATGGAGTTCCGCTACAGCTTACTCAAGTCCACTGTTGAAGATAGGCCTCTCTCAAAGATTGCCGCGGGGGGGTATTTGCCGTAATGCCACACTTGGCAAGCGGGAATAAACCGCGATTGCCAATCGCGGTTTATTCTTAATTTATAGTCGCTATTAGGAGAAAACTGCTGCTCATCTCCTGATTTGTTCCTCACTGTCGCCTCTGACCCCCACGGGATGTTATGGAGTAGTGGATATTCTTACAGCGCCACTTCACGGTAACTAGATGGAATAAAGTCATTAAAAATATTTCCAGATCTAAAATACTTCGACCATTAACGTTGTGTTACCAGAAGTTTTGCACTGCAGTGGATTACCTATCTATCTATCAAGCTCGATTACAGAAAACTTGTCCACAGATCTGTGGACACATAAGGAATACAGCTTGATGATAAAATAAATGAGCTTCTTTAATGCATTTTTGCGTGATGCAAGAAATGAGATCAGATACCAATTTCACAGTAAGTACTAGTTACCGTTACAGCCTATTAAAAGTATATAGTTGCTATAGTTGCCAAGGTTTGCACGCGGGTTGGACTCTGCAGTATTTTATTTTGTGTTGTTATTAGAAAGATGCTACTGTCTATCTCCTTACTTGTTTCCCACTGTCGAGTCTTACGACACCCACGAGAAGAAATGGTTTTGTTTTTTCTATTCTAAGGCAGCGTCTAACTACTGTCCTACCTGTACCTAGTTAAGTGGTGATGCAGTTGAACATGGTGAAGCGCACTGAATTAACAAAAGCCTATTCACTTGCCGACAAGAAAGACAGTCAAAACTTGTAGTCGTAGACAGGTAGTACACTTTAATATAAATCTATAATAACAAGAAAGCTCATTACGTAATTATTAAGGAAATCGTTTAGGATTACTAATTAGGCGAAGCTAATGGTTTTAATTTTCCGCCACATTGCTGCCGTGTCGCGGGCAGTGGAATTATTTTTGGCATCAACTCAACTGTTTCATTTTGTTTATTACTCTTCATTTCTTGCTTTGAAGTTAGGCGCTTTTATACCTGACGATTACGACACGATTATGTCGTTGAAATTAGTGTAATAACGAGACAATTAGTACTAGTAGTGTCGTATCACGATGACGTAAAGAGAATCCACAACCACTTTTATCCCGTAGTTGTCATAAGAGGACAATGAGAACAGTCGAAATTATCTCATGGCTTCCGACTGTGCGGTATAATGTTCTTCAAACCGAATTACGGTCATGGCGGCTTGTCTCAATATATATATCTCAATAATAGCGCACGAGTGTGCGCGCAAACACATGTGCATTCTCTTTTCCCTCACTCTTACAGTCCTAGTGAATCCAACACGACTGGAGAGAGATCAGACGCAGGACTAACGGCTTCACGTGATTCCCTAAGGCACGGGGGTGCAAACAGCACCTCGTGACTCCGGATTGTTATTGAAATTTTCTCGACAGAACCATTACATGAGACCTAAAATACTCAAATCGGCGACAAAAGTCAAAGGGGTGTACCGTCAAAGATGCGAATCGTCTGGAGAGAAGCGTTTTTGAACAAAACTACCTACACCTACTATTATTTAAGAGTATTTAGTTCCAATATTTGATATGTTAGCAGAAAAAGTCATTAAGCCTTAGCTCACCTAGGACTTTTGCCGAAATAATTTTTTTAAGACATCAAGAGTTTCACTCCATTTCTGCCAAGGAATCTGATTTCGAACCTATTGCCCTCAAGCAACAGTGATTTCACTGCTGTTTTCCGGACTGAAGGATGTAGAGAGCCATTAAGGCTCGCGCACATTGGGGCGGGCCGTTCCGCACCGCATCGCATGAAAAAACTCCTCCTACATCACTTTCGTACATGATATGAACTATCACACAGTACGTATTTTTGCGGCGATGTTGATGCTGATGTTTTTATGCGGCCTGCCTCAGTGTGCGTTGAAAAGCGTAGTAAACCAACGGCTGACTGATTCAATTAATGCGCTGAGATGCGGCCTGACGCGACTCCTATGTGCTTTGGCGCAATTTTGCTTTGCGATGCGCTGCGGCCTGTCGCGGCCGTAGTATGCGCGAGCCTTTATAATGACATGGTTTGCATTCTATCGTCTTCAGAGGTGGCAACGCATCTGCAACCGTCTTTTGTGTTTGATGTTGGTGGCAGGTGTGTATGAAGTACAGTAGTCACTTACTCAACATAAAAAAATACTCATCCAAGTTTTTAGCATCGGTAAGCAATATATACAACATTTACTATTAATATATTATAATATATTATTATAATATATTAATAGTAAATGTTGTCTCCTCTATTGTTCTCTATCTTCATCAATTCGATCTGTTCCCACATAACTTCTCTTTACCACCTATATGCAGACGATTTACAAATCTACTCTCAATGTAAGATTGCGGATCTCCCCAATACAATTAGATTAATTAATGAAGATCTTATTCGTATTTCTCATTGGTGTAATTCATTTGGGCTTAAAGTTAATCCATTGAAGACTCAAGCCATTATTATTGGGAGTTCGAAATTAATCTCTCGGTTAACTTTGTCGCTGCTCCCGCCAATCATATTCGATGGGACACTTATCCCATACAGTGACAAAGTTAAGAATTTAGGTATTATGTTCGATCAGACTTTGTCTTGGGGACCGCAAGTTAGTGAAATAAGTAAAAAAATGTTTGCCGCAGTTGGTTCACTTCGAAGATTACGCAATGTTCTCCCCATTCCTACTAAAGTTGCGCTGGCTCAGTCTCTTCTTTTACCGATCCTTGACTACGCGGACACTTGTTATCTTGACCTAACATACGAGCAACTTAATAAACTTGAGCGGCTTCAAAATTATTGCATAAGGTTTATATTTGGGTTACGAAAGTATGACCACATATCCGAATTCCGCCATAAGCTCAAGTGGCTCCCGATTCGTCTTCGCAGGAATACTCACATTCTTCATCTTCTTTACTGCATTCTGCTCAACCCGACCACTCCTTCTTATTTGAAAGACCGATTTATATATTTAAGTAGTTTACACTCTTTACCTCTACGATCTCAAAATAACCTCCTTCTAAGTACCCCTAGTCATTCCTCTTCCTTCTATTCTAATTCTTTTACGGTTACCGCTATACGACTATGGAATTCTCTCCCCTTACATATTAAAAAATCTAAATCTCTTCCTATATTTAAAAATAAATTAAAACTTTATTACCTTTCCTCTTAAGTTACTACCTGTCGTCATTCATTTTTTTTTTCTTTAATCATTTATGTTCTTCTATTTATCTTTCTTTATCATATTCTGTACACCCCTTCCGCTATCTTTTAAAATAGTATCCTCTGCCCTAAGGTTGCCTGGAAGAGATCGCTGTTTTAGCGATAAGGCCGCCTGTTGTACCAATGTCCCTTTAAATATATAAATAATGTAATATGTTCCTTGGTGTACAATAAAGTATATTTTACTTTGCTTTTACTTTATTCAAGTAATAGCAAGTACCCTTTTAGAAACGAAAGGATATAAGCTGTAATTTTAACTTTTAACTTTAATAGCAAGTAATTCATCATCATCGTCATCATTACAGACCTTCATAAGTGCACTGCTGAACATAGGCCTCCCCCAAGGAATGACACAAAGCACGGTCCTGAGCAACACGCAGCCATCGAATTCCTGCGTGTCTTACCTAGTCGTCACTCCATTAGGGCCCCCCACACTTCCCCCATTGGTATGAGACTGCGAATCAAGAACCTTTCTTCCTCATCGGTGATCGGTTCTTCGAGCTAAGCAAGTAAGTATTAAGCGTAATTAAGAACTTTCATATCTAATTCAAAATTTTACGTTATATTTATTTTATGGTAAACGTATGTGCACACAGAAGCAATCAAGTTTTTTTTACATTAATGACCACATTGTTGCGTTAGGCTCCACTCATGTAATAACATTTGTGTTAGTAAATAAATAAATAAATATTGTATGTTACTGTTAAAATATTGTACTGTTACTGTTAACATTATGTTTTATTATACGTGGTAGAGCTTTGTTGATATGTGGTTGAGGTATATTATGGTTGTATTATGTTGTTGTATTGTTGTAACACAAATAAATCATGAATAGATATATATGTCTGTGGACCACAGCATCTACTTACCACCAGGAGGACTGTGTGCTTGTTTGTCACACTTATTATTTTATAAAACCCTTATTTGTATCAAATGTGGATTACAGTAAAAAAACATAACAAAACATTATCCCAGCGTCATAGACTCAATCTCTCCACGAATATAAATCGTAAACTCTAAACATGGTTGACTTGTCAGATAATTATTAGTGCGTATACAAGACTTGTTTAATAAAATATTATATTATGTTTGTATCATTAGTGTCTCCAGCAGTATCGCCCGGAGAAATTGTTTGACGGGCCATTGACCCGTTTCCTTCGGTCGTGATAGTGGCCTATTGCGGAGCTGTACCGGGTTGGATTCCAATGACGACATGTCGGCTATTTTGCTTCATTTAACACCGATTGCGTGGAAAGTATTTCCAGTTATAATCGTATATAGGTCGTGTTGTAGTTCAAAAAATGTTCACCACATCTTATAAATCGTTACACAAGACCGTTGCTGTGATTCCAGGAGGTTTATATCTAATAGAGTGTTGGAATCTAAGCGATTCTAAAATATAAAAAATAAAAAAATAAATAAATGTATTCAATGTTTGTTAAATTCTCAGACATGCAGGTTTCCTTGCGATGTTTTTTCTGGTACGACGGTGAAATGCACAGTCAGAGCACGTGATAAATCAGGACTTGAAATTAACAACATTATTAGTGCCGGCGGGCATCGAACTCCAGTTGATAATTGAATAAATACAAGCTGTGACGCGGTTTATCTGTGACTTCGGGGTTAGTATAACATCTGTGTCCTCTTTTGAAAAGGTGATATACGATAAAGTTCACCTGATAAGTGACAACGCCATTCACGGTCAAACGCAACAGCACAGGAAGTGCGGCCGTTGCTATCTTACAAGAATGGAACCGGTAAACTCTTTCTTTGACGTTTCCCGAGTCAGATCGTTTCGAAAGAATCGTTGATGCTAAATCTCATAATGGTGGTGAGTTACCAATTGAGATGTAGTGAACACAATCAGGAATTCAATCAGCCATCTTCCCAATATAGGATTTTATATAGTGCACAAGTGTGTGCCCATGCACAGGTGTACTCCCTATTTCCCCACTTTCATAGACCGATGGAACGGTAATACTACATGATCGAGAAGAGATCAAGCGCAGGATCTAAGTCTTTACCTCTTTACGTCCTTTTTAAAGTACGGAAACGAAACACGGCTAACTTCCCGACCAGTATCCAGTTACCAGTTTAGGTGGACTGTAAGCTCATTTGTAATGTTATTAAAGGGTAGGTTTAACGTGACTGGCTCTAGCATGCAGCACCTATATTGTGATATTGCAAACGAGGAGAGTCCGCAAACGCTATTAAAATGTAAGTTCTCTTTACTTTGGCCTCTACCATTGTAGACGTATGTTCATAACTATTTTTGTACGTGGTACAGCCATGATGAAGCTATATTATAGTTGTAGCACGAATTGGTCGGCACAACTGAGAAAGGACCACGCTCTCACAGAATACCAGCGTAAAATAGCTGATCATTGTCGCTGGCGTTTTGTGTGGTGAGAACTGGAGGCCCCTTTTTATTGGACACGAGGCATTCTATTTTAGTCCTCATGGGTGAGAACGCATCTAGATATTGATTCTTAATCGAGGATAAATGTATGTAGGTGTATGTACGAAACCATCTTACACACCACATTTTTCTCTTATCACGCAACTTCTCACCCTGTCGTTCAATTTCACCCCTAGCATACTCATTAAAGACCGCATTTCTACTCTCGTGCTTCTTCTGCCACACCCAACTATCACTACCATATTTTAAAGTAGGGATTAACACAGCATTATGAATACCCATACGTATCTTTTTTAAAACATTCTGATTCTTCATAACAGAGTGTAGAGCCTCAATCACTCTGGTTCTGTATTCACTCGTGGTTCTATATAATTATCATATCTATTTTTTTAAGAATAGAATAGAATAAAATAATTTTTATTTTATATAGAATACTTATTGAAAGCATTTTGTATCATGCTTTTACCACCTGTTCGGAAAACACCTCGTACAACAGAGCTAGCAAGAAATCCGAGCAGAATTGAAAAAAAAAAAAACAATACACAAGAAGTGTGAATAGGCTTTCGTTACACTAAAACAGTGCGATGAACCATCTACCACTTCATAACCACTTACCACCAGGTGGGGTTGTAGTGGAGCCTTGGATCATCTATTCTATACAAATAAATGAAAATGAAGTGTCTGTTTGTAATGTCAAAATAACAGCCTTTTACTAAGTGCATATTAAAGTATATACAGTACTGAAAACAAAAAACTAATTTTTAAAGTTTTTGTCCGTCTACCGTTTTGAAGCCATGAATTTTTACGAATTTATAAATATTTAAAAATGGATTTTTTTTTTATTTACAGAACACAGTCAGAACACACAGAATACAGTTAATTTTAACACTTAATTTCACATTCGTGTATAGCCTATATATATATATATATTTTTTTTTTTTTTTTTCTTTGTATTTGTCGCTTTGCTTTCATTTATTATGCATCCACGCGCATGATTTTACAATTCCACTGTTTTCACTATGAATGGCGTTGCTATATTATGTATTATAGAAATAGAAATAGAAACTTTTTTATTCAATGTAGATTATAAAAATACTTATTGAAGGTCACTTTTTTTAATTTACCACTGGTTCGCAAAAAAAAAAACCTCTGTCATGGGAAGAACCAGCAAGAAACCCAGCGGGACTATTTTTTTTTAATAATAGCTTACAATCATGTTTACAATCAACAACATAAGATAAATTAGAAATAGCTTGGTAGCGATCACCCTTCCCAGGGGTTATTATCATCTATAAATTCCTTAATATTATAATAACCCTTTTTATACAAACTTAGTTTAATAACATTTTTGAACTTTGTGTATGACAAATTTTGTATATTTTCTGGGATTTTGTTGTAAAAGCGTATACATCGCCCCAAGAATGAATTACTGACTCGGTGGAGTCGAGTAACTGGTACTACCAACTAGTGTCTGTTCCTAGTATTTACAGAATGAATATCACTTATTTTCGCAAAACTACTTTTATTTTTGTGTACGTACATTACATTTTCATAAATGTATTGAGAGGCCAGAGTTAATATATTAATTTCTTTAAATTTTTGTCTCAGTGACTCTTTTGGTTTTAAATTATATATTGCTCTAATGACCCTCTTCTGTAAAATAAATATAATTTCAGTGTCAGTCGCGTGTTCACATAGAAAAATATCATAACACATAATAATATGGAAATAACTGAAGTAAACTATTCTAGCTGTTTCAACACTGGTAAGAGTTCTAATCTTTTTTTACAGCATATGCTGCAGAACTAAGTCTGCTAGCTAGTTTTGATATATGGGGGAGCCATTGAAGCTTTGCGTCCAGTGTGATTCCAAGAAAAATGGTGGTATCAACAAGACTCAGTTCCTCCCCATTTAAAATTACATTAGTATTGACATGTTTAACATTAGGAGTTACGAATTTCATACATTTAGTTTTAGTTCCATTCAAATGCAAATTATTAACATTAAACCAATTGAATAACTTAGCTATAGTATTATTTACTTCGTCGTAATTTAATAACTGTCGTTTTAATTTGAAAATTAATGAAGTATCATCAGCAAATAATACTATATCATGGTTATCCCCTACTATGTAAGGTAAGTCATTAATATATACAAGAAACAGAAAGGGGCCAAGAATTGAGCCCTGAGGCACGCCCATTTGTACAATCGACCCGGAAGAACTCATACTATTAATAACAACTTTTTGTGTTCTGTCACTTAAATATGAAATAATTAATTTAAGAGCATCATTTCTTACACCGTAGTGTTGAAGTTTCCTGATTAATGTTTCATGGTGAACACAATCAAAGGCCTTGGATAGGTCACAGAACAAACCTAAAGCATCCTCTGAATTCTTCCATGCATTAAATATATATTTAATCAGCTCAACACCAGCATCAGTTGTCGAGCGACCCCTTGTGAAACCAAATTGATTTTTATGAAGTAATTTATTTACATTAAAAAAAATTAACAATTGATCAAGAATAATTTTTTCAAAAATTTTACTAAGTGTTGGCAGTACAGAAATAGGTCTAAAATTAGCGGGGTCCAATGTACTACCAGATTTAAATAAAGGTATTACTTTACTATGCTTCATTAAATCAGAAAACACACCAGATTTGATACTACTATTAAAAATAATAGATAGTTGAGGTGCGATTGTATCTATTATAGACCTATATGATAAACACATCATGTGTTTTTAATACATAATATGTGTTTATTGATGAGTAATTATATTTCTGCCATCATCTATCTTCTGACATCATTATAAACCTTTATTTACCAAAATGATATCCACTTAAACAACTTTAAATAAAGAACATTATTAAAATGCTTTATTTGAGTTTTGGATGTAAGTTAGACTATTTTATTAAAAAAATAATTAGGGTTCCGCGTAAAAAAATCAAAACCTAATAAATTTCACGCGGACGAATTCGCGGGGAACAGCTAGTAGTTTAGTTAAGTTTAGTTTACGACGTATTTTGCGTGTGGGCAGGAATAATGTGGTTATTCGAGCCATGATATTTCCCCGAAGAAGTTAAACAGTCCTTTGAGGTTGCAAGCAAGTTCGGGGAGCGATCCCGGCGTGCCGAGATGTTTAGCCCTGTATGAAGCGACTTCTGGACATGTCAGCAACACGTGAGCCGCCGTTTCTTTCTCTCCCATGCATGCCCTGCACAGGGGGCTGTCAGTAACACCTATGGTAAACAAATGTTTGTTAAAAGAGCCATGTTGTGATAGCACTTGTTACTATCCTGATCTGTGGCTTGTTCAGTCTCATTAGAACCTTGGTTAGACGACTGTTTATTTCAGGCAGGGCCCCCCTAGCTTGACTACCGTCTACTAAATTTTTCCAAAGCTGAGCGTGTAAATTATTGAAGTACCTACGTACCAGTGACCGAACGTAGCCAAAGGGGACTGTATTTTTTTTAAATTGATCACGGTAAGTGTTTGCTGTGGCCCATAGACATCCACATTTAGTCTCCGGTTCTCTACTCTCACCATACAAAACACAACAGCGTAACGCTGCTATTTTACACTGGTATTCTGTGAAAGCGTGGTCCTGCCCCGGTCGAGCCGACCCATTCGTGCTGCAACTACAATATAGCTGCAGCATGGCTCTACCACGTAAGATGTTGATGCCGTTGTCCATTTTCTGATTCATCCCCCCCCCCTGTCTCCTCTTGCGACACTAGATGATATAGGTTAGTAAACACTGTTCCTACACAGGGTAAGTTTCATTATCCATTCAATATAGGTAAATTTTTTTATAGGATAGGGTAACAAACGAGCACACAGTCCACCTGATGGTAAGTGGTTGCTGCAGCCCGTAGAATTCTACATCTATCCTCGATTACAAATCAAAATGCAAGATGCGTTGAAACCCGTGAGGACTCTCTACACTCACCATACGAAACACAGCACCGCACCAAATGAAGCTACTATTTCACGCTGGTGTTCTGTGAGAGCGTGGTCCTTCCCCGGTCGAGCCGACCCATTCGTGCTACAACTATAGTACTAATATAACTGCAGCATGGCTCAACGTATAAAAAGAAAAATATTTTTTTTTATAGAATAAGGGCAAAAATGACACAGTTCACCGGACGGCAAGTGGATGCTGTAGCTCATAGACATCCACATCTATCTTCAAATAAGAGTCTAAAATACAGATGCGTTGTCACCACTGAGGACTAATAATGGAATACCTCGTTTTCAGTAAAAAACATTTCCTGGTTCTTTACACTCACCATACTAAACTTATCCGCATAAGCTGCTATTTTATACTGGTATTCTGTTAGAGTGTGGTTCCTACTTGGCCGCGCCGATCCATTCGTACCGCAACCAAAATATAGCAGCAACGTGGCTATAACATATTCATTGTGTCAGTCATTCATATTTTTTTAATTTCCATTACACGTCTCTACTTACACCATCAACTTGTTTACTCATCATTACGTAAACAAAAAAAAAGCTTAATAAAGACAATTAATTGTTACATCGTATAGGTATTTAAGAGGAAAACAGAATATTTCAATACTGAGAAATGTGCTGACATGAAGTGACATAGGGATTGCGAAATGATTGCGGAGGGAAGGGACGGAGGGAGGTGAGACAAATATTTGTGTGTGCGCGCAGTGTCATTGTAACTAGGTTGACGTTCTGTCATGGTGAAGTGCAGATTATGTTACAGTCCTATAAACTTTCAGACATTACGACGGACTAACATAATTAAAATTATTCCTTTAAAAGGCAACATGAATGAACATTAAAGAAAAGTAAAATTACAGTCTATATAATGCTAAGACCAGGTCTCCTGTTATTTCTGAGTTTGTTTAGAGGTTATGGAACAATAAATTACGTGGTAAAGCTATACCCCAGCACGTATTGAGTTAGCACGACCGAGGTACTTCGCTCATTCAGAATACCAGCGTGAAATAGCAGAACAATACTGTTTCATAGCGTTAATGTACAGAACCAGAGGTTATTTTATTGGCAACGAAGCATTCCATCTTACTCCTTGGGGGTAAATTTCTTACACTTTTGTTATGTATCGTGCGGTGTTACAACACTTCTGAATTTTTCTTTTTTTATTTAAGCCCATCAAAGTCAACTGCTGTACATAGGGCTTTCTCAATTTAGAGAGGGTTTGAAAAGATCGGAATCGAAACGGAGTATTTTCTACTCGGTGTGAGTAAAATAGTTATACCCTTATTTATAACGATAATACATTTCTGACATTTCCTATCGCTTTTGGCAACGAGGAGGATTGCTGTGTGCATTTTTAATATTAATATTAACACAAACATAGCCGTGTAGTGGCGGTTAAGAATATCCACTACCCCATATCTTCCCGTGGGTGTCGTAAGAGGCGACAGAGGGAGACAGGCAGGAGATGGGCAGCAGCATCTTCCTGATAACAGCAACTGTACGACAAAAAAAAAAACTGCGGTTGCCAACCCGCTCGCCAAGCGTGGCAACTATGGCAATATACCCCCCATGAACAATTACACAAATAGACAGGCCCCCAGTCCCCGGCGGCCCCGCTATTCCTGGCTACGGTGGCGACCATGGTAACGGCGGGGCAGGGGGTGCTAAGAATCTCCGGTGGAGGTTCGGTTGCCACCTACGACGACTCGACCTGGCAACATTTAACGCACGCACACTGAGGACAGACGAGAAGATCCTGGAGCTGGAAGAAGAGATAGACAAGTTGCGCTGGAGTATTATAGGATTATCCGAGGTCCGAAGAGAGGGGGAGGACACGGTGATTCTCGAATCCGGCAACTTGTTCTATCACCGGGAGGGCGACCATCTGTCCCAAGGAGGTGTCGGATTTATCGTCCACAAGTCTCTCGTCAACAACGTTGTACAGATTGAGAGTGTGTCGACGAGGGTCGCGTACCTGATACTCAGAATCACCAAACGGTATTCGCTGAAGGTCATACAGGTTTACGCACCAACGTCGGCACATTCCGATGAGGAGGTGGAGGAAATGTATGAGGATATTTCCAAAGCCATACATTCCTCCAAAACCCACTACACGGTGTTGATGGGAGACTTCAACGCAAAACTAGGCACAAGACAAAGCGGTGAGCTGAAGTTAGGGAAATTTGGAGTAGGGCAACGGAACCGAAGGGGCCAGCAGCTGGCCGACTTTATGGAGAAAGAGGGACTCTTTATGATGAACTCTTTCTTCCAGAAGCGGCCCCACAGGAAGTGGACCTGGTCGAGCCCCGACGGTTCGACAAAAAATGAGATTGACTTCATTATGACGACCAGACGCCAACTGTTCAGTGATGTCTCAGTGATCGCAAGGGTGAAAGCTGGCAGCGATCACCGAATGGTTAGAGGCACACTGAACCTAAACGTTAAGTTGGAGAGGTCTCGTCTAATGAAGTCAACGCTCTGTCCCCCTCGTGCTCTGATCCAAAATCCCGAAAACTTTCAGCTCGAGTTACACAACCGCTTTCAGTGCCTACAAGATTGCAATGCAGTGGACGATATGAATGACAAGCTCGTGGAAACTGTCCATGCGGTCGGAGCTAAGTTCTGCAAGACCCGCCGCAGAAGAACACAAAAACTCTCCGATCACACTCTTAATCTCATGGCTGTTAGACGGGAGATGAGGCTGCAATCGTCAACAGATTTGACAGCATACAGGCAACTGAACAGACAGATCTCCAAATGCATGCGGCGAGACTTACGCAACTTTAATACTGCTCGTATTAAAGAAGCGATCGAGCGGAACCAGGGCTCCAAAGTCTTTGCCAAAGATATGTCTGCCAGAAAGAGCCAACTGTCAAGGCTGAAGACTGAGTGTGGCAGCATCGTTTCCGGGACACCTGAGATTTTGAGTGAGATTGAGAGGTTCTATGGGCAGCTGTACACATCATCGTTGGAGCCACACGCAAGTGTGAGTAACGATCCAAGAGCAAGTCTTATCCGACACTATTCCGATGATATCCCGGACGTCAGTCTAAGCGAGATTAGAATGGCTCTCCAGCACCTTAAAAACGGCAGGGCCCCAGGCGAGGATGGAATTACAGCGGAGCTTCTGAAAGCGGGTGGAACACCGGTACTTGAAGTCCTTCAGAAGCTCTTCAATTCCGTCCTCCATGGTGGCACTACTCCAGAGGCGTGGAGCAGAAGTGCGGTGGTCTTGTTCTTTAAGAAAGGCGACAACGCTCTCTTGAAGAACTACAGACCGATTTCCCTTCTGAGCCGCGTCTACGTGCTGTTTTCGAGAGTCATTACGAATCGTCTCGCACGCAGACTCGACGACTTCCAGCCTCCCGAACAAGCCGGTTTCCGAAAAGGCTTCAGTACCATAGACCACATACATACCCTGCGGCAGATTGTACAGAAGACTGAAGAGTACAATTTGCCACTTTGCCTGGCGTATGTGGACTATGAGAAAGCCTTTGATTCCGTCGAAATTTGGGCGGTGCTGCAGTCCCTTCAGCGGTGCCAAGTTGACTGTCGGTATATCGAAGTGCTGAAGTGTTTGTACAGTAGGGCTACGATGGCTATCCGAGTACAGAACCAGAGCTCGAAACCTATCCAACTGCAGAGAGGTGTAAGACAGGGTGACGTTATATCCCCGAAACTCTTCACCGCTGCTTTGGAAGACGTTTTCAAGCTACTGGACTGGAAAGGATACGGTATTAACATCAATGGCGAGTACATCACTCACCTTCGATTTGCCGACGATATAGTCCTTATGGCAGAATCGCTGGAGGACTTAAGCACTATGCTCAATGACCTCAATAGTGCCTCCCAACGGATAGGTCTTAAGATGAACATGGACAAAACAAAGATTATGTTTAATGTCCATGTCACACCTATGCCGGTAGTTGTTGGGAGCACTATGCTCGAAGTTGTTGACGAGTACGTTTACCTGGGACAAATATTCCGACTAGGTAAGTCCAACTTCGACCGAGAGGTCAATCGACGGATTCAACTCGGCTGGGCAGCGTTCGGGAAATTACGACATATCTTCTCGTCAGGTATACCTCAATCTCTGAAAACTAAAGTGTACAACCAGTGCGTGTTGCCAGTGATGACTTACGGATCAGAGACGTGGTCCTTCACTGCTGGCCGTACGAGGACGCTCAAGGTCGCTCAGCGAGCTATGGAGAGGGCTATGCTCGGAGTTTCTCTGCGTGATAGACTCAGAAATGAGGATATCCGCAGTAAAACCAGATTGACCGACATAGCCCAACGGATTAGTAAGCTGAAGTGGCAATGGGCCGGCCATATAGCTCGAAGAACCGATAACCGATGGGGAAGAAAGGTTCTCGAGTGGCAGCCTCGTACCGGTAGGCGTAGTGTAGGGCGACCCCCCACTAGATGGAGTGACGACCTGGTAAGATATGCAGGAAGTCGATGGATGCAGGTGGCTCAGGACCGTGCTTTGTGGCATTACTTGGGGGAGGCCTATGTTCAGCAGTGGACTTGTGAAGGGCTGTGATGATGATGATGATGATGATGAAACATTGCACGAAATAAATAGACGAGAAATATGTGAGAGAGGGGGTGCCAGGATCGTGCCAAATGGTTATTTGTAATCCCTGTTGGTAAATTGCCACCATAACATTAAAAAATGGTTAGTACGTGAGGGACCTTATTAGGTCATTCGGTAAAAATGGTCACTTTATTATTACGCAAAAACTACAGCCTTGTTTGCACAGATGGCTTTGTGATATGATAGCTCTTCATCGGTCAATCAAATAATAAAGAATCAAAAAAGCGCTGCTATATCAACGCCATTTTGAAAGCTGACATAAATAAATATTTTAAATACGTAAATATTTCAGTCGTTTTTAGTATTGTGTAGTATAAGTTAGTTTTTTTACTATTTTTTTTTCTTAATATATTAGTTATAGTATACGACTTTGTGTTTTTGTCTCTGTCCTCCTCCAAGCTTTGGTTAATAGGGCGGCAAAGCTTAAGGGTTTAAGTTTTACTGTCGTATAATTAAGTTTTAAGCTATAAAGGTTCATCGACTTAAAAGTTAAAAGATTTAAAAGAACTTTTTTATATTGGAAAATTGATTTTTACTGTCTTAGTGATAAAGTAGATGTTTACCATCGCTAACTCTGTTAAAAAGTGTTGACTGCCAATGCTACGTACCTAGTTAGTTATTTCAGCTTCAAAATTCTTTAGACGTAAAAAACTAACCGCTATGAATTAAGTGTTTAAAATACCGGATGCATCAAATCGATGAGCGCTAAGGGACTTTTTTCTTTCATTGAGAATTATTTTTGTACTCATATTCTCAGTCTATAGGATTCGATTTTCCTGCACCAATCTACGTGAGAGCCTCGTCGTTAGTGAGCAGAGTGCACCAGTTGCATCTAAGTTATATTTACACTTCGTCAAAAGATCCCATGCTTTCACATAGAATTCAAGAAAAATCCCACACAGAATAAGAAATCCATCATTTTTATTTCAGTCTTGAAATTTACCCAAGGATCCTTTTTCATTCTGAGAGACAAATTAAAAGTCTCTGTCTCACGGTGAAATTAACATCATTATTATTATTATAGCCTGTTAAAGTTCACGGCTGAACATACGCCTCCCATAGCATGCCTCACAGGCGAATATTTGCTATAGAAACGGAAATATAAACTTTTTTATTCAATATTTATATTAATAAAATTCAATAATACTTATTAAACGTCACTTTTTTAATTTACCACTGCTTCGAAAAAAATCCTCTGTCCTGGGAAGAAACAGCAAAAAACCCAGCGGGACTATTTTTTTAAATAACAGCTTACATTCATGTATATTACAATTAACAACACGAAACAAATTAGAAATAGCTTGGTACCGATCACCCTTCCCAGGGGTTATTATCATCAATAAATTCCTTAATATTATAATAACCCTTTTTATACAAACTTAGTTTGTGAACTTTTTGTAGGTCAAATTTTGAATATTTTGTATAATAAGTATACTTTTATATTTTTTGTATATTTTATTTATTTATTAGTATTTTTATTATTTATTAGTTGTTAAGTTTTGCGTACGGGCTGGCAACTGCAATTTTTAGTTAATTTTCTAGTTATTATTAGGAACATACTGATGAAGATCTCCTGGTTTTTTTCTCGCTCTTACAAAACCTACGGGGCGATATGGGATATAGGATATTCTTACACCGCCACTATATAGTACACAAAAGACGGTGAGATTGTAAACACTGTTTATCTTTATTCAATTAAAATATCAAATTCACATCAGCAAAGCTGCATAAAACCAGGAGCGATTATTAACGTAGCAACAGCAAGCTTATCAGATTTAATATATATTGAAACAGAATGGTTCATTCAATATCTGAAATTCCACTTTAAGATCCTAATAGCGCAAAGTAAAAATAGCGTAATAAATCACAACATCAAACAGAAATCTCACTTGTCGTAGCTGAAGTTAAACAAAGTAGATAAGATAATGAGTAGACGCCCGAGACGCGTTTAGTTACGAACAAACTATGGACAACTTTGGTTATCGCGAAATGGGGTGGCCGTCACCTCTCCAAACGCCTGTTCATACGCCAACAAGATCCAGACTTACGAGCAGTTTTAGTTCGAGGACTAGAGAGCCCGAGGAGTTCCCGCTTAAAAGTACTTACAAACATGTCCGCAGTATCGATTTGTTGGAGTCTGCTAACGAACTTGGAAAGGCTAAAGAGTATTTGTTCGTCGGGCCGTCACCGCCGGCTGAAAATGCCCCGAATATGCACCATAGTTTTGATGTCCTCGCTCCTGACCCAGAAGCGCGGCTGACAGAAGAAATGATCAGAAGAGGACTCTGTGAGAAAGCTCTCACTTTAGGAGCTGGACGCTTTTTTGACGATGTCGAATGTGGATTAATAACTGCAGATAATATAGAAGAGCACATAAGTTCGGCCCCAGAGGTTGTCGTGAACTTGACTTTGTTATGGGCAGCATTTTTAACTAGAGACGAATTGCTACCAGTGATTATAGAAGCAGGAGCGGATATTCATTATTCAGAACCTGCAGGATTGACTGCTTTACATATGGCTGCTTTCAGCGGGGCTCCCAGATCGGTTTCGTATTTAATCGCAAACGGAGCTGACATTGATTTCGCACCAAAATACTTTACACCGCTACACTGCGCAGCATTTGGGAATTCCTTGGAAGTCGCAGAGATACTTATTGCTCATAGCGCTTGCCTGCATTCAGTGGTACAAAGAGCTGGTTGCGAAGACAACCTCGTGCACTGCGCGGTTAGAGCAGATGCAGTTGAATGTATGGAACTTTTTATAGAAAAAGGCGTAGATCCAGCATATGTCACATCAGGTGGATTAAATGCCTTGCACCTTGCAGCGGAGCTTGGTTCCCAACGTTGTTTGGCGTACTTGTTAAAAGAAACAAGAATAAGTGTGAACGGTGTAACCAAACAAAGGGACAAAGAATGCACGGCTATACACTTAGCGGCTGCAAGAGGATACGCTGAATGTGTTGAATTACTCCTTGCAGATGGTGCTAAAGCAAATACAAAGAATTATAGAGGCTTCACGGCGCTACATCTTGCAGCTAGGTGTTCTAGTGTAGAGTGTGTTGAAGTGCTTTTAAGAGACGGCAATGCGGATCCCAACATTGAAGATTACGACAAAAGAACTCCGCTACATGCAGCCATATGCCGTTCAGATCGTGCTTGCGATATAATAGATATGCTTGTGAGTTGGGGAGCACAAGTAAACAAAAAGGATGAATATGGATACTCACCGTTACATCTCGCCGCAATGGATGGGTTAACACAGTGCGTTGAAACTTTAATTTTTTTAGGAGGAGATGTGACTTCTAAGTCAAAGAAGGGGCATACAGCGTTGAGTGTTATTGCTAGAAAAACTCCCAAGTCTCTTGCTATTTTGCGACATAATCTCGATAGTGGGATTTCACTAAGCCGACCTACAGAAAGCAACGAAGAAGTACAAATTGAATTTGATTTTGGAAAACTTCTAAAGTTTTCTTATCCACGTGAGATAACATATTTGAATAGTTTGATCGATGAAGGTCAAAAAGATATTTTGCTCCACCCACTTTGTTCAGCTTTTCTGTTTATGAAATGGCGAAAGATAAGAAAATTCTATTTAGCGAGACTGATCTTTTGCTTCCTGTTTGTATTATTCTTGTCAATTTACGCATTAACAGCCGTCGTGAAAACTTGCAAGGGGAAATACTCCAAGAAATACGGAGTGCCAAATGAACTTTGTCAGAAACAGTCAATACTGCGTGCTATTTTGGAGGATAACCCTATAGAATTTGAAAGATGGATATTAATTGCCATCACGGCTTTTGAAATCGTTAGAAAGCTCACAGGCATAACGGGATACTCAAGTATATTTCAATACTTTACTACGTTTGAGAATTTAATGGAGTGGTTTGTTTTGTTGTCCGTATTTTCTTTATATAACATACACAAAGACTATGGCTGGCAAAACCATGTTGGTGGTTACGCTGTTCTTGGAGCTTGGACCAACCTGATGTTGTTAATGGGTCAACTACCAATGTTTGGGGATTATGTGGCTATGTACCAAAAAGTTTTGACGGAATTTTTAAAGTTACTGCTGGCTTACATTTGTCTCTTACTGGGATTCACAATATGCTTTTGTGTTGTGTTCCCTAACGAAGAGATGTTTTCAAATCCTCTAATGGGTTTCATTAGTACGCTATCGATGATGGTGGGTGAGTTAAATTTAAATATATTAATTAATGACCCTATGCAGGATGATCCGCCGCTAGACTTCGAACTGTCGTCACAAATTATTTTCATTCTTTTTCTTATGTTTGTTACCATAATTCTGATGAACTTACTCGTAGGTATAGCTGTCCATGATATACAAGGGCTAAGAAAGACTGCAGGGTTGTCTAAGCTCGTACGCCAAACGAAGTTAATTCTTTTTGTCGAGATGGGTCTATTCAGTGCTTGGCTGCCAAAATGCCTCCATAAATACGTTTATAGAACCGCATTGGTTTCACCAGAAGCTGGTAAAGTCATTTTGAGTGTGAAGCCATTAAACCCAAGAGAGAAAAGGTTGCCAACCGATATTATGATGGCCGCTTATGAAATGGCGCAAATAAATAAGGTAAAAACCGGTAGATCGATGAAGGAAATTATTTACAATAACAAATACTCTTCGAAGTTCAAGAAAGAATCCAATTCGAACGACCCTAATCTCAATATAGAAATACGAGGAATGCAGGAGAAAATCGACCAGACGACGTTTAATTTGAAGAAGATAGACCAGGAAATGAGACACCTGAATACGCTTTTATTAGAGCAACAAAATTTGCTGCAGAACCTTCTAAAAGCCACCGATAGAGCCAATTTACAGTCGGCTCAATATTACTCGGAATCACCGGTTTTTTTCCCTAGTAATAGTTCGGATATTACTTTAAAGTAGGAAAAAAATATTTTTGTGTAAGTCCTGTTTAAAATATTTTAAATCTAGAGTAGAATATTATTCAATTATAAACGAAGATTCTCAAGTATAGGTGGTCTAAAATATTTAGGGTAATATTAATTTTAAACATTGTCAGAACAACATTTCTGGGTGTTAACGATCCTTTTCTGTCTAAGAGTCCATCTGGGTAGGTCTTTTACCTATTTTACTGCCAATCTACCCCAGTGCATAGACTTTTGTGGTCCGTTCTGAAGGATATGGAGAGAATAAGTATTGTTAGAGAGCATGAGGCATTCCATCTTAGTCCTCAGTCTTCTTTTTTTGAAGTTGGTTCCAGGTGTCAATAGGCTGCAGTAGCTAGTCACCAAGGTCTTCTGTAAGTTCATTTGTCATGTGTAATAAAAGTTATAGCAATTTAATTTATATCAGATTTTTGCTATAGAAACGAAATCAATAAGTGAATTTTAACTTCATGATATAATTAAATAAAATTAAATTAGAAATGATTACCAACTTTTGAAAATCAATGTAAAAGAATGAGTTGTTTTGTTGAATATTGATAATGATTGTATGACAGGGTATACAAATGTGATGGTTAAATTTTAAATTTTAAGAGGAAAAGTACATGTTTTTCATTAAGTTAATAAAATTTAACCTTTGTACCGGTGATCACAAAAACTTCGTATAATATTCGGTGTCTAAAAATTTTAAATTAATAAAATCTTTTTTTTTTATAAATAATTTAAGGACAAGTACTATATGTATGAGTGCTTTTTACAATAAAATTATTTTTATGTCTGCATTGATATTTTTAATAAAAGTTTATAAATTTTAACAAATTGTTTTTGTACTCTACAATATATAAAAACATGTGATTAAAAAATGAAAAACTGTGTGTAACGAACTGATAAGCAATTTATAGGATTTATTAGATAGAGAGATTATAAGTAAAGAATGTTAGTCACTCTTTCTCTTTTCTTCTCTCTCTTTTCTTAAATCAAGAATAAATATGTAAATAAAACTAACAGATACAATTTTAAAAATTCTTATAAAATCAATATTGTAACTTTTATGGTTAATTGGGTTTAAAGATTTATTATTACTGAATAAGATATTTGTTGGTTAATGTGAGATAGATGATATATAAATGAAATTTATATAACACCAGTTACCTAACTCCGAAGAACTAGTAACTCATTCATGGGTCCAAGTATATACGCTTTGACAACAAAGCTCTGTCTTTCACAGAGTCTAAAGATTTTATTAAACAAAAACTGTATGAAAGGGTTATTATAAAATTAATAAAAACATGTTCGGAAATTATTACTTCGAAGTTGTTTTTGAAATACATTTTATAATTAATTTTACAACCTGTGTATCTCACTGTAAAATGTAACTTCGAAAAAAGTCACGTCGGGATTCTTGTTGGTTCTTCCGAGGAGAAAGTTTTTTTTCGTATCGGTGGTTAATTTAACTCCTTAGTCAAAGGCGTTGGATTCAAATCACAGCAGGTTCCTTTGATAGGGTTTAATTTTACACTATAAGAGGCTCTGTTAACCGACTGAAGGGTAGGTACCTCGTTCCGCTTGTTCCGTGTGATGCAAATGATCAAATCTAGCAAGTCATGCAGGTTATGTGACTCATTCATTTATTCAGGCTTTAATTTTTTTATAGAATAATGGTGACAAACGAGCACACAGTCCACCTGATGGTAAGTGGATGCAGTTTCTCATAGACATTACATTAATCCCCAATTAATAATCAAAGCGCAGATGCGTTGTCAGCCCCAAGGACTGAGGTGGAATGCCTCGTTTCCTGTTAAAAAATGGTCTCCGGATCTCTACACTCACCATACGAAACACAGCAGTATTGAGCTGCTATTTTACGCTGGTACTCTGTGAGATCGTGGTCCTTCTCCGGTCGAGCCGACCCATTCGCGCTGCTACTATAATATAGCTGCAGGTGGCTCTAACACGTATAAAATTACTGCCTATCAAAGTCCACTGCTGAACATAGGCCCTCCCATATACTGCCAAGTGAAGGAGATATTTCCCAAAGATGCCACGCTTGGAAGGCGGGTACCAATCGCATTTTTTTATTAATTAAATTTACTTAAGATTACCGCCTATATACGTCCCATAACAGGCCTGTGCTCAGGCCTGTGATCATGTTTCTGAGGGGGTTTTAGGGCAAGGAAGTGTCTGGCGAACTTCACATGTCTACGAAATATTTTTTTCTTTCTCTGAAGGGAAAAAATTGTGAGAAAACATGACAGCAGGTTTTCTCACAATTTTTTCCTTCACTGCCGAGCTCGTACAAAATCAACATTTTAAATTGCAATAAACAATTTCATTGGTGTCGGCGGGGATCGAACCCTGGTTGCTCGCGTACTATGTAATTTATAGCGAGCGCTAACCATCTGAGCCATCACGGCATTTTTTCATTACCTAGTCATTATTAGGAAGATAATCCCGCCCATCTAATGGTTTTCCTCTGTCGGCTCTCACGACACTAACGGAACGAAATTCATTAGAATAGTTATAGATGATGCGTTTAAAGTTAGAATAATTTGTACCAATATCTTCTTTATTATCTAGTCCACAGAGTTCAGTGTTGGGCGTAGGTCTCTCCCTTAGGGAGATGTCAACCATCTGCTTGGAACACTCAGAGAAAATCATCAATAAGAATCGAACGAGTTGATTTTTCAAGTGCTACGTTTTGCTAATTTTGATATTAAAGTTAAACTTACTGCCTATATGCGTGCCCAACTGAGGGCACAGGTCTCAGGCTTTCTGAGAGGGTTTTAGGACAAGGAAATCTCCACCGCGCTGCGCCAATGCGTGTTGGCGAACTTCAGATGTTTTCCAAATATTTTTTTACCTGGAAAATTAGCACTTAAAATTGCAATTAACAATTTCATTGGTGCCGGCGGGCTCGAACCCGGGTTACTCGCGTATTGTGAAATTGTGAAAGGCCTCTGAGCTACCACAGCTCCCTCTAATTTTGGCGTGGAATACTACTCGTAAAATTACGCTGATTACAAAAGCAGCGGTAATTTTTACATACATCGCCAGCGAATTCTTCTCGCAATGTTTGCTCTGAGATAACACTTGATTGCATAGATTTTGTGAGATACAATGGCGTACAATTTCACGTTCAAGGCGTGTGTACTGCTTTAGTGATGAGACTTTTAAAGTATGTTACAATTTTCTGTTTAACTTGCTACATGCTATTTTTCAAATAAATATAGCGATGTGTTTCCCGTGATCAGAAGGATGGTATATGTTGAATTCGAGAGAGAAAAAGAATGATTGATGCACAATTTTAAGATAAATATGTACGATTCAGGTGTTTGTTCAGCAATGTTTGGAGAACCACCGTCATATGCTGCATAGTTTTTAGTTTATATGCTGATGAAATACCAACAATTATTATTATAGCTCTTCTCAATAAGATTTAATATAATGTGTGTTAACAAGATTAGGGTATGATGGGACTGACATATCCGTTACAGATTAGCCTCTAAATAAATAAAGAAAAAAAATCAATCTGACTAAATATATGCCCAGAGTCAGAAATTTGCCCCTTTCCCCTTAATAATACAGTACTTGATCGGGATTATAATTTGCTTAATAATTTAATATACCTGGTGGTAAATTATAATGTAGTTCTATAGCTACTCTAGAGTTAACTGTGGCCCAAGTCAGCTTTACTGTTGCAACTGGAGCTACGTCCACTTCCCTCCTATTCTATAAAAAAGTAAATGTCAAAAAATTCAGTGTTATCACAACCACTGGTGCTACAAGACGTTGGAAACCCCTCGCGAATGGAAATAACTGTCGCTCGTAGAAACCCTTTTGACACTAACCTACTGGGGGGCACTTGGTTCGCCACCCTTTGATGTTCTCGCTGGAAAGCGTACAACGTAAATGATACCTAAATTGCAAGTGATCTGGTATTGCGATCAAATATTCGCTGGCCAATCGTGGGAATTATGGAAAATCATTCAACTTTGGAGAGTCGTGTATACAGTAGTGGACTATTAGGTGGTTTATGTTAATGATAATGCTGAAAAAGAAAGCAAAGGATGTATTCCGAAAAGGATAAAATCTTCGTTTCCTTTTTTTTTGCACTTCACCTATCGACTCCATGTGTGTCTCATCAGGTCTTTATTGTTTTTAGTTAGTAGCTTTACAAGGCATTTGTCAGTACGAGGCTGCGACTCTAAAACTTTTCTTTTACGATCGATGTCGATTTGAAGAACTAATAGCTTGTTGACTATAACAACAGCATTCTGATCCGCGACTTTAAGCTTCCTCAGAAGCCGAGCAATTAAGGCCCGCGTCACAGTTGCGTTTGCCGTCCAAGGCAACGCGCACTTATTTTACCGATGATACCTATATCAATGCCTAAAATAAAAATAAATAGTAGATCTCCATGTATAGCTGTGGAATTTTAAACACAAATTCAACGATTTCAAAACCATGGTGAACCATTCTCTGCTATTAAATGCCCACTGTTGAACATAGGCCTCTTCTATGAATTGTCTCATGGGGGAAAATTTGCCATAGTTGCCACATTTGGCAAACGGGTTGGCAACTGCAGTTTTTTATTTTCAGTTTTTATTAGGAAGATGCTGCTGCTCATCTTTTGGGTTGTTTCCATCTGTCGCGTCTTATGACATCCACGGGACCATATGAGATAGTGGATACTCGTACATCGCCACTACACGGTACCTTTTCTTTAGTATGTTATTAGAAAAACACGTAAGAGCTCCGCATGTTGCTATTTTCGTGGCCTTCACTAGCATCGTGAAACAGCTTTGTTTGATTAACAATTTCTTATATAATTTAAGGTAAAAAAGAATTATGCAAATATTTTTACGTTGTTATAATTATTCAAGCATACATATTTGATTTAAGAAGTGTTGTTTAAAAAGATGAAGGAGACAAAGAGAGCACACAATACGTCACACAAAAAAAAATAAGTCTCCGTGATAGTTTAATAGATGTTTTCAATTTGTTTTTTTTACTTTACAAATTCATTTCCTGGGCACAATCTGATCTTTTTTGTATATCATTGGGTGACAAACGAGCACACAGTCCACCTGATGGTAAGTTGATGCTGTGGCCCGTAGACATCCACCTTTATCCTCAATTAAGAACAGTTCGGAGGACAGAAAATTTTAGTCATGGCGGCCAGTCTTAATGGAGACTGGCTATCTGCGCAGGACAGAATTTTAGTACCCTTTTGCCTCTCTATCTCTCTCATAGTCCAATGGGATGGTAATTGGGACATGACTGGAGAGAAATCAGGCATAAGAACAACGGCTTTACGTGCTTTCCGAGGTTAAAACAATGCCAACTTCGTGACTCCGGGTTGCTCTCGCGAAACACGGGAAGCCCAATAACTGATTTTGGCCCGACCCGGTATTTGAACTTGGAACTTCATGATCAACAATCACGTTGCGACCACTAGATGAATGAGACAGTCAAGTTAAATTATGACGAGTAACATAATTACTAAATTGAGAGCTAGTTTACCTTACCCTTACAGCTAAAGCTTTATCAAAATATGAACATAGGCCTCCCCATTACATTGCCTGATGGAAGGTACATCTACAGAGAAATTGTCTTTGGATCCTTGAACTCCTAGTGTTAAGTGGGAAATGCGTAGGATGTCATCGTCTGAATTCCGCGGCTGTGACATTCCTTTCGGTTTTCCTGACAATAAATTTACTGTTATAAAATGGAAATTAAATGTGGAATATACACTGTTAGTTGTACCACCCACATATTTCGAGTTCCGTTTTAATATAATTTCAAGTTTGATTACGGTATATGAGGAGTTGCAGACGGAATTAAAAGTAATCCTCGGCATGGAAAAGGTTTTGTAGCTTTTTATTCTACCACCCCAGAAGGAGGGTAATGATTTTTGTATGTAGGTATGTATGTATGTATGTCTATTTTTACAGCACGCTCTTAAGCCCAGCTTGATGAATTTTAACAGGTGGACTGTCCTTAAATTGGTTTTAGTGGTGGAAGAGATAGATTTTATAAAATTAGTCTTTTTTCCGTCAACTTTTAGGCGCAGTTGAGATTCTTTTATAGAATAGGGGTGACAAACGAGTACACAGTCCAATTGATATAGGTATATCAATTGGACTGTGCTGTGTATAGGTAAGTGGATGCTGTGGTCCATAAACAACTACATCTATTCCAGATTAAATATCAAAATGCAGATGCGTTGTTATCATTGGAGCCGGAGTTTACATTTTTTTTGTTAATCTACGCAAAAAACTAACATTTAAAAAAACTTTGAAAAATGTTTGTTTATTAGTTTTTATCTCACTTTAAGTTTTTATATGGTTTTTTGACTTTAAATGTTATCATAAACGCTACAGAAAATCGAAATAATTATAAAAGTTAATATTTTGGTGTTTTATTGAGTGTAAGATCGAACGAAGCGGACTCGGGACTTAGGGCATCCCGACTCGGACAGGTTAGGTTAGGAGATCCGTCGACCGGGCTTCCCTCGACTGCGTAACGTTAGGAGAGGGAAGCACCACGCCTCAACGTAGGGCAGTCGAGGAAAGCCGAGTGGACGGAGCCCCGCGAAGCGGGGCTCTTACTTCTGAGTGGTTATAATCCACAAAAAATAACCACTAAGGAGATGGCGGGGTCGAATGAGCGAGCGAATCTCCTTCTAACCTAACCTGTCCGAGTCGGGATGCTTAAGTCCAGAGCTCGGATCGCTCGATTTTACACTCAATAAAAACTAAAATAAAAGTTAATAAACAAACATTTTTTAATTTTTTGAAATTTAAAATGTATGTTTTTATTGTGTAGATTATGAAAAAAAAATGAATATCTTCATTAAAACACTATAGAAGCGTCGACTTTTCCTTTTCCAAACTTGACAAACACATTGCTATATGTCTAGATTGAAAAATAAATTGTTTTTCCTGTGGCGGTGTAAGAATATCCACTACCTCATGTCATCCCCGCGGGTGTCGTGAGAGGCGACAGAGGAAACTGGAAAAGAAAACGGGCAGCAGCATCTTCTTGACAACTCAAAATTATAAAAAAACTGCTAAACATTGCAACTACTCCTCCTCCTTACGAGGCAAAGTGTGGGGGAGGCCGTCCAGCAGTGGAGTCATTGGCTGTAATAGGATGGATGGTTGATTTTGAAAAAAAATGAATTTTCGTAGGAAGACATATCAATTCCGACTACAGGAGAGCAATTAAGCCATTACGGAGAAACATAGACCTGACTTATTATGTTCCATACTGTATATTGGCAGTGTAATCAGTCAATAGGGAATTGCCGACGCTTCTGCGAACGGCGATGGCAGAAGTAACGCACAGCGGCACCGAACGCAATTAAGTTGCAATGCAGTTGGCGCGACGTCCCTACTTACAACCGACCTCCTTAGGTACATGGTACAGTCGCGAAGAATAGTTTTATGTGTATCATGAAAGGTTATCAGGAGTGATGACTTTTTTTCTCCGGATAACTATGGAAAATATCCCCTCTATGAGGCAATCTATGGAGAAGGCTTATGTGCTTCGGTGTACTGAAAAAGAATAGTCTATAATAGATGGGTGATAGTGGGTGTATGGAGTACTAGTGTTTAGTAAGAGCATGCAGCTATTATACAAATGTAGCGTAGATCTACCAGGTAAAAGTACTACATTGCCTACTTTTAAAGTAGCTGTAACCATGTAGAGATGGTGTAAGAATATCTAATACTCCATTTTGCCTGGAGGGTGTCTTAAAGGCGACAGAGGAAACTGAAAAAGGAGGTGGGCTGCGGCATCCTCTTGATAACACTTTAAAATAATAAGAGACTGCGGTTGCTAACCAATAGAGCACGCAATAGAGGCAATCAATCTAAATGGTCTACTCTTAAAATAGTTGGTCGAAACAATTTTGCAGATGACTGTACATAGGTACAATTAAATAGCATTTACAGTGTACAGGCGCCGGCGCGTGCGCCATGCTTCTTATCGTATGCCGCCAAGTGTACGCTATAAAGAATCAACTTCAGTCTTTCCTTGTAACAGATAAACGGAATTATTTGTATTTTATGCATCAATACTCGTAAATCTATAGTTACCGTTCAGGGAACTAAATACGTATTTTAATTATTTACAATTTTTTACCACATGTGGCTTAGGGCTGTACTTTGTGACAATCTATGGCGGAAGTCTATGTATTTTTTTAAATAGAATAATTGATCATGGATCAAAATACAAATGCGTTTTCACCCCTATGGACTAGGATGGAATGCTTCGTTGGATACGTGGTAAAAAGGGTTTCCGGTTCTCTACACTTACCATACGCAGTAGTAGTAAGATGCAATTTTACGTTTATACTCTGTGAGGGCGTGGTCCTTTCCCGGTCGACCTGACCCATTCGTGATACAACTATAATATAGCTGCAATATGACTCCACCACAATAAAATGTTTAGCAGTGGTCTAGTGTTGGGCAGTAATGATGATGATCCTTGATTGATGATTAAGCTTACAAAGGGTAGGTGAAAAAAGATTAGGTGTGTTTGTTATTATTAAAAGGTGATTATTATATGTGATTATTAAAAGGTGTTAAAAGAGATGCGCCTCGCTTCTTTTTCGTATTAGAGACTCTTCTAATTTTAGCATCTTAAGCGCTTTAGCCGATAGGTGGGACTCTCCGCTTTTAAGACACTGGATCCGCATTCACATGCATAAGAATTAAAATTTAAATTTAGGTAATTAAAATAAAATGTATTTTTTTTATAAGTAAGTTTAGTAATTATTAATATTGTTGTTAAAATGTATGATTTTTTTTTCTTTTCTTAGATTTTTAAGCAATTTAACTAACAATGAGTATATAATAATGTTATGTTACTAACTAATTTATGGACTCTTGTCTGAAATAAAGTTTATTATTATGGGGTACCTATATAATTTTCTCATCTGGTTGGGTTCTATAAATATATAATTATAAATTAAAATGAAAAGATAAATATACATAAATATCAATAAAATTAAATAAATATAAAAATACATAAATAAATAAAAGCTCAACCAGATGGAGGCCCTCGGCAGGGAAGACCAAACGGCCGAGGGTTAGGGGGAAATGGAAAGAAACCGACGGACAATGCGGGCGATATCGAGAAGCACCGCATTCTGCATTTGAGCCTGGAGCAGTCTGTCACGGAGTCCCAGTTGCCTCAGATGACCCGAGAGGCTAACTGGGATTAGCCCGTTTGCAGAAACGACTACAGGTATAATTTCAGTCGACAGCCCACCCCACATGTCGGTCACCTCGTGAGCCAGGTCCAGATATTTTGTTCGCTTATTTGTTTCGGCTTTCACGAGGTTCTCGTCATACGGAATGGTAATGTCGACCAAAAATATCCTTGACTGTGCCCGGTCCATCAGCACAATATCAGGCTTATTCGCAAGAATAGGTGATGATGGCCGGGTAGAGCTGGCGCGGTTTTCGAGCACGGCTTCCGGCAGGTACTTGTAATACGACAGTTCTCGGTCCACGAGACCGTATTTCAGAGCGAGCTCCTGGTGTAGAATTTTGTCTACTAGGTTGTGCCTGTGCAACAACTGTGTACTCAGAGTTAGAAAGCGCCGAACAACCGGAGATGACATGCCTAACTGACTCAACAGGATGGCGACAAGCCCGACATATGTCGACGGTGCCATCCTTTAGGATGTATCTCCGATAGTTGTTGGTCTTAATAACCTGATCCTGTATCGCACAGACAAAACCCTCGGTTTCCCCGAAGAGGTCACCGAAACGTAGCCAGTTGAGGGAGGCGACTGTATCTACGAAGGGCTCATGTAGAGCCCTGTAGTACCTCCCGTGGATCTCCTTCTCCTTCCATACAGCCTCCCGGTCGGAAATGCTAAGCACTGCTGGGTCCTGTCACTGCTCGTTGGCTAAGGATAGGGGGGTAAGCCCTTTATCACTAGAAATGACGTCATTATAGAATGGATCATCCGATCCATTCTATAATGACGTAATAATGATGGAGGCTGCACACTTCGCGATTATGCATGGTGAGCGCGCTCAGAAAACCACGCCCACAATGTTTTCTCGGCAAGTACAGCCTCATTACTGACGATCTCGGATGATGCATCCTATAGGACGTCATAGTAGTGCGGACTTTTCTATCCAGGGCGTTAAGTTCGGTCTGAGTCCAACTGAGTATGCCATAGGTATACATGAGGACAGGCATGACCCAACCATTATATGCGTGTGTCCTATTCACATCTGACAAAAGGCTGTTAAGCACTTTGGTCAAGCGTGCATAAAACACGTCGCAAACTGACTGTTTCATACCAGCCTCATCGATACCGATGTTCTGTGACATACCCAGGTATCGGTATGTTTCAGTCTCGGAAAGGGTCCTTAAGTTGACGGGCATAGATAAGTCTATGCCCTCAGAGTTAGCAACCCTTCCAACATGGAGGACCGCACACTTATCCGTTCCCAGCTCCATTCCAATGGAATTGCTAAATTCACAAGTGATGTTTAGCAATTCCATAAGATGGGACAGACTGGAAGCGAATAACTTGAGGTCATCCATATAGAAAAGTTGGGTTACTTTTGTACCTCCTTTCCGAAGCTGAAATCTCCTCCCGGAGCCCTCCAGTAAGGTACTGAGAGGGTTCAGAGAGAGGCAGAACCAGATTGGACTCAGACAATCGCCCCGGAAGATGCCCCTTCTTATCCTTATGTGGTTCTTCGCAGCCATCATCCGCTCGCCCAGATAACAAAGGATCGTACTCCACTGCCCCATACACTGCTCGAGGAAGTCTCTAACTGTACAGTCTATCTTGTACAGCTCGAGAACTCTCTCTAGCCATGAATGGGGCACCGAATCGAATGCCTTTCTGTAGTCTATCCAGGCGGCAGAGAAGTTCCGGCGGTTGCGTTTCACCACTTTGCCAATGACCGCGTCAATGAGGAGTGGTTCCTTGGTTCCACGACCACTGCCCCGACATCCATTTTGAGCGCGCGACATCACCCGATTTAGCTCCAGGTGACGAGTGATTCTCGCGCTCAAAATGGATGTCAGTGGCTTATATATGGTGGGTAAACACGTGATGGGGTGGTATTGGGGTTGGTATATCTTTAGGAATCAAGTGAGTGATCCCAGTAGTGAAGAGGCTGGGGAGCGACTTCTGATCGAGAGCCTCTTGAAACTGTCGGGCGAGCACAGCGTGACACACTACGAACCCCTTCAGCCAGTAATGATGCAGCCCGTCGTGCCCCGGACTTTTGCAGTTCGGGGCCCTACGAACCGCCTCATTCACGTCTTCCGGCGTTATGGTGACGGGTCCATAGGCGTAACATTCGCACTCTGGCTCGCCACAACTTCCATCTAATGGGCCCTTGCTGTGGTTTACGGGCTCTGACCACAGGCCACGCCAAAATGCGACAGTGTTAGCCTGATCCGGTCCTGGGCTCGCTCCACATACCTCTGGTCGCTCCAATGATTTATAGAGCCTCTTCTGATCACTCTGGAAGAGACGATTCTAGATGAACCTCCTTGACCTCTCGGTAAATCGCCGGATCCGCTTCCCCCAAGCAGCGATCTTTTGCTTCAGGACGTCTATGCGCTCCGTTACTTTTTGCGTGATATCCAGCTGAGACAAACCGATATTTGTCCCAGCAAACACCATTCTAACGGTGCGCACAACTCTCGGTCTATTATTACCCGACCTGAAGCTTGTCAGTCTGCCGATAAGGGCCCTTGTCTTTGCGATACGGTCCTCAATTCTTTTTCTCCAGCCTGGGATGGCGCTACTTTGTTTAGTAGCGCATCCAGCCATGGGAAGTTTGGCGCCAATAATACAGCAAACTGCCAGTACGGCGCCAAAAAGAATTGAGTCCGTCTCGCAAAGGTCCCGGCTGGCTTCCAAATAAATTACCAGCATTGGGTTAAGAGCCCTCACGACAGACCGATTTCGCTTGCTTAGGGGTATTCGGGGAAGTCCGGTCGATTATTGAGAGGCATGCTGCGCGTTTCCAAAATCGCCTCTTCCAATATACTCCTCATTTGCCCTAGTTCGTGGGAAACCATTTCATCATCGTCCGAATTAACCACAACTGGGAAATCCATGGCGGCTTCCACGCGTGGATGCTGGTCTGTCGCCTGAGGAGCCGCATCCCCAGCCATAGCCAATTCATTCGATGAGGGAATGGCCTCACGTCGTAGTCGATCGAGCTCGGCATCATCAAATATTTTCGAGCGCATGATGTACCGAACTCAGTCTGCCAGGTTTTGTTCCGTGACAGGAATAGATGGCTCCAGTTCAGCAAAAAAGCAATGCATCCAAGCCCGATACGCTATCCCCGCGGTTTCTTCTCCTTTCGCCCTATAGTACGCCCGCAATACGTTTGCGTTCATATTTTTGTCCAACGCCTGCGGCGCATTCCACCAGCGGCGGATTCCGCTTGCCGAGTCTGAGAGGACCCTGCCGACATCAAGCTATCTGGTGGATATAATGGATGCGGGGGGCTGCTAGGTGATCTTGCAGCTCCTCGCGCTCGGCTGGCGGCCCGCATGCTGCCGCGTCCAGCGCCAGCTCCAGACGCGCTCCGGCGACCCCCAGGCAGCGGCCCTATACGCTTTCTGTTAAAATCCATCATCCATGTTTAGGCGCCAATTAACGGGAGACGCCCAGGCCCGGCACCGTTTCTTTGTATCGTTGTACGGCCGTAAGCACAAACGGGCCTTTGCACCCTGAGTACTGCCGAGGCACGGCGCTCACACCTCTTGGCAAGGCGCTGACTGACTACACCGACGTAGCAGTTTTGTCACTTAACTGTTACGTCAGCGGGCGATGGGGTCGTCACTTCCCTACGCCTTTTATTATTGTTATTATTATTAATGCCTTTGCTCTAGTAATCAATACCAATAGTGACAAACGAGCACACACCTGATGGTAAATGGATGCAGTAGCCTATAGACACCTACATCTTATCTCGATTAAGAATCAAAATGCAGTTGCGTTGTCACCATTGAGGACTAAGATGGAATGCCTTGATTACAGTAAAACGGGTCTCCGGTTCTCTACATGCACCATACGAAACACAGCAGTATTAAGCTGCTATTTTACGCTTTTGGCTCTACCACATATATTTCTTCTTCATCAGCTGTTATTAACCCACTGCTGGACATTGACTTCTCTCGTTGTGGGAGGATATACCGTAACAGTCACGCTTGGTTGGTCATCGCAATCGCAGCTCCAGACGACTCGCACCCTTCACACTGCTCCAAGTAACCGCATACCAGCGTAAAATAAGAATCACCACCCTTAAGGACCTAGCTGGAATGCCTCGCTTCCATTAAAAGATTACCAGTTCTCTACACTCACCATAAAAACACAGCAGCATTAAGCTGTTGTTTTACGCTGGTGTTTTGGTTGCGTGATCCTTCCGTCATCGACCAAACCCTGCTACAGCTTGACTCTACCGCATTAAAACGAGGTCCTATCTCGTATATTGTCTACACTTGGAAATTTGTAAAGTACAGGTATCCATATAAATTTCAAATATCTTAATTAACGCGCGGGACTAACGTAATATTGTAATATCTGGATAACGCCATGTTTAAAGCAGAAAGTCAAATTTCATATATTGGTAAGCTAACATATATATATATATATATATATATATATATATATATATATAGAGTCTTGTTTATATATATGTATCATAGACATCGTTATATATCATCCACTTGCTCTTGATACAGAAGTGGATGGTATGGATTGCAGAAATCAGGTCCAGGTATCGAGGCGCCGTCTGCTGACTCGACAGTCGTTAATCAGAGCGATTGGAGATTTATTCGCATCTTACATTCGTAAGCGTACAGCGAATTGAAATGATCTGGAAGTCTGTTGGTAGATATACTGATACTGCACACTATATTGATATTGCGCAGATAAATCTATATGTAAAAATAAAATTAGAGTATCTGACTGTAGTATTGATATCATCTATTTAGCTGAGAGAGTTATTTGCTTTTCAATCCGTAAACAACCATTTAAAAAAATATCTGTTCGAGTTACAGATACTTAGCTTAGATAACTTGACGAACAGATAGAGAGAAATCAAGACAGAGTCAAGGCAATATATTTTATCCGAAAAACTTATGTATTTGTATATTTTTTTATTCTTTATTGCATTCCTTAAAATAAAAGAAAATAAGGAGCGAACTTAATGCCTTGGGGCTCTATTTATAAACTAACCCATGGGATGGTCAAAATTTGACGAAGATAACCTATAGATTATTTTTTGAAAAAAAAAAAAAACAGAAGGCCGATAAATGGTCTTTGATTATACTAAATCTAGATAAGGCTACATTAATATATCCTACCCAAGCGAAGCCGGAGCGGGTCCATAGTTATTAAGAAAGACCTTTTTTTGTATAATAGTTGGGTGACAAACAAGCACACAGTCCAACGGATGGTAAGTGGCTATAGACATCTACATTTATCCTCGATTAAGCATCAAAACACAGATGCGTTATCACCCCTGAGGACTAAGATGGAATGCCTTGTTTCCAGTGAAAAAGGGCCTTCGGATATCTTATTATGTACTTATATATGTCAATGTAATCGGTGTGGCCGTGGAAGGAAAAGGTGAGATCTCCCGTCAGGCAAGGTGTTCTGCCCGGGGAGCGGCCAACACTCCGTGTTATAGTTCGGAGATGTCCTATATATATATATATATATATATATATATATATATATATATATATATATATATATATATATATATATATTTGTTTATGATTCGGAATTTTGATAGCGTGATTTAGGCTTCGGTGTGTTTCGCTTGCGGCGCGAGGACAGCGCCGCCACATCGGTTTTATGACCTACCAAACTTTGTTGAACATTGGCCTCTCCCATAGACAGAGCGTTATTTGCTATGGTTGCCACGCTTGCCAAGTGAATTGGCAACTGCAGTGTTTTTTTTTTAAATATTAGTAATCTTATTAATTAACATTACTAATATTCCTTTTAACCACTACTGGTAAGCTTGAAAATGCTTGTGTGTGGAGTGGTTCACGACAGTAGTCAAATGGCGGATTCGAACCCACGACCTTTTGAGTTCGCGATCCGCGCCCTGCCATTAGGCTACTGTCGCTGCAGTGTTTAATTATTAATTGAGTTGTCATCAGAAAGATTCCTTGCTAACCTTCTGTTTTTGTTTTCCGCTGTCGGCTTCTATATTCTTAACGCTCACTACACGTTTAAATTAAAGTTAAATGTGTTATAGTGTGTAGTAATATTGCCATTTGGTGGCCACCAATCCATCACCTTATTTCGTTCCGTGAGTGTTTTATATGACGACTATGGGACATGCGAAAAAGATCTTATGTCTTTCAATCTATTAAAAGACATAAGATCTTTAGATAGTTATGTAAGTCTACTGTCTCGTTGATTTAGTGGTCGAAAACACGATTGCCGTTCACGAAGTCTTGTTCTGTATGTTCAGTTGCCTGTATGCTGTCAAATCTGTTGAAGATTGCAGCTTAATTTCCCGTCTAACAGCCATGAGATTAAGAGTGTGATCGAAGAGTTTTTGTGTTCTTCTGCGGCGGGTCTTGCAAAACTTAGCTCCGACCGCATGGACAGTTTCCCCGAGCTTGTCATTCATATCGTCCACTGCATTGCAATCTTCTAGGCACTGAAAACGGTTTTGTAACTGCAGCTGAAAGGTTTCAGGTTCTTTGATTTAGAGCACGAGAGGGACGGAGCGTTGACTTCATTAGACGAGACCTCTCCAAGTTAACTTTTAGGGTCCTAACCATTCGGTGATCGCTGCCGGTTTCACCCTCGCGATCACTGAGACATCACTGAACAGTTGCCGTCTGGTCGTCATAATGAAGTCAATCTCATTTTTTTGTCGGATCGTCGGGGCTCGACCAGGTCTACTTCCAAAAAATTAAATATTAATATTATAAATAAATATATAATGCTTCAAATGCTAGCCCCTTGGGTTCCGTTGCCCTATTCCGAAGTTCCCTACTAACTGTCGTTTGGTGATTCTGAGTGTAAGGTACGCACCTTCGTCGACACACTCACAATCTTTACCACGTTGTTAACGAGAGACTTGTGGACGATAAATCTGACACCTCCTTGGGACAGATGGTCGCCCTCCCGGTGATAGAACAAGTTGCCGGATTCGAGGATTATCATGTGCTCCCCCCTCTCTTCCGACCTCGGATAAACAATAATATGCCAGTGCAACTTGTCTACCTCTTCTTCCAGCTCCAGGATCTTTTCGTCAGTCCTCAGGGTGCGTGTGTTATATATTGCCAAGTCGCGTCATCTTACGTGGCAACCGAACCTTCACCGAAGATTCTGAGCACCCCCTGACCCGCCGTTACCATGGTCACCACCGTAGCCAGGAATAGCGAGGCCGTCGGTAATTGGGGGCCGTCTCTTCGTAACTCTCATTCTCGGGGGATGTTTGCCATAGTTGCCACACTTGGCGAGCGGGATGGCAACCGCAGTTTTTTATTGTACAATAGCTGGAAGATGCTGCTGCCCATCTCCTGTCTGTTTCCTTTTGTCGCCTCTTACTACTCAATTAAAACGAAAATCAATTAATAAATAATAACAATTATAATAGCCGTATTCCAAATTCAATGTATGGATGTTTATAATATAATATAATGAATGTTAATATTAAATAATTATTTAACAATAATGATAATAAAACAAAATAAATGTTCCTCCTTCATGATATTGCTGTGCCCTTAAGGGTCTATAGAGATACCATAAAACTATGTGACACCTTTTGTAACCTATGGAAAGCAACAAAGTTATTGAGTATTGAGTACCCACGGGTAGATATGGCGTGGTGCATATTCTTAACCGTCACTACAAGGCAATTGGGAATAGAATAGAATAATTTTTTTTCAGGAAAGATTATTACTACGGGGAAGAAAGGTCCTCGAGTGGCAGCCTCGTACCGGTAGGCGAAATGTGGGGCGGCCCCAACTAGACACAGTGAAGACATGCAGAAAGTCGCTCAAAACCATGCTGTAAGAATGATGATGATGATAGATTATTACATAATATACTTATTAAAAGTCAGTTTTTTATTTACCACTGGTTCGGGAAATACCTCTGGGCAGAACCAGAAAGAAACCCAGGTGGAATTACATTTTTTCAACATATTGTTGCATGAATAAGTCAACTAGCGCCATCTAGTGTCAGGAACGAGAGCGAGGGGAGCTTTGCAGTAATTGACATCACAAATCACTCAACCGACAGCGCCTAGTCGAAACTCGAACGCTCGGTACCTTGCGCGTGTTTACTTGAACATTCTGGATATTTCTTTGCTAATTTAAATATATAGGCGCTGCAAGATGCGATCGGGACAGTGTTGATTCGGCGACACAAGCGAAGCGTCGGAACGGAATTAAGTGAATTAGTGTGTTTAATTATTAGTGTTTTTAGTTTTAATTTGTGTAAAGTAAATTAAAGTGTTAATTTAGGTAATTTTATCGGCAATTTTTATTGTCACGAACCTCAAGCTCGTAACAATTGGTGTCAGAAGTGGGATAAAATCATGCCGATTTTACCTAAGGGGGAAACGGAGGGTGTCCGTACCCGAAGTCAACGCCAGCAGGAGACGGACCAACGAAGATTTGGTGGTACAACGCCGCAGACATCGGAGGGCCAGCCACCAGCTGCAGGCCCGTCGGTAACTCCTACATCTGCAGCACCTGACTTAGGTGCTCTGATGGTGATGCTGCAGCAGCTGCAGAGCGGACAGGATGAACAGGCCCGTCGGTTAGCAGATCAGCAGGCGGAACAGGCTCGCCGACAGGAGGAACAGGTCCGTCGGTTGGAGGAGCAGCTGCAGAGCGGACAAGAGGAACAGGCCCGCCGACAGGAGGAACAGATGCTTCTCATGAAGGACCTTCACGCTACCTTCGGGAAAGAGATAAGGGAGGTGAAAGATAAGGTTGCTCAACATGAAAACCGCCTGTCGGAAGCTGAAACCCGAATTGACCAAGTGAACAATCGGGTTGACAACGTAATGGCTGACATGAGGAAATCACTTGACGAACTCAAACTTGGGGAGGGAACTACAGCTCCCGTAGTAGCTACTACACCTTCGCTACGTGGGTTCAAGGTGCCACCATTCGACGGGACTTCTTCCTGGTCAGCCTACAAAATCCAGTTCGAGGCTGTTATGAAGGCGAACGGCTGGAATAAAAGTCAGGCCATGACTGCTCTCACACTAGGCCTGCGCGACCAGGCCTTAACAATTCTGGAAGCTCTCGGTGAGGAAGTGACTTATGAGCAACTCCTTGAGGCATTGGAGGCGAGATATGGCGACGCTCACCTGGAACACGTCTTTCGTGCGCAGCTTAAAGATCGTGTGCAGCGCATCAACGAAAACCTGCAGCAGTGGGCTCTAGAAGTGGAGAAGCTGGTGCGAAAAGCATACCGGTCTGTACCTGCGCTCATTGAAGGGAACCTGGTGCAGACATTCATCGACGGCATCCGCGACCTGGAAGTTAGAGCTGCTGTGAGGCTCGGGCACCACGAGACGCTTAAGGACGCCTTGGCCCATGCACTGGAAGTGGAAGCCGTGCGGCAGGATCATCGTTCCCATCGCGTCAGGGAGGTTGCAGCAGCTACAGTTCGCGACCGCAACAAAGGATACAGCCCAAGGTGCTATGGCTGTGGGGAAAAGGGCCATCTTCGATCTAGCTGCCCTAAGCGAACCCTAGAAAGGGAAATTGAACGATCTCAGGAGGGTAGTGCGGCCAACAGCACCGCTCATCAGCGGCAGGGAAACGAGTAAAAGCCAGAACTGCGGGGCGGGTGCTGGCTGATGTTAAAAGAGCCCCAAGGAGCTCGATCTCACAAACCCATGATGGGAACAGCCTAATCATAAAGGGTGAGATCAACGGAATGCCGTGTAAGCTGACTATAGACAGTGGAGCCTCTCGTAAGGTTGTTAGTTCCCAACTTATAAGTCAGTTCCTTGGGGACTCCGCTTACAACCGAGAACGCATTAATTTGGTAACAGCCATCGGTCAGCGTATACCCGTCCGTGGAGAGAAGGAGATGGAGTTGAAGCTAGGCAACGTAATCTACCTGCATAATGTCATCGTGGCTGATATAATGGACGACTGCATCCTAGGCCTAGACTTTATGAGGAATAATTGTTGTGAGATCGACGTTAAGCAAGGTGTTTTGAAATGTGGACAGGAGGAACTTTTTATGGAAGGTGCGTTACCAGGGAACGTGTACAGCATCAAGAAGATTGTTCTTCCGCCGAGATCGGAATCGATTGTTCCGGTTAGTCTTCCTCGAAACGCTGGGCAAGCTCACCGTTGTGTACTTGTGGAAAGGGCAAACAATGATCTTCCATGGAAAGTAGCTCGAACCTTGGTCAGGACCACTGACATCTCAGGAGTACGTGTACTGAACCTTTGCGACCGGGAACAGATTATAGAAAAAGGCACATTGGTTGGTACTTGTGAGGAAGTGGATTGGTTACGTCAGTGCCAATATATATCGAGTGGGACCCCCAGCAAGGATTCAGAAACGAGAGTGACCACACTTTTGGAAGACTGTCGCAGTGTTCTGTCCCCGAACGAATTGGTCAAGGCGAAGAAGTTGTTACTCAAGTACGCCGATGTATTCTCATCAAACGATGCTGACATAGGAAAGACTGGCTTAGTTCAACACAAAATAAACACAGGAGAAGAATTGCCTATCCGTCAGCGGCCAAGAAGATTGCCGGTAGCACGCGAATTGAAATTGACCCTAAGGACAAGGAGAAAACTGCGTTCTCGACGGGAAAGGGTCTGTGGCAATTTAAAGTAATGCCATTTGGGTTGTGCAATGCTCCAGCAACGTTTGAAAGGCTGATGGAACTTGTACTTACCGGGCTAATTGGCGATGCCTGTCGGGTCTACTTGGATGACATCATCATCGTAGGCCGTACGTTTGAGGAACACCTTCAAAACCTGGAACGCGTGCTCATGAAGATTCAGAGTGCCAACCTCAAGTTGAGCCCGAAGAAATGTTCACTATTCCAACGGCAAGTTAACTTTTTGGGGTTTGTAGTATCGGAAGAAGGTATCCGCACAGATCCAGAGAAAATCGCCGCTGTCAAGGATTGGCCGGTTCCAAAAGACAAGACGCAGGTTAGAGCATTTTTGGGTTTGTGCTCCTATTACCGGCGATTTGTGAAGAACTTTGCGGATATAGCCAAACCTCTGCATAAGCTAACCGAGGAGAAGCGACATTTCTGCTGGGATGAAAGTTGTAATATCGCATTCCAGGAGCTCAAGGACCGTCTGTGCAAAACACCTATTTTGGGATACCCTGATGCAAGCAAGGAATTTATAGTTGACACAGACGCAAGTGATATAGGACTTGGCGGTGTGTTGTCTCAACGGAATGGTGACCAAGAGGTCGTGATAGCGTACTTCAGCAAGTCGTTGTCAAAACCGGAAAGGAACTATTGTGTCACAAGACGCGAATTGCTAGCTGTGGTAAAGTCGTTGCAGCATTTTAGCAAATATCTTCTGGGGCGAAAATTTCACTTACGAACTGACCATGCTGCACTAAAATGGCTATTGCAGTTTAAAAATCCAGAAGGACAAGTTGCGAGGTGGATTGAACTACTGCAGGAATACGACTTTGAGATCGAACATCGCAGCGGGAAATCTCATGGCAACGCAGATGCATTATCACGAAGACCTTGTCCTGAAGATTGCAAACATTGTACTAGGCAAGAGAGTAAGTAAGTGGTATCCGTGAGGATGCTCAGGGCAGACCACCTCAGCAACGAGTGGAAGGACAGCTTTCAACGTGCACAGCAGGAAGATCGGGACATCAAGCCGATCCTGGAATGGATGAAGGCCAGTGCTCCCAAGCCTAAGTGGAGCGACGTCTCAGCAATGAGTTCAACCACTAAAAGCTATTGGGCCCAGTGGGACAGCTTGCTGCTTCAGGATGGAGTTCTGTGCCGTAAATGGGAAAATGTTCGGGGAGACAGCTGTCATTTACAAATGGTTGTCCCTAAAACTAAAGTACCGGATGTTCTACAGCTGTACCATAATGATTATTCAGGAGGCCATCTGGGAGTTAAACGAACTCTACTGAAGATCCGAGAACGGTTTTACTGGGTCCACTGTCGAAACGATGTCGAGGACTGGTGTCGCAAATGTACAAGTTGTGCGGCTGTAAAGGGACCTCTGACTCGTAGTAGAGGTGCATTGTAGTTGTACAATGTGGGTGCACCATGGGAGAGAATAGCCATTGATGTGGCGGGGCCGTTTCCGGAGAGTGAAAGCGGTAACAAGTATTTCATGGTTGTGATGGATTACTTCATTAAGTGGCCAGAAGTCTTCGCCATTCCAAATCAAGAAGCTTCAACAGTTGCAGATAAACTAGTTCATGAAGTCTTCTGTCGTTTTGGAGTACCTTTAGAGATTCACAGCGATCAAGGAAGGAATTTTGAGTCTCAAATATTCCAGGAAACTTGCCGAGTTATGGGTACTCATAAAACAAGACGACTTCTTATCACCCGCAATCTGATGGAATGGTGGAACGATTTAATCAGACATTGGAGAGGTACCTAGCAAAAGTTGTAGACAATCGGCAACGTGATTGGGACAAGCACATACAACCGTTTTTGTTGTCATATCGAAGTTCTGTTCACGAAAGTACAGCAGTGACACCAGCTTTCGCAAACTTTGGAAGAGAATTACGGCTGCCTGCGGACCTGATCACCGGGATACCACCTGATGCCCCACGCAGTATAACCGATTATGCAAATGACTTGCGGAACAAAATGAATGACATTTATGAGCACGTCAGACAATCGGGCCAGCAAATGTCTGAGAAAATGAAAACCCGGTACGACCGCAAAATGAACAATAAAGGGTTCAACGAAGGTTCATTAGTGTGGTTGCACAATCCAGTCCGCAGCAAAGGGAAATCTCCTAAGCTTCAAGCTAAATGGGACGGCCCGTACCGGATTGTAACCAGGATCAACGATGTGACCTACCGGATACAGAAAGGCGCAAGAGGGACTCCTAAGATCGTCCATGTGGATCGCTTGGCGCGTTATTATGGGACCGATAATGCTCGGGACGAGCATGTCTTAGGAGGGGGCAGTGTTGCATGAATAAGTCAACTAGCGCCATCTAGTGTCAGGAACGAGAGCGAGGGGAGCATTGAGAAAATGACATCACAAATCACTCAACCGACAGCGCCTAGTCGAAACTCGAACGCTCGGTACCTTGCGCGTGTTTACTTGAACATTCTGGATATTTATTTGCTAATTTAAATATATAGGCGCTGCAAGATGCGATGGGGACAGTGTTGATTCGGCGACACAAGCGAAGCGTCGGAACGGAATTAAGTGAATTAGTGTGTTTAATTATTAGTGTTTTTAGTTTTAAATTGTGTAAAATAAATTAAAGTGTTAATTTAGGTAATTTTATCGGCAATTTTTATTGTCACGAACCTCAAGCTCGTAACAATATATAGCTTTACAATAATATGGTACAATTTTTTATATTAATTTTAATAGAACCAGCAAGATGGCGATCAACTCATTTTTAGGACTTATTTTCAGTAATGTATTCCTTGATATTACAAAAACCTTTTTTGTACAATATATCTTTAATAAAACTTTTAAACTTGTTGATAGACATATTTGAAAATTTTCAGATCATTTTGGTTTAGACATATGCTTATTATTTCCAAAAAATAAAACATATTCATCATCATCATCATCATCATCATTACAGCCCTTCACAAGTCCACTGCTAAACATAGGCCTCCCCCAAGGTATGCCACAAAGCACGGTCCTGAGCCACCTGCATCCATCGACTTCCTGCATGTCTTACCAGGTCGCCACTCCATCTAGTGGGGGGTCGCCCTACACTTCGCCTACCGGTACGAGGCTGCCACTCGAGAACCTTTTTTCCCCAACGGTTGTCGGTTCTTCGAGTTACATGGCCGGCCCATTGCCACTTCAGCTTACTAATCCGTTGGGCTATGTCGGTCACTCTGATTCTACTGCAGATATCCTCATTTCTAAGTTTATCACGCAGAGAAACTCCGAGCATAGCCCTCTCCATAGCTCGCTGAGTGACTTTGAACGTCTTCATATGGCCAGCAGTGAAGGGCCACGTCTCGGTTCCGTAGGTCATCACTGGCAACACGCACTGGTTGTACAACTTAGTTTTCAGGTTTTGAGGTATACAAATAAAACAAATTGCTTATAAATAAATGAAATGGGACCGGTAATCGGGCTTCTATATAAAACGTCTTTGACTCTGACACCAAAGAGATTCAATTTTTTTTTGGATACGAGATAGAATTTTAACAAGAGATAATGTGTTTTAATAAAACAATTTTTACGGATTTTATCGCGTTTAATTTTAACTTTGTAAATATTTCCTACATTTCGGGTCTTCGTAAACATGAGTCCTCTAAAAAAATTATAACTAAACGAGATAAAATCCGTATAATTAGTTTCTAAATGTGTAGCATTCGCTTAAATATAGGAAACCTTTGGATGAAATAATTGTTTTCACTGCCACTTCATTGTGCAAAGACAATTAAATATTTCAGATTTTCGTAGCATTAGTACAGAAAACACCAAGAAATTAGATACGAGTGGAGAGCACCAGCCCACGTGCAGGCCGGGAGACAGGTATGTGCCCGGATCAAACACATAGTTGGCGCTCCGTGAGATCTAATTTAATGAGTGAAGCGTCGGTCACCTAGCTTATTAGCCTAACCATAAATAATCAGAGCTGAGCGAAATGGGTGACGGGCGATCAGTGATGTGCGCGAACGCAATTAGCTGATATTTTCCAAGATGGCGACTAGACGCCAACCTAAAGTACCACAGAGTGCGAATTGTTTAGAGTAGCTATGACTGATAGATATATTTTTTACTTCTATCTTTGTCTGTTATATTCGTTCGTGTGTACGCAACCCTTGTCTGATGTTGTAGTTCCTTAGATCGGCTTCGCGATTTCGAAGACAGAGCTTAAGCTTAAGGTTATTACGCAAACCGCGGATGTTAAAAGAGACAAGCGATAAACCCTTTGACTTTATACGATCGTGGGATATAGCGGGAGCAGGAGGTTCTGACATTATAATGAATTAAAGGGAACACAAAAGGTTGTGATGCTCAGCAAGAGTGAGGAGACGGTCCGGAGGGGACTGAGCAGCACGCAGTTTACGTGTCGACGCTCCGAATAACAGTATACACTGTTTTCAGATTGTCAGCCAATGAGGACTGTGACTGGTGTGTGGCGTGTGACGGTGGCAATCCGCAGGGGTTCAGCCTTTTTGGGGTCCCAGGGGATAACTAGGGGCGTTGAAGGCCGAGACAGGCACTGAGGGGGCCGAGAAAAGCCTTACTTTATATGTTTATAGTTATGCATATTAGTTATATATATATATATATATATATATATATATATATATATATACATATATATATATATATGCGTATTAGTTATATTATTTATATATGTATGTGCATATTACATTTTATGTATGTGTAGCATTTACATATTTGAAGTGATCATGAAAACTTTACTGCCCATAACTCACTCTCTGTTCTACCCAAGGTTAGCTGGTAGAGAATGCCATATAGCATTAAGCTCGCCTTTTCTACAAAATCTTTGGTGCAGTAAAGAATAACATAAATAAATAAAAGCCCAGCTTGGAATTTATTACAATGCAATTTCATAAGTTTCAATATTTTTGCTTGGAACCCTAATTATTTATCTAAAATAAAATGTTTGTCTACCTGTCGGCCTGTATAACAGTTTGTACCGGCTAACCTCGGAAATCTTTGCAACAATTTTGACGGGATAGGGTAGCCGATATTATAAGTATCGTAATCGTATCAATCGTAATAAATATCCCGCGGACGAAGTCGCGGGGCACAGCTAGTTTAACATACATAATTATTGTAATTATCGTAACCTCTATTCTTTTCATTTATCTACATAAATTGAGTCTATAAATCTGTAAATTGCTAAATGTCCAGTATTACACGATTATTTATACTCCATGAAAAGCTTCTGTTTTAAATGATGTCCGTGTGTTTAGTTTGTTAAAAGGTACCGGATAGTCTTGTTTACAATAATAACTAATCCGTTCAAGATGAATCAGGAGGACGAACAGTTTTAGGTATATTTAGGTTTATAAAAACTTCGCTCCCGATTTTCTTTCGTGGATTTGTAGGGTACTCTCCGAAACGAAAACATTTAAAAAATGCTGAATCGATCTCTTCCAGTCAAACTTAATGGCTCGGTAGCACATTGACTAAAGGTTTGGCTGCGGCGTTGTGAAACCGCGTGTTCGAATCACAAATGTTTCAATGGCCTGCAAATAATTGTTCTGGGTTTGAACTGTTAGTTTGTATATATACCTACTATTTACGTGTGTAAAATACAACCTCCACAACACAGCAGAAAATTCAATGCCAGCATAAAACAGTAGCTTAATGCTGCTGTGTTTCGTATGGTGAGTGTAGAGAACCGGAGACCTTTTTTACTGGAAACGAAATGTTTCAACTTAGTTTTCACGGGTGACAACACATCTGCATTTGATTCGTAATCGAGGATAGACGTAGATATCTATGGGCCACAGCAACCACTTACCATCAGGTGGACTGTGTGCTCTTTTGTCACCCCATCCTATAAAAAAATTGTGTGTAAAATATGAGTATCAAATAAATAGTTATTATTTTTCTTTGTTTCTACCTCCGGGAGGACGACTATTTGTCTCTAATAGTATCGGATATACCCTCCACGGCTCACTTTGCGTACACACGAACGAATAACAAACAAAAATAGAAATTAAAAATAAATCTGTCAGTTATAGCTTAGTCTAAACAATTCGCAAAAAAAACACATTTTTTATTTTAACCCTCTACTTCTTTACTGGCTCGTAACAGCCAACTTGTTCACTTCATCATCATCATCATCATCATTACAGCCCTTCACAAGTCCACTGCTGAACATAGGCCTCCCCCAAGTAATGCCACAAAGCACGGTCCTGAGCCACCTGCATCCATCGACTTCCTGCATGTCTTACCAGGTCGTCACTCCATCTAGTGGGGGGTCGCCCTACACTACGGGTACGAGGCTGCCACTCGAGAACCTTTCTTTCCCATCGGTTATCGGTTCTTCGAGCTATATGGCCGGCCCATTGCCACTTCAGCTTACTAATCCGTTGGGCTATGTTGGTCACTCTGGTTTTATTGCGGATATCCTCATTTCTGAGTCTGAGTCACGCAGTGAAACTCCGAGAATAGCCCTCTCCATAGCTCGCTGAGCGACCTTGAGCGTCCTAATACGGCCAGCGGTGAAGGCCCACGTCTCAGATCCGTAAGTCATCACTGGCAATACGCACTGGTTATACACTTTAGTTTTCAGAGATTGAGGTATACCTGACGAGAAGATGTGTCGTAATTTCCCGAACGCTGCCCAGCCGAGTTGAATCCGTCGATTGACCTCTCGGTCGAAGTTGGCCTTACCTAGTCGGACTATTTGTCCCAGGTAAACTTACTCGTCAACAACTTCGAGAATAGTGCTCCCAACAACTACCGGCATAGGTGTGATATGGACATTAAACATGATCTTTGTTTTGTCCATGTTCATCTTAAGACCTATCCGTTGGGAGACACCATTGAGGTCATTGAGCATAGTGCTAAGGCCCTCCAGCGATTCTGCCATAAGGACTATATCGTCGGCAAATCGAAGGTGAGTGATGTACTCGCCATTGATGTTAATACCGTATCCTTTCCAGTCCAGTAGCTTGAAAACGTCTTCCAACGCAGCGGTGAAGAGTTTCGGGGATATAACATCAACCTGTCTTAACTTGTTCACTTAACGTTCGCCTATCCCATTGTAACAAGATCACATGGTAGTGGCGGCATAATAAATCCATTACTCCATATCATCATCTTGCAGGAGTCGTGAGGAGTGATTTCGGGAAATGAAACAGGAGATGGGCAACACTTTCTTTCTGACAACAACTCATAATGATAAAAAAAGTTTGATTACGACGTATTATGGATATTATGATGGGATGATATATTATCATAGGATGTTATGATGATGACGACTATGTAAATAGCCCCCCAAATTGCTCCAATGTATGTGGTGTCGCACATGATTCCTGAGACTGCGAATCAGGACTTTTTTATAGCATTAGGTGACCAACGAGCACGCAGTCCACCTGATGGTAAGTGGATGCTGTGGCCCATAGACATCTACATTAATCTTCAATTAAGTGCCAAAATAGAAATGCGTTATCACCTCTGAGGACTAAGATGGAATGCCTCAACTACAGTAAAAAGGGTCTCCACAAAGGTTCTCTACACTCACCATATGAAACACACTAGCATTAAGCTACTATTTTACGCTAGTATTCTGTGAGAGCGTGGTCCTTCCCCGGTCGAGTTGACCCATTCGTGCTACAACCATATTACTAATATAACAGCAGCATGGCTCTACCACGTATATGTACTTACTATGTATATACGTTACACCTAAAATTGCAATTACAATTTCATTGGAGCCAGGCAGGTTCGAGCCCGGGTTGCTCGCGTACTGTGACATTTATGGTAGGGCTCTGCGTGGTTAGCCTATTAAACATTGTATGGTCGTTAAAGCTAATAGAAAATTATAAGTGAATGAGAATGACTTATCTCTTCGCTTCGGGTGATTTCTGGATCTCGATAACAACCCCACCTAGCGGGTTCAAATGTGAATGTGAGTGTGAAGATAAGATTCTTAAAGATATTAGTTGATCCTGAAACGAAAATTGCTCTAGATAAAAATTATGAAATGTTATTTAAAATTTGCAAAATTATTCCCATGGACATGAATATAAAATCCATTATCATATTAGAAGAGCATGGTAGGGTAACATTTAAGAAACCTAGGACAAAACCTAGGCTGAAAATTACTTTGGGCGGCGTACAAGGAATTGGATAACTCCAACTTTGTGTAATGAGGTAGCGGATATATATGACGAAAGCATAACTAAGTCGCAGTTCAAATCCATCTTGAGGAAACATTATCTGTCGTTGTGTCCATAGTGGTGAATGTTTCTTTAATTATTTTTGTATTAATTTTAAGTGTCTTTTTTGAATTAATTTAAACTGTTGCGTTGCCGACAAACTGGCTTACAGTTTGGCAAAATTTAAAATATAACCTTTTACTGGAAACGAGGATCTGTAGGGTATCCTTGATGAGGTTTTCAAGGTGGATGGTACTATTTTTATAATGTACACTCTTTATAAGAATAAATTAAAAAATAGAATATAAACCATCTAGGGAACAGTTGGATGTTTTCAAAAGTCTATAACGGACATAGAAACATTTTTATATAGACAGATTGTTAGTGTTAACGATTGTAGGGTGGCCACGGCTCTTGTTCACTGTACGAAATATTAATCAAAATCGCTTGGCTGTCCCGCGACATCAGTGATGGATTTATAAGAGAAATTGGTAAAAAATTGCATATTACTAGTCAACCACACCGTGTAGTGGCGGTGTAAACATACCCACTATCTCAAATCATCTCGTGTCATTCAGGAGATGGGCGGAAGTGTCTTTCTTATAATTATTGAAAATAAAAGAAACTATTATAACGATTGAAATTAAAAGAAACTATTATAACGATTGAAATTTAAAGCATATAGAACGACGAGTGAACGCAGGAAATAGAGTAAATGGGGCTCTCCACTCTATTGTGGAAAGTCATAACGTATCAATAAAGGCACGTATGGCAATTCACAATGCTGTATTAGTCCCTACTTTAACGTATGGAAGTAAAAATTAGGTGTGACAGAAGAAGCACGAGAGTAGAATAAACGCAGTAGAAATGCGGTCGTTAAGAAGTATATTAGGGCTGAATCTGAGTAACAGGGTAAGAAATTGTGTAATAAGAGAAGAGTGTGGTTTGCAAGATGATGTTGGGAGCAGGATTAAGAAAGGAATGGTCGGTGATTTGGTCATGTAGAAATAATAAATGAGGAAAGAGTGACAAAGCAAATGTATGTTGCAAGAGTGAATGGCAGAGTCGGAGAAGGACGTCCTAGGCGAAAGTTTTTCGACCAAATTGGCGATATATTGAAAATGGGCCACCCTTACCCTTACCCTTAACCGATAAGCATGTATGCATAGGTATATGGGTGTGGAGGAGGCGAGTGAGGTGTGTCAGGATCGTGTCAAATGGAAGTCTGTAGTCTCTGCTTACCGCTCTGGGTGACCGGTGTGAGTGTTTATGTTATGTTTATGTTATAATGCGGTTGCTAAACTGTTTGCAAAGCGTGGCAACTATGACAAATATCTGCCCTATGCGGTAATCCATGGGGAGGCCTATATTCAGCAGTGGACTTTGATAAGCTGTAACGGTACCGGTAACGGTAATGGTAACGATAGTCAGTTAACATTGAAATGAATGTCTCGCTATTGCAAATGCACTAAATGCATTTTGATTCGATTTATTGTTAATAGTATTTCAAAATGGAAAAAATATTAATTACGATATTTTTTTGAGAATTTAACAATCTGTAAATTTGTATTAGATATCAAAATTCGTAAAGTTTTTCGCTTTCATATTGCATGTATTTTCATTTATTACTATGCAAATTGATAGTTAAAAGGAAATATACCTACTAACTTAGGTTCTGTATAGGATGCTTAAAAAATATAATTTAAGGAATTAAAATATGGGGATATCATAGGGATAACGTTAATATTAAAAAGTCAAGTATACTTAAAAAATTGTAATTATTTTACTTCAAATAGAAAACCAGTATTAAATTAAAAACTAGGTACTATTTTTATACAGGGTCATTCTGCAATAACCGGGCAAAGGAGACGGGCAAAAGTTCATAGAAAGCTGGGCCTGATGTTACAGTAACGATTACTGCATTATTTTATTTATATACCAATAACATTTAAAAAAAACTAAAATGTTTACGACTGCTTCATGGTAGATAAAAAATAGGATGTTGATGGTTTGTATAAAAACAATGTTATTGCTTACGCTATGCTTACAATGTTATTCTTACACCAAGCTCGCACATTACACTTTAAGAAAATAATTATTAGACTTTATTGTAAAATAGACTTTACCATAATTTTATGTATTGTAGGACATTCACACAGAGGATTCAGACGCCGCCGTCCAACTAAATTCTAGAGATTTGAAATAATTATTAAAAAAACAGAGGGAGTATGAATTAAAAACACTTTCTCTTTTATGATTTATTAATCGTCCACTTCATCATAAACAAATGAAATATCGTTAAAAAACGGTGCATGCGGTATTCAATTCTCTTGATGTCTTGTCCAGCTTAGGTACCACATTATGGACATTACATGACAACAACAACCTACAGTTCTTTTTCCTACCAAGCAATTAAAATAATACTGTTTGACCTCTCTATCATTAAGAGAACTGTCAACTAAAATATATGTAAAATACATAGACTTATTATATTACTGCGTAGTAAAATATGTTTTTGAGCTTAAGAACGTCTCGACTTTATTCGACCACTTAATAGCCAGCTAGGATGGTTGGATATTGACAGTTCTCTTAGTAGGTTGCTGTCCGTTTCTCGACACACTTCTATTTCATATCTCCCGTCTTGTCGTATGTGTTCTCCATAATGGGAACTAGCCTACTTAATTTGATAAATACCTAAAGATATTTTTATTAAATCACTATGTGTGAGCTGGGAAAAATCGTTTATCATTTTGCACATGTGTTCTTGTAAAATCAGAAAAGAAACCATCAGAATCCTTTATACGTAGCCAGAGTCATTAAATATCAGAATATTATTACAGCACACAAAAACAACAGAAATTATTCACTAAAAAAATGATTTGATTGACGTTTGAGTTTTTGAACTAACGTTGACGTTTTTTCAACCGCTTTGTGACCTGTATAAAACATTGATAATCGATTGTGTAATCGATTTAATTAATCTATTCAGTCAATTTATTTTTACGACTTTTTTGAAACGTTGAAGTGTCACGGGGAAACCATTATTTAAATAATAAGTTTCTTAAACTTACCTAAAGAAGAAAACACTGAATCACTTTTTTATTCTTTTTTTTCTATTTTTGTATTAAAATCGATTAACTAACCTATTTCATCCGGCAGTATTGTATAAAAATGAAAATAATGGAAGTCAGTATTATTTTTATAAAGTATTTAATTCCTTTTGCCATGATAAAACTGCTTAATATTTCATTATTAACTACAAAAAACTGTAAAAAATATTGATAAATATTTCACTTGTGTAACGTTAGGCCCAAATTCGCCCAAAGTCTCCTTTGCAGAGAAAGTTCAGAATAAATAATATAATGCAAATGGCGAAGAAAAATTGATTAAAAAAAATCTCACAAATTCTGTCCGTTTTTGTGTGTGGTGATGGATTTCCTTACACTAACTTCGCAAGGTCTAATATTAACATTATGTAAGAGAATAGAGAATATAACAAATTATGTTGTAAAAATAATATCCTATAATAAAAAACAAAAGCCGATTTCAAAGAACTGAAAATAATTAAATGTGTTCACGTTCTGATGTCGGTGTTTTCAGTCGGTGGAAGACATTATCTAAAATAATTAAAGCTCCATCTTCAGAATATAAATTTTTTATTATTTTGAGTTCATTGAAGTCGGCTATGATACAAGATATCACAATCTTAATGTCCTTTAAATAGTTACATCAGAAAATTCATCCTCTGTTTTTCCATTCCTAGGGTGGAAGTTTTTCTCTAAATTCAAATGATCAAAATTGATTCACAATGAGAGGGCATCCACGACTTTTGCCACCAGAGCGGCGAAAATTTTCAGATTATACAGACGTCAGATTAGTAAGATGAAACTGGGTGAAAATTAATTTAAAGAATTTCATTATATACTTGATAATGTGACCATAGTTGTAGAGTGCTATCTATCTTCGATTAGGAATCAAAATTCAGATGCGTTGTTACCCCTGTAGACTCAGATGGTTCGTTCCAATAAAAATGGTCGTTGGTTCTGTACACTCACCATAAGAAAAACAACAGCATAAAGCTGCTATTTCACGATCGTATTTTGTGAAAGCGTGATCCTTCCCATGTCGAAACGAAGCATTTGTGCTACAACCGTAATATATATAGTACAACCGTAATAAATATATAGCTAGCTGCAGCATGTCTCACGTGAAATCATTTAAAATTGTAATGAAAGTTAGTGGACATTTGGGCGTGTGCATTTCTCTGCATGAAAGAACTTTGATGTCCTTATTAGGACCAGTGTAACCGACATGAAAAATTCAAAAAATTACTATGAGTTTGACGGAATAGGGAGTGCATTTGTGCTTGCGCATACACTTGGACACTATATTCCAGTCTTGGGCAAATGGTTAATCTCCGTTGACACCGTCCGCATTGACTGAAATTCGGTCTGGATGATATTATTATTATATATTTTTAGGTAGCCAAACGATTTCAAAGCCAAATACTGCCGAGGTGTTTAAACTGTCTTTTTTACAAAGAAGTAAACCAGAAAGACACAGAAATAGTGCTTTCCACTAGTTGCATGTCGACTTCGTTGGATTCTTTTCTCTTGATGAAGAACAGCCCGTGAAAGTTTACTGCAACAACACGGACCTCTTTCGTCGTAAGGAAAATCTGTATTGTATATAGTATATAATACATATAATTCTATATAAACTATTCGTTTAGAGATGAAAACGTTTATTGCAATTGATCATTACGCTCAATCTAAACTTAAGTTTACCCGGCTATTCGTTTTACTTTTTATATTAGGTATGATTAGCCGTAACATACTCATCAGTCATAACAGAATGATGTAATAGTTTTATCTGGGTTGTAGATCGTACTAATATCTATTTCTCACGTGCGATTACTTGGGACTAAAAATGGCATGTGGCGATACGCGAACGTACGCGCGTCTATTCGTGGGAGCTGATTCACTGTGAGCGCCTGACGCGGCCGATGCAGGTTAGAAATAACCGACCGATGCATTGCCGCGTTGACGAGCCATGATTTATAGATATTTACATAACGCAATTACTTAACGCGCCGGTCATAGACAGTATTTTAAAAAATAAGCAATGTTATTAACATAACTAATATTCCCATCAACCACTCCGAGTAAGTATTTTAAGGTGATACCTCGAAAATTTGATGGTTTTTCTATTTCACATGTTTTTTTTTTAAGTTTTATACATTACTGATCATAGTTTCATTGTCTGCCAGATGTAGGTCTTTAATCTCGCTGACAAAATGCTACCATTTTCGTTTTTTTTTTTTAATTTATTTATGTACACACATCAAGATACAGAAGCAGTCTTATCGTAAGTTTGTAAAAAGGTTAGACTTCAGTATGAAGGTATATCTTCCAGTAGACCCATAAAGGAAATTATATTTAAATTGCTAACTTAGTGCATAAATTACTACTACTAATGAATAAATAATATACAAAATGTTATGAAAATTATATAAAATAAAACAATAAATAAAAATAAAATAAATCAGTAGATAAAAATAATAAATGCGATAGTTACATATGATATATATAAACTAATACTAATATAATAGAATAATATATATTAATTAACAGGATGCAAAGAAGTTATCTCTAAGACGTTTCTTAAATACCAATAAAGTTTCGGAATTTCTTATATTAGACGGTAGTGAGTTCCATAACCTTACCGCGTGAACTGAAAAGGATTGGGAGTAAAAACCGGAATTGTAGACGGGAAAGTCAAGAAGAGTAACAAGGGATCTGCTCGGTTTATCCGGAGGATGGGTGAAGGAAAATCGGCTTCTGAGGTATGTGGGAGAGGAAGAGTTGCAAGATGTTATAGAGAAGACATAACAATCGAGTGTTCCTTCGAAGTCGAATTGGGAGCCACTTGAGTTGCTTGCGAAACTGAGATATACGGTCAAATTTCTTGAGCCCAAATATAAAACGGATATACTGATTTTGCAAGCGCTCAAGTTTATTAAGTCTTTATGTGTGATCTTGTATGTCCCCTGAGCGGTGAGAGTATTTTCGCTAAGAGTTGAGCTATTCTGTAAGTTGGTGAATCGATTTGGCTCACTATGGGACGTAATAAAGCATTGGGCTTAGCAGATTTGATAGACCACAAATACTCGCTAAAGAACACCGATTCCTTCCAAAGATGATTCGCGAGACTATTGAAATCAAAAAAACATCCAAATTTTAACAGAGAAGATGGCTGGGTGCTACCATCAGCTTGGGATCCTATAATTAATAAGATTAAAATCCAACCCAAGCATACAACTGCAAGACTTCAAGATACTATTAGTTCGTACAATCGGAACTAAAATTAATAATTTTAATCTACGCGGCTGCTGTAAAATGCTCGAAGCGTCGTGTATTTAAAAAGTTAAATACACGCGATAAAATACGTAAAAACTATTATTATTTCAATGTGTAGTGTTTGCGTATATATAAAGAAATCATTATGTAATGTATGAATTTAACATGGAACACGTTAGTAAACAACAGTGTAACAGGTGAACAATTTGGCGCGTCATTCAACGCGGAGAATGTGCCTGAAAAATGGAAACGCCCTGAAAACGGGAAACGAACCATGCACACTGCGAAGGAGCCTGTGCACGACCGTATTAATTGTAAGCGACGTGAACGCAAAGAAAATGGGAGGCATTGACAAGCGGTTATAATGACTCAGGATAAATTTACAAGTCGAGCAACACGCAAGTTGTATGTAAAAAGGAGCACTCCGTAGAGGGTTGTTTTTATTAAATAAAGTAAGGGTGACATATGGGGACACTGTCCGTCTAATGATAAGTGAATGCTGTTCTTTATAAACACCGACATATATCCTTGATAAGAGTAAATGCGGATTCTCACTTACTCCTTTGTTACATTTTTAGAGCATATACTACAGAACTAAGTCTGTTTGCTAGTTTTGAAATATGGGGAAACCATTGAAGCTTCGCGTCTAGTGTGATTCTAAGAAAAATAGTAGTATTATATCGTATCATATCATCAGCTCCGCCCCATTTAAAATTACATTAGTGATGTGACATTTGAAGTTTGAATTTCATACATTTAGTTTTAGTGCCTTTGTAATGCAAATTATTGACGTTAAACCAATGACGAAAAAACGGAGGAGGTACTCAAGTCGACGTGTATTTTTTTTTGTATGTAACTTTTTACATAGTAGTCCGATTTTGATAATTCTTATTTAATTAAATATAAATCTTATTAAATTAAATAAAAGGGTATATCTCGAAACTGGTCTCATATAAATTTGGAAAAAAAAAATACCCCAAGGGTGGGAAAATAGAGGTGATTTATTGTTTACTTACAGATTTTGATGCTGAGTTGTGTATTAAAACATTACATAATAATTACATTACATTACAAAAATCTCACGATGAATGAGCTTTAGACCTGTCAGTCTCTTGTGTGTAGACCTCTCAGTCTCTGCATTTCTGATAAAGCTCGTTCATCGTGAGGTTTGTGTAATACCTTGTTTGGCTCTAGATCTGATAAAGTGTTTTTACTCTACTCAGTGCCACATATGCCTGCCCTTTGGCAAATATTTTCTTTCCGAAGTCGATTACAGCTTTAAAATAATAATAGTTAAAGTAGGATTATACAACAGTTAATAGCTAAAGTATCTTTTTCTTTTACCTTAATGACTAAGTTCTTCAACTAATGGAAATGTACCTAAGTACATATTTTTGTAATTATTTTGAGTTTTTAACACAACACATTTATGAAATTTCAATACATTTATGAAAATGTAATGTACGTACACAAGAATAAACATAGTTTTGCAAAAATAAGTGATATTCATTCTGTAAATACTAGGAGCAGACACAAGCTGGTAGTACCAGTTACTCGACTCCACCGAGTCAGTAATTCATTCTTGGGGCGACGTATACGCTTTTACAACAAAATCACAGAAAATATACAAAATTTGTCATACGCAAAGTTCAAAAATGTTATTAAACTAAGTTTGTATAAAAAGGGTTATTATAATATTAAGGAATTTATGGATGATAATAACCCCTGAGATGAGTGATCGCTATCAAGCTATTTCTAATTTGTCTTGTGTTATTAATTGTAAATATTATTGTAAGCTATTATTTGAAAAAAAAAATAGTCCCGCTGGGTTTCTTGCTGGTTCTTCCCAGGACAGAAGTTTTTTTCGAACCAGTGGTAAATGAAAAAATTGACTTTCAATAAGTATTGTTTATAATCTACATTGAATAAAAAAGTTTCTGTTTCTGTTTCTGTTACAATTATTACTTAAAAGACCCAGAAAATTCGCCCATTTACCTACCAATTCTTTTTAAAAAGTTACACCTATTAATTAGGGTCGCCATCCATTCGAGCTTTCCTGGTATTTTTATAATATTGAGGGCGTCCCAGTGCCGTCTGGGAAGGGTTCAGAAAAGTGTCCGAGTATAACCTGGACACCACACAAATCCGAAGTGAGTTCATCAAGCCTACTCGAAGTGGCCACCTTGGGCCGGCTCTTCACCTTAAGTTAGCCACGTGGGGAAGTCTTAGTTCACCGTGGCTGGCCAAGCCACGGCTACTTATTCCCTTGTCCACGACATGCAGACACCCATTTGGGTTTATTATTGTAACCCTAATGCAGTCGGCAGTGAGGATTTTCTAAACAAATAGAGCAAAAATGTATAACGTACTTATAGCAAATTTATTTTTTTAATTTTGTTTGTCTGTCCGTCTGCTTCTTCCGTCTTATCTCTAAAATGACTGGACTGATTTTAACGGGACTTTCGCTGGCATGGTGATGTTATAAGGAGTAACATATGCTACTTTATAAAAAATAGGTTTATGTGCAAAAAAAAATTAAAAGTCAAGAAATGCAATCGTAATAATCCTACACAGATGAAGTCGCAAGGAACAGCTAGTAAACAAGTAAAAAAGAGTAAAACACGCAAATCTTAAATAATCCTATTTATGACTCCTTAGTGAATGCATAAAGATGATAAAATTAATTGTTTGATAAGCAAGATTATTCAGTTTCTGGTTTCAACTTCAGGGAGGTCGACTATTAAAATTTTTATTGATAATTTTACTAAATCATTAAAGAAGTAAATACCGCGCATTTAGCTCTTTACAACTCATTAACAACTTTGTAATTCCAACTACGGCAGTAAAGGCCATCGTTACAGTTACTTAAGTCACATCTTGAAACACGCACCATTTGTACAATCTTTTTATTAACATATAATAAGTGAATAGGTACTTTTAATAGGTTCTTATCATCGGCCCGCACAAATTTTGTTGTAGGGATAATTTTCCGTAATCCCCACATGAGGCAGGTGCATTAGTAGAACTAATTTAGTGGTCTTTCCGTTGCTGATCTGCGGACAAACAAGAACAAACATTGTTTAAAAAAATTATTGCGTAATAATACAATTATACTGGATGACCTTTTCTACCGTTTAGAAAAAAATGGGGTGTAACATGTGGACGGAGTAGAAGCCTATGGCACAGATATATTACAAAAAATAAAAACGAAAATTTTGAATTAAATAAATAAATTAATTAAATTTCAATAGATTTTATATAACATAAACATAAACACTCACGCCTGTCACCCAGAGGGGTAGGCAGAGACTACAGACTTCCATTTGGCACGATCCTGACACACCTCTCTCGCCTCCTTCACATCCATATACCTACGCATACATGCTCGTCGGTTAAGGGTACTCCTAATTTGGGCAGTTTTCAATAATTCGCCAATTTGGTCGATAAATTTTCGCCTATGACGTCCCTTTCCGACTCTGCCATTCACTTCTGCAACATAAATTTTCTTTGTCACTCTTTCCTCATTCGTTCTTTCCACATGACCAAACCACCGAAGCATTCCTTTCTTAATCCTGGTCACAACATCATATAATAAACCACACTCTTCTCTTATCACACAATTTCTCACCTTGTCATTCAGATTCAGCCCTAACATACTTCTTAACGACCGCATTTCTACTGCGTTCATTTTACTCTCGTGTTTCTTCTGTTTTTAATTTATTTATTTACCATATCATATCCACCCTATTTTAGGAACGGCAATAAAATAATAAATTTAATAGGCATCTTTGATCTTGTCACTTCGCAGTGTCACTGGCTAGGGTGGATATAATTTTAATTTCGATAGATTTTAATTAATTTATTTTGTTTAATAAATTTGTAAAATGTTTGTTGTTTTTTTTGTAAAATATCAGTTCCATAAGCTTCTACTCCGTTCACAAGTTACACCCTATTTTTTTCCAGACGGTAAAAAAGTCATCCAGCTTTAGAACTTTATTACAGCTGTGGTACAAGATTCGAAATTTTAAAAGAAAATGGTCGCTAACTAACTAATCTTAAATCGTTTTAGATTCTAAATGGTCATTCAAAATCAAAATGTGACGGTCACGTGACTTAGCGATCGTCGAATGTCATCTTGGCTAACCTCGCTAGATATTTTACGAGTTGCGCAATGGTTGTACAACCATCAAGCGGATGCCATGAGATATTTCTGCCATTTAGTCTTATGCCCGTGTCATGAAATATACACTGTCCATAGGACAAGTAAATCTATCTTCAATTTAGAATCAAAATTCTGATGCTTTATTACCTCTAAGGTGTTTCCAGTAAAAAGGACCGGTTCTCTGCACTCACCGTACGAAACTCATCAGTATTTTTATTGTCATTTGACGCTGATATTCTATGAGAGTGTACCCTTCCTTCGAACTGCCACCATTATACAACTGCAGTATGGCTCTACCACGTATAAAATGTCAATGGGAATCGGTTAATGGAAATCTTCTTGACATTTCTCCAAATGTAGATTTGTAGAGGTAGGACTCCTTTCCTGCCTAAGGGTTAGTCTGGGACGGTACCACCCTTTTACCAAATATCTACTGTTAAATATCTACAGCCAAATATCTACTGCCAAATATCTACTGCCATATATATCTACTACCGAATAAGTACTGCCAAATATGTACTGCCAAATATCTACTGCCAAATAATTACCGCCAAATATCTACCGCCAAATATTTACTGCCAAATATCTACTGCCAAATATCTACTGCCAAATATGTGCTGCCAAATATCTACTGCCAAATATCTACCGCCAAATGTCTACTGCCAAATATCTACTGCCAAATATCTACTGCCAAATATCTACTGCCAAATATTTACTGCCAAATAACAGAGATTTCCATTAGCCAATTCCCATTGACATTTAATACGTGGTAGAGCCACGCTGCAGCTATAGTAGCTATAGTTGTAGCACGAGTGTGTCGGCTCGACCGGGGAAGGACCACGCTCTCACTGAATACCGTGTAAAATAGTAGCTTAATGCTGCTGTGTTTCGTATGGTGAGTGTAGAGAACCGGAGAACCTTTTTACTGGAAACAAGGCATTCCATCTTAGTCCTCAAAGGTGACAACGCATCTACATTTTGATTCGTAATCGAGGATAGATGTAGTTGTCTGCTGGCCACAGCTACCACTTACCATCAGGTGCACTGTTTGCTCTTTTGTACCATATATTATAAAAAATACCAGCGTAAAATAGCAGCTTAATACTCCTGTGTTTCGTATGGTGAGTGTAGAGATCCGGAGATCCTTTTTTTACTGGAATCGAGGCATTCCATCTTAGTCCTCACAGGTGACAACGTATCTACATTTTGATTCGTAATCGAGGATAAATGTAGATGTCTGTGTGCCACATCAGTTGGACTGTGAGCTCGTTTGTCACCCTTATTCTGTAAAGAGGGTTGTGAGGCTTTCCATCTTAGTCTCTTTTCTTGCATAAAATTTACTGCAGGTGTCTGGACTATAACTACCAGTTACCATCAGGTGAACGACGTACGTTCATATGTCACCTCCCGATTGATAAAAAAAGGTAAATGTTGATACTTTTCAAAAATCAATCATTATACAGGCAAAGTGATAACGTAGGAATAATAATTATGCGTCATCTTCGTACTACCCACACAGCTTTAAAATATGATCGATATGGAGTATGTACAAAAAATCCTCTCCGATCTGAAAGGGGCGCACAGGTTTTGAAATGACATTACCAAAAATATTAGGACATCCTATTATTAATCAACATAATAATGTTATTGTTAGTTATAGTAGGTACATGTTTTTACTAAAATTTGCTCAGAATTTTGCTTGCTATTTAATTGAATTTTATAAATTGACTTTCCGTCCTTCCGTGTCGTATGTATTACCATATCTAAATTTCCGTGTTATATTAAGTTTTAGTTTTCTTTTTGTGGTCTATTTTTTAACAACTTTATAACATCTTTATATATATATATATATTTATTATTTTATTTTATTTATATATATAAACGTTTTAAGTAGCGATTGATACAATCCAGTCTAAGTATGAAGTGATAGCGGTGCTGACTCCAGGGAAGGTTGCGTTAGCGCAGCCATGACGATACCAATGATGATGTTGCCGTAGTAAACGGGACCACCTGAGTCACTTTGACAAGCGTCGCGACCTCCAATGTCGAAAAGTCCAGCACAATTCATGTTTGCAGTGACAATACCGGATTGAGGAAGTAGGAGGTACCGGTTGGTAGGTTACATGCGCTACCACCTTGCCGTTGGCAAAAGATTAGATAAAATGTAGTTAACTCAGAGAACGTAACCCTTTCGACGTGAATCCTTGTTTCCAATTCTATGATTTTGTACTGATTTACCACGTGTTTGGTGGTGATGCAAAATATCGTGAGGAAACTTACACATGACTAAGAAATAATAATATTTCGAAGACCGGATAACTGCTTATTTTTTTTATTTCTTTTTTATTTGCTTTTTCAGGAAAACATACAGTACAATAAAAAAATACGTTATAAAACATATAATAGTAATCCTAAAACCAATGAAGTTTCCACAGATATCTAAAACATATTAAAAGCTTGCAACCACAATATGTTTAAAGATTGAAAAAAAAAATAACTAAATGGTATTTATAATTAAACATTAAGTACTAAGCATAAAATAAAAGTAATAAAATACACACAACCTATAGTGAAGCTACCAATTATAAATTAAGTTTTACAATATTATTTTTATAACTATTATATTTAAGGTGAAAATATATAGTTCACGATATTTTAAGTTAAAATTTTTACATGTACGAGATACAAAATTATTAGAAGCATACTTCGTTTTTATTTTACGTAATGCAAAAAGAGGCTTTTTTCGTGCATCTAACTGGTGACACGCAAGATTCGCTTTACTTAAAAGTAGGGGAGAGTCGATGATATTATGTAGCAATTTGTACAACATTTGATCTCTTATATCACGGCATTTTTCGAGGTTCGTCTACATAAGAATTATATCGCTTTAAGTGACGCAGAAACTTATTATTAAACTGATTGTTTCAATCATTTTAACATAAACTTTGTATTGAGGATTCCAACATGAAGAGCAATATTCAAGAATTGATCGCACCAGAGTATTAAACAGTATAATTAATGTTGTAGAGTTTTTAAAATCTTTTGAGATACGCATCACAAAACCTAGTATTTTATAAGCTCTTTGAGTTATTATATTAATATGTGATCTCAGTAACAACTTACTATCCAACTGAACACAAAGATCACGCAGTTCATTTAATCTCTTTAGTAAATTATCGTCGAGCTTAAAGTTAAAGAGGATTGGATTCTTTTTCCTAGTAAATGAGATAATATTACATTTCTTGATGTTCAAGTAAATGTGATTTGCTTGGCAATATGAGCTAAGCCTACACAGATCCTCTTGAAGTAGTTTGCAGTCTTCTATAGATTTAATAGATCTGAAAATTTTCATATCATCTGCAAAAAAGAGAATTTTGGAATTATGGAAGCAGGATATTACATCATTTATAAATATTATAAGCAGTAGTGGACCAAGATGCGAACCCTGAGGAACACCTGAAACAAACTGGGAGAAATAATGAACAGTGTCCTTTTATTGCAACTGCCTGACTACGATTTCTAAGATAAGAAGATATCCATCGAAGTAACTCACCATGTACACCGATTTGATCTAATTTGTGTATCAGAATACTATGTGAAATTTTGTCAAATGCTTTTGTAAAATCGGTGTACACTGCATCTACCTACAGTCCACTATCCATTGCAATATAGAGATGATCAAGAAACTCGCAAAGATTACTTTCTGTAGACTTTCGACCTATAAAACCATGTTGTTCAGGAATTATAATTGGTCGAGCTATTTGGGAGAGTGTGTCATAAATAATTTTCTCAAATAGTTTTGGAATCGAGATTAATTTTGAAATTGGACGGTAATTTGAAATATCGTGCTTATTACCACTTTTAAATATGGGAGTTATGAACGATTTTTTCCATTCTAAAGGCATTTCACCCAACTTCATGGAAGTTCTACTCGTAAACAATATTACTAATGGTTTAGCTAATAGACGGTAACATCTTTGTAAAAACAAGGGTGGAATGCCATCAGGTCCGTTACTGACATCTAAGCGTTTTAAATACATTGAAACTTGAGGGACTGTAAATTTTAGCAATAGTATATGTGATTTAGTAAATGTTGGAGAGTGGAATTTTCGGAAATTTTTCAGACAGAGATGATGGGAAGTGACCGAATTTATACTAAACGAGTGAGCGGAGTTAGAAATCTGAGTATTATGATTTGGACTATTAACACTAAAAGCTGAGCTAAAATGAGTATTGAATAAATCACATATTTTCACAGGATCTGAAGTCGTATTATCATCTAGAAACACTATGTCAGGAAGATCATTACATTTTTTACAAAAGACCAAAAGAATTCACTATTAATACCAATCTTATATTCAGCATTATTGATAAACTTGTTATAACAGTCGTCCTCCATTAATTTTTGTCTCTCTTAGTATTATGGCAAAAGATTTGTAATCACTATCCTGTTTATACACCTTCCACTTGCGATAAAATTTAAATTTTTCACTTACAATTTTAATCAATGCGCTATTATACCAAATCGGGTACTTAGTGTTAAATTTAATAGTTTTAGTAGGTACGTGTTTTTCTATTATATTATTTAAAATGTTATAAAAATTCGACACAGAGACATCGATATTACCGTCACTCAAATTAGATTCCCAGTCTATTTGCGAAAGATTTATATTTATTTCCTCATAATCGACATCTCTATATAACTTGACTGTGTGAGTCCGAGCCTCGAGTAGTTTCTCATGTGATTTTAAAATTGTAAACTTAAAAGCTGGATGGTGCGAATGCCCTGAAACTATTGGAGTAGTTACTAAACTGACTTTGCAATTAATGTTGGCTTTTAAAAGATCCAAAAATACGATCATTAAAAATTTTAAATATATTATACTGACTAAAATTATTAAAAGAAAGAAAATTTGCTAGTTCATTAACTGTATCCGATGAAAAATCTCCATGTAAGGTCACATCAGCGTTACTATTATTCGATCAGATTGCGTTAGGTATGTTAAAATCTCCTAATATAATGAAGTAGTCATCAGGGTAAAAAAGAACTTTATCAGAGATATATTCATAAAAGTTTGACAACACATCTTTATGAATTCGTCATTGTGGAAAATAACAACAGTATATGTTGCATCGTGTATGTCGTTCAAATGAAATAGAAACACGAATCACGTCAGCAGCTGAATCCATTGACGGGATGCATTCAACGTTAGTGACCTTAAACTTATATCTCATTGAAATCAGAACCCCTCCACCCATTGTATCACCTCTGACTTTGTAGTTACGATCGCTTCTACATATATACGTAATACCGTGCGACAAATAGTTCTAAGTCGAATATACCTGAATGTAACCAAGTTTCAGCGAAACAGATTATATCGTCCTCATGACATAAGACCTTTCTGAAAAGCAAGTCAGTCTTAGTACGTAGACCCCTTACGTTTTGATAGTAAATTAAATTAGAACCGATTTTTATACAGATGTAAATATATATATGTCGTACATACTTTAGAAAGAAGTGTATAAAAAAATGTATTTAAATGTTGTAGTAACTGTACTGTAAAAAACTATCACCGAATGTGTCAAGGTCTCGTGCACAATGAAAATAAGCCTATCATACATTACGTTTAAAACGAAAAAGAGAACAACTTTATATCATAAGCCATAATGTAGTTAAAATAACAATTAATTACAGTAATTAATATAATAATCCCTATTTTATTTTGAATAAATCCGTCATATTATTTATGTGTAAAATAGGACTAGATTCAGATTTTCTAACCATAATACTACAGTTTTTACCCATACAAATCTATAGTTATTATCCTTAGCCTCAATTTTCATCTGGCGCAATAAAGATTTATTTAAACTGGTCAAGTGGTCGTTGAAAAATATCGAAGATTGAATACCAGGAAAGCCAAGATCACATGCTTTTAAGCTTTTAAGTTTCTTTGTCTTACACAGAAAGTCATCTTTATTATACCTCGATATAAATCGCACTATAATTGGTTTAGGTTTTTTGGAGTCCTTGGTAGATGGTGCAACGCGCTGGAATGCGGACAGGTGTACTATCCTTTTTAAATGTTTTAGGTTGCTTTGACAAACACGCTGGGGAGGTCCAATCTGACCCGTTGCGAAGTGTTGGGTCTTTTTTGGATGATGCAGACACACATTGCAGGTGGTAGTAGCCACTACAACTGATACATATTATAGGCACATCAGTATTTGCTACAGCAACACGACATCAAGCATACAACAAAGCCATTTTGATTAACTATTTAAATTTGAATTTGAATTTTTTTTATAAGCAACAAGCAAAAATTGCAAAAATTGCACTGGAAACCCCTTACGTTCTGCCCGAGAGTCCAATATCCGTGACAGTGATCGTTGACCTCGTCAATGACACACAGCGGTCGCACAAATAAACAAAATAAACAAGCGCTTAAACACTAACAGAAATTTTAGCAATGTTTATGTATTATAACTCACAGTTAATATAACACTATTCAATTTATTATGCCAGTAGCGATGTCCACATTAGAAATCTATACAAATAAGTAGTAAAAGTAAACTTATGTCGGCAAAACACAGACTGATTATACGCAGTAGAGCAGCGCGGCGCAACAGTTGCTCCAAACTAATGGGGGAATGGGAGGAGGCCTGTGCCCAGCTGTGGGAACGTTCTATATACAGCCGTGAAGTGTGCTGGCGGTGTAAGAGAAATTATCACACTATTTTTTCCCGTGAGTGTCGTAAAAGGTGACTAAGGGGTAGTAAACCACCACTAAGTAAAGCTGCTAGGTATGCTACATAATTCTTATAGCTTAAGATAGATGGCGGTATAAACATCTCGTTTAGTTCAGATTTATAATAACCTGGCCGTCTAATAACCAGGTAGGCAGCGTTGAAGTCGCGAGACATTTGCTACTGCGATATAAATAATGATATACCGTTATTGCAGTTTTTGAAAATACGAATAAATGAGGCTTCTACTTTTATTTGAAACTATCCACAATTTAAATCTGATGTATAGACAACAACGTTTTTGCCTACCGATCGATAATTCTGAACCTTCTATGCAAATTTGGCCGGTTATGGCAAAATAATCATGTATAACCAGAAAAATTGCATGCATTATTAGAACTTTTTTTTTGTGGAAATCCGCTATATAGCGGATTCCTCAATCAAGTTAAAAGATAATCCACAAAAAAGGATGAGTTCTAATTATACATATAACTAGTCTGGCCATAAATACTGTTACATAAAACTTTTCTTTTTAATAATTTTGAATTTGGATCGTGGTGGAGCCACGTGTTCTGTGGCTGCCGAAAATCTAGTTCCCCGGTCAAACCTCAAACCTATTACACAAGATATTAACTAAAGTGGACTGTATTTGCGTTTGCTTCTATGCTTATGTAAAAGCGACTACTATAGCATGCGGTACAATGCACTCGCTCTTCCCTAAACTAAAACTATTACTTGCCAAATCGATGAAAGGAATCCTGCCGGGGTTTCTTCTATCCTGTCGATCACTATAGCGACTTCTGGAACACTCCGGAGAGAGGCGGTGCGCGACGATATCTCACACGAGGTGAGGCGGGTTCCTGGAGCTCGACTGCTTCCAGGCCAAAGCGGTTTCCACTAGTGAGGTGTTTCCAAACGAGCGCGCGGGAAGAGGAGAAGAGCGCGCGTCGGTCGCGCGTGTCTTATATATCCTCGGGTCCGATGATTACGCGATGTTCTAGAATCGTCTTCTTTCCCCTCCCACCCCATCACCGCGATGTGTCGATAGGAGGGTACGAATGATATCGTCTTGGAAAGGGATAATGATTCAGCAAGTTCCTACCGTCAAAAATAAAAAACGCGAATGGTTTTCCGCGCAACCAGATCGCGTTCATTATTTTTAAAAGTTCTTTCGTGTTCATTATCAAATTTCAATATGGAATTGGGTGTTAAAGAAAATAGTATTGCGGTTATCGCCTTGTATAAAGTGGGTATGGAGTCGTCGAACGTATTCCAGACACGTCAAAAGCTTGGTATCAGCCGTATGTTCGTATATCGTACTATCAACAGATACAACACTTCCTCTATCAAAAACCATAAAAGATTGGGCGACCGCGTGCTGTTAGAACTACGAAGGCTGTTAATGTTATTAAAGCCAGAATTCGTCGAAATCCCATTAGGAATCGCGAGAAATGAAGATTCCCGCTAGGACGTTGTCGCGTATTATAAAACAAGACCTGAAGCTCGGTGTTTATCGTCGATATACGGGGCACAGCTATATCCTCTATAAGGATGAATAAATTTTCACGATTGAAGAGCACTACAATAAGCAAACTGATAAAGTGTACGCTCATAGTTCTAAAGAAGCTTCTCAAGTGGTCGGAAAGGTACAACGTGGTCATCAAAGAGACACTTGTTTTGCCACAGTAATTTTGGTAGGTGGAAACACAGGTTTGGTGGGGCGTGTCTTATCAAGGCGTCACAATGCTACATTTTTGTGAAAAGGTAGTGAAAACTTCAGCCAAAGTGTATCTAGAGACAGTCTTGGATCGTATTGTGAAACCTCTCAGGAACACACTTTTAAAAATGTACCGTGTACTTGGCAGCAGAATTCTGAACCTGGTCACAAGGCACAAACTACTCAAGCCTGGGTTGAAACCAACGTTCCTGACTTTATTAGAGCTGAAGACTGGCCCTCATCTAGCCCAGTTCTCAACCCTTTAGACTACAAATTATGGTTAGTTTTAGAAGACATGGCTTGCTCTAAACGACACGACGACATTCAGTCTCTTAAAAAATCTCTGGAGCAAGCAGTGGTGAAATTTCCCATGGAAACAGTGCGTAAATCCATAGATTCGTGGCCAGGCAGATTTAAGGCTTGTATAAAAGACAAAATTTTGAATAGAATATCGTTTTTATTTTTTGCTGAGACTTTAATAAATATGTATAATATATGTATGTAGTATATTATAGGTACATATAAGTTTTATTAATATTACATTACTTCATTTAAAAAAATGCATTTGCATTTATAACAGAATTTATGGCCGGACTAAATGTAATAGCGACACACATTCTTCATCAAATTTTTTTATATAAATACAGTCCACCTGATGGTAAGTGGATGCTGCGGCTCATGGAACACTTCCTCATACGTCTACACTCGCCTAGCCTCGTTTCTTTACTGTTTTAAAATTAAAATTATTTTACTGTTTGTAGTTTTACGTGGTAGAGACATGCTGCAGCTTTATTAATTGTATAGTTGTAGCACGAATGGGTCGGCTCGACCGGGGAAGGACCACGCTCTCACAGAATACCAGCGTCAAATAGCAGCTTAATGCTGCTGTGTTTCGTATGGTGAGTGTCGAGAACCGGAGACCATTTTTACTGGAAAAGAGGCATTCCATCTTAGTCCTCTAGGCTAACAACGCATCTTCATTTTGATTCACGAACGAGGATAGATGTAGATGTCTATGGGCCACAGTAATCACTTACCATCAGGTGGACTGTGTGCTCGCTTGTCACCCTTTTCCTATAAAAAAAACTGTCTGAATGCTAAGTGCCTCTTTGATGCAAGAAAAAAATCTTAAAAGTTATTGTAGGGGTAACTATTTTTTTAACGGTAAGGCGTAAGCACGAAATTTTGGTGCCCGCATTTATTAGTTTACTACTGTTTTTGGTTATTAATTTATTTGTGTATGTGTTTTGTATGAACTCATCCGCCATCTACGTATTTAATTTCAAACGAATTAGTATTTTACTGCCTAAATTAATAGCAACAGTGTGATTTCACCTTCGATCAACAATAGCAATTGTTGATCGAAGGACACATTCAACGTAGTTTATGGCTATTTCAACAGTGTATAATAATAAGTAGCTGTTTAACGGATGACAACAAATTATTAAAACAATTTCCAATAAGAACCAGATAAAAAATACCATTTTATTAGAATTTTAAAAACTTGTACATTAAACGTTTTAAGAAGCGATCGATACAATCCACTCTGTGTATGGACCGACCGCGGTGCTGACTCCTGGGTAGGTGGCGTTAGCGCAGCCATGACCCCAGGAGACGATACCAACGATGATGTTGCCGTAGTAAAGGGGACCACCGGAGTCACCTTGGCAAGCGTCGCGTCCTCCAACGTCCAAAAGTCCAGCGCAAATCATGTTTTCAGTGACAATTCCGGGTGTGGGAAGGGAAAGGTAACGCTCGGCGCAGAGTGCGTTATTCACTGTGTAGATAGTGGTGTCAAGAAGTACGTTAGATGGGAAGCCACCTTGCTGTTGGTAAAAAAATTAGTTATAGATTAGTTAATCGGCTTTATAATGCAATGCATACATAATAATGTTCTCAGTTTAACATAGACTAAATTGCTAGGATTTACCGTTGTCGGCCTTTGTCTGTCCGTGTTTGTCTGTTCGGACTAACCCTTGGAATGGTTGAATCGACTGTGTTGAAGCTTAACAAACAGATAGAGGGCAATGTCAGGAGTAATCTAGGCATATAGCTTTTATTTATTTTTTCATAATTTTTCTTTTTTCCAACTTTAGGTGGCAGCACTTAATTTTGTCTGGCTAAACCTACGTTTAACCGCAATTGGGGTTTTAACAGTGACATATATATTAAAAGCGGTCTAGGTGCAACCCGAAAGGTGCACATGACTAACTTCCCAGTGGAAAAATAAAAAAAAATGTCATATGTTTTAATATTTTATACAATTTTTCATTCGGCACAAAACACGACTTGACCGATTTTGCTCAAAATTTAATGAGGTCTAAGTTACATAATTATGCGTTAAATGAAACTGGTCCCATGTCAATATCACTCTTTGTTCTCGAGGTACATAAGGTGACAATTGAATCCGAACATATATACATACATACATACGTACATGTGCACACACGGACATCCTCTTAAAAACCATACTATTCGACTCTAAAGACCTTGGAACGTCGAGATATGTTAAAACTTCCAATTTATAAAATTGGACCCATTACAATAACTTCCTACTGGGAGGTTAACAAAGATTCCTTAAAAATACAAAATATCTTACCGAAGTTGCGCCCCAACCAGCATGCACCACTGGGACATTATCTGGGACAATCCCGCCCGGTGCGATGATTGTACCCTGCTGTACTACTGGAGTATATGTTAGGGCTGACTGTAGAAGAATCACGGAGATGTCGCCATCATTACCCAATTGACCGTAGCTGGGATGGTTGTATGATCGTTCTACGTAGACCACAACGCCGCCTATGTTGCGATCGGTGGTACCAGCTCTGATGCGACGATATGCGGGTGAGTACAAGCTGGAAACAATTATAAATAAAATTAAAAAATTTAAACCCCGAAACAAAAAGGGCTGATGATCTTCAAATGGCTGAAAATATTTCTCGAATCATAGCTATGAACATTCTCGATCAAGTCACCTTACAACCAAAAACAATTAAATCAAAATCGGTGCGTAGGCTTGGGCGCTACTATGTAACAGACAGACACACAGATACACGCGTTAAGGGGAAATAGGGGCCTATGCTACCTTAAATGACTTAGCAAGATCCTCCGTTATGCCGAAAATATTGCAGCGATAATTTTGAAATAAATATATGGTAAAGTTGAGCATTAATGTTAAGTACCATGTTAGACAAGAACACGATTCCGTAAAATTTTCTCGATAGAAAAAAATCCAAAGTTACCTCCAAACTTAACAAAAACCATTGGTATTCATAAAATACTTTAAATTAGGTCATGGAACTTTGCATACCAACTGAACTAACTATAAAGCAGGGCTTACGTTTTTTATTTTCTTTTTAAATTACCATTATTTTCACGGTAAAAAGAAATTACCTAAAATATCGGTGTCCTGAATCTTGTTCCCTGCCGCCCGATCAGTTTCGCTACGGCTTTCGAACGGGAAAGCTATGTCGCTTACGATCAGAATATACATTACGCAACAGGATGACGTAAAATTAAAATGGGAAATAACCGTAGTGAAAATAAGAAGCGATTGGGTTGGAGTAAAGAAACAGGCTTAAATATGTTAAACCTAATGAAATAAGTATCTAACGATCTACTTACAGTATTAGTGACAACAAACATGTTGGTACATAGCATATGACGCGCGGGGAAGTGCGCCGAAATTAGAATTTGAGCTGAGGTAGTATAGGCCCTTAAACTTATAACATAGTCTACGGTTGGGGATTAAAAACATGATTTAACACGAGCAAATGATGATATCTCCGTGTGGTAGCGGAGAATTCATCACCCCGCTTTGTTAAGTAGCTATGACCACCACAAGTCTACTGCTGAACATAAGCCTCCCAAAAATGGCCACAAAGCACGGTCCTGACTGACATGCACCCATCGACTTTCTGCGAGTCACACATTTAGTGGCGGTACAAAAATATCCACTATCCCATATAGCACTTTGGATATCGTAAAATGCGGCTGAGTGAAACAAACCAGGAAATGAGCAGCAGCGTCTTACTAACAACAACTAAAAAACAAAAAACTGCGGTTATCAAATCACTTGCCAAGCATGGGTAATAGGGGGATCCCCCATAAATAGGTAATCTATGGGGAGCCTATGTTTATCAGTGTACTTTACATATTTACTATATCTTATTTTTTGAATAGATATTTACGGCTCGTTTTCTATATGCGAGTACGACTGAGTAGCTATAGTTCATAAAAGATAGCTTGATCTCTGCGACAGCTGTCAATAAAAATCACGCCTATGAAGTCCTGAATTTCTTAGTAGTACAGACAGTACCTGTCAATGTCATACTTTATGGGCATGCCGACCTAATTAGTGCATGCCCATAAAGTATGACATTGACAGGTAGGTACTGTCTGTACTACTAAGAAATTCAGGACTTCATAGGCGTGATTTTTACTGACAGCTGTCGCAGAGATCAAGCTATCTTTTATGAACTATAAAAATAACATTTACCTAAATAAATCGATGACACAAAGTATAAAATCAATATAGGCTGTATGGTACATTTGTCCTTTGCCTTTAAATTATTAATATCAATAAAACTTATAACAGTTGAAAATCATTTTAATAACCAACTACGCGTACTAGGCTCTTGTTATGAAATACCAAGTTGAATGAAGAAGAAGAAAAACCAGTTTATGTAATTTTGAAATAATACTAGTTTTTACTATGTTTAATTATGTATGTTTAACTTTTTAAATACCCGACGTTTCGAGCGCTTTACAGCACCCATGGTCACGGGGGGGACTGAGATGTTCAACGTCCAGATGTCATAGTTAATCGCGGTTACCATAAATTAAAATTTAACTTTTGTTCCGATCTACACAGTATGAACTTATGGTATCTTGAAGTCTTGCAGTTGTATGCTTTGGTTGGGATTTAACTTTATTTATTATAGGATCCCAAGCAGATGGTAGCATCCAGCCATCTTACGGTACTTTATTGAAATTAGGATGTTTTTTGATTTCAATAGCCTTGCGAATCATCCTTGGAAGGAATCGGTGTTTTTTAGCGACGATTTGTGGTCTATCGAATCTGATGTAGTAACGGGGGCGATCCTGTACGTGTTCACAGATTGCAGACTTCCCGGAGCGTCGATACTTCACATCAGCTATATGCTCTTTAATGTGGGTTTTAATTGATCTTTTAGTTTGTCCTATGTAGGAGAGACCACATTCACAAAGCTTGTACACTCCTGCATCTTGCAGAGGGACGTTACACTTGACTGATGGTAAAAACTGACCAATCTTCTTCAGCGGCTTGAAGTATGTTTTGAATGGAAGCACGCTTCAAGATGTAGCTAATCTTGTCAGTGACTCCTCTATCATATGGCAGTACAGCAGGTACACGCTCGACTGTGGCCGGCTTCACTCGTTCACTGTGACGTAGGCGCGGGACCCGAAGCTTGTTGTCATGCAAAACTTGCTTGACATGGTGGAGCTCGGCAGCCAGGTGTTTACTGTCACAGATCCCTCGTGCTCTCTGAAACAAAGATTTACCCACGGTAGCTAACTGTGAAGGATGGTGGTGAGAATCACCGTTTAAATATCTATCTGTATGGGTTTTTTTTCTATACACACTATGGCTCAAGGTGTTATCAGGATTCCGAATTATATTATATTGTTTGCCTCTAACTCCATTGTCAACTGAATTTTAGAATTTATAGAGTTAAGATGGTCTAATAATGCAGTTAATTTATCTAAAGGTAGAATTGTGAAAGTGTTGTCTACGTACCGCATCTAGAATCTGGGATTAATGGGAGAAGTAAGCAGGGATTTCTCCTCAAAGTCTTCCATGAATATGTCGGTGACAATGGGAGATACAGGTGAGCCCGTTGCCACACCATCTACTTGCTTGTAGAAATCCTCCTTCAACAATAGGTAGTCAGATGTAAGGCAGTGTCTGAGTAATACTGCACATTCTACTGGCATGTCTACTGGCAAACTAAAAGATGTATTAAAACCCGCATTAAAGAACATATAGCTGATGTGAAGAATCGACGCTCCGGGAAGACTGCAGTTTGTGAATACGTACAGGATCGCCCCCGTCACTACATCAGATTCGATAGACCACAAATCCTCGCTAAAGAACACCGATTCTATCCAAGGATGATTCGCGAGGCTATTGAAATCAAAAAACATCCTAATTTCAATAGAGAAGATGGCTGGGTGCTACCATCTGCTTGGGATCCTATAATAAAAAAAATTAAATCCCAACCCAAGCATACAACTGCAAGGCTTCAAGATACCATAAGTTCATACTGTGTAGATCGGAACAAAAGTTAAATTTTAATCTATAGTAACCGCGGTTAACTATGACATCTGAACGTTGAACATCTCAGTCCCCCCCCCCCCCGTGACCATGGGTGCTGTAAAGCGCTCGAAACGTCGGGTATTTAAAAAGTTAAATATACGCGATAACTTCCGTAAAAACTAGTATTATTTCAATGTGTAGTGTTCGCGTAAATATAAGAAATCATGATGTAATTTTGCTACAATTCTCTTACGTTTTTTGCTACCCTCTATTATAATCATTTTTGAAGGGTATGGAGAAACAGAAGGTATAAAGGCTGTGGGATTTGCCGGGTAATGACGGTACAAGACAATCTATCGCCCCAATTTGTCCCATGGATGTAGTAAGGGGCGACTATGGGATACGTTGAAAAGATCCCATGGCTTCCGACAGATGGCATTATAACCAATCTGTTTTCGCTAGACGTATAGTACTCATATTGGTGACGATGAAAAGCGTAAAAGGTATGACATCTGGTACTGTATCGCCAGTATACTTGCTAAGCTGGTGAATAAGGCACATGTGTTTTGGAATGGGTGAGGCCCATGTCTAACAGTAAGCAGTGGCTGATGATAAAGAAGAAGATATGAGGTAATCATAATCCTCAGAGGTGATAAGGCATTTTCTTTGTATGAAGACTTCGTTGGTCGAAGTTAGTTGGAGTTGTCCATAGACTGCAGTAGTCACTTACCATCAGGTGGACTGTGAAGTGTGAACTCCAACGATACTCTTATAAAAATTTACTAAATTTGTTGGCTCCATGGTACAGTAGTTTGGCATTGAGTGGCGGTGCCGAGGGCCACGGATTCGAATCCAGCACGGAACAAGCATTTGTATGGCTTACAAATAATTGTTCCGGGTCTGGATATTTGCCTTTGTGCAATTAATGTTTGTAAATTACCTCCTCAATTCAGTAGAAAATCTTAGTGTTTCGGTAACGATTTATAAAGGAAAAATATTAAAAAGTATAAATCTTCCTTACGATCCAGCAAAGCAATGAGCTGCAGTAAGAGCGTATTTAGAAGTGAGAATATTGGCAGCGCATGACTGAGACCAAAAGTCTCCAAAGATCTGGTATGACTCTACTTGGACCAGCGATGGGTATGTTTCGATTAAAGCCGGCTGTCCACCCACAATGCGGCTGCTTTCCTTTGCCAAAGCAACACCTGAAAATAAGAAAATTATGGTCGGTTAACTTTTGAATAAGGAATAATTCAACTAGATACCATGCCGCCAAAGTTTTGACGGAGAAGTTGTAGGACGGTTGGAATTCTTGTTTTATAATTTATTATATATTATAAACATAATTTGTTTAGTTCTAAATATAAACATTAATTAATATAACAAAATAATTTACGAACTAAACTGGCGTCTACTCAGCAAAAATGCTATAGAAACCTAATAGCGGTATATATAACGCTAATTTTCAGTACATGCCAGACATAGGTGCACCAAAACAAACTTACAAGTAACTTATCACAGGCTCCAACATAAAATAAAAACATGCGCTTATAAAAAATTTAAAATAAAAACAAAACTTTAAACGTTTAGGAAAAAAGGGCTCACAATTAAATTATTTGATCAGTTACGAAAGCAGAATACATGTAGAATTAAGTATTTCTTAATTTTGTAATATATTCAGACACAGTATACTTCATAAGAGATGTGTGATGATACATCGACAAAGAATTCTACTGACATTGCAAATTTAAAATGTAGGTATTCTTTTAGTTTTAGTTTAAAAGTACGAAACGTGTTGCTATTTTTGATCGGAGCTGGTATTGTTATTGCAACTTTTTGTGGCAGCACACCGAAAAGTGACCGATGACCGTTCTGTGTCTACGGATCAATTATCGAACAGTTTCCCTTGAGAAACGTTGCGAATATTTCAGTTGTTGATTTTGTAATATTTTCTAAATTATAATGGTTTGAAAGCGGTGTGATGTTTAGTTCATTATTAAGTTACGTTACGTTTACGTTTAAGAAAACAATTCGTTTAACAAAAGTTGCTTATCAGCTGAATTTTTATTTCAGAAGATAAGTCTAATTAAAATAGCATTAATTATATTTGGTAGGGTGACCATTATTCCACGTGCCAATTGCTGGAAACATCGTAGATTGGGTAAGAGACTAAGGTAAGGTTTTTTTTTATTTGATTTGATTTAAATTAAAAATGTATTTAGTTATACACCATTGTTTGACAATGTCGGAGACATGCTGCGTAATTAAAACGTGGAATAATGGTTACACAATCAGTTGTAATGGAGCTTATTTTTTAAATCGATTTATCTTTTAAAATACAATTTCAGCAGACAAAAACTGTTGTTGAATGAATATTAGTAATCTGTAGTCTCGAATGTTTCATGAAAAAAGATATAAGGTGACCGTGCTCAACAAATGAAAAGTGATTAATAATTCAAATTTAGTATTTTTAATGAGATATCCATGCGTTACATATCTATTATCTGCCGAAGATTATTCATTTTATCTCAGATTTTGGATGTATACTCTTTCGATATATGTCAAGGAAAATTTTTGAACTTGGCACTGTATCTGTATAATTTTATCAAGTGCTATTACTCACAATATCTATTGCGGTATGTTTATCCTTTTAAGAGAGTACATTCCATAGGTACAAAAATATTTTTGTATTTTAGTTACACGAGGGCCATGCTAAAAGCGTGGGGCATTGTCGCTAAACATATAGAATTACATTGAAAACGAAATGTTCTTAGAGAATAAAAGAATTCTGAAAGAAATTCTTTGTACATTAACTTAGTGGGCACGTCAAATACCTAGTACGTTAGCGTTCGAACTGAATCTAAAATGTTTTGCTGCATATCTTTATTAATTTCCATTTAGTGATGGTCGCCCTACACCTCGCTTACCGGTACGAGGCTGAAGAACATTTCTTCAACAAGCCCATTGCCATTTGAGCTTACTAATCCGTTAATCCGTAATATTCAAAATATTCTAAATCAATTAAATGATTAATAAAAAAAGAAAAATATATTTATACCTGTGAAAAAGAGCAAGATGCAGGCCTTAAGGACAGCCATTCTTTGTGCCGAAATTCTTGACGAAAATACCGTTTGAATTTCTATGATATTGATAATTTATAGTACAATATCGTGCTTATCATCAATTTTACACAACGATTACCGAATTGGAAAGCCTGTTATAAAATGATAAATTGATTAAGGATTAATATTCCTTTACATTCGCGCGCGATTTTCCTTAAATTGAAAGAGCTAGGAGAATTTTGTCACGACCTTTTGCCTAAAGCAATTAAGATAGATTATCTTTGAGTATTAAAGTAGATTATATGGTGAAGCGACATTGGTGGCAAGAGCAACGTGGACAAGGCTAGCGGCAGATAAAAACTCATGGCAAGGATGGAGGAGGCCCTCACCCGAAAATGGGTGTCCCATTATTAGTAATAATTAATATAATAAAGTATGATATTAAACTAATATGTTTATAGCCAAATTCAGTTACTTATTAAATTCGATTTTATTATTTTAATTATATATTTTGAGATAAAAATCAACTAAAAGAAAAAACTATTAAAGACAATTAAAAACATAGTTCCGTTTGTGTTCGCCTGTGGCGCTGTTCGTATTTAAATACAATTCTAGGCGAAAAGCGATAACCCGATGAAAACGTTAGTGTATACGAGTACATTTGTGCTAAGAGCATTGGTTACTTATTTTTCGAAAGCACAAATGGCTCAAAATCCCACAGATTATCATTGAGACAGGCCCCTTTTTAACATCAAACAACTATTAATTTTATTTTGGTTATAAATTATTTTCTGTTTCTTTCTTTATCAATATTGTGCGTTTGATCTTTGTCTAGTTTATTTTACTTTCTTTTGTGTACTTTCTTTCTTTAAAAGAATTTTAGTCAACTCAGTTAGAGCAGACAAAACACACACCTATTGTTTTTAAATGGAATGCTAAAAAATCTAAACAAACATAAAAGCCAATGTAAATTTATATATAAATACTTATATGTGACTAATAAGCCATTTTTATGTTTTTAGTAGCTTATCAGAATAATTTACTACCTGCTTAAGCGTTGTCGTATCAATAGTGGATAGTTATTATTAGAATAAGTAAGACTTACTAAGCAGCTATCAACAATGTTAGTCGTATGGTTATTAAGTTAATATTTCATCAACAGATTAATACATAACAACATATAGGTAACCGTGTACGGGTGGTGTAAGAATATCCACTGCCCCACATCAACCCTTGGCTTGGGTGTCGTAGGCACGGAAATCGTAATAATATATAATAATCGTAATTATGTATAATTTCCGTATATATTACTATACTCTTTGGTGGGAAACTGAAACACGATATGGGCAACATTCTTTATTAGACAAATACTACAGACACCCAGCGACATCTAGCAGATATCTTGAGAAACTCGTGTCATTACTACAAATAACTACGTCGTCTAAGATTAGAAGTGATACCAACAATGGTTTCAAGAGGGCACTACATGTTACATGACTTGCCATAAACCATAGATTTAGTATTTTATACTAGATTTATGCTATAAACTATATACCTCTGCAGAGTAGGTAAATATAACTTAGAGTCATTACCATGTTCTTATCCAAAAATAAAAATTGAATTATTTGTATGAAGGTCACGTGAGCGCTAGAGAAACGACGATTGTAAGACGTTGTTGATAAATAAAATGTTTAATGAAATAGTACAGTAAAAATAGAATTTAACATTGCACGAAATTTCCGATTCAATTTTATTTTTTATGAGGTTTAGGATCACTTATTCAGCATAAAATCACAAAATACCGACAGATCCAGGTGGCGCTTCAAGCGCAATCTTAAAAAACGTTTTCAGCCGATATCTCGGTAACTATGCACTTTAAGGCAAAAGTTATACAAACTATTATTGTACAAAATAAAATTTTGCATCTTTTGTTTGTAGTAAACTTCTTTGTAAAACTTACCGTTTACGATTTACGGCCCATTTAATTAACAGGTGGCGCTTCAAGCGCCATCTTGAAAAAACTTTTTCAGCCGATATCTCGATAAGCTATGCACTTTAAGGCAAAAGTTATACAAACCATTATTGTAGAGAATAAAATTTTGCATCTTTTGTTTCCAGCAAACTTTTTTGTAAAACTTACCGTTTACGATTTATGGCCCATTTAATGAACAGGTTGCGCTTCAAGCGCCATCTCGAAAAAACGTTTTCTGCCAATATCTCGGAAAATATGCACTTTAAGGCAAAAATTATGAAAACCATTATTGTAGAAAATAAAATTTCGCATCTTTTGTTTCCAGTAAACATTTTTGTAAAACTTACCGTTTACGATTTATGGCCCATTTAATTAACCGGTTTTTCTATCGCGGCCAATATCTTTTGAAGTATTAGATTAATCAATAAAATGCATTTTGAAATATCAGTTTATTTTCCAAAACTTTTGTTTGAAACTTTTTTTTTCTAATGTCCATATTTTTTGAGTTATAGGACGTTTCATGTTTGACTACCGGGCGTTATAGTTGAAAATTTTAAGAACCCGGATTTTATTGCAATTATTTCGGGGAATTCCAAGTAAGACATCACTATTGTTTACTAACTACGACTTACGGAGTCTCCTTTTTGAAATTCGAGTTATAGAGTATAAATATATATTATCAATATTTCGTAGGGAAATAACATTTTGTTCGAGTTACAAAGTCTAATAATTCGAGATACCTCGTATTTAGGGGTTCAGCGGAAGGGAATGGCATTTTTTTTCGACTTACTGAGGATTTCGACTTAACGAGGTTCGAGTTATAGAGATTTTTAATAATAGCATATAATTTTTTAAGTACAGCGTGTCTTTCAGCAACTTAATATTACCAAGTTTTTAAGTTTATATGTGAACTATATAATAATATAATTCTTTTAATTTATATTCTTATTTTACTAAATAAAATTATTTTAGATTTTAGAGCTACTGAGCAGTTTAGCAGCACACTTAAACCATCGACAACTGCTAAGTTCATTTCATCTCAGTAGCTACTCCAGCACTGTTGTGGAGAGTTTTAGAGCTGTTATTTACTGCTGACAGATGGCCACTTTTTCAACTATTCTACTATGGGAGTTGGTACTCTTTGCTTCTACACTCCATACTTAGGACTTTTAAGGGTTAATTACAATGCCTTTTCTTTTTTTCTTTTATTTAAAATATTTGAGTAAAAAAATCAAACCTTTATGCTTTTTTAATATTGTATTAGATTATAAATACAGGCTTTTAGTTGGAAATTTATAAGGCAAAAACTACATAAATTTTGTTAATGAGCGTATCTGAACTGCTAATATGTTTTAAAGGTTGAGGAAAAACGCCATGCTTAAAATAAAGGTTTACAAAGTGACAGACTATAGGAGTAATTTGAGTTACCGCAAATTTGAGAAAGTGCGCTGGAATGTTATCTCATCCAGGATCATTGTTTGATCTTAGGCTCCTGATAATATCATGTACCTCGTGAGCATAAATTATTAACATAATTTACCGAATCTAATGGTGTTGATTTGTTTGTAATAAATTTGTATTACTTATTTTTGTTTGATTTAGAAGCGCTATTCTTTTAATATTATTCCAAAGACTTTTACTTTTATTGAGGGACATCTGCAGGACCTATATTTCATAACTGCCTAACTGAAACTGTTTTGCTTTTTTTATTATTTTATTACAATAGTTACGACATCTCTTTTAAATCATTTTTTGAATTTCATTGTGAGAATCAGAAGGATCAGAAAAAGATGCGTTCTGATTCAGAACGCATCTTTTTATGCAAATTATTGCAATACAATGCCAGGGGTTATCCAAGGTTTTAAGATGCACGCATCATACAAAAAATAAACGTGTTTATTTTTTGGAAAATGCACAATATTTGTATTTTCTTGTAATTATTTGCTAAATTTATTAACTAACATTTCCGAACTGTATGGGTATTGTCACAAAAAGTAATTCAGTAAAATTATTTTGTAATAAACTGTTAAAGGCATTTTTAACTTCCCAGTGGGAAGTTACTGTAATGGGTCCGATATTGCAAATAGGAAATTTTAACATATCTCCACGTTTCTATGCCTTTAGTCTTTAGAGTCGAATAGTATGGTTTTTAAGAGGATGTCCGTGTGTGCGTATGTATGTATGTATGTTCGGATTCAATTTTTGCCTCGTGTATCTCGAGAACAGTGGTAGTTTTAACAGTGGTAGAGCCACGCGGCAGCTTTGCTGTTGCACGTATGGGCCGGCTCAAACCGGGGTGGTACCACGACCTCACAGAATACCGGCGTGAAATGGAAGCTCTGCTTCCGCGTTTCGTCTGGTGAGTGCAGGTGGCCGGAGTCCAAAATCCCCCCCCCCCCCCCCCATCAACATGGTAGCGGAATTAAATAATGATAGACTACCCCAGGAGGCTGCCAGCACCCCTGGAGAATCCCTCGCTGAGCATCCACGACCACGTTTCTCCACTTCTGAGCGTGGGTGCTCAGGGGCTGCCTCGCGTATTCTGGGGGGGGGGGGGCAAAATTCCGCTCAAGACTACAACTGCTCGGGGCAAACGGAGCAACAAGACCAAGGCGACTCCTGCCACGCTGTCCGTGAATTTCTGTAATATCAGGGGACTTCACTCTAACCTAAACGCCGTCCACTACCATCTCGAGACGGCGAGGCCGGTCTCCTGCTCTTCCTGACCGAGACGCAGGTGTCCTCTCCGGCTGATGTTTCGTATCTCTCCTACCCGGGGTACAAACTGGAACAGTCCTTTGTGCCTCGGGCTGGAGTTTGCGTTTACGTCGGAGAGGACATCTGTTCTCGACGCCTCGGCAGACTTGAAGGTTCGGACCTGTCCATCCTTTGGCTACGCGTAGACAGCGACGACCATCCGCGCGTCTTCGGGTGCCTCTATAGGTCCCATAGCGGTAATGCCGAAACAGACCGACTCTTCGACCACGTCCAAATGGCTACAGATTCGTTGCTACAGCAGATCCCCTCCGCAGAGATCGTGATCCTCGGCGACTTTAACGCCCATCATGCCGAATGGCTTGGTTCACGTTTAACCGATGATGTGGGGAGATCTGTTCATGATTTTGCCTTGGCATATGGTCTGACACAACTGGTTACTTCGGCTACGCGGATTCCAGATGTGGAGGATCATGCACCTTCCCTGTTGGACCTTCTGCTGACCTCTCACCCGAACGGATATCAAAAGTTGTCCGGAGTGTGGTGCCACTCACGCTGAAATCGCAGTTGCATTCTGCAGGCTGGACTCTACATTACCTGAAGATGCCTCGTGTAGAGGCTACATTACCTGAAGATGCCTCGTGTAGAGGCGAAACACGTGTCGTATTATCGTTGATGGTGTGTCTTGCCTGGAATAGTGGTGTTGGGAGTAGTGGTGCTGGGATTAGTGGTGACGGAGTTAGTGCATGCAATTGAGGGAGGGCGGGAGGTGCTCTTCAATCCAGGTAAGACACATCATTGTATTTCTTTGGCGGAAGGTTGCGAAGAAATTTATATTTTTATTTTTTATAAATATTTTTAATTATGGAAATGAGATATAAACTGTTTTTAAGTTGGGTTGAATCCAGATTTCTCCCAAAGGAGGAAGTTTAATTTCTAAGCAAGGATATAAGCTGGTGTACCTATATAATATATATAATAGACAACCGGACGAATAGGAACATGTTCTTTATGTATTTTGGGTAACACAAAATGGGTGCTCGAGGATTCATTGGAACAAGACTGCTCCGAGACAAGCTGTGATCGGGAAAAATATATGATGATCTTTGTATCATCATCATCATCATTACAACCCTTCACAAATCCACTGCTGAACATAGGCCTCTCCCAAGGAATGCCACAAAGCACGGTCTTGAGCCACCTGCGTACATCGACTTCCTGCACTTCGACGTCTTCACTCCATCTAGTGGAGGGTCGCCCTACACTTTACCTACCGGTACGAGGCTGCCACTCGAGAACCTTTTTTCGCCAACGGTTGTCGATTCTTCGAGTTATATGGCCGGTCCATTGCCACTTCAGCTTAAGAATCCGTTGGGCTATGTCAGTCACTCTGGTTGTATTATCCTCATTTCTAAGTTTATCACGCAGAGAAACCCCGAGCATAGCCCTCTCTATAGCTCGCTGAGCGACCTTGAGCGTCCTCATATGGCCAGCAGTGAAGGACTTTTGTATACATACTTTAATATCCGAAGTAAACTTTTTGGTTGGGTCAGACTCCAATAGCTCAAAGTCATCACCTTGGATAACATCGTTAACCTTCTGGATGTACCCGCTATTACATATTGACAACAGTGTTTCCTTTGTCGGCTTTAGTAACAATAAGGTTATTGTCTTTTATTCTCTGCTTTAGTGACATAAAAATGGGGAACTCATGATTGCAATGGGAAGATGTGAGTACTGCCCGAATTTCTTTAGCTACCAAACTTTTAACGATATTATCTTTCTTCCATATAATAAGGGCCACTTCCGCGTCAACGGTCACAGTCTCTAATGATTTTTGGGAGACCAAAGGTGTTAAATTATACTTTAGTCATTTTATTTTATTGAGCGCATATGTGCGAGGTAATTCTTACCAATTTTAGTATAATGGATTTCCGCAAAGTAACGCCTAATTCTATTATTTATCGTAAAGGAATTAATATTTTATCATATTTTATACTATAATAAAATTTATTACTTTAAAACGGGATTTAAAACTCGGTAACTGTTGTGCATCATTGATAATAAGCATGATAGTGTACTATAAATGCTCGATATAACAGAAATTCCAATGATGTTTGCAGTTTTTTGGCACAAAGAATGGCTGTCCTTAAGGCCCTCATCGTGCTCCTTTTTACAGGTAAGTATATTTTTCTCTGCTTTTTAAAAAGTATGTGTTTTGATTGAATAAGAAGAATATTTAGAATATTACGGATTATCGGATTAGTGGGCTCAATGGCGCTCATGTAGCTCTAAGAACCGACAACTGATGGGGAAGAAATGTTCTTCAGCCCCGGACCGGAAAAAAATGTGTAGAACGGCCTCCACTAGATGGATATTGATAAACATACATAGCAAAACATTTAGATTCAGTCAGATACATTCACTAGCGCACTAAGTGCTTGAGGTTTTTTTTTATAGAATAAGGATGACAAACGAGCACAGAGTCCACCTGATGGTAGGTGGATGCTGTAGCCCATAGACATCTACATTTAACCTCGATTAAGAATCAAAATGCAGATGCGTTGTCACACCTGAGGACTAAGAAGTAATGTCTCGATTCCAGTAAAACGGGTCTCCGGTTCTCTACACTCACCATACGAAACACAGCAGCATTAAGCTGCTATTTTACGCTGGTATTCTGTGAGAGCGTGGTCTTTCCCCGGTCTAGCAGACCCATTACAACCCCGCAACAACCATAATATAGCTGCAGCTCTACCACCTATAAAATGTATAAAAGATGTCCACTAATTTAATGTAAAAACAACTCTCTAGAAATACTTCTTTTTTGTAACTATGTAACTTTAAAAATAAGTTATGTAAAAATCATCTTGAATCAATGTAATGTACTCTTCTAATAAGATAAATGTACCGCAACAGATATTGTGAGTTCGCAATAGCAAATAATAAAATGATGTGGATATGGCTCCAAGCTGACAAAAGTACGCATCCAAAACCTAACTACCCTACTGAATTTGTATTTTAAAGATAAATTGAATTTAAAATAACCTACATCACAACTGATTTGACCAATGTTCCACGTGCATATTTTAGGAGAAATTTTCAAAAACTGCTGCATAACTAAATATATTTTTGACAATTCAATCAAAATAAAAAATAAAAAAATAAGATCAGTTTTCAACAACAATCCAATGTTTCCTGCACTTGGATCGTGGTGTAATGGTCACCACTCTAGCTGTAATATAGGTTATATTCATCGTAGCTTATTTACATTCGATTTATCTTTAATACAAATTCAGAAGACAATCAAATTATATTTTTGGTTTTTATTAGAAATCAAATCATTACATTTCAGCAGACAAGCAAAATTGATAAAAGAATTTTTGTATGACAAAAATTCTTTTAGCTCTTGTCTTATAATTAACTTAATTAATTATAAGACAAGAGCTCCAATCACCAAAATTCTCCCCCGCCAAAGCGCTCTATGAATTGGGTGTAGACGCATATTTTGGCTATTGTTACTAAATACCTAGTTTTAAAAAAAATGTAAAAACTTAATTAAGTACGTTGGGCACTTTTGGGATGGTAAAAAGCACTGAACACGCATGACCGTCACGCTCAGATACTTTTACAAATATATTGTTTACAAGTTTGTGAAGCTAAGAACTTTTCACTTCCGACGCTCAATCCTAGGACTAATAATTTTTTTTTTCATAAAATTGTAGGGACGAATTTACAGCCCCTCATAGTAAGTAACTACTGCAGTCTATGGACACCTGCAGCCAGTATCAAACAAATAAGGTCACAGATGCGTTGTCAGTTCTGAGAACTAGGATGGAATGCCTCACAGCCTCTAATTATACTGGCCCTTTTATTTTTTTTTATAGAAGAGGGGCAAACGGGCATGCAGCTCACCTGATGTTAAGTTACTACCGCCGCCCATGATCAACCGCAATACTTGAGGAATTGCAGGTGCGTTGCCGGCCCTTTAGAAAGGAGTAAGCTCTTTTCTTGAAGGTCCCCAGGTCGGAAAAATCGCCGGTGGTAAACTATTCCGCAGAGAGGTCGTACGCGGAAGAAAACTCCTTGTGAAACATACAGTGGTGGACCGCCAAGCATCTAGATGGTGTGGATGGTATCGGGACGTTTGCCGCGTAGTGCGTTCACGAAATTTTATACCCTTCAAACCGGAACGCAGTTGAGCAATCTCTACTATTTGTCGCTAGGAATAGGTTACAGGGTGGTATTTACCTAGACTCTCTATTATCTTGATGTTAGTGCTGTTAGTCTATGCGACTCTTACAGGGTCATCCGACTCAGGGCTCGCGGCCTACAAGACCGCGAGCTAATTTATTTACCTAGACGGACTTCTAGGCAGTCTAGGAGTCCGTCTGTGTAGGTTCGTACTACCTAGTTGAGTCACATCTTATCAAACGATAATCGACCATGTTTCATTATTTTCAGGAGTTGCTTTGGCACGTGAGAGCGGCCGTATTGTGGGTGGACAGCCGGCGTCAATAGAAACTTATCCATCATTGGTCCAAGTAGAATTTTACAACTTCTTCGGAGACATTTGGTTTCAGGCATGCGCTGGCAGTATTCTCACTTCTAGATACTTTCTTTCTGCAGCTCAATGCTTTGATGGACCGTAAGGAATGTTAATATTTTTATAGGAGTAATACTAATGTCCTCCAGACCAAATTTCAATCACTGCGGCCCTCCTAAACGCAGACTAGCTGCCGTGAGCCATCTGCAAAGATTATAGTGTCCGAGTGTATGCGCAAACACAGGTGGAATCTCTATTACATCACTCTCATAGTCCGATGGGACAGCAAACCGGCACAACGGGAGAGAGATCAGGCGCAAGACCAACGCTATTACGTGCTTTTCGAGGCAAGGGATTGAAACACCGCCAACTTCCTGACTCTGGGCGGCTACTGAAAATTTATTGTCAGAAAAGCTCATTAACTGATTTTTTGGCACGATTCGGGATTCGCATCCAGGGCCTCATGATCAGCAGCGGCGTTTATGACTATTAGACCAACGATGCAGTCAAATGTTTCATAAGATTATCATTAGAATGACTAACAGTTTACCTGATGATAGTGACTTGTGCAGTCTATGCACAGCTCCTAATTATTTCGACCAACGAAGTATTCACTCAAAGAAAATGCTGTATCACCTCTAAGGACTATGATTACTTTGTCTCGTTCACGTGGTAGAGCCGTGCTAAAGTTATATTAGTAGTATAGTTGTAGCACGAATGGGTCGGCTCGACCGGGGAAGGACACCTTTCACGGAATACCAGCTATGGTGAACGTAGATAACAGGAGACCCTTTTTATTGGAAACGAGGCATTCCATCTAAGTCCTCACGGGTGACAACAAATACACAACACAGTCACAGTAGTCCCTTATTATTAGGTGAACTGTGTGCTCGTTTATCACCCTTATCCTATAAAAAAATATATATCTTCATCAGAAGCCTATAAATTTAATGTTATACATGAGCCTCTTCTATTCCATAAAGAATGTGTAGATTCAAGAATACTGGTGATGCAATAACCGACGTCATACTTTTGAAGCCAGAGATGTTTTTAGCATATCCTATAGTCACCCCTTACTATAACCACGGAACGAAATGAACACAACAGCGGGTACGAGAAATAAAATAAGAAGAATTTAGCTACTCAGTCGTACTTTTATGTAGAAGACGAGTAAATGTAAAGTGAAAAATATTCCCTGCAAAGAAGCTACCGCTATCACTTCAGTATTTTAAGTTCAATGCTGAACGTAGCCTTCCCCATCACGAGATCACTTTTAGGGGATATTTGCCATAGTTCGCCGCTCGCGACTAAAACTGCTGGGGGCAAGCGGAACAATAAGACCAAGGCGACTCCTGTAACGTTATCCGCCTAACGCTGTTCACTACCATCTGAAGACGGCGAAGTCGGCCTTGCTCTTTTTAACCGAAACTCAGGTGTCCTTTCCAGATGATACTCAATATCTCTTCTACTCGGAGTACAAATTAGAAAACTCCTTTGAGTCCTGGGTTGGAGCCTACGTATAAATTAAATCTAGTCCAGTTCAATCCCCAAAAGACAAGTTCACACGTTTACCGCTAAAAAGAACCCCTTTGTCGTATCTCCTCAGTTTCAAAGCACTCCCTTTGTTGCCTCAGCTAGCATCGAAATCCTCGACGTCGATATATCATATAGTGTGCAGTTTCGTAGTCACTTGGAGGGGAAAGCCAAATTGGCCTCTAAAAAGCTTGGCGTGCTCAGAAGAGAGACAATACCTCATGCCACCACATCGCTTGCAACTTTACAAAGCGCGAGTATGGCCTCACATGTAATACTGTTCTCATCTCTGGGCCGGCACACTCCAATGCCAGCTCCTTCCAATTGACTGCATCCAGCACAGAGCGTTTCGACTAGTTGACGACCGAGTTCTTTCCGATCGGCTCGATTCGCTGGCGCTGCGTAGGAATGTTGCATCCTTTTACGTTTTCTTTCACATCTACTACAGAGAGTGTTCTGAGGAATTGATTTACAAGGAGTTTTCTTCGTTCGTAAAACTTCTCTGTGGAGTTGTTTACCACCAGCAACTTTTCCGGACCTATACGATTTAGGGACCTTCGAGAAAAATAGCTTACTCCTTTCTAAAAGGCTGGCAACGCATCTGCAATTCCCTTAGTATTGCGGTTGTTCATAGGCCGCGGTAGTCACTTACCATTAGGTGAGCTGCATTCTGGTTTGCCCCCTCTTCTATAAAAAAATTTGTTGCCATGCTTGGAAAGTTGGTAGGCAACTGCAATATTTAATTTTATAGAATTTTTGTTAGGAAGACGCCGCTGGTTTGTTCTCCCGGTTTGTTTCTCTCTGTCGCCGACACCCACGGTGTTACAGTGATAGGATGGTGGATATTCTTGCAACGCCTCTACACGCTAAATTAGTCACCTTTTATGACACGCAAAAAGTTGATGGATGCAGGTGGTTCGGGACCGTGATTTGTGTTTTTTTGGGGAAGCGTATGTTCAGCAGTGGACTTGTGATAGGCTGTAGTGATGATAATGATGACAGCATAAGAACAAATCGGGGTGATGATTTTTCGGTCACCAAACGGCCACATAATTATTTGCTCATGTTTAAGTCGTTTCCAGCTTATACACGCCCACATGGCGACGCATCAGAGCTGGTTCCACCGATAGCAACTCAGGCGGTGTTTTGGCCTACGTGGAGCGAGCATTCAACCATGATAGCTATGGTCAACTGGGTAATGACGGCGACATCTCCGTGATTCTGCTACAGTCAGCCCTGACATACACTCCAGTGATACAGCAGGGTGCAATCATTGCACAGGGCACGGTGATCCCAGATAACCTCCCAGTTGTGCACGCTGGTTGGGGTGCAACTTCGGTAAGATATTTTAAAGAAATCTTCTATTAAAACTTTGTCTAAAATATGAAGGAACTTATCAAGTTATACCAGCGTCAGTAGGTTAATAACTGTGACTCCTGTTTTTTTAATACCTTTGTTCACATAAAAACACGCATTTACAATAATAATAAACATCGCCAAACTCTGCAACAGTTTGTTGGTGTTAATAGCGCTTCTTTCTTATACATCAATATGTATTTTATATTACTTATATACTTATCTTAGGTATATTTATTACAATAAATATCTCTATCTTTAATTAAATTTGTCAAAAATGTAAAAGCACATATAAGTCGCGGCACGTAACTCTAGCACTGAATGAAACGTGGAGGGTATAGCTACGAATGTCGTATCAGTACGGGGGATGGAATGCGACTGGAGAGCAAATCAGCACGTGCGAATGATACGCACAGCCAATCATACGCAATACGGCCAATTATGCTTAATAACGGTCGCCGCAAGACTTTCATGCCGCGAGTTGTATCAAGTAATATTTATGTGACAGCATTTACATTTAAAGTCATAATCAAAAACATTTATTTTGTTAATTTTTCAGTTTCACAAAAGGTAATCTCTAGGTTTTTCGAATAAAATATAACCTAGATCACTTCCGACATAGCTCTCTATCTGTTTGAGAAGTTATATCACAATCAGTGCAGCCGTTTTAAAAATCAGCCCGAACAGACAGGCACACAGAAAGACAGATGCCGAATACCGTAAATCCAATCAAGTTGATCTATGTTCAACTGAGAACATTTGTATGAATGCATCATAAAACCGATGAACTAATATTTAACTAACCTTCTGACAACAGGAAGGTGGCCCTCCATCAGACGTACTTCTTGACACCACTATCTACACAGTGAACAACACACTCTGCGCCGAGCGTTATCTTTCCCTTCCCACACCCGGAATTGTCACTGAAAACATGATTTGCGCTGGACTTTTGGACATTGGAGGTCGCGACGCTTGCCAAGGTGACTCCGGTGGCCCCCTTTACTACAACGGAATCATCATTGGTATCGTCTCCTGGGGTTTAGGCTGCGGTAACGCCACCTACCCTGGAGTCAGCACCGCAGTCGCTCCATACACAGACTGGATTGTTTCGATAGCTTCTTAAAACGTTTTATGTACAAGTTTTTAAAGATCTAATAAAATGGTAATTTTAATTGGTTTAAATTGGAAATTGTTATAATATTTTTTTGGCATCTGTAAAATCAGCGACACCTATGGAAACTTCAATGTCTTACTCTAAGTTACTAAATACGGTTAGTAAAAAATGCTGTACTTGTGGGTGCTTTTAGGTGTTGGGATGTAATTCTGTTGATGTCATTTATTATTCATTAATTAGATGTAATTTTATTAAAATTGCAGCATTATGATTTTCAAGGAGCTGAACTAAATATGATCAAAACTTATTTAAGTAACTGTAGCCAAATTGTTTCAGTAAATGAGCAAACTTCTTTAGCGAGTTATGTGTCGATTGAAGTACCACAAGGCTCGATCTTGGGTCCTGTTTTGTTTTGGATCTGTATGATCTTGGCAATGCAATACCAGATTATACACATTTAAGTTTATTTGCAGATGATACACATATTGGTTTAAGAGACAAAAGTCTATCAAATTTAGACGATAAAATTAACAATGTTATGAGCTTGCTAAAAGAATGGTTTGGCGCAAATGGTATTATTCTAAATTCTAATAAAAGTATTGTAATGCACTACCAACCGAGGCTAGGCATTCGTGATAACTCGAATACAAAAGAATTTGTATTTTTTGGATATACAGTAGATAGCACAATAAACCATAAAGCTCATATAGAAAAAAATTGTAAGAAAATAGCTAGCGGTAATTACGCATTATTTAAGCTAAAGCCATTATTAGATAAAAAGACACTCATATCTGTGTCCTACATTCATTCTGTAATAAGATATGCCATTACTATTTGGGGTAATGCTCCGGATGTTATAAAAGTTTTAAAATGTCAAAAACAATCTATAAGAATAATCAATGGTCTAAAAAAAAGTAGCCCGGCAAGAAAACATTTTAAGAACGACCAAATAATGACAGTGGTTTCGCTTTATATATATATATATATATATATATATATTATTTATAGTTTATTAGAGATACATGAGGATAAATAAATACCGAAAAAGAAAGACATTAATCAGCACAATCTACGTAATAATGAAAAACGTGTTCTACCCATGAAGAGATTAGTGGAAGTAAAAAAACAGGGGCGTTACTCAAAAATATTGATGTATAACAAATTACCAAATAGTTTAACCAGCCTACACTATAGCAAATTTAAACGGAAACTTAAATAATTTTTTGAGGACAACCCATTTTACAAATTAAGCGAATAGATGTCAATGCAACTGCAACTGCAAAATGCAATGGAATTATCATTCTTGTGTAACGTACAAACAAAATAAATTACCTAATTCTATGACGTAAAGCGTCAATGTAACTAAATTAAGATACAATAATATAATTTAATCTTATAAATTTATAAAAACTTTTGTAACCAATGACTTGCCTGTAACGATTGTTATATTATGGTCAATAAATATTTCTGATTTCTTAGAATAATAAAAAATAGACACGGCAATATATATGACAAAAACACACGTTCAAATGTTCAAAGATACCGTCACACCAGTGTTGTATTTATCAAATTTTAGTAGAAAAGTGTGTTTTAAATAACAATAATATTTTTATATTCAAATTGTTAAAAATTAACAATTTGAATATAAATCATAATAGCGGATCTTAGAAAATTAAAATTAATTTTCTAAGATCCGCGTAATAAAATAAAATGGTTTCTTACCGAGTTTGAACCACTAATCCCATCACCACTACTCCTTCTCCTTCTTTCTTCCTTAATTTTTATAATCCTTATTATATGTGTAATATCATTACGGTATTTATGTGTCTCTTTCGAACCGGACAGGTTTTTCCCCCCTTTTCTATAAAAAAATTAAGTAGTGATTTAGGTGGTGAAGAAAAACATCGTAAGGGATCCTACACATTGTGACGGCCCAACATTATTATTAATAATTAAATTCAATATAAAGGGGCGTCAAAAATAGTCTTAAAAGATATATATTAAACAATAAAATTACATTAATAACCATAAAGTTAATATAAATACATTTCAGACATTAGACCAATAACATAGTAAATTAAAGGCAAAATATTGTCTTCAATAATAAATAAATTTATTAAAAACTTGAAAAAATATTTGAAATAAGATAATTAATAGAAATACAAGTCGAAAATATTATAAAAATAAAGATAAATAACATTTATAAGATAATTAGAAAATTTGTTGTGGTCGTGGAAGGAGTTCATGTATAAAAGAAAATTTTCCTGTTGTGGAAGGAGTTCACGTATAAAAGAAAAGTTTCCTAAGTTATGGAAGGTGTTCATGTATAGATGTCTTGTATAGAGGAGCTGCCGGAGATACATACCTGCAGTTGTACATATATATGGGGTGGTCGGGAGCCCGACTGCCTGAAGTACTGTAGCACAATGACTAGTCCTATATTAGGGACTTATGATATTAAACTCACATGATACAAAAGCAATACAATAGAAGGTCTCCATGATGAATTTGCATTACAATAGTAGGGTCGTGGGTTCGAGCCCGATATATTAATGACTTATGAAAGTAAGGTCTATGATACAAAAGCAATACTATAGAAGGTCTCTATGATGAATTCGCATTACAATAGTAGGGTCGTGGGTTCGAACCCTATATATTAATGACTTATGAAAGTAAGGTCTATGATACAAAAGCAATACTATAGAAGGTCTCCATGATGAATTTGCATTACAATAGTAGGGTCGTGGGTTCGAGCCCTATATATTAATGACTTATGATATTAAGGTCAATGATACAAAAGCAATACTATAGAAGGTCTCTATGATGAATTTGCATTACAATAGTAGGGTCGTGGGTTCGAGCCCTATATATTAATGACTTATGAAAGTAAGGTCTATGATACAAAAGCAATACTATAGAAGGTCTCTATGATGAATATGCATTACAATAGTAGGGTCGTGGGTTCGAACCCTATATATTAATGACTTATGAAAGTAAGGTCTATGATACAAAAGCAATACTATAGAAGGTCTCTATGATTAATATGCATTACAATAGTAGGGTCGCGGGTTCGAACCCTATATATTAATGACTTATGAAAGTAAGGTCTATGATACAAAAGCAATACTATAGAAGGTCTCTATGATTAATATGCATTACAATAGTAGGGTCGTGGGTTCGAAGCCTATATATTAATGACTTATGAAAGTAAGGTCTATGATACAAAAGCAATACTATAGAAGGTCTCTATGATTAATATGCATTACAATAGTAGGGTCGTGGGTTCGAACCCTATATATTAATGACTTATGAAAGTAAGGTCTATGATACAAAAGCAGTACTATAGAAGGTCTCTATGATGAATATGCATTACAATAGTAGGGTTGTGGGTTCGAAACCTATATATGAATGACTTATGAAAGTAAGGTCTATGATACAAAAGCATTAATATTGAAGGTCTCCTTGATGCATAAGCATTGTATGGGGTGGTCGGGTGACCGACTGCTCCTAGTACTGTTGCAAAATGACTAGTCCTTATTAGGGACTTCAAAAGGAATATTATGGTGGCGTGTGTGCTGCTACACGAGCAATTGGTCCGAGGTAAACTTGGACTCGCTAATCGATGTGTCATAGACATATCATCTTAGCTCCGGTGGTAAGCGGGTTTGTTGTAGCAATACGGCTTTCCCGTGGACATCGTACACCCATACCGTTTGTGGGCGGCGAAGTAGCGCATAGCGATGCGTCGTCTATCTTTCGGATTGGGATGATGAGTGTGTTTGGTAGCACTTTTAAGTGTAACAGGCATACTCAACTTCATGTCTTAGTGCATTAGCGCTATGATACGTGGAGTTTTGTTCATTGGCGTCTTAGTAGCGTGCTACTATGATACGTTGGTGATATTTTTTACATAACAACAATACAAACTTTGTTACCAAAGTCGATAGGGATCATGTGGGTGTGTTGTGAGGGGCGCCACCCGTACGATAGTTGCATTGACGCTTACTGCTACTTGCGGTATTGCGTCTTGTGATGGATCTGCGGGCGTGCTGCGCCAGATTCGACGCACTCTTGTGGTTCTGGTCGATGGAGGTGTGCGGGTGGTGATGTCTGCTGGGATGTATGGGGGACCTTGGAATGATGTAAGCCCGACGGTAGTCGTATTGATGCTTGTTGCGTTCTGCAGCATTGCGTCGCTGCGATGGTTGCTTGGTGAGACGCTATTCTCAATGACGCTATTCTCTCTGCGTCTTGGATTGACTCACGCCTGAGTAGCTTTGCCCAAGTCGGGTCCCTTCGTTACGGGGCTGCAGACTGTCTGCCCTCCACGATGTTTTATATAACAACATAATATTATATCTCTGTAACTTTGCCACCTTTGAATGATTGAAGGCAACTTGTCGGTGGGTGAGACAAACATGATCGAAAATGCATTTACTCAACGTCAGTGACACAAACCCTTTTTGATGGCGAATTATTACTCTTATCTTATAACTGCCTTTTGGCTATATCTGCCGTTGTATTGGTTGGTGGAGCATATGTGTCGACCTCATGCGGGTGGTAGCTGGCGGGAGGATCTGAGGAGACTCTCAAGGCTGCGGCCGAAAGCCGTACAACGTGGGACCCCATTCCCTTGAGGTGAGCGGTAGACTCATGACACGCTCTGCGGCTAGTAGCCGTGCTGATCATGCAATTGGTGGTGATGCCATACACTTACATCACGTCTGCAGGAGCGGCGGTCTGGCAGGTGGTGGCGCTCACGGAGGGTTTACGGCCAGTGTGCCTATTTGCCTAAACCGTGTGACGTACATTCACTGTGGCTGGATTCGTTCGTATTCTGTTTGGCGTTTACACGCATTGACATGCGCGACTTCGGTCGATGTTTGTGCTTACGCACTAGCAAGAGGCCAAGCCTCTTTTACTGGTTCGCCAGTTATTTTGCTGTGGACTACGGTCCAGTTCCCGAATTAGCTTTCCCTTTGGGGGGGAGTGCATCAAAATGGTTGGCGCTCACCGTGCACGGCGTGTTCATCGGGTATTTTGTATAAATTATTGTATATTTTGAGACTTTTCCGAGCGGGAAGGGATAAATAATAATAAATTAATAATAAGTAAACCTGATACAAGTGGAAGAGGGACGTTTTATGTTCTTAACCTTTCTCGAGACCTGTCTTCGTGAACGGGGTTCACTTAGCTTATAAGTCACTACCAACAGCTTTCAATTGCTCTAGTGAATATTCATTCTTCCAAAAGACACCTAAAAGAACTAAGTTACTAAACATACACAACGTAAATAAGGGTCCTAACTAAGACGATCACGCCAAAATTATTACGAACGGCCTATTATTATACCTTTAGAAAGATCATTTAGAAAGATCAAAACATATTTTATTAATCTTGGTCACAAATATATATAATTATTATGTAAAGGGGAATATAATACATTTAGTATTTAATATATTTATTATTATGAGAGAGGGGGGGAAGCGTTACAATTTAGTGCCGTGACCAGGATATATTTCCCAATTTCGCTCACGTCTCAAGTGGTTACCTATCCAATTTCGCCGGAACATGCATATTCTTTCTATTCTGTACTGTGTCTTATTTCACCCTTCTACTCCTCCTTATCTTAATGAGAAGTTTAGTTTTGTTGGGCTTCCAGGGGAACCTTTACGCTCTTCAAGAAAACTCATTTTAAGGGTACCAACTTACAATACATCTTTCTTTAATAAATCTTTTACTGTACAGTCTATTAAGTTCTGGAATGCCCTACCTTTGTATATACGCGAAGCTGAGACTATTGTAGTATTTAAGCGACTTCTTAAAGAGCATTACTTGTCTCAATCGTTTGAAAATCATTAGGATAAATTATGTGATTATGTAGTTTTGTATTTATTTGTTTATGTTATTGTTAGTGGTATATATTTGAGGATATATGTATGTATATGTATATGTATGTATGTATGTATATGTATATATATATATATGTATATGTATATGTGTGTGTGTGTTTATGTATATACGTATGTATATGCGTATCATATTTTTTTTAATGTATTAGTTATTTATATATTATTTTATTGCGTGTATTGATATTATATTAGGTATATTTATATTGCACCACCTACCTAGTATTCACTGTTTTATTCCTTTATACCTTTGGTTGCCTGGAAGAGATCGCTATGTAGCGATAAGGCCGCCAAATTGTACCTGTAATCTGCTCTATGTTATGTTCTTTGTAAATTTGTTTGTGTACAATAAAGTATATTCATATATTTCATAAAGAAGGTCGTCTGTATAAGAATTATGAAGTAGCCGTTATGCCTACAATTTGTTGTCCGTGAAATGGAAAGGTGTCTTGGAGGATGGTGTTTGCTGGGGGTGGTGTGAGTCTGGGGGTGGGGCTTTAATATTAATATTGATTATTTGTTTTAAAAGGTGTGTGCATAGTTATTACGAAATAAAACATAAAATTAAATAAGTGAGGAGATGCAGTAACATTTGTGTAAGTGAAGGACATAACAGTGCTAAAAACTGATAAAAGTATATAAATTTAAAAATGGCTAAAACAAAGAAAAGTTCTAATTTAGTGAAAGCTAAACCTAAAAATGAATTTAAGATGCTTCAAAAGTTAATTAAAAATGCAGTGAAAACCTTTGTGGTTAAAATAATTTCTCGAAGAAAAGTTTATTAACCAAACGAAAGTTCACCAAATTAAAGTAAACCAAGAAGAGGTGTACGGGGCGCGCACCTCACATGTCACTGATCTTAGACGAAATATTGTATATAACATACATAATGTGACAATAGTAAAGCTGAAATTGGAAATGAAATGAAAATACTCATCCACTAACATTTTATAGGATCTCACCAATTAATTAAAGGACGTTCCATCTAATCTCTATATAATCGAAAGTTATGAGCAAGATTTAACTTAAATTTTTAGGAAAATTATTAATTTAAGTATTTTATTGTATTAATTCATTAAATCAAATAATGTTCATGTATGATATTTGTAATAATTTAAATTGATACGGGTGTACACCCGACCGTGCGGCTGTTTTAAATCGAAGCTCTGTAGATTTTTTTCGTAATTAAACGAAAAGTTACATATTAACAACTAAATTATATATATATATACGTGAAGCTAAGATCAAGTACCGTTAGAAAGTAAATAAAATTTTATAGTAAACAATTAAGTGACGTGATATAATCATAAATAACTTAAAGTTAAATCGTTGTGAATAGTGACTGTCACGGTAATTACAAGTGAAATAGCTATTGTGACTCAGCAGTCCATAATAAAGGTCAATGAACTACCTGATTGTCATTCCATTGCAATCACAATATAAATAGAAATTTTGAAGATTATCATAAGTGACGCGTGGTGTATTTAGTGACAGCACGGTCTGCGTACGAGATAGGCTTCAAATCCTCGAATTAATTTTTTAATTCTTTTTAACACTTAAATTTAGCTTTTGTAAAATTGACCAATATCTTTTTTTTATACAAATTTTATAAAAAAGAAAAATAACAAACATTAAACAAGAACATTAAAAATGGACGGAAAACAGAATAATGACACGAAAACTAGCCGATTTCAATCTGTTATATGCGATAAATGCAAATGTAACAGAAAGGCAAGAGATACGATATTATGCTCGCAGTGCAAAAAAAGATTCGACTTTCATTGTATTGGCTTGTCAGAAAAGCTATATCGATTAATGCAAGCAAAAAAAAAGCTGCGTGGAAATGTAAAATCTGCTTAAAAAACCAAAAAAGAATTAAAATCTACACGTTCACACACGAAATATAAAAAAATCACATTAAGAAAAAAGACTGTCTCAGCAGCTAAACAAACTGCGTCACCTAAATCGGAATCAGTTGTAGATATATCATCTCCTCTGCTTGATTCATGCGGGATCGATACGGAAGAAGAATGCGATGAACTAGAGGAATCCTCCTTGGAAATGCTCTCAAAGAGTGAAGATTACTCAACTATTAAAATATGCGAAATGCAAGAAATGAAGGAAGAAATTAAAGAATTAAAAATTAATCTCTCGAGTACACAAAATGAGTTAGAGAATACGATAATAGAAAACAATGAATACAAAAGAGAAATAAATAAATTAAAAAAGGAAATTGAGGTTCTAAAGAACATCTGTCAATCTCCAATAATTAAAAGCACAAATGAGATAAATAAGGGATTTCACGTCTCACTTACCCCCTCAAACACTTCTAAATATAGCCATTCATCACACTTTTCTCCAATTTCTTCAAAGAAATGTGATAAAAAATGTAACAACTTGATAATTTCCTTACAAAACAAGATAAAAGAATCGCAAGAACAATTGTTCATCATCATCATCATTACAGCCCTTCACAAGTCCACTGCTGAACATAGGCCTCCCCCAAGTAATGCCACAAAGCACGGTCCTGAGCCACCTGCATCCATCGACTTCCTGCATGTCTTACCAGGTCGTCACTCCATCTAGTGGGGGGTCGCCCTACACTACGCCTACCGGTACGAGGCTGCCACTCGAGAACCTTTCTTCCCCATCGGTTATCGGTTCTTCGAGCTATATGGCCGGCCCATTGCCACTTCAGCTTACTAATCCGTTGGGCTATATCGGTAACTCTGGTTTTACTGCGGATATCCTCATTTCTATCACGCAGAGAAACTCCAAGCATAGCCCTCTCCATAGCTCGCTGAGCGACCTTAAGCGTCCTCATACGGCCAGCAGTGAAGGACCACGTCTCAGATCCGTAAGTCATCACTGGCAACACGCACTGGTTGTACAATCTAGTTTTTAGAGATTGAGGTATACCTGACGAAAAGATATGTCGTAATTTCCCGAACGCTGCCCAGCCGAGTTGAATCCGTCGATTGACCTCTCGGTCGAAGTTGGACTTACCTAGTCGGACTATTTGTCCCAGGTAAACGTACTCGTCAACAACTTCGAGCATAGTGCTCCCAACAACTACCGGCATAGGTGAACATGATCTTTGTTTTGTCCATGTTCATCTTAAGACCTATCCGTTGGGAGGCACTATTGAGGTCATTGAGCATAATGCTTAAGTCCTCCAGCGATTCTGCCATAATGACTATATCGTCGGCAAATCGAAGGTGAGTGATGTACTCGCCATTGATGTTAATACCGTATCCTTTCCAGTCCAGTAGCTTGAAAACGTCTTCCAACGCAGCGGTGAAGAGTTTCGGGGATATAACATCACCCTGTCTTACACCTCTCTGCAGTTGGATATGTTTCGAGCTCTGGTTCTGTACTCGGATAGCCATCGTAGCCCTACTGTACAAACACTTCAGCACTTCGATGTACCGACAGTCAACTTGGCACCGCTGAAGGGACTGTAGCACCGCCCAAATTTCGACGGAATCAAAGGCTTTCTCATAGTCCACATATGCCAGGCAAAGTGGCAGATTGTACTCTTCGGTCTTCTGTACAATCTGCCGCAGGGTATGTATGTGGTCTATGGTACTGAAGCCTTTTCGGAAACCGGCTTGTTCGGGAGGCTGGAAGTCGTCGAGTCTGCGTGCGAGACGATTCGTAATGACTCTCGAAAATAGCATGTAGACGCGGCTCAGAAGGGAAATCGGTCTGTAGTTCTTCAAGAGAGCGTTGTCGCCTTTCTTAAAGAACAAAACCACCGCGCTTCTGCTCCACGCCTCCGGAGTAGTGCCACCATGGAGGACGGAATTGAAGAGCTTCCGAAGGACTTCAAGTACCGGTTTTCCACCCGCTTTCAGAAGCTCCGCTGTAATTCCATCCTCGCCCGGGGCCTTGCCGTTTTTAAGGTGGTGGAGAGCCATTCTAATCTCGCTCAGACTGACGTCCGGGATATCATCGGAATAGTGTCGGATAAGACTTGCTCTTGGATCGTTACTCACACTTGCGTGTGGCTCCAACGATGATGTGTACAGCTGCCCATAGAACCTCTCAATCTCACTCAAAATCTCAGATGTCCCGGAAACGATGTTGCCACACTCAGTCTTCAGCTTTGACAGTTGGCTCTTTCTGGCAGACAGATCTCTGGCAAAGACTTTGGAGCCCTGGTTCCACTCGATCGCTTCTTTAATACGAGAAGTATTAAAGTTGTGTAAGTCTCGCCGCATGCATTTGGAGATCTGTCTGTTCAGTTGCCTGTATGCTGTCAAATCTGTTGACGATTGCAGCCTCATCTCCCGTCTAAGAGCCATGAGATTAAGAGTGTGATCGGAGAGTTTTTGTGTTCTTCTGCGGCGGGTCTTGCAGAACTTAGCTCCGACCGCATGGACAGTTTCCACGAGCTTGTCGTTCATATCGTCCACTGCATTGCAATCTTCTAGGCACTGGAAGCGGTTACGTAACTCGAGCTGAAAGGTTTCGGGATTCTGGATTAGAGCACGAGGGGGACGGAGCGTTGACTTCATCAGACGAGACCTCTCCAACTTAACGTTTAGGTTCAGTGTGCCTCTAACCATTCGGTGATCGCTGCCAGTTTTCACCCTTGCGATAACTGAGACATCACTAAACAGTTGGCGTCTGGTCGTCATAATGAAGTCAATCTCATTTTTTGTCGAACCGTCACCACAACAATTTTTTGTCAACCGGGGCTCGACCAGGCCCACTTCCTGTGATGCCGCTTCTGGAAGAAAGAGTTCATCATAAAGAGTCCCTCTTTCTCCATAAAGTCGTCCAGCTGCTGGCCCCTTCGGTTCCGTTGCCCTACTCCAAATTTCCCTACCTTCAGCTCACCGCTTTCTCTTGTGCCTAGTTTTGCGTTGAAGTCTCCCATCAACTCTGGAAATATCCTCATACATTTCCTCCACCTCCTCATCGGGATGTGCCGAGGTTGGTGCGTAAACCTGAATGACCTTCAGCGAATACCGTTTGGTGATTCTGAGTATCAGGTACGCGACCCTCGTCGACACACTCCCAATCTTTACAACGTTGTTGACGAGAGACTTGTGGACGATAAATCCAACACCTCCTTGGGACAGATGGTCGCCCTCCCGGTGATAGAACAAGTTGCCGGACTCGAGGATTGCCGTGTTCTCCCCCTCTCTTCGGACCTCGGATAATCCAATAATATGCCAGCGCAACTTGTCTACCTCTTCTTCCAGCTCTAGTATCTTCTCGTCAGTCCTCAGGGTGCGTGCGTTATATGTTGCCAGGTCGAGTCGTCGTAGGTGGCAACCGAACCTCCACCGGAGATTCTTAGCAGCCCCTGCCCCGCCGTTACCATGGTCGCCACCGTAGCCAGGAATAGCGGGGCCGCCGGGGACTGGGGGCCGTCTGTTTGTGTATTTATTCATTGGGGGGTATTTGTCATAGTTGCCACGCTTGGCGAGCGGGTTGGCAACCGCAGTTTTTTTTTATTACGTCACAGTTGTTATCAGGAAGATGCTGCTGCCCATCTCCTGCCTGTCTCCCTCTGTCGCCTTTTACGACACCCACGGGAAGATATGGGGTAGTGGATATTCTCAACCGCCACTACACGGCAAGCACAATTGTTGAATGCCAAAAAAAGAGATTACCGAGCTAGAGAATCAAATACAAGAACTTAGCATCAAGCTCACTACTTAAAGGGATGAAGAACAGCTTACATCTCGCGACAAAACTGAAAACAATAAAAAAATAATGCATTCACCAAACAGAATATCTTCATTATGGGGACGCAACAGTGCATTGGTCTTGCGGCAGAACTCACTAAATCAAGAATGAATAGCAGATACGAGGATTACCAAGTAACAGCGTTCATCAAGCCATTTGCATCTACGGAAGAAGTCCTAAAGCTATGTACCAATTTAAAGGTAGACACACACGATAAATTAATTTTATGTGTAGGAGAAAACGATGATGATCCTGTAACAGCCATAGCGGAATTATATGCTGCTTTGAAATTACTAAAGCATGCCACCGTTATTGTAATGAATGTAACTAGTAGCAAGCATTTAAATAATAATTCATTAAAGACGCAATTAAAATTAATATGTAAAAGTTTAAAAATAGTCCCTTTATTGAAACTAAAAAATATTATCATTGTTATTTAAAGAATGCCTGTCATAGTATTAACATGTTTATTGATTCTTTGTATTACGAGAAAACATTTCTAAACTATTCTTTTATCAAGAACTATGTTCAGAAGAGGATGTAACGGAAAAGTGTCAAAGAAATCACAACAAAAACTGACAAATTGTGGATATAGACACAAGCAGACTTCCATATTAGACTTTTTCTTTCCCTTACGGCAAAATTATCTTTTTCGTTCCACACAGTAACCCAAAAACATCCTCCAATCAATGTGTTAAAGACCTAAACAAAAAACGTGTTATTATTTTGCATCAAAATATAGCGGGTTTGCTCTCAAAAAGGACCTTTTAGAAGTGACGCTCTCTGAACTGAAAGACTGTGATTCAGAACCTGATGTTAATATGCTTCTCAGAATCATTTATAAAAAAAGGTGAGGAGAAAAATGCTACTCTCTCAAATTACAAACAAGCAGCAAGCTTTTCTAGGAATAATAAACGTGGTGGCACCTGCATCTTTCTGCAGAAGGGCCTTACTTGCAACGAACTCAAAATTTTTGACAAGTACTTATTACCAGAAGTATTTGAGTGCTGCGGAATAAGAATCCCTAAATACAAAGTAATGATATTATGTGTTTACACCTCTCACAATAGATTTGCTCACTCATTTTTAACGAGGCTGGAAGCGGTGACCCATGAACTGTTAAAGACATTTACACAGTATAAAATTATCATCACATGAGATTTTAATATAAACACATTAGTGGAATCTAGAGCATCGCAACAACTAAAAGATATGGCTAAATACTTTAATTTACAAATTCACATAAATGAACCTACTAGAGGAAATAACTGTATAGACCACATTTTAAGTAATATTAAACAAGCTAAGGGCGTGACAATGCCGCTTCATCTATCTGATCACAATACTGCCCAAATATTGTCATTCTCAATAGAAAATACTCATAGTCTACAATATTGGTTCTTACACAAGAGAGACTATTGCAATGAAAATCTTCTAAAGTTTCGTGGCTACTTACAGTCATTATCTTTCTCGGTTCACAACGCGAAAAACATGAATGCAGCATTCGATCGATTCTATGATCTTTTTTTGTACACTTTATAAATCTTGCTTTCCGAAATTAAAAATTAAAATTACCAATAAAAATTCAAAGCCAAAATGGGTCTCCAAGGGATTAAAAGTTTGCATAAAAACTAAAAGATCATTGCGTTTCAAGTATTATAAACAAAAAACTAACGAGGACAGAGAAGCTTACTTGAGGTATTCAAAAATGCTTAAGAGGTGCATATCAATAGCCCAAAAAAAATGCAATATCAAATATCTCCAGAACAGTCAGAATATTTGTAAAGCTTCATGGAAACTCATCAAAGATGTAACGGAAAGCGAACCCCCACAAAATTTCATTACACATATGAAATACGAAAATAGTATAATAACAAATGGGACAAAAATAGCTGAACTGTTTAATGATTACTACGTAAACCTAACTGATGGAAGGTATATATATGATATGGACAAAAAGCGAAAGATACTATCAACGATCAATCATATATCAAAGTCAATTTTTCTTGAACCGGTGAATTCAGCAGAAACTACTCGTATTATACAATCACTAAACAATTCTAGCTCATGTGGGTATGATGAAATCTCAACAAAAGTGTTAAAATTCTGTAAAAACGAACTAGCCCAGATATTAACATACCTAATTAATTTATCCTTTGAAACAGGATGCTTTCCTGAGGCTCTTAAATTCTCGATCGTGAAACCTATCCATAAAAAACAGAATAAATCTGAAATCGGTAACTATCGCCTAATTACATTAATACCGGTGTTATCAAAGGTATTTGAAAAGGCCATGCAAAAAAGACTGCTCAACTCTCGTATTTAACGAAATTCAAAATCATTACACCGGAGCAAAATGGGTTCCAAAAGGGAAAATCAACTACCCTCGCGTGCTTTAATCTAATACATAACATTATTCTTGGACTCGATGATAAACAGCGTACTACTGTACTTTTCTTCGATATGTCTAAGGCATTCGATTTTGTAGTTCACAATGTCTTGTTAGATAAACTGGAAAAGTATGGGATTAGAGGTCTTTCTCACTCTTGGCTTAAAACATATCTAGAAAATAGACATCAATGCGTAGAAATAAATAGAATAAGCGAGAGAAATACAACTACATCCGATCGTTCTAATTAAAAATAAATAAGTTTGGAGTACCACAGGGTAGCGTTCTGGGTCCTATATTGTTTTTATTATATATAAATGACTTACCGAGATTGACTAAACATCAATGCATAATGTTTGCAGATGATATTTCCATTATTGTTAAATCAAATTATAATGACAATTTAAATAATTATGAAAACGACATTAATAACACAATTAATAATATAGTCCAATATCTTAAATTAATTAATCTAAATGTAAATCTGAAGTAAATACAGTTTTAGAAAGTTTGTAATAAAATTAATAGGTTTGCTTTCGTCTTAAGGCGTTTAACTAAGATAACGACTCTTAGCGTAACTATGTTTGCTTATTATGGTTACGTCGCGTCTAATATTAATTATGGTCTGGTTCTGTGGAGCAACAGCGTTGAAGCAAATAGAGTTCTCATCGCACAAAAAAAAATGTATACGTGCTATATGCGGTAAAGGTCATTTGATACTAATTAAGCTGGGTATATTAACAGTCCCTGGCATGTACATATTGGAAATATATAAATTTGTCAAACAACATGCAGAGTTATTTAAGTCAGCTTGTGATATATATCCACGAAGCACTAGAGATAGTAAACGGCTTGTCTTAGACCATAAACCAAAAACTTCTGTCTATCAGAAAGGTTGTTACTGTATGTGTGTAAAAATATTTAATAAAATTCCAAAGCAGTTCAAACACGGCTCTATGATTCTCATGAACAAAAAGTTACGTGAACGGCTAATAAGAAAATGTTATTATAGTGTTAAAGAATTTCAAAATGATAATAATATGCATGTTGACATGTGATGGACGTAATTGCTGTGTATTACTGCGTATCACTGTTTTATCAGACATTTATTTTTGATTGAGTGTATTTAAATTTAAATTATGATATTGATATAGTAAATTATGACATTTTGAATTATATAACTTACATTTAATAACTTGACATTTTAGAATCGACTACCAGCTATATTATTTGGTAATTTAAAAAAAACAGTTGCATGCCGTATCTCATGGCTAAATAGGTCTTTAAGCAACTTATTTTTATTGTAAAAAACCTATCACTTACCCTATTTATGGCAATTAAATAAATTTGAATTCGAATTTAAATAGAGAGAATTATAAACCTGGGTCAGTACGCCTGACTCAATAACATTAATAAGTTCAAGCAGCCACTTAAACTAAATAGTAAAAGTAAACATAATGTCGGACAAATTAGATAACAAGTGCGAAAGAATTTAAAAGAGGCAAGTCGCATTAGAAACACAAAATTTGATAAGCGTAATAAATTAATGAAATATCACATTGGCGATTTAGTAAAAGGTTCTAGATCTAGTAAATCAGATGCAGATAACAAAGTTATGAGTAAATTTAAATTGGCGTATGAAGGGCCTTTATGCCGTCTGACTGTATAATATACTTTAGCAAACCCAGAAACAAATGAAATTATAGGAAATTTTGATGCTATTCATTTAATAGAATATTTTAAATAATAGTTTTGTTTTATATACATACTAGAATAAATACTGTAATATAAATTGGTCTCGTGGGTGGCCCTTTGAGAAAATATATAAAATTTAAATATTTTTATAAGTTATGAGCAAGACACAAAACTATTTAAAAATAAGAAAATGATATAATAATTATATTAACGACTATCTGTAAATATTGAATGTAAGATAAATTTGAAAAATATTTTTATTTGAATAAATTTGGGGAGTTGGGTCAGGGTGAATGGCTCAATCAAATTTATCCTGTGTGTGTGTAGACATCTGATTTCAACTTATATTCAAAATACTGTACATATAAAGACGGCATTGATGAATAAATATTTCAAAGACTTAAAAATGTAAGTCAAAAACTAAAGAGAACCACTATATTAACGACATAATATACAATAAATTTAGCAAGATAACGATTTATGGTTTATCGCATTGGGATAGATGTGGTTGAAGGGGAGTGTGGCGGCGGCCATTCCCTGGGGTAGGTGGGATAAAAATATATAATGAATTGTAACAGATTGAAAGAGGAAAGAACATATACACATAAGTTCAAAATTTTGAGTGTAGTGCATATGCTCTCAATATAGAAAAATTTTATATCAACGACTCCACTGTGTGGGTCATTAACATAAATTTTGGGGGTGGATTGTGACGGCCCAATATTATTATTAATAATTAAATTCAATATAAAGGGGCGTCAAAAATAGTCTTAAAAGATATATATTAAACAATAAAATTACATTAATAACCATAAAGTTAATATAAATACATTTCAGACATTAGACCAATAACATAGTAAATTAAAGGCAAAATATTGTCTTCCATAACAAATAAATTTATTAAAAACTTGAAAAAAATATTTAAAATAAGATAAATAATAGAAATACAAGTCGAAAATATTATAAAAATAAAGATAAATAACATTTATAAGATAATTAGAAAATTTGTTGTGGTCGTGGAAGGAGTTTATGTATAAAAGAAAATTTTCCTAAGTTATGGAAGGTGTTCATGTATAGATGTCTTGTATAGAGGAGCTGCCGGAGATACATACCTGCAGTTGTACATATATATGGGGTGGTCGGGAGCCCGACTGCCTGAAGTACTGTAGCACAATGACTAGTCCTATATTAGGGACTTATGATATTAAACTCACATGATACAAAAGCAATACAATAGATCTCCATGATGAATTTGCATTACAATAGAGTAGGGTCGTGGGTTCGAACCCTATATATTAATGACTTATGAAAGTAAGGTCTATGATACAAAAGCAATACTATAGAAGGTCTTTATGATTAATACGCATTACAATAGTAGGGTCGTGGGTTCGAATCCTATATATTAATGACTTATGAATGTTAGGTCTATGATACAAAAGCAATACTATAGAAGGTCTCTATGATTAATATGTATTACAATAGTAGGGTCGTGGGTTCAAACCCTACATATTAATGACTTATGAAAGTAAGGTCTATGATACAAAAGCAGTTCTATAGAAGGTCTCTATGATTAATATGCATTACAATAGTAGGGTTGTGGGTTCGAAGCCTATATATGAATGACTTATGAAAGTAAGGTCTATGATACAAAAGCATTACTATTGAAGGTCTCCTTGATGCATAAGCATTGTATGGGGTGGTCGGGTGACCGACTGCTCCTAGTACTGTTGCAAAATGACTAGACCTTATTACGGACTTCAAAAGGAATATTATGGTGGCGTGTGTGCTGCTTCACGAGCAATTGGTCCGAGGTAAACTTGGACTCGCTAACCGATGTGTCCTAGACATATCATCTTAGTTCCGGTGGTAAGCGGGTTCGTTGTAGCAATACGGCTTTCCCGTGGACATCGCACACCCATACCGTTTGTGGGCGGCATAGTAGCGCATAGCGATGCGTCGTCTATCTTTCGGATTGGGATGATGAGTGTGTTTGGTAGCACTTTTAAGTGTAACAGGCATACTCAACTTCATGTCTTAGTGCATTAGCGCTATGATACGTGGAGTTTTGTTCATTGGCGTCTTAGTAGCATGCTACTATGATACGTTTGTGATATTTTTTTTATAACAACAATACAAACTTTGTTACCAAAGTCGATAGGGATCATGTGGGTGTGTTGTGAGGGGGCGCCACCCGTACGATAGTTGCATTGATGCTTACTTCTACTTGCGGTATTGCGTCTTGTGATGGATCTGCGGGTGTGCTGCGCCTGATTCGACGCACTCTTGTGGTTCTGGTCGATGGAGGTATGCGGGTGGTGATGTCTGCTGGGATGTATGGGGGACCTTGGAATGGTGTAAGCCCGACGATAGTCGTATTGATGCTTGTTGCGTTCTGCAGCATTGCGTCTCTGCGATGGTTGTTTGGTGGGACGCTATTCTCAATGGCGCTCTCTGCGTCTTGGATTGACTCACGCCTGAGTAGCTTTGCCCAAGTCGGGTCCCTTCATTACGGGGCTGCAGACTGTCTGCCCTCCACGATGTTTTATATAACAACATAATATTATATCTCTGTAACTTTCCCACCTTTGAATGATTGAAGGCAACTTGTCGGTGGGTGAGACAAACATGATCGAAAATGCATTTACTCAACGTCAGTGACACAAACCCTTTCTGATGGCGAATTATTACTCTTATCTTATAACTGCCTTTTGGCTATATCTGCCGTTGTATTGGTTGGTGGAGCATATGTGTCGACCTCATGCGGGTGGTAGCTGGCAGGCGGATCTGAGGAGACTATCAAGGCTGCGGCCGAAAGCCGCACAACGTGGGACCCCATTCCCTTGAGGTGAGCGGTAGACTCATGACACGCTCCGCGGCTAGTAGCCGTGCTGATCATGCAATTGGTGGTGATTTCATACACTTACATCACGTCTGCAGGAGCGGCGGTCTGGCAGGTGGTGGCGCTCACGGAGGGTTTACGGCCAGTGTGCCTATTTGCCTAATCCGTGTGACGTACATTCACTGTGGCTGGATTCGTTCGTATTCTGTTTGGCGTTTACACGTATTGACATGCGCGACTTCGGTCGATGTTTGTGCTTACGCACTAACAAGGGGCCAAGCCTCTTTTATTGGTTCGCCAGTTATTTTGCTGTGGACTACGGTCCAGTTCCCGAATTAGCTTTCCCTTTGGGGGGAGTGCATCAAAATGGTTGGCGCTCACCATGCACGGCGTGTGTGGGGCCGTGTGCCTCCCCTACATTTTTGAAATAAATGTAGGAGAGCGAAGCCCTTGTATCGGGTATTTTGTATAAATATATTTTGAGCCTTTTCCGAGCGGGAAGGGATAAATAATAATAAATTAATAATAATGTAAACCTGATACAAGTGGAAGAGGGACGTTTTATGTTCTTAACCTTTCTCGAGCCCTGTCTTTGTGAACGGGGTTCACTTAGCTTATAAGTCACTACCAACAGCTTTCAATTGCTCTAGTGAATATTCATTCTTCCAAAAGACACCTAAAAGAACTAAGTTACTAAACATACACAACGTAAATAAGGGTCCTAACTAAGACGATCACGCCAAAAATATTACGAACGGCCTATTATTAAACCTTTAGAAAGATCCTATTTGGAAAGATCAAAACATATTTTATTAATCTTGGTCACAAATATTTATATATAATTATTATGTAAAGGGGAATATAATACATTTAGTATTTAATATATTTATTATTATGAGAGAGGGGGGAAGCGTTACAACATGATTAAGAAATAATAATATTTCGAAGACATGATAAGTCCACTCATACGCACTAGAGAAGCGTGGAGGAATAATTGCTCCATAAACCCCTCAGAAGTGGGAGTAGATCTGGGCCCATTGGTGGGACGATGTATATGCAGACGTGTAATGTGGTGGTGGTGTAAGAGAATCCTTCGTCCCATTTTGTATCACGCGTGTCGTAAAAGACGACTATGGGAAATGCTACTTAATTCTTATAGCTTCCGATAGATGGCGTTATAACCATATTTTTATTTATTTAACTAACTTATCAACGATTATCACACCAAGTAAGGGGCCGTCCATTAATAACGTGGGGCTCGAAAGGGGGGAGGGGGTTTGACAAAAATCACGAAATAAGGTGGGGGTGTAGTAAGATTTATCACGTGTATTTATTTTATCGTCAAATGCGCGCTTTCTAAACCCAAAGGCGGCGTGTAATATGACGTTGACTCGCCTGTTCGTGTATTCATGTCACAAGCATGAACCTAATCCGAGCAATAATAGTCTAGGGACGCACAATGTTCGTCCTTCACACTTCCTCGCGTGACGATCGATCGGTAGATCGAGGGAGATTTTTTGTGTTGTGCGCGAAAATGATGACGCCGAGTGGCTTGATGAAACCTACGCTGATCTTCAACAAAGCACAGTGCCAATAACTGACTTGCAAGATGCTTATCCAGTTGTTAGTGTTGAAGAAAGTCTTGCTAATCTTTGGTCCGAGGACAATGTACATTAAATATGTTCATTTACTAGTACAATATATGTTTTTCGCATGATTACACCATTCCTAAAGGAATTAAAATATTATTTTTATGCCAGTCATAAACAACCTGCAACCTTTCTGTCTAGACATTTTTAGCATGGTCCTTAATTTCAGAATTATACTTTATAGGTACTAAAAATACAAGTGATCTTGGGTGAGCGGGGAGGAGGGTTAGTCTTAGACCTCACCACGTATCACCAAGAGGGAGGGAGGAGGGTGTTAAAAATGCTGAAAAAACATCACGTGATTAATGGACGGCCCCTAAATAGAAAATTGCTACTGATAGCTCATAATGCACACTCACTCGTAGGTAATCATCACTTACATAATGAAATATTAACTAATAAGCCAGTAATACTTAAATTGTTTTTGACGTGAATACTTTTTCTTTAAATTTGCTTTGATATGTTTGCGACTGAACGCGGCACATCACAAGGTTCGATATTGGGTCCGACTGAGTACTTGCTATTTGTTAACGATATGATAAATGCAATAACTAAGAGCTCCACATATCAATTTGCCGACGACACTTGCATCGTCATTGCCGATCGTAGTATGAATGTAGCACAAACTGAAATGCAGGAAAGTTACGATATGCTATGTAAGTGGGCACATGATGTCGGTCTAGTGGTTAACGCTCAAAAAACAAAACTCGTTCACATACACTGATCTCACAACAAAGTTGCCACCGCACCGATTATCGTTTCCCACAGCCATGAATGTCTCTATAGAATACTTCAACACTGTAATTGTCAACCCATTGAAAATGTCAAAAATCACATGTATGTTGGTCTGATTATTGATGAACGATTCTGCTGGAGAGCGCATAAAGATCACGTGTGTGCAAAACTTCGCTCTGTGTTGAGTAAACTTTATGTTTTAAAATTTAAGCTACCATATAAAATACTTAGATTACTTTATATGGCTCTAGCAGATTCCGTCATTAGTTATGGACTTAGCAGTTATGGTAGAACTTATGTAACGTACATACAGCAAATTTACACATTACAACGCAAGATGCTTCGATGGATAGTGCCTAATCACATTAAAAATAAGTACATAGATAATGACCAGGGCCTTTTTAAATATTGCAGTCATAAATGTTTACGATAAAGTTAAATTTAATATACTGACGGAAGTTAATAATTCAGAATATCTACTTCTTAAAAAACGACCTGTAAATCTACGAAATATAGCTTATAAATCCAACATGTATGTAGTTCCGAAAACGAAAAATTTCTATGAAGCAAGAAATTCCGCCCATCTTGTACCTACTTTTATTACTGAATTGCCAATAGAATTACAAGAAACTTACGGTAAATCCAAACTGTTTAAAAGTAAACTTAAATCATATTTGTTAAATCAACCATACTTATGCCTTAAGTAGTAGGTACTTCTGTTAGAATAATGTGATTTAATATTAATACATCTTTGTTTATATAAGACAACTCTCTAGCGTAGATAAACCCCTAGACCCTAGAGGTTTATATGCTAGTATTGTACTGGAATAATGTAACAAAATTATGGATAATAAATTTAAAAAAAAGTTACGTACACGCTACAGCTACATTTAAAACACACGGCCCTGTTTACGACGCAGCTACACCCCTTTTTTAAGTACTTCCTTACGGGCGTAGTGGAGAAATTTCGTACGGTATTAAAAAAAAAAAGTCATGTTACTATTATTTAACCTACTTTTTTATTGATTAAAACTACTTTTACGGATTTTATCGCGTTTTATTTTAAAAAAAACGCGATAATCGCGTAAATATAAGAAATCACTACTTTTTTATTTTAAATTTAATGGCATACCACACTGTCTATACGAAAGAGACCTATGTCCAGTTTTGGACTTCAAGGAGTTGATAGTGATTATAGTCTGATTGTATTGCAATTGTCTTCTTGTTCCTAATACTGTATTCTTTTCCACCTGCAACTTATTGCATTAGGATTGTAATAAACGTCGAACGGGTTTCCGCCTTCGATAGAGCTTGATAGCTGCTAGAGTCGGACCGAAGTGGCCACTCCGAGTGGGCTTTTAAACACGCCTTGTGGATTTTTCCCGGACACATTTTACGAACAGTTCACAGACCGCTCTCGGACGTCATCAAATCTAGGACGATTCTTGGGGTACCCATACGTGTAGCAGTCCTATATAGTAGATGTAATTTTGAAAAAGAATGGTGAGACAAAAAGGCGAACTTTATGTGTCTACATTTATTACTTTACTATCGTTTTTGGTAATTAATTTATTTGAGTACGTTTTAGATGGATACAGTGCCATCTATGCTTTTAATTAAACTCCAATTAGGGTAAACTTGTATCAGTTCATGAGAGCTACGAAGTATTTAGCTATAACATTTATTGTAGTTCATAGTTATTAAAATAGATGGCGCTATTATAATAAAAGCGTAGTTTTAAAGCCATCTTTATAAACCATCATGTTACAGTACATTTTTGTACGTATTTTTAATCATGAATTAGCCACCTATGTGTAAATTATATCACTTACATTTTAATTTTTTTTTATAATGTGAAAATTCATTAATATAATATTTAACATTATAATAAATAACTTAACTAAAATAATAATTAAAATAATAATATTTACGATTAAAACTAATTATATATACAATATAAAAGAAGAAACTATAATAAAGAAAACCTAAAAATAAAAATTTAAATCGTCAAAAAGACCTGCTCCCCGTGGTATAGTGCCAAGAACGCCGGCTGCGTTTCCTCGCTGAATAGCTATACTTACCCTTTGAGCGAGAAAAGAACCAGCCCTCTTATCACCAGCAGCGACGCCCAGTCGTGGATACAGTTCCTTTAGAAACTTCATTGCGTGGACCCCACGGACCGATAGTCTCTACAGCAAATGGCACAAATATGTAGTCATTTCTCAAAGACTCATATTTGCGCCATTTACTAAATTCGGCTGCCTCTGATGCCGCCCCGGCTCTACAACAGGTACCCTTGAGATGAGAGGCCGCCAAAGTGTCAACGCAAGTAGCATCCCACACTAGGGCTTTACCTCTCTCCCAAGGGACCAAAGTCATACCGTCGGGTCTCTTGCCATCGTCTCTAAATATCCCGCAAGGCTCTAAAACCGAGGGGATATTTATAGAGACAAGAGCTCTTCGGATGATTTCGTTCAAAGAACCGTGACGGGAAAACCTACCTGAACTTTTTTGGCATGAAAGTCCGTGGAGCCCAAACTCATCGACGCTGCTACCACAGGGGCACTGGTGAGGTTGACAAATAGCCACTCCTAGCCGGATTCCTACGGCGATGCGCAAGCTTTCCCCATCAAGCAATGTGCCGAGATTACTTGATGGTAGAGCATGTAACCAGTGGCTAGATTCCTTAGTCGAAACAGCTAGAAGGCGAGCCTGATCTTGTTGAATATGGAAATTTTGAAATAAATTTTTGTGGACACTCCGTACCAACGGAATATCCCACTGTTTTTGTTGGTTAACTTCGAGTGGGACATTTTCGCCGGGACAGAGCGTTAGCCATATTTGCTTTGCCTCCGCAGCAAAGCATAGGTCTACTTTATTATTTAAAATTGTGTCACATAGGTCATTGACACTATGCACGGAAGCAAGGAAAGCAGGCAATGCGACGCTAGAAATATTTCTTATACCAATTCCACCAAATTTGATAGGTAAAGTGGCTTGATTCCAGGCTATTGTATTTAATCTCAAATTTAGGATGTTTTCTAAAGCAATTTTAAGACTATTATCAATATCTTTTAAAATATCCGAACATTTCCAGGCTGGACTTGAGCGTAACAAGTATGTAAAGGGGAATGCCCACTCTTCATAGACACTTCGGCCATGAGTGCCCACATATAAAAGCATATAGATATGATAATATGCAATTAAAACAATGAAATGGTAAAGGAATTGCTTTAAAAAACATCGGGGTTTTGAAAATATAGAAGTTTTTATTTTCACAAATGCAGTTTTTTTAACAACTATTTTTATCGATTTTATCGCATTTTATTTCTTTGATTTTTAATTCCAGACGTTTCGGGTGCTTTCCAGCACCCATGGTTACGGCAGACTGAGGTGACTGACGTCCCAATGTCAGTGTTAACCCGGAGTACCTTCATATTTTAAATTTTTATTTATGGTCCGATCTACAGAATGAACTTACTGTGTCTTGAAGTCTTGCAGTGGTATGCTTGGGTTTAATTTTAATTTCATTAATTACAGGGTCAGGGCAGGTGGTAGTACCAAGCCTCCTTCTCTATTGAATAAAGAATTTTTTTATTTCAATAGTCTCATGTATCGTCCTTTTAGAGGATTTGTGGTCTATCAAATCTTTTTTTGATGTCTAGCTAGTTGGGCCCGTCCAGAATATGATCACAAACTGCAAACTTCCCTGAACTTTGATGCTTCACGTCAGCGACGTCACGCTTCAAGATGTAGCCAATCTTGTCTGTGACACCCCTGACAAATGCTAGTACTGCACATGCTTTACTGTGGCCGGCTTCACTCGGTCACTGTGACGTAAGCGCGGGCCCGAAGTTTGTTGACGTGCAGAACCTGCTTGACGTGCTGAAGCTCGACAGCCAGATGTTTGCTGCCACAGATCCCTTGTGCTCTCTGTAACAAAGATTTGCTCACGGTAACTAACTGTGAAGGTTGATGGTGAGATTCATTGTTTTCTATACACAGTGTGACCTATGGTGTTGTTAGAATTTTGGATGACTAACGCATCTAGGAAAGCTAAGGAATTATTTGCCTCTAATTTACACATCAATACATCATTCAGGAACTGAGCAGGAAGCAAATTATTAGTCTGATGCCGTGCCAACCCAAATACCATATTACTGTCATAACATGGGCACAGCATCCAACAGTTCGACGGCCGACAGTACTTTTTAATTGCACTTCTACCAGAACCATTGCCACTAATTAAAATATATGTAAAATACACTTTACGACTAATGGTGATGACTTGCAATTCTAGCCCTAACTAAAGATCAGCTAGGGCTTAAGTTTATTCCTTCCATAATGCTGCTCCTCTAGTTATTACAGAGTTCTATCTGGTAGCAACCATTAAATCTTATATGCTCACCAAAATAGTAGCGAGCTTGCTTTAATTGGTATGTGACATAAGTATTATATATATATATATTATATATAGTATATTAATATATTAAGTCGCTGTAAGTTAAAACAGGAAATTCCCTAACATTTTAAAGTCTACATTTATATTTCTAAAGTCTGCTTGCCCTAGCTCTATTTAGATTGTTTTCCCTAGCATACTCAGACAAATCATTATTTGTCTCCATATTCCCGTCCCTTATTTTTGTGTGGAATTTACTAATTATAGCAGCAGCCACAGCAGTCATCAGATCATCAAATGTGTAGAAGCCCTGTTAAAGTAATTTTGATGAAATATTTTAAATTCAGTTTTTAAAATGTCATTTACCACCTCTACTACCCATATCGACACATAGTCACAGCTCTGGATTTATTAGCATATCTTGTCATTAACTGAGATTCACCATCTGCTGGAGACATTCCTGCGACCCTTAGACATCCACATCTATCCTCGATTACAAATCAAAATGCAGATGCGTTGTCACCCGTGAGGACTAAGATCATTTTCTCGTTTCCAGTAAAAAGGGTCTCCGGTTGTCTACACTCACCATACAAAACACAGCAGCATTAAGCTACTATTTCACGCTGGTATTCTGTGAGAATGTGGTCCTTCCCCGGTCGTGCCGACCCATTCATGCTACAACTATACTTCTAATATAAGTGCAGCATGGCTCTACCACGTATAACACACATACATAGTAATTGTCACTATGTATGTTTGTTATCGCAAAATGTAGTTAATCACAAAAGAGACATACTCGCAATGCTGATGGAACTGTTACAACCAGGTAAAAAACATTGTGCTTTTAAATAATTAGTTAGCAGTACACTGTGTGATGTATGATCTAAGCTTTGTTGTTCTGGGTGCAATACATTACTCACTTCAGATTGCAACAAGGACTGACTAGATGATTCAGATGGTTCCCATTCTGCAGTTGAACGTGATGCTGTTCTATCAGTTCATTGCCAGCAATTATGATATATACGGCATGACAACGGCAACTGAAATAATGTAAAATACAAAAAATGAAGTCAAAGTGAAAAAATAAAATAGATTTGTTTATTTCAAACTCAAATATAAATAAAATATTTATCAAGTTAAATGTTACTGGACAAGGACGGATTTAATGCCCTATATTATTTAACAATTAAGGCCTGACAGACTACCAGCAGTCCAAAAACAATGAAAAATCAACTGTCTCTTGGTAGTTGATAAAAATGGTCAATCTCATAAATAAGCTAGTATGTTTGTCAGATATAGCTAGTGCAGATGTGAAAAAATAAAACAAGTTCTTGAGTTGATATACAATCAGTGTAAAAACATGTAATATACATTTAATATATTGAAAAATGCTAAACATCTTACCTTATCTTAACTCACGTGGCACAAATTGTTCCTCACGTGGAGAATCGAACCCAAACAATGTGTGTGATCTTATTCTTATAAGTGTCAGTGCCACAGCTGATGTATACATGTTCAAGACGAACTATTGGTGCATTTTGCGAGTGGCACACTACACGTTCACTGTACTCGAAACTTGTACCTAATTAAGAAGCTACAATTATTATATTGATATTATTCAAGTAAACTCAGTTATATAGCACTTCTTAGAGGAAAACATGCCACTTCGTGATATGTACCAACTATTTACCTGCTGTGTTCGAACCAATTGTTGAGAGATCAACAATTGCATTTTCCAACAAAACAAAATAACACGCAATTAGATTCTTGTGACATAACAGTGACAGGGGCCTACATGTCAGATTCGATGTTGCCACTTAACTGTCATAAAATCTATGAAACGATATCGATTTTTATTCGATTAATAATATCATGAAAAGAATAATCTTTGACGCTTTTTAAGTTCTGCACGCTTTTTAAAATATAATTTCCTTTATTTATTGAAATTCTATTTCAAATGTATTTTTAGGAACAGTTAGCTTGTGCTGTATTGTTTTGTTATGCTTTAGAGAACTCGTGGTAAATCGGCTAGAAATTAACTTCTTGAATTATCATAACATGATTCCATTTTAAATGTTATGTTAAAAACAGATAAGAATAACAGTTAACTTGTGCAGTAGCGTTTTGTTATACTCTAAAGAATTCTTGGTAAATCAGCTAGTAATTCGCTTGTTTAATTATCATAACTATAAATGTGAAGGTTGTCAATGAATTCAACCGAGCCTATAACAACGGTTGTTTTAGTTTTTAACGGTTGACTACCGCTTTTGATGACTTGAAATGGATAAAAACCCATTTTGTGCAATAAGTTATTTCTCTTTGGTAATGAATAAACCATAATGTATAATAGTCCTTTTTTTAGACACAAGTAGCACATTTTAAATAACCGCAAAAACAACTTTGTTATTTATACAAACACTATGAAAAACAAAATAATTTGTTGCTGGCGATAATGATAGTAGTATTTTGACTCGATTTAAAATATATGCTTGTTACTACAGAACTCTTCATGGGCCTGCGAGTCCGACTCGCACTGAACCACTTTTTTTCAACTTTTAGTTTTATTTTAATAAATAGTTTTTTCGTTTAAGCGGAGCTCTTTTACTTTAGATTTATTACCTCTTTATCTATAATAATCAATCTGAGTAAGTAAAGTGTGTAAATACGATTCTTAAATTGTAAAAATAATAATTGGATTTGAACATCTTAGGTAGGTATTTAGTTTTATTAATTTAGAAAATATTAATCTCACAATTAATTATTGTAATAACATAAATGTATCACACAGCTAACGCCCTCATTAGCAATGTAAAAGTAAAATAAAGTTACAGCCTATATACGTCCCATTTCTGGGCTCAGGCCTCCCCCTCATTTCTGAGAGGGTTTAGGGCAAGGAAGTGTCCGCCGCGCTGCCCAAATGCGTGTTGACGAACTTCACATGTCTTCGAATTATTTTTTTTTCTCTTATTCCTCAGACATGCAGGTTTCCTCACGATGTTTTCCTTCACCGCCGAGCACGTGGTAAATCAGCACTTAAAATTGCAATTAACAATTTCATTGGTGCCGGCGGGGATCGAACCCGGGTCACTCGCGTTCTGTTATATTTACAGCGAGCGTTAACCACTGAGCTACCACGGCTCAGTCTCATAACAATCTAGTGGTGAAAGAATACTCAAAGTTGGTCAAGTACTTTACGAGTTTAGCGAAAAAAATATTCTTTGATAGTAGCGCCCTCAATAATAAAATGCATCCTACGTTTTTAAGCACCATAGCAAAAAACGATTCAACATAGCCTAACCCGCACACACAGTAAAAACATAACAATCCTTTTTCGTCTGTAGTCGGATAAACAACTGGTTAATAACGGTTGCGTATCGGCTGCTTTGGATAAATATGCATTGTCAACGGTTATTTTAAACCTATATCATAACATCGTAATAATTATCGAAAAATTATATAAGCATTGTATATAAGCATTGTAATAATGACACCATAAGTAATCGATGGAAAAGGGGAATCGATTTTTTTTAATGAGATTTGTGATTGGCAACACTTTTTATTTTATTCACAAACTAATGATTTACCTAATTTTAATCTTATCTTTTCGGTACTTTTAATTTGTGCGAAAATATTCCCATTGTTTTAGGATAAATGAATACCGCGATTAATAATTATAAATAAAGATATATTTTTTTAACAAATGCACATTGTTGGGTGTTCCATGGCCGAAAATGGGCGATCCCCTTTAGGTACAAGGACACAATATTTTAAAATAGTAAGGGCAATATGGGGGTTTAAAATATATAATTTATCAACGTGATTTAAAAATTGATCAAATTTTGAACAGGTTTAATACTATCGAAAAACAACGGAGCATCATCTATCATTTGTAAATGATAAATGTATATATCTATTTCATTATCATTCCATACACTACATCCTATAAAAGTCCATTGTTGGATTAAGGCCTCTTTATAGATCTCATCAGGTGGGATTTTGCAATAATTACCACATAGATACCAAAATGGTTAGCAACTGGAGTTCTTTTTTATTATTTTGAGTTATCAGGAAGCAGCTGCAGCCCATCTCCTGTCACAGTTCCCCTCTGTCACCTCTTATGACACTCACGATACGCTATGGGATAGTGGTGGATATTCTTACACCGCCACGGATTTAGCACGTGCGTAAATATTTTCATTATTAATAGGTTATAATAACAATTAAACGTTTTATTGGTGCCGGCAGCATCCATCGGGGAAGGCCTATGTTCAGCAGTGGATTTGTGATGGACTGTAACGACGATGGTGATGATGATGATGCCAGCGGGTATTGAAAGGCCTATTTTTAAATTTTAAGATTATATTCCCGGAGTTCTCACGGCTTTTCTTACAGTATTAGGTAAATACTGAAAAGCTACAAAAACCTTAGGTCCGATTCGTTAAATCTAAAATAATGAATTTTTGAAATGCACCTCTTATTGTTGTCCTTCGAAGTTTAAATCTGTCAAAGTGGGCCCATCGTATAGAAAACTTGAAAGGCGTTGAAGCATTAATTAACTTTAATTGTATTGATACGTATTTCTTTGTCCACCGAGCTTAGTTTTTCATTGGTAACTTTCAAGGAGAAATTCATCAAATAAAATAAATTGCGTTTTATCTGTTTCATCTTGAGATATTTTTATGAATCTGATGCGTCATTCTCTTTTTTTAATATGCCTAAACCTTAGAAAAAAATATTTAACGGGCGTGCTTCGCTTGTGAACTACCATACGGCTTTCTTAACATGAAAAATAGGGAATGAAAAAATCATTCCCTATTTTGCCACCCCAATGGCCAAATACTCAAACGCTACTTCATTTTAAGATTTCATTAAGTCTCATGGTGTCATGGTTTAAACTTAAAGTGAAAATAGTCAACGGTTCTCAACACTCATCATACGAAGCTGGTATTCTGTGAGAGCCTGGTCCTTACCCGAACCGAGCTGATTCACTCGTGCACTAGCCATAATACGATGAAGCGGTGCTATGCAACGTAATTTAGGGAATAGTTATAAAAAAAATCTTCAAGGCAAGAGTGAATAGACTATTGTTACGAATATTAAGACAATGCGATTTAACTTTATTTAATATATTTATTACTAGACATCCGCCTAGGCTTCGGGTGGTTTCTGGATATCGAACAGGTGACTTCTACCGGCTCCAAATGTAAATCTAAACCATTTAGGGACCCATTCAAAAACATACAAAAAACTTCATCAAATCCGTCGAGCTATTTTCGAGTTTTAACGAAACTAACGGACGGCAATTGATTTTTATATAACACTGCCTTGTTGCATTCTCTGCTAGTTGACCCTGGGTGCTAGGTATAATGACTTCTTTTCTGCACAGGATCTGGATAGCTATAGCCTTCTTAACTATTTCTGCTGACGAATGGTAGTGCTCGCATTGTTGTGTTCCGTTGTGAAGGAGATAGAGAACCAATGGCTTTGAGGTATTCCATCTTAGTCTATAGGGATGTCAACGCATCTCTAGACTTCTTTTTCTTTGTATGAAGTTTGCTGCAGATAGTCCATGGACTGGAGTAACCACTCACCATCTGGTAGTCCATAAGTTGATTTGTTCCTTCTGTTTTGTAAAAAGGGCTTCATCATTTATTTAATTAAAATGGAATAAGGGTGACAAACGAGCACACAGTCCAGCACATGGTGGATGCTGTGGCTCATAGATATCTACATTTAACCTCGATTAAGAATCAAAACGCAGATGCGTTGTCACCCCTGAGGACTAAGATTGAATGTTTCGTTTCCTGTAAAAAAGTGTCTCCGGATCCCTATACTCACCATACGAAACACAGCAGTATTAAGCTGCTATTTTCTGGTATTCTTTGAGAGCGTGGCCTTTCCCCGGTCGAGCTGACTCATTCGTGCTACAATACAATACTAATATAGCTGTAACATGGCTATACCATGTATGAATTCTTATTCGTTTGATATTAAAATACAAAAAAACAACAGCATGTACACTGTTTTTAAAATATAAATAAATAAATTAATTAAAATACAAAGGAAACAGATAGTATGTTCTAGCAAAACAGTTTTATTCTTACCTAACCTTGTAAAGGGGAATGCCCACTGTTCATAGACACTTCGGCCATGGATGCCCACATATAAAAGCATCATCATCATCATCATCATTACAGCCCTTTACAAGTCTACTGCTGAACATAGGCCTCCCCCAAGGTATGCTACAAAACACGGTCCTGAACCACCTGCATCCATCGACTTCCTGCATGTCTTACCAGGTCGTCACTCCATCTAGTGGGGGGTCGCCCTACACTTCGTCTACCGGTACGAGGCTGCCACTCGAGAACCTTTTTTCCCCAACGGTTGTCGGTTCTTCGAGCTATATGGCCGGCCCATTGCCACTTCAGCTTACTAATCCGTTGGGCTATGTCGGTCACTCTGGTTCTACAAATTTTTTGTATGTTTTTATGTTTATCATGCAAAGAAACTCCGAGGATAGCCCTCTCCATAGCTCGCTGAGCGACTTTGAGCGTCCTCATACAGCCAGCAGTGAAGGACCACGTCTCAGTTCCATATGTCATCACTGGCAACACGCACTGGTTGTACAACTTAGTTTTCAGGTTTTGAGGTATACCTGACGAGAAGATGTGTCGTAATTTCCCGAACGCTGCCCAGCCAAATTGAATCCGTCGATTGACCTCTCGGTCGAAGTTAGACTTACCTAGTCGGACTATTTGTCCCAGGTAAACGTACTCGTCAACAACTTCGAGCATAGTGCTCCCAACAACTACCGGCATAGGTGTGACATGGACATTAAACATGATCTTTGTTTTGTCCATGTTCATCTTAAGACCTATCCGTTGGGAGGCACTATTGAGGTCATTGAGCATAGTGCTTAAGTCCTTCAGCGACTCTGCCATAAGGACTATATCGTCGGCAAATCGAAGGTGAGTGATGTACTCGCCATTGATGTTAATACCGTATCCTTTCCTGTCCAGTAGCTTGAAAACGTCTTCCAATGCAGCGGTGAAGAGTTTCGGGGAAATAACGTCACCCTGTCTTACACCTCTCTGCAGTTGGATAGTTTCGTACTCTGGTTCTGTACTCGGATAGCCATCGTAGCCCTACTGTACAAACACTTCAGCACTTCGATATACCGACAGTCAACTTGGCGCCGCTGAAGAGACTGTAGCACCGCCCAAATTTCGACGGAATCAAAGGCTTTCTCATAGTCCACATACGCCAGGCAAAGTGGCAGATTGTACTCTTCGGACTTCTGTACAATTTGCCGGGTGTGGTCTTTGGTACTAAAGCCTTTTCGGAAACCGGCTTGTTAAGGAGGTTGGAAGTCGTCGAGTCTGCGTGCGAGACGATTTGTAATGAATCTCGAAAACAGCACGTAGACGCGGCTCAGAAGGGATATCGGTCTGTATTTCTTCAAGAGGACGTTGTCACCTTTCTTGAAGAACAACAACACTGCACTTCTGCTCCACGCCTCCGGAGTAGTGCCACCATGGAGGACGGAATTAAAGAGCCTCTGAAGGACTTCAAGTACCGGTTTTCCACCCGCTTTCAGAAGCTCCGCTGTAATTCCATCCTCGCCCGGGGACTTGCCGTTTTTAAGGTGCTGGAGAGCCATTCTCATCTCGCTCAGACTGACATCCGGGATATCATCGGAATGGTGTCGGATAAGACCCGCTCTTGGATCGTTACTCACACTTGCGTGTGGCACCAAAAATGATGTGTACAGCTGCCCATAGAACCTCTCAATCTCACTCAGAATCTCAGGTGTCCCGGAAACGATGCTGCCACACTCAGTCTTCAGCTTTGACAGTTGGCTCTTACTGGCAGACAGATCTCTGGCAAAGATTTTGGAGCCCTGGTTCCGCTCAATCGCTTCTTCAATACGAGCAGTATTAAATTTGCGTAAGTCTCGCCGCATGCATTTGGAGATCTGTCTGTTCAGTTGCCTGTATGCTGTCAAATCTGTTGACGATTGCAGCCTCATCTCCCGTCTAACACCCATGAGATTAAGAGTGTGATCGGAGAGCTTTTGTGTTCTTCTGCAACCGGTCTTGCAGAACTTAGCTCCGACCGCATGGACAGTTTCCACGAGCTTGTCATTCATATCGTCCACTGCATTGCAATCTTCTAGGCATTGAAAGCGGTTACGTAACGTATTACGTACGTTATTAAAATAAGTCTAAACTATTATCATATCGTCACGGGATATGTTAATGTGAGTTGTTTGTCTTACAATGTACAGAAATCTAACTTGGCTTCTTATGAAAATGCTGATGTGGTTGTTTGGAATATTGAGCCAGGGACGGATTGAGGCGATATAACTCCTCCCTCCACAAGTTCGGGATTATCCTCGGGATTATCCCGAATTTTCCACATTTTACAGATTTTAATCTATTTATATTTAAAAATAATTAATATTATAACTAAGCTAACACTGGTTTACATAATGATTTCTTATATTTTACGCGAACACTATACATTGATTAAAACTACTTTTACGGATTTTATCGCGTTTTATTTATATTAATTTTAATACCCGACGTTTCGGGAGCTTTCCAGCACCCATGGTTACGGGGGACTGAGGTGACTGACGTCCCGATGTCAAAGTTAACCCGGAGTACCTTCAGTTTTTAATTATTGTCTTTGGTCCGATCTATGCAGAATGAACTAACTGTATTTTGAAGTCTTGCAGTGGTATGCTTGGGTTTAGTTTTAATTTTATTAATTATAGGATCCCAAGCAGGTGGTAGTACCCAGCCTCCTTCTCTATTGAAATTAGGATGTTTTTTAATTTCAATAGCCTCACTTATCATCCTTGGTAGGAATCGATGTTCTTTCGCGAGGATTTGTGGTCTATCAAATCTGATGTAATGGTTGGGGCCATCTGGAATATGATCGCAAGGGAAGTCTGGAGTTTGCGGGTGACAACTTGAGATATTTGTGTGAAACTGCATGATTTCTATAACACAGTTGTCATCGGTGAAGAGTTGTATGTCGTTCTCGTAACACAGAAATCGACGTTCGTCGACCTCGCGGCATGACTGAGAGAGTGGTGTTGCTTTCAACCCTTTCATAAGTAGGTAAGGATTTTTAGGTAGGATGAGAGTCGTCTGGCCATTATATAATGCAGGTAAGGGAATTAATTTATAATAGTTAAAAATTTCGTTTCTAATTAGTGGAATACTCATAATGAATTTTATCTGATTTTGTTTTATATAGGCTTTTATCTCGATACATCTTTCTAACTTTACAATATTTTCGTAAGTAACAGGAAACACTAATTTATCAGTTTGTTCTATTTCCTTCAACAATATTATAAGTTCTTCCGTATCAATAATTGATTGATGTAGTACGTTAATTTTACTAAAAGCAATGGCTGTTTCAATTTCATTTTTTTGGTTGATTTAATGGGAATATAAATTATGAAAGTTATCAAGAAAGATATTATAAAGGTGAATAATTTTGGTAATAGTTTGTTAAAATTGGATTTGTTTAAAGCTTGATTAATATTTTGAATACTATCTTCTATTCGTATAAAATTGCTTTTAGTAGAATTTGCCACATTTGTAAAGGAGCCCACCATTTCGGCAACTATTGTCATTTTATTTTTAATTGCATTTTGTTCCGTATGTAATTTACTTAGGTATTAATCTTTCATATTTAAGAGCGTCATCATTATCTAAGTTACCTGTAATAGTTTTTATCAAAGAGCCAATCGGTTTGAGGAGACCTCTTTTGATTAGTAATGAAGGAACTAATTGCTTAAATTTGTCGATGGTAGCATTCAAAGTATAATCTCAGTTTGATATTGAACGGTTATAAAATCTGAATCAAATGACTTGATATCGAAACAATTTTGAATATGCTTTTTAAGCAACCCGTATCTATGCATACTTGACTCTAATTCCTCGTAAATTAAATTTAAATCTAATATCTTAATATCTATCCAATTATCATAATTAACAAATGCTTGACCTTCGTCCACAGGTAACAATCCCGGGTTCTTGTCAATGCGAAGCAGATAAAGGGCCAGGATTCCCATTATTCGGATCACCAGTGGAAATAATCTGTGAAGCAAGTTTAATGTTTTTAATAGGAACATTTGTGATACGTTTATTAGTTTCAACGGGAACTACATTTCTTTTTATAGCACCGGTGACATGAGCCTTTTGGTAACGCGGTTTATCCTTACCCCGTCTTGTATTAACACCTTTTATGAACATAGTATCACCTACATCTATATCAAACTGAGATTCACCTGAGTGTTTCTGTCTTACTGTAATATTTGTTCCTTTTAGCGTGTTCTCTTACTAACTGTTGTGTGAACTGCTTATCAAAATCTACAGCGAATGTACTATTGGATTCGGTGTGTCCAAATACTACTTCAAACGGCGTGAGGTCTGTCGAAGAATGAATTGAATGGATGTATGACATAACAGCATATGTCATCACTGATGCAGCGTCTGTAATTTTGTGTTCATATTTCGCAATACGGTAAATTTCAGTAATAGTTGAATGGAACCTTTCGATAAGTCCCATAGAGTTGGGGTGGTGCGCGGTACCAATGTGTAGATTGATTTTATATAATATAAGCATTTCCTTTAAAAGTACATTGTTAAATTCCACACCGGGATCTGAACTAATTTTGGATGGAATTCCGTAAAATGAAAAATACTTTATTGAAGCTCTTATTACTTCCGGGGTAGACCTACTATTAATTTCGATTGCTTGACCCAATTTGCTGAACGCTAGACGCGTTCAGCAAATTGGGCCAAGGTTAGAAATTATTTACCTTCTATTAAAAAGATATCGATGAAAATTTTTTGGAATGGTTTAGACTGGGTTTGAGTCAGTTGAAGTTGAGGTTTTAGGGGTTTACGGTCGTATTTCATTTTCTTACAAACTTCACATGATTTTATGATACTCGCTACTGTTTGTTCCATATTATTCCAATAAAACGTTCGCCTAAATATACTAATGTTTCCCTAATTCCCCTATGGCAATTTTTACCTAAATGATATTTGAGGACTACTTCGCGTTGCTCGTTTTCATCTTCTACATACACTAATTTCTTAGTACATTAATAAAATTTTACAGTATCCTTTTTGAATAATTGCGTTGTGACTTCGGAAAACTGCTTGCGGTGTATGACATCTTCAAAATAAAAAAAATATTTAATTTTGGGTCTTATATATTCTTTCAGGAATTTTTTAATTAATTCCAAATAATTTAAAGGTAAGTGAACTTCTAATATATTTTGTTTATCCCTGGACAAGTTTTTAACTGAACATTCATTTCTGTTCCACGTATGAACGAGTATTTGGTTTGGTTTCGTATCAATCGCTTCCTGAAGGATTAAGATTCCTGCCGTGTCTACATCTTTAGCCGAATGTATTGTATTGTTACTACTATGTCCTTCGGAGGCTGTGATGGTGCTACTAGTTGGAGACGGTATCGAATATGGGGATTGTCTACCGTGTAAGGAGGGAATACTCAAAGTATCCGAATCCGATGATACTGTTACTGTGTCTATTGCCTGATTTGAATGACCTAGCTGTACAATTTTAGAGACTACATTACTCAATTGATGTTGAAGTTTTCTTTCGTTTTTATCTATATTAACTTGCATAGAGATATCGTCGTTATCATTTAAGGCGTTTATCCTAATTCTAGATAAAGCATCAGCGTTACAGTTCTGTTTCCCGTTCTTATATACTATTTCGTAATCAAATTCCGAAAGACGTAACTTCAATCTAGTGAGTTTACTATTTGGTTCATTGATGGAATTTACCCAGGCTAAAGGTCGGTGGTCGGTGTAGATCGTAAATTTCTTTCCATATAAGTAAGGGCGGAAATGTTTGACTGCCCAAACGATTGCCAAAAGTTCTTTCTCTATCGTGCTGTATTTCGTTTCAGCATCGTTCAATGTACGACTTGCAAAGGCTATAGGCTTATCACTACCGATGGGTCCCTGAGATAGAACTGCACCGAGGGCAAAGTTCGACGCATCTGTAGTGAGCACAAACGGTCTTGAGAAATCAGGGTACTGTAAGAGTGGGGCGTTTGTTAAAAGCTCCTTACATCTTTAAAATGCGTTTATATATTCTTTTGTAATTTCAATTTTGTTTTTCTCTTTCAGGCAAGAGGTAAGTGGTTGTGTAAGTTTAGCAAAATCTTTAATAAATTTTCTGTAATATCCTACTAATCCGAGAAAACTTTTTTATTTCGGTGGCTGTACGCGATAAGGGATATTTCAGTACCGATTTGATTTTTTTCGTCATTAGGTTTTAAGTCTTCTTTTGTGATAGTATGGCCAAGATATAGAACTTCTTTTCTTAAAAACTCGCATTTATCTAATTTTTTTTGTTTTTGTTTTTTTTTTTATGTATGGGGGTAATAAAAAACCTTGGCCTTTTTCTTCTCTGGTGGGGTTTGGGGTGTTTCCTGTCGTTCTTTTTTTTGACCACTTGCAGGGCACTATTCTTTTTTAAATATAGAGGGTTTTTTTTTTTTTCTTTCGCCGATTATACTTCTTTTAGGCTGCCCGGATGCATCTAGTTTTTTGGGGACTAAATGGACTGGTGCGCTCCAAGGTGAGTGAGAATTTCGAATTACGTTATTTTGAAGAAGTTGGTCTACTTGTCTTTGGATTTCCTCATTTTGAGAAGGTGGGTGACGATATGGTCTAATGTAAATAGGATCTTCGTTAACGGTTCTGATATTATGTTTTACCTGATTTGTAAAGGAAAGTGGAATTTTTTCGCTATAAAATATGTCGCGGTATTCATAGCATAGTTTAGTAATAGCTTTCCGTTCTTCTTCGTTTGTATGATCTAGTCGTAGCTTATTAATTTTTTTTTTAAATTTCATCTATCTCCCAATCGGAATTTATCACATTAATGTTACACTCATTATTTTCGAATACAGTTACATTAAACGGTTCTATAATTTTAATATTAGTTTTCTCGTTGGAAACATTTTGAATAATGGTGTCGGCAAATAAATTTTATATAAGGGCACATGGCGTACGAACTCCTTCGCTAAATTGTATAAAATCAATGATTGCGTCCCCGTTCTGTCTTGACTGTTTCCGACCTGTGGTTCTAAGTTAATTTCGTAAGGTGGGTTAAAGATTATTGGTATTTCCGCATTAGGTGTTCGCAAGACTTGGTGATACATATCGATATTAGCTGCCAATTTTTTAATAAGTCTGACCCAAGAAGGCCGTCGTATCTACCGTCCACATCATATATGTAAAATTTATGTGGACGAGTACTTTTGAACGTTTTCAAAAGCGATATAAAAATAATTTCGTCATGCATGCTTTGCGCATGCGTACTTACTACGGTAAAAGGTTCCTTGTATTTAAATTCGCTAAAATATTGGTTAGCCTTTGCGGGACTGATAAAAGATCTACTACTACCGGTGTCTATTAAAAACTTGGAATTTATTTCGGGAATGCCTATGTGAGGCAATTTCAAAATGCTATCGCAATAATTAAGATGGATCATTTCGGGGGGTTTTCGAAGGCTACTATCTGAAAATTTTCAGGCGCCGCAATTTCTTCATTATTAATTTCATTTGAATTTTCGGGATACGGACCTTCAAACGAAGGGTCTTCTACAAAATCATTATAGTGGTCGTAGTATTCACCGTCATTATTATCTTGGGAGAAATTTTGATAAGACATTGAAGGTTCCTCACTAAAGAACAAGTCATTGGTTGTCATGTTTTGCCTAATTGGTGCGGTGCGCCTAGATACGTCAGCGTCGTAAGCATTTTTAGACGGTTGGTTTTGTATGCCGAATTTGAACTGATTGGGTTGCTGTTGTATGCTGTATTTAAATTGATTAGGATATTGTTGAGGACCGTATTTAAACTGATTTGGTTGTGGTTGATTCTGCATACCGTATCTTTGAACTTGGTGTTGGGGAATGCCAAATTTGAATCCACCATTTTGGAATGGTGCTCGTGGTTGTTGGGTAAATGGGTGATTGAAATTACGTGGAGTTGAATTTTGTGGTGATGCAAAACGGTAACCTTGTTGAGGGGACGTGAATTTATTAGGGTTTATGAAATTAGGCCTATATCAAATCTGATTATTGGGTACACCAAACCAGAAATTACTATTATTTAATAATAATATAATTATATAATAATATGGCGGATTTGAATTTATAAATGTAGATGGGCTCGCAAAACTTTGAATGGGTAATTGCTGAGTTTTTTTTTGTGGCGTTGTACTGCGCTAAAGTTAATTTCTTGAAAAAGCTTTATTTTCATACTGTATAGATGTTTACATGCAAAACAAATGATAACATGTTAACAAATCATTTACATAATTAATTCATATTTAGTTACATAATTAATTTGAATTTGTAATGTTTAATGTAAGTTAAAAATGTATTTTTCATTATGTAGTTTGATTATTTACACATTTTCTTACTTACACATACACATTAAGGCGGTATTATTATATATAATCATTTTAGCGGCTTTAATTCCTTCGTCGGAAAGTCTTTGTACTTTAGCAAGCAGGGAACTTTTTACATTTTGTATTCTACCACAAAACTGAATATATGACTCTCCTTGTTTAATTTTTAGAGACTCTAGCTCGATAGCAATACATTCTTCTGAACGAGGGTCGCCGAAATGTTGGGTTAAAATTTCTTTCAAATCTTCCCATGTACCTAAACTAGTATTACCACTAAGTAGAGTCGCAGCCCTACCAGTAAGCTTACTACTTATAGCATGAAATCTGTATAAATTCTGAATCGGAGTATTATCGCCTCCTGAATATAATAAAACATATTCATATTTTGAAATAAATAAATTGAGTAATTTTTCATCTCCGTCGTATCTAGGAATTAAATCTAAAATGTGTGCTGGAATAACATTTACTGACATTTTATTTAAATTATTTTACTTAATCTCACACAAATTATTAACAAGGATATTTATTAGCCTATTTTTGTGATAACAAAATCAAATAAATACAAATAATTTGGCCAGACGATTTTAGTTTGGAAAATGCGGAAAAGAATGGGATAATGTAAACAGAAAGTGAAAAGGTTTACTCACAGTATGTTCAGTCCCATGTCCTCCAGTTGATTCTGCCCACTTCGATACTGATTTGGAAACGATTGAGCGCGCGTCGCGGGAGTTATTTGTTTGGTTCGAGGATAACCTATCCTGACTGTTATACCGAAGCCTTAACCTATTTTGGGGTCCGAAAGGGCGTTAATACGACAGCGGAATATATACGGATATCCTGCGACGGACCTCGACAGTCTTTTTAAAAACACAATTTCAAAATATAAAATGGTTTAATGTTCTTCCGAAGGTGGTTAGTTACAGAATTAATTAAATTTTATGTTATTAAAATAAGTCTAAACTATTATCATATCGTCACGGGATATGTGTGGGAGTTGTTTGTCTTACAATACACAGAAATCTAACTTGGCTTCTTATGAAAATGCTGATGTGGTTGTTTGGAATATTGAGCCAGGGACGGATTGAGGCGATATAACTAGATATTATACGAGTATGTTTACATGCAACAATAATAAACAAATCATAACATGTTAACAAATCATTTACATAATTAATTCATATTTAGTTAGGTACATAATTAATTTGAATTTGTAATTTTAACGTTTAATATAATTTAAAAATATATTTTTCATTATATAAGTTGATTATTTACACATTATCACTATTAAATTAAAATAAAGAAAATATTAGTTTCAGTTAATTTAATGAGAACCCCTATCGCGGGGTAAAGGCCTCCTCCATTTTTGACCATTGTTTTTTATCTTTCGCCTTTGTTTGGCAATCATCTCCTGGTATGTTTTTGTTGTCATCAATCCACCTTCTACGTGGCCTCCCTCGTTTTCTTATACCCTTGGGCCCTTTCCATACCACGACTCGACGCGTCCATCGAGCATCCTCTATCCTAGCTAGATGTCCTGCCCATTTCCACTTCAATTTCAATTTCTTCCATTTCGAGTGGATTAAGAAATCAATTTGGTTTGTTTTTTCTATTATCCTGGTGTATGCCACTTTATCTCTCCTTCGGAGTCCTAGGATAGATCGTTCCATAGCAGCTTGACATATTCAGATTTTTTCTTTTGCCTGTTTTGTATATATCCAAGTTTGCGAACCATACGTTAGGCAGGGAAGGATGCAACTATTCATTATTTTCTTTTTCATAGAAAGCGGCATGTCTCCTTTCATTATTTCCTTGTGAGCGCAGTATTTTTTCCAAGAAATATTTATGCTCCTTATTATTTCTTCTATGTTATTATTTTAGTGGAATGATACTTGCTTTCCAAGGTGGATATAGGTGTCTACATATTCAAGCTTTTCGTTTCCTATCTTTATTGACGATTTTGTAGAATTGGTCATCAGTTTAGTTTTCTGCAGATTCATTTGTAGTCCTACGCGAGCGCTTTCTGCCTGTAGATTTTGTATCATTTGCTCTAATTGCGAACTTGCTTCTGAGAATAATACTATGTCGTCAGCAAAACGTAAATGACTGAGATAATTCTCATTTATTCTAATACCAACATCTTTTCAGTCAAGGTTTTTGAATATCATCTCAAGTACGGCGATGAAGAGTTTAGGGGATAAAGGTTCGCCTTGTTTAACGTCTCTTTTTATTTTTATGTCAGGGCCACTTGTTTCCAGGCTAATTCTACTTGTGTTTCTTTCGTAGATGTCTTTTAATATATTACAATAGATGTCTTCTATGTTCTTCGCCTTCAGCGCCTCCCATATTGAAATGTGTGACATAGAGTCGAATGCTTTTTGATAATCTATAAATGCTAAGAAGAGAGGCTTTTGAAATTCCTTATAGTTCTCAACTATGTTCTCCAGAGTTTGAATGTGATCTACGGTTGAATATCCTCTACGAAAACCCGCTTGCTCTGCCGGTTGATTTCTCAATTTTTGCAGATATTCGACTTAAAACACACTGTGAGAAAAGTTTGTAAAGACTATGTAGTAAACTGATGGGTCGATAATTTCCAATATCTCTTGGATCACCTTTCTTATAGAGTAATATAATACTGGATTTAGTCCATTGCTCGGGAACTCTCTGCTCTTAATTTATAATATTGAATAAATAAGTTATCACCTGTGTTAGCAGTATTCTTGCCAGCTTTAGTGCCTTATTGGGAATACCGTCTGGTCCTGGGCTCTTGTCTGATTTTAGCCTCTTTATTTCTCTATCTATTTCAGTTTCGGTCCAATCATTTGATTTTAAGAGTAAAATTTATGGTTTCGAAATTCCCAAAGTCTTTTTGGTCGTAAAGTTTTGCAAAGAAATTTGTTGCTATTTTGAGGATGTTTTCTCTATTAGTTGATGAAATAGAGTTTTATAATAGGCTGGGTTTCCAAGTTTTGTGTGAGCGAAGTTCTTTGTACGCGCGTTTGCAGCTGCCGCTAGTCATTATATACTTTTCTATTGTTTTCAATCTGTGAAAATTGTAGTCTTTCCTGACATTTTTGTTTGTTACTTTATAGATAAAGCTGAGTTTTATTTTGTCTTCACGACTTTTAGGTTTGAGATTTTGTTGTTCGTGGCGTTGTTTAATTAGACTTAATGTTTCCTCGGCCAGAATGTTGTAAAGTTTGCGTTTCTCTACCTGTTTGTCTGTTTTAATGCTTTCTAATAGACATTTTTCTAGATTATTGTATAAGGTTTGAACCGTGTGTGTTTCTTCCAGTTTTATAGATTTTAAATTCTGCTCTAGTTTTTCTAGGTAATAATTTGTTTCATTTTGGTTTCTCAATCTGCAGATATGAGTTTTGAATTTCAGACGACCCTTTTTGTTTGATTTGAAGGATATTTTTGATCTAACCATTCTATGGTCTGATGGGAACATAATGTTATTTAAAACATGCACATCTTGGAATAGGTTAGGAAAATTTGTGAGTATATAATCTATTTCATTTTTGATTGTTTGGTCAGGAGACTTCCACGTTCACTTATGACTGCTCTTTTTCTTGAAAAAAGTGTTCATAATGGATAGGTTATATTCTTGCGCGTAGTGTATTAAGAGGATAGAGTAAGTCAGCTCAAATTCTAATTTCGTCCCCACTTGCCCGCGCGTCGTATGCTATGTACCGAAATGTTTGTAATCACTAATACTGTAAGTAGAAAGGTCGTTAGACACTTATTTCATTAGGTTTATCATATTTATGCCTGTTTCTTAACGCCAAGCCAGCCGCTTCTTATTTTTATCACGGTTATTTCCCATTTTAATTTTACGTCGTACTGTTGCGTAATGTATATTCTGATCGTAAGCGACACAACCTCCCCGTTCAAAGGCCGAGGCGAAGTGACCGTGCTGCAGGAATCACGCTTCAGAAGGCCGATAGTTTAGGTAATTTCTTTTTTACAGTGAAAATAATGGTATTTTAAAAAAAGCAAATAACATAGGCACTGCTTTATAGTTAGTTCAGTTAGTATGCAAAGTTTCATGATCTTATTTAAAGTATTTTATGAATAACAGCGGTTTATTGTTTATTTTGGAGGTAACTGTGGATTTTTTTTCTATCGAGAAAATTTTACGAAATCGTGTTTTTGTCTAACATAATCCTTAACATTAATCCTCAACTTTACCATATATTTATTTCAAAATTAATGCTGCAATATTTTCGGCATAACGAAGGATCTTGCTAAGCCATTTGAGATTATATTTTCCCTTAATTGTTGACCTCTAGGGCTTCTATTTCCACAACTGTACTTTCCAAGATGTTTGCTTTCTTCGAAGTTCCCCCTTCCCTACTTTCGCGTTAAAGTCGCCCATAAATAACTATTACATATCTTCTTGAAGCTTCATGGGCTCTATGTAGAGCGTTGTACAAGGTTACGATTTCCGACAATTCAGACTCTTCAGTAGGTGCATAAATTTGTATAATAGTTATTGGTAGGTCATTTAAATCGACATCCAGAAGAACTACACGATCGGATAAACCCCTAAAGCTTTTTATAGGATTTTAGATGCTTTATTATTATTTCCATATCTTCCCCTTATCTGTCCATTGTAGCATAACATGAAATCATCGTATTCGTCCACTCCGTAGCCAAATCTTCTCATTTCTGACAGTCCAATGATATCGTATTTAATATTCTTAAGCGCGTTCGTAAGTTCTATAAGCTTTTCCGGGCTCGCCAGCGTTCTCACGTTGTATGTGCCAATGTAAGTAGAGACTGTGTTGATTTCTCTTTTTGTTTGTATTGATGTTCTGTATCTTTGGAGGGTTGTAGTCAAGAGAAAAATCGACTTCATTGTTCTCTCCCACGGTGACCAGCCGTATTGGGTTTTGTGGTAGTGGGGGGGCCTTCGTTAATTGTTAAATACTGAATGTTGGAGCTTAATTTTTTGAGGATTTCTCGAAGTTTTTTCTTTGTCTCATAAAAGCAGTAATTTTGTCTTTCTTTAGAGCTTGGCTTTCATGGCTTGTTCCATATTGGTTTGGAGAAGTACTTATGCAAATTTCTTTTTTTTATTGTTGTTGTGAGTTCTGGTTTTTATCGGATTTATTTGTGTTCAAAATTATTAATTTGTCATATTTAATTATAGCTTTAATCCTTCTGCTTTGTATTTTATTAATTCCGTTTGTAGTTGTTTCCTTTTCTCCAAAACTTTTTGTGGCAATCTTCTTTGTAATATATTTTGCTATTTTTAATATTTTTCTTATTTTGTAGTAACATTATTTTTTCCCCATAGTTGTGAAGGTGACTGTGATAGGTTTAGGTGTTTCTCTTTTTTTCCTAATCGTTTTGCAGATTCGATTTCGTTTCGCTCACAAGGAGTATTACTTTATTAATGTACGATAAAATTTTATTTTTTAGCTCGTGGTATGATTTTTCTCCTTCCTCGATTCCGAAAATTACCAAGTTTCTCTTCCTGATATGTCTCTCCATACGATCCAATATGTTTTCATGACTTTGTATTTTTTCATTCAATTGATTATATGTAGTTCTGTTCCATTTTTTTGAAATTTTCGCTAATGTTTTTGTTTAAGCTGCTCGTTATATTTGTTTTCATTTCTTTCATTTCTCTTTTTTGTGCTACCAGATCGATTTGTATTGATTTTAAAATTTTTGTCGTCTTCCATGTTTTCGCTATTTGTCAATAGGTGACGCTAGAGGGTATAAAATAAAATATAAGAGATATCCGAACGGTAAATCGCTATGAATCGATGATGGTTCGTACCTTAGTTATATATGTTTTGACTTACTCGACCATAGATGGCGTTGATTTATTAACACGATGATATATATTTTTGTTGGATGACTAATGTGAATCAGAAGTTAGGTTATGTCGGCACTGATTTCTTCTTTACTTATTGTTTTGTAATAAATTTTGTACTTCTTCTTATTTGTTTTTTAAACTCTTATCACAAGGTTTTGGAATGTTTTTTGTTTGTCACTGGTTTTTCGCCCTGTTAAACTATTTGTCGGTTATACAATTATTATATAATTAAATGTTTATTCGTATAATTTGTTGAATCCCACTTGTTATCTTGTATTAACAGTAACTTTCCACACACGTCTTCGGGTTATAATGTTTTTAAATCTTAATAGCACATTTAACTATTTTATTTTTCACTTTTAATACGGAGTTCGCAAAAACAACTGTCAACATCGCAACGGTGGCGCCACCCCTTTTGTAAATATCCATTGGTATTTTACAACATAAATACAACTTCTTTAAGCATAACTGTGTATAAGTGGCTGTCATGAAACTAAAAAGTACTTTGCATTACTTAGATAAGCGGCTGGAGTTATGACGTCACTGGAGTCAAGGTCTCCACCATACCAATCTAAATGAAACACCCTATAATATTAGCTAACAAAGAAAATACAGATGTTTCATGTAATTATTCGTTTATTTTTCAGGTATTACGTACACTGTCGTTCCTTGGTAGAGCCATGCTGCAGTAATATTAGTAGCATAGTTGTAGCAGGAATGGGTCGGCTCGACCAGGGAAAAACCACGCTCTCATAGAATACCAGCGTAAAATTAGCTTAATGCTGCTGTGTTTCGTATGGTGAGTGTAGAGAACCGGAGACCCTTTTTACTGGAAATGAGGCATTCCATCTTAGTCCTCACGGGTGACAACGCATCTACATTTTGATTCGTATTGGAGGATAGATGTAGATGTCTATAGATCACAGCAACCACTTACCATAAGGTGGACTGTGCGCGTTTGTCACCCTATTCTATAAAAAAAAAAACAAAGAATATGCGGCAAAAACATCAACACTTATGTGTCGCAGCCTTCAGTGTCCTTCTGTGTTCATGAGACTGTGGAAGCCCTTGTTTAGTGCTATATAATATTTGCAACCGTGTAGGGTTTCCTGCTTCAGCTATGGGCGAGTATGACCTACAAGAAGAAATTCGTTTTACACAGCAATATGTGCACGAGGTTCTAGTGTTGATGGTGTATCCAGAGAAGCTATTGTGGAGACGTGCCTTAGTAAATAGACTATGGCGTAAAGTAGTAAAGTAACAGCCTATACACTGCTGAGCACAGGCCTCACGCTCATTTCTGAAAGGGTTTTAGGGCAAAGAATTGTCCGCCGCGCTGCCCCAATGCGTGTTGGCTAACTTCACATGTCTTCGAAATATTTTTTGCTCCGTGGTAGCTCAGATGGTTATCGCTCGCTGTAAATTTCACAGTACGCGAGCAAACCGGGTTCAATCCCCGCCGGCACCAATGAAATTGTTAATTGCAATTTTAAGTGCTGATTTACCACGTGTTCAGCGGTGAAGGAAAACATCGTGAGGAAACCTGCATGTCAGAGAAATAAGATTATGGCGTGCAAGGAACATAATGCATTAAAAGACATTTTTACAAAATATTTTATTTTTATTTTTTTAATACTTCTGCCAACAACTTTAAGCCATCCCCAATGACCTGCATTGCTTGGGCTGTAGAGCGGTCCCTTTCTATCCGATTATCCAGATAAGATTGTAATATTGCAAGGCTCTGCCGTTGGATGTCAGTCTGCTGTTCTTCCGCTTGCAGGAACCGCTCCGCTAGACTAGTCGAATGAGACTGTTGCTGTGATGGTGGTGACAGTGGTCTGTGATGTCTGCCACGACGACATGAAGTTGCTATAAAGAGATCAAAATCAAATTCAAATCTACATCATCATACTAATAATCTATACTATTATTATTATAAATTTGTCTATTATAAGTCTATCGGTTGTATATATATATATATATATATATATATATATATATATATATATATATATATATATTTTATACTGATTAAATTTGGTATGAAAACAGCTTGGACCATGGAGATGGATATAGGCTACTTTTTGGCGCAATAACCGATATCAAGCCCTAGTATTATATAATGGCTAAACTTGCTTTGCTGTGGCTTTGTCTAATATTAATTAATAGCGCTTTTCCCGCGGACTCGCTGGCGTCCAACCAAAATTGGTTCAGTGGTTAAACCGTGAAAATTTAAGAAACGGACAGAGTTACTTTCACATTTATATGTAATATAATAATAATAATAAAGATTTATTTGCAAGAAATATGGTAGTTACAGGATTAATAATTTGGTATGGTACAATCATATTTCGCCAGTGGCATGCAAATATATAATTTTATAACTGTCAGTCTAGTGCTATATAAATGTTTTATAGATATCTATGATTAATTACAATTTAGTGATAAACCTAATAATAAAATGTCACAAGATAAATAACACATATACATAGACGTTAACAATAAACAAGAAATAATACAAAATTTGATCCAGTCTTAATGCCAAAATAAAATAAAAAATGTCAAGTTAAGGTGTACATTTCAACAGTCATCAAGTCAAGTCAAGATTATATTAAATATCGCTTTGGTCTATAACAATAAAATTCATCTAGGGAATAAAAACAATTCTGAATAAGCCATTGCTTCAATGTTTTTCAAAAAATTTAAGGGCCTATATGACCTCAAATGGCTTAGCAAGATCCTCTGTTATGCCGAAACTACTGCATCATTGTTTTTGAAATAAGTATATGGTGAAGTTGAGGATTAATGTTGAGTACTACGTTAGACGAAAACACGATTCCATATAATTTTCTCGATAGAAAAAAAATCCAAAGTTACCTCCAAACCGAATTATAAACCGCTGGCATTCAAAAAATACTTAAAATTAGATCATGAAACTTTGCATACTAACTGAACTAACTATAAAGCAGGGCTTATGTTATTTACTTTTTTTATTTATCATTACTTTCACCGTAAAAAGAAATTACCTAAACTATCGTCGTTTTAAACCGCCCGACACCGTCATTCACTCTAGCTCCGGCTTTTGAAGGGAAGGGTTGTGTGGCTTGTGCTCAGAACATACATTACGCAACAGGACGACGTAAAATTAAAATATTAAAATAGTCACTTAGGTTTATAGTGTTGGCGCAATGGGAAATAAGCGTAATAAAAATAAGAAGCGTATGATGAACTTAATGAAGTAAGTATCTACCGACTTATCTACTTACAGTATTAGTGATTACAAAGATTTGATGCAGTGGCTAAGCGATTGGTTGTTGCGCTGCTAGTCACATGTGTTCCTGTATGTGAAAATTTGTGGTTGTAATCGCACCGTTTACGATTCAGGAGAAATCGAGTGTGGTGCAACTTTATGAAAAAAAAAGATAAAGTTACCTAAATAGGTTTGTTTTTGTTTTGTCAATATTCAACAAAATTAGTAGTAATTGTTTTTTTATATGTAGGCCAATAAAATATTTGTTCCGTATGGGAATCGAACCCACGACCCGTAGTGCAGAAGCCAAGGCACTTAGTTAGTAATAAAAAATATAAGTGTGTTCGGTAAGTACCTACCTATAATATCTAACTATAAAGAAATAAAACTAAAATATTTATCCGTCCTTACATTATCGGTACACCGTAGTGCACTGGCTTAGGAATGAGTTGCTGAGCTGGAGTCCGTGGGTTCGAATCCCGCACGGAACAATTATTTGTATGACCTACAAATAATTGTTCCGGATCTGTATGTTTGTCTTTGTGCAATTTATATTTGTAAACTGCCTCAATGATACAAGAGAAAATCCTAGTGTGGGAGTAGCGTTTTTAAAAAAAATAACTAACTATAGTGCTACCTACTACATAAGTACATAAAAATTATGGACCTATAGAGTACTGACGTACCTTGATAGTTTAGCTTTAGCTAAATTGTGAGTACGTGAGTATTTTCTACCTATTACCTAACTAACTCTCCAGTATAAGCTGATCTCAAATTGTAAACGCATTATAGTTGCCGACACGAGTGGTGAGCACAGATAAACTGTAGTGGGAGGTAGGTACACTGTCGGGCAAAATTATTGGATACCTTTATTATTTCAAATCGTAATTTAATATTTTCGGCGACTTTTATGAAAGTGTTTATTTGAACACATCAACTTTTACTTTGATACAGTAATCTTGCAGATATTCGTGTCCGTTATTTTATTATCTACTATAAAGTATTTAATGTATACCTGGTGGTTAGAATTGATTATTTTATTAAGAAGAAGGAAGAGGTGATATGCCTTCCATATAATCAGGTGTTGCGGTGCGCCGTACATTAGCTACTGAGACATTAGTCGCCTCAGCAGTCTGTTTATATACGTCTATGATGTTTTTCGCAGTACCTAATTTTTTCATGTAACTAAACACTGAATAGAAAATTTGTCAGGATTGTCTATTTAACACCGAATTCTTCCTTCTCTGCATATTTAGACCAAAATCTGAACACTCAAATTATAACAACAAAAATAATTAAAAACAAGAAATAACAAAAACAATTAATAACAAGGAATACACAAACAACAAGTAATAACGAGCTAACAAAAACAATTAACGAAAATAAACTTATTAAAAAAGTTATCATTAAAATTATTGCTCTGAAGTGTACGGAAGCCGAATGATACGTTCGAAACCAATAGACGACGAGAATCGACTAATGAACCAATCACGTTGAACGTCAGCGTGGTCAACGTCGTATCGACCAATAAAAAGTGGGCTCACGACTTATGTCGGCAGTTATACGTACAATGAGAGGTCAGCTTTTACTGGAAATTTCCTCTTATAGTGGAAGGATCTGCCCATTGTTGGTTTACTACTACGCTTGAGTTTTATAGTTTTCGCCGTGTATGTATGTAATGTGACAGCCGTTTACGTATGTAATTATGTTGGTAGCAGGTCTGTACCTACGTATATAATGTGCCTAAGTACCTACGTATACTTACCTATATAAAAAATTTTGCAAACCATTTCTAAGCCACTGCATAAATTCTACTGCTACAAAAAATTAGCCAAGCGCGAATCACCATTGTACCACGGTAATTTTTTCTATAACAGTATTGTCACGGTAATTTTATCTATACAGTATTGCAACTCCATACAAACGGGCAAAGCGAGAGCTATGCCTACGCGCCTCGATCTCGGCATGCGCTCGGCATGCAGACAGTCGTGACTGTGCCGCAGTGATGATTTTGTGGAATATATATAAAAAATGGAGGAAATAAATAATAGAATAGAAATAAAGAAATAATAAATCCGAACTTCATTTAAAACTAAACGTATAAATTGTAAAATAGCAGCAGGGATCTATAACCAAGTAAAAATATTCCTTTTCTCCACCTTGTCCATGTTTACTAAAACAATTTTTAATTAAGCTTTATATTAGAATGCGGACTTTTATAATTAAAATTTTAATAATTAAGCATTTCGTACGTCTCAACCGAGGCGCAAATATTTTTCGGTCGTTAATATATAAGACCGAGACACGCATTTTTATTGTTATTCAAATATAAACATGGTTTTTTTAATTAATCTTACCGATCAAAAAACGACACGCATTTTTATTGAACACTTACTATTCAATTCACAAAGTACATATAAGTATTATATAAAAAAAGTATATTTACAATCATAAAACTAAATGGAAACACAAAGTAGACAAATGTAAAAATGCTGGAGGCAGGCAGCCCTATCGCATGTTTACGTACCGCGCGACTGTAGGCATTTATTTTAAAGATACAGAGTTACAATACTGTATAGATAATATTACCGTGGTATTGTCTCGGCCGTATCTTTGAAAGAAATGCCTACAGCCGCGCGGTATGTAAACATGCGATAGGGCTGCCTGCCTCCAGAATTTTAATTAGATTTGCCTACTTTGTGTTTCCATTTAGTTTTATGATTGTAAATATACCTTTTTTATATAAACAAATAAAATAGTTACTTTGTGAATTGAATAGGAAGTGTTCAATAAAAATGCGTGTCGTTTGTTGATTGGTAGATTTAATTAATAAACCATGTTTATGTTTGAATAACAAATCGGTCTTGTAAATTTGCGACCGAAAAATATTTGCGCCTCGACTGAGACGTACGAAATGCTTTACTATTACATTTTTAACTATAAAAAATCCGCATTCTCATATAAAGTTTATTTAAAAATTGTTTTGGTAAACATGGACAAGGTGGAGAAAAGGAATATCTTTTACTTGGTTATAATTACCTACAGCTACTTTACAATTTATATGTTTGGTTTTAAATGAAGTTCAGAATATTTCCTCCATTTTTTTATATATTCCACAAAATCATCACTGCGGCACAGTCACGACTACCTGCATGCCGAGCGCATGCCGAGATCGAGGCGCGTAGGCATAGCTCCCGCTTCGTCCGTTTGTATGAAGTTGGAATACTGTATAGATAAAATTACCGTGATTGTACTGAAGTTCTGTAGGCATTGGCTTGGTGTAGCGTTGCCAGGCGTCCAGATAAAGCCGGACACAGTCATGCTTTTTGATTACGTGTCTGGCCAAATTAGACGGTGTCCGGCCTGTCCGGCTTTTGTCAGGCTTTTTATATTTGACCATTTTTTTAAATTTTTTAAGTACTTAAATACATACTAATGCAATTATTGAAATTAATATTGTAATAAATATTGAATGATTAATAATAAAGAACACTGATTCATTCAATTTTAATTTAAGATTTTATGGTAGATGATATAAGCATTGATTTACTTTAAAAATATATTATCGTGTTATACTAAGACTAAATAATTAAGGGACACCCTTAATTATTTAGTCTTTTTATCAAAATATCCGGCTAAGCTGGATGGTATCGTAATAAATATTGAATGATTAATAATAAAGAAACACTGATTCATTCAATTTTACTTTAAGATTTTATGGTAAATGATATAAGCATTGATTTACTTTAAAAATATATTATAGTGTTATACTAAGACTAAATAATTAAGGGTGTCCGGCCTTTTTATCAAAATATCCGGCTAAGCTGGATGGTATTGTAATAAATATTAAATGATTAATAATAAAGAACACTGATTTATTCAATTTTAATTTAAGATTTTAAAGTAAATGATATAAGAATTGATTTACTTTAAAAATATATTATCGTGTTATACTAAGACTAAATAATTAAGGGTGTCAGGCCTTTTTATCATAATATCCGGCTAAGCTGGATGTCCGGCTTTTCGGTTTAAAGACCGGGCAACCCTAGCTTGGTAGTAAGTTTACGCTTTGCATTTTACAATCTTATAAACTTACAATACAGTATTCGCCTCGTATTACATACTACTTTATATATATATATATATATATATATATATATATATATATATATATATATATATATATATATATATATATATATAACGTAATTAGCGCACACCCTCAGACACCCCAATTAGTATATTATGTTATAATCATAATACATACACTGAATTTTTAGTAAAACATTTTTTGCACTGATTATTTATCAAATTAGTTACACTAATTCCGGAAGAATGTTGTGGTCACAGTACAAATCCACGAACGAAAAGACTAACATGCTTGAAATAAAGTTCATTTTATTTTATTTTATTGAATGACAGAATTTTAGTATGTACAATGAAATTAAATTTGCGACATATAATTTTATGTTCATATAATGACAAAGGGGGATGCCCACTGTTCATAGACACTTCGGCCATGGGTGCCCACATATAAAAGCATATGGAAATGATAATATGCAATTAAAATAATGAAATGGTTAAGGAATTGGTTTAAAAAAAGTCGGGATTTTTATGATATAAAGCTTTTTATTTTCACAAATACAGCTTTTTAACGACTACTTTTACCAATTTTATTGCTTTTAATTTCTTTAACTTTTAATTCCCGACGCGTGATTTTTCTTTTGGAGGCCTATGCCAAAAGGCACACCGAACAGAGGGACTTACTTTAACTAGTATTACAATAGGAACTCAAACACAAATATTATGTAACCCCAAAGTTCGGAAATAAATGGCTATATTATTATTATACTATTATTATTAATTCCTGACGTTTCAGGTGCTTTATAGCACCCATGGTCACGGGGTACTGAGGTGACTGCCATCCCAATGTGAGTATTGGGACATGTAGTACCTTCAGCTTTTTATTATTATTTTTATAGTCCAATCTAGGCAGATTGAACTTACTCTATCTTTAAGTCTTGCAGTGGTATGCTTGGGGTTTGTTTTAATTTTATTAATTATAGTGTCCCAAGCAGGTGGTAGTACCCAACCGCCTTCTCTACTGAAATTAGGATGTTTTTTAATTTCAGTAGCCTCACATATCATCCTTGGTAGGAATTAATGTTCTTTAACGAGGATTTGTGGTCTATCAAATCTGATGTATGTCTATCTGGTTGGGGTGACACCCTTGACATACGGTAGTACAGCAGGCACACGCTCAACTGCGGTCGGCTTCACTCGGTCACTGTGACGAAGACGTGGGACCCGAAGCTTGATTTTGTGCAGAACCTGCTTGACGTGCTGAAGCTCCGCGGCCAGGTGCTTGTTCTCACAGATCCTATATGCTCTCTGTAACAAAGATTTGCTCATGGTAACTAACTGTGAAGGATTATGGTGAGATTCACCGCTTAAATATCAGTTTGTATGGGTCTTTTTTCTATACACAGTGTGACCTATGATGTTGTTAGGATTTTGGATAACAAAAACATCTAGGAAAGCTAAGAAATTATTTGCCTCAGATATAATATCATAATTACTGAATAGAATTTGGCACAGAGAGTGGTAACGATGGATAAAATTCATAGGAACAACATCCTGATTTAATATTTCTTGGACCATATTCATGAGCAGCTCTAATTTGTTTCTTGGTACTTGCAATAATGCTTATATGCATTCATCACTATCTCCTGTTCTTACTTTCATCAAATATACAGCAAGTGCAAAGCATCCACTATGTTTACTTGACATTTTGGGCACTTCAGACAAAATTTATTGGGATTGTGCCTTTGATAAGCGTAGCTAATAATGTACAGTACGAGTATATTCGGGCATATTGTAAATATTTTCAGTCTATATGATGGTAAATATTATCTTACAATAATGTAGAAAAATCTATAATTTGTGCTACACTAAATGTTTTAATATGGTTATATATTAATTCTAAAAGTAAATACCAAGAGTTACTATTTAAATGGTAGTTACTGATTCTACATTCTGGAGGTACATAGTAATTGTATTCACAAAAATACATACCCGCAATGCTGATGGAACAGTGAGTTGATTGGAATTGTTACAACCAGGAAAAAACATTGATTTTGTGTGAGTGGTGCTCTTACAAAATTAGGCAGCAGTATATTGTATGATGTATGATCTAAGCTTTGTTGTTCTAGGTTCAATACATTACTCACTTTAGATTGCTACAAGGATGGACTAGATGATTCAGATGGTTCCCGTTCTAAAGTTTAACGTGTTGCTGCTTTATCAATCCTTCGCAATCATGACACTCACGCGATGACGATGGCAACTGAAATAATATTAAATAAAAAAAATAAGACAAAGTGAACAAAATAAAATAGATTTGTTTACTTTAAACTCAAATATAGGTAAATGTTACTTAAAACTTAATGCCCTATATTATTTAATAATTAAGGACTGACTGCCTACCAGTAGTCCAAAAACAATTAAAAATCGACTGTCTTATTTCTTGGTATTTGATAAAAATTGTCCATTTCGTAACTATCTGGTGTTAGCTAGCTAATCTTATCGCCGTGTTACAAATAAGCTATTTTGTTTGTCAGGTATAGCTTGTGCATATGTTAAAAAATAAAACAACTTCATCATTTCATACATTCATCACTATCAAATATCAGCACTAGAATTAATAAATTAAAAACTGTTGAACACTTACTTTTAACTGTTGTCACACTATAATGTGATCGACAATCTCACTCCATATGAGTTCTTGAGAATTTATTTGAAAAATAACAAACAAAATAACACAATGGCAACTATTTAGTTGTGAATTCACTAGTACCTTTTTTACTTGTTGAATTGTGATTTCATTTCTCATGACATATTTCCTATAGCTGTCAGATTTGATATTGCCACATAACTAACATAAATACAACGAAACGATATCGATTTGTATTCGATTAGTAATTTAATGAAAAAAATAATAATATTTGAGTTTCGCTTTCAGTTCTACACGCTTTTTAAAATATATTTTCTTTTATTTTTTTAAATTATGTTTTAAACGTATTTTTAAGAACAGTTAAAATGTGGAGTAGCGTATTGTTATGCTCTAAACAGTTCATGGTAAATCAGCTAAAAATTCACTTGTTTAATTATCATAACATGATTCCATTTTAAATGTATTGTTAAAACAGATAACAATAACAGTTAAATTGTGCAGTAGCATTTTATTGTACTCTAAAGAATTCATAGTAAATCAGCTAGTAATTCGCTTGTTTAATTATCATAACATCATAATATCCATAGCGATTCGATTATTATTCGATTAATAATTTCATAAAAAGAGAATAATCTTGGAGGTGTTTTAACTTCTGCTCGCTTTTTAAAATGTATTTTCCTTTTTTATTTAAATTCTATTTTAAGTGTATTTTTAAGAACAGTTAATTGTGCAGTAGTGTTTTATGAAGCTCTAAAAAATTCATGGTATATCAGCTAGAAATTCACTTGTTTAATTATCGTAACATGATTTCATTTTAAATGTATTGTTAAGAAAAGATAAGAATAACAGTTATATTGTGCAGTAGCGTTATATTATACTGCATAGAATTTATTGTAAATCAGCTATTAAATCGCTTATTTAATTATCATAACTACTAATGTGAAGGCGGTTGTTAACGTTTTCAACCAAGCCGATAACAACGGTTGTTTTTGTCTTGAAATTGATAAAAATTGTGCAGTTGCGTTTTGTTAAGCTTTAACCTTTTGAGCGCCACGCCAAAAACGCATTACCGTGTCCTGTACGCCAAAGCGCCAAAACAAAATAGTGTTGCCAAGAGTTGATATATCGATAACGTGAAATAACTTGTTTTTGTTGGTTTTAATAATTGTTTTAATAGTTTATTAAGAGTCAACCAACAAATAACATTTTTGTTGGTTGACTCTTAATAAACTGTATGTTTTATTTAATCTTGTGCCGTCTTCCACTCTTTTTATATATGTACTTTGTACATATAAACATAAATAAAAAACAAACAATAACAATAAAATAGTAGTAAACATTAGCACTACTCTCCATCCTAATGACGACACTGTCGCGACTGGACGACAACGGCGTAGCTGACCTTCCGAAACATTCTTAGAATGTTGTGTATCGATTTCAAAATCGATCTAACCGAAATATACAGACATCGATTCATAATATTTTATGTGTCGGGGAAGGCGTAGGCCAAGTGACGCACAGAAGAAAAGTCTTACACTCTTATGACAATGGGGATTTGATATGATGCTGATGCTGCTAGATGATTTTGAGACTGAGAAAGAAAATGGCACAACACAAAATGGAAAATTGCTCTTCACACCCTAAGTAAAAAAAACATTAATTGTAATTTTGTATTATTATTAAAAAAGGTACATAATTATTCATTAATCAACAATTGTATATAATTATTCGCACTAGGTAAATCAGCCTTATAATACTAAAATCTTGGTCATGGAATAAATAAACATATTTGTTCACCAATCAATCAAAAATTCAATTCATCAATCAAAAATCAAAATTCATCATCATCGACGCTTTCCAAAATCCGAATGAGTTCTGAGGAATCGTTCATGTTGCATTGCTCTACTTTTCTCGGTAATCACTTATGACGTCATCAGGGTGTCGTCTATCCTTGATCACGGTGCCCAGTGAACTGATTTTCGATGACGCGCTAAAGATGCGCTAGAGTTGAGATATTAGATTATTATGCGAAGATAATCTGATAACATTTTTTTATTCATGTAGCTAATTATAGTTTTATGTTTATAACCTTTAATTTTATTCAAATATCAATAATAATAGAAAAAAAAACACCATTGAGCTGAATTTTGGATAGTTTTCAAGAAATCTATGCGTTTGATACTAGCGGTCAACCATAGACGACTTTGGCGTGCTGGACATAGTATTTGCTTAGATAAAAATCCATTTTTATTAGTTCAATGTTTCTTAGTACTTGTGGCTCTAGAAGACTTGTTTTTTATACTCACATGTTGCTGGGTTATTCCTATTTTGAGGAGTGTAGAATTAAAATACCTGTAATAATTTTCCAATATCTATATTTCATATTTTTCGGAGCCGGGTTTTTTGTCAACTATAGACGTCGTTGGCGCTCAGGGCCCGCAGGTGTTAGTCAAGTAGCGACTTTGGCGCTCAAAAGGTTAAAGGATTCATGGTAAATCAGCTGGAAACTAACTTGTTTCGTTATCATAACATGATTCTATTTTAAATGTGTTGTTATAAACAGATAAGAATAACTTAACCGATCTTCTTTAAAAACAGATAAGAATAACAGTTCTTATCTGTTTTCAAAGAAGATCGGTTAAGATTAACAGTTAAATTGTGCCGTAGCATTTGTTACTCTCTAAAGAATTCATTAGAAATCAGCTAGTAATTCGCTTGTTTAATTATCGTAACATCATAATTATTTAAAAATTATATTAGCACTGTAATGATGACACCGTAAATAATCAATCGAAAAAGAGAATCGATTTTTTAAATGTGTTTTGTGATTGGCAACACTTTTTTTTTATTCACAAACTAATGACATAATGATTTACCTAATTTTTATTATTATGTTTCCGGTACTTTTAATTTGTGAAAAAAATATTCCCATTGTTTGAGGATAAATGAATACCGCGATTAATAACCATAAATAAAGATATAATTTTTTAACAAATTCACATTGTTGGGCGTTCCATGGCCGAAAATGGGCGTCCCCCTTTAGAGTAATATTAAATTATGACTGAAAACTTTATTACCTACTTAGTGCACGTCCGATAGAGCGTGACCGCGTGACCTTGAGCCACGCATATTGTGCAAACGAGTTCGCAGTGTGCGAACGAGTGGCTCGTGAAAGTGGAGACGAAATTAGAATTTGAGCTGAGGTATCATAGGACGTTAAATGGCAATTTTCGAATATCACTGGGGATTTTATTATATACTCTTATACACATATTGGGATAACTCTTCTGATAAAAGACAGTTTTACATTTTCGTAAATTTAGTCTTGTAACATCTCTATGCAGAAATGTTTTTTCTGTATAATTATCAATACATCTTTGAAATAAATGTGGATATTTCTTTACAAATGTTTCAATTTCATACACGTACATGCAACACAGTGTCATAAGTTTTAACTGTTTAAAAATGGTTTACAAGAATCAAAAGGTCCACATCCACAAATCGTCCGTACACATTTCTTTTGGATGAGGAATGCTCTATTAAAAACCGTTGAATTGCCCCAGATCAATAAACCATACCGTAGCACGGACGCTACATATCCATGATAAGCTGTTATAGCAGCTTCTCTACTTGTTAAATTAGTTAATCTTTTAAGTTTTTGGTTATAATTATCTGCGGCTACTTTACAATGTATATGTTTGGTTTTAAATGAAGTTCAGAATATTTCCTCCATTTTTTTATATATTCCACAAAATCATCACTGCGGCACAGTCACGACTACCTGCATGCCGAGCGCATGCCGAGATCGAGGCGCGTAGGCATAGCTCCCGCTTCGTCCGTTTGTATGAAGTTGGAATACTCTATAGATAAAATTACCGTCATTGTACTGAAGTTCTGTAGGCATTGGTTTGGTGTAGCGTTGTCAGGCGTCCAGATAAAGCCGGACACAGTCATGCTTTTTGATTGCGTGTCTGGCCAAATTAGACGGTGTCCGGCCTGTCCGGCTTTTGTCAGGCTTTTTATATTTGACCATTTTTTTACATTTTGCTGGCTCGTGAAAGTGGAGACGAAATTAGAATTTGAGCTGAGGTATCATAGGACGTTAAATGGCAATTTTCGAATATCACTGGGGATTTTATTATATACTCTTATACACATATTGGGACAACTCTTCTGATAAAAGACAGTTTTACACTTTCGTAAATTTAGTCTTGTAACATCTCTATGCAGAAATGTTTTATCTGTATAATTATCAATACATCTTTGAAATAAATGTGGATATTTCTTTACAAATGTTTCAATTTCATACACGTACATTAACACAGTGTCATAAGTTTTAACTGTTTAAAAAATGGTTTACAAGAATCAAAAGGTCCACATCCACAAATCGTCCGTACACATTTCTTTTGGATGAGGAATGCTCTATTAAAAACCGTTGAATTGCCCCAGATCAATAAACCATACCGTAGCACGGACGCTACATATCCATGATAAGCTGTTATAGCAGCTTCTCTACTTGTTAAATTAGTTAATCTTTTAAGTGCATAAACGAATTTATCTAATACACACATTAAGCTTATATGACTTTTCCAACTACAGTGCTGGTCTAAAATAAGGCCGAGGAATTTTATTTCAGCAACCTTTTCAATTTCTTGATTATGACTCACGACTTTTATTTTAGGGATATTTACCCGGTTAGTGCAGAATATAATATATTTAGTTTTGAGTAGATTGGGACATAAATTATTACTTTCGAGCCAATTTATTGTAGATGTGACAGTATTGTTAACTTTAAGTTCATAATCAGATGGCTTTTCCCTGTTGCCTGTTATTATAACTGATATATCGTCGGCATATAGAGTACTGTTATGAGCTTTAGGTTCGTGACAATAAAAATTGCCGATAAAATTACCTAAATTAACACTTTAATTTACTTTACACAAATTAAAACTTAAAACACTAATAATTAAACACACTAATTCACTTTATTCCGCTCCGAAGCTTCGCTTGTCTCGCCAAATCAACACTGTCTCGATCGCATCTTGCAGCGCCTATATATACAAATTAGCAATGAAGCATCCGGAATATTCAAGTAAAGCAAGCAAGCAAGAAAAGTGCGCGCAAAGCGACGAGTGTTCGAGTGTAGATTTTCTAGAAACTTAGTTCGTCGGATGGCGCTGTCGGTTGAAAGATTTGTGATGTCATTTTCTGCAAAGCTCCCCTCGCTCTCGTTCCTGACACTAGATGGCGTTAGTGTATCGTCGACTTGAGCGCGTAACACTGCCCCCTCCTAAGAAATGCTCGTCCCGAGCATTATCGGCCCCATAATAACGCGCCAAGCGATCCACATGGACGATCTTAGGAGTCCCCTTTGCGCCTTTCTGTAACCGGTAGGTCACATCGTTGATCCTGGTTACAACCCGGTACGGGCCGTCCCATTTAGCTTGAAGCTTAGGAGATTTTCCTTTGCTGCGGACTGGATTGTGCAACCACACTAATGAACCTTCGTTGAACCCTTTATTGTTCATTTTGCGGTCGTACCGGGTTTTCATTTTCTCAGACATTTGCTGGCCCGATTGTCTGACGTGCTCATAAATGTCATTCATTTTGTTCCGCAAGTCATTTGCATAATCAGTTATACTGCGTGGGGCATCAGGTGGTATCCCGGTGATCAGGTCTGCCGGCAGCCGTAATTCTCTTCCAAAGTTTGCGAAAGCTGGTGTCACTGCTGTACTTTCGTGAACAGAACTTCGATATGACAACAAAAACGGTTGTATGTGCTTGTCTCAATCTCGTTGCCGATTGTCTACAACTTTTGCTAGGTACCTCTCCAATGTCTGATTAAATCGTTCCACCATTCCATCAGATTGCGGGTGATAAGAAGTCGTTCTTGTTTTATGAGTACCCATAACTCGGCAAGTTTCCTTGAATATTTGATACTCAAAATTCCTTCCTTGATCGCTGTGAATCTCTAAAGGTACTCCAAAACGACAGAAGACTTCATGAACTAGTTTATCTGCAACTGTTGAAGCTTCTTGATTTGGAATGGCGAAAACTTCTGGCCAATTTGTGAAGTAATCCATCACAACCATGAAATACTTGTTACCGCTTTCACTCTCCGGAAACGGCCCCGCCACGTCAATGGCTATTCTCTCCCATGGTGCACCAACATTGTACAACTTCAATGCACCTCTACTACGAGTCTGAGGTCCCTTTACAGCCTCACAACTTGTACATTTGCGACACCAGTCCTCGACATCGTTTCGACAGTGGACCCAATAAAACCGTTCTCGGATCTTCAGTAGAGTTCGTTTAACTCCCAGATGGCCTCCGCAACAATCATTATGGTACAGCTGTAGAATATCCGGTACTTTAGCTTTAGGGACAACCATTTGCAAATGACAGCTGTCTCCCCTAACATTTTCCCATTTACGGCACAGAACTCCATCCTGAAGCAGCAAGCTGTCCCACTGGGCCCAATAGCTTTTAGTGGTCGAACTCATTGCTGAGACGTCGCTCCACTTAGGCTTGGGAGCACTGGCCTTTATCCATTCCAGAATCGGCTTGATGTCCGGATCTTCCTGCTGTGCATGTTGTAAGCTGTCCTTCCATTCGTTGCCGAGGTGGTCCGTCCTGAACATCCTCACGGATACCTCTTCCTTACTCTCTTGCCTAGTACAATGGTTGCAATCTTCAGGACAAGGTCTTCTTGACAATGCATCTGCGTTGCCGTGAGATTTTCCGCTGCGATGTTCGATCTCAAAGTCGTATTCCTGCAGTAGTTCAATCCACCTCGCAACTTGTCCTTCTGGATTTTTAAACTGCAATAGCCATTTTAGTGCAGCATGGTCAGTTCGTAAGTGAAATTTTCGTCCCAGAAGATATTTGCTAAAATGCTGCAACGACTTTACCACAGCGAGCAATTCGCGTCTTGTGACACAATAGTTCCTTTCCGGTTTTGACAACGACTTGCTGAAGTACGCTATCACGACCTCTTGGTCACCATTCCGTTGAGACAACACACCGCCAAGTCCTATATCACTTGCGTCTGTGTCAACTATAAATTCTTTGCTTGCATCAGGGTATCTCAAAATAGGTGTTTTGCACAGACGGTCCTTGAGCTCCTGGAATGCGATATTGCAACTTTCATCCCAGCAGAAATGTCGCTTCTCCTCGGTTAGCTTGTGCAGAGGTTTGGCTATATCTGCAAAGTTCTTCACAAATCGCCGGTAATAGGAGCACAAACCCAAAAATGCTCTAACCTGCGTCTTGTCTTTTGGAACCGGCCAATCCTTGACAGCGGCGATTTTCTCTGGATCTGTGCGGATACCTTCTTCCGATACTACAAACCCCAAAAAGTTAACTTGCCGTTGGAATAGTGAACATTTCTTCGGGCTCAACTTGAGGTTGGCACTCTGAATCTTCATGAGCACGCGTTCCAGGTTTTGAAGGTGTTCCTCAAACGTACGGCCTACGATGATGATGTCATCCAAGTAGACCAGACAGGCATCGCCAATTAGCCCGGTAAGTACAAGTTCCATCAGCCTTTCAAACGTTGCTGGAGCATTGCACAACCCAAATGGCATTACTTTAAATTGCCACAGACCCTTTCCCGTCGAGAACGCAGTTTTCTCCTTGTCCTTAGGGTCAATTTCTACTTGCCAGTAGCCACTTTTTAGATCCAGCGTGCTAAACCATTTTACTCCTGTAAGCATGTCCAGCGTGTCATCAATTCTTGGCAAGGGATAGCTGTCCTTCTTCGTAACGTCGTTCAGACGGCGGTAATCAACGCAGAACCGCATGCTGCCATCCTTCTTCTTTACCAGCACCACGGGTGAACACCATGGACTAGATGAAGGTTCAATAACACCATCCTTCACCATTCCCTCAATCATGGTTTCCACCTCCTTTTCACGTGCTACCGGCAATCTTCTTGGCCGCTGACGGATAGGCAATTCCTCTCCTGTGTTTATTTTGTGTTGAACTAAGCCAGTCTTTCCTATGTCAGCATCGTTTGACGAGAATACATCGGCGTACTTGAGTAACAACATCTTCGCCTTGACCAATTCGTTCGGGGAGAGAACACTGCGTCAGTCTTCCAAAAGTGTGGTCACTCTAGTTTCTGAATCCTCGCTGGGGGTCCCACTCGATATATATTGGCACCGACGTAACCAATCCACTTCCTCGCAAGTACCAACTAGTGTGCCTTTTTCTATAATCTGTTCCCGGTCACAAAGGTTCAGCACACGTACTCTTGAGATGTCAGTGGTTCTGACCAAGGTTCGAGCTACTTTCCATGGAAGGTCATTGTTTACCCTTTCCACAAGTACACAACGGTGACCTTGCCCAGCGTTTCGGGGAAGACTAACCGGAACAATGGTTTCCGATCTCGGCGGAAGAACAATCTTCTTAATGCTGTACGCGTTCCCTGGTAACGCACCTTCCATAAAAAGTTCCTCCTGTCCACATTTCAAAACACCTTGCTTAACGTCGATCTCACAACAATTATTCCACATAAAGTCTAGGCCTAGGATGCAGTCGTCCATTATATCAGCCACGATGACATTATGCAGGTAGATCACGTTGCCTAGCTTCAACTCCATCTCCTTCTCTCCACGGACGGGTATACGCTGACCGGTGGCTGTTACCAAATTAATGCGTTCTCGGTTGTATGCGGAGTCCCCAAGGAACTGACTTATTAGTTGGGAACTAACAACCGTACGAGAGGCTCCAGTGTCTATGGTCAGTTTACACGGCATTCCGTTGACCTCGCCCTTGATGATTACTGACTGTTCCCATCGTGGGTTTGTGAGATCGAGATCCTTGGGGCTCTTTTAACATCAGCCAGCACCCGCCCCGCAGTTCTGGCTTTTACTCGTTTCCCTGCTGCTGCTGGGCGGTGCTGTTGGCCGCACTACCCTCCTGATATCGTTCACCTTCCCTTTCTGCGGTTCGCTTAGGGCAGCTGGATCGAAGATGGCCCTTTTCCCCACAGCCGTAGCACCTAGGGCTGTATCCTTTGTTGCGGTCGCGAACTGTAGCTGCTGCAACCTCCCTGACGCGATGGGAACGATGATCCTGCCGCACGGCTTCCACCTCCAGTGCATGGGCCAAGGCGTCCTTAAGCGTCTCGTGGTGCCCGAGCCTCACAGTAGCTCTGACTTCCATGTCGCGGATGCCGTCGATGAATGTCTGCACCAGGTTCCCTTCAATGAGCGCAGGTACAGACCGGTATGCTTTTCACACCAGCTTCTCCACCTCTAGAGCCCACTGCTGCAGGTTTTCGTTGATGCGCTGCACGCGATCTTTAAGCTGCGCACGAAAGACGTGTTCCAGGTGAGCGTCGCCATATCTCGCCTTCAATGCCTCAAGGAGTTGCTCATAAGTCACTTCCTCACCTAGAGCTTCCAGAACTGTTAAGGCCTGGTCGCGCAGGCCTAGTGTGAGAGCAGTCATGGCCTGACTTTTATTCCAGCCGTTCGCCTTCATAACAGCCTCGAACTGGATTTTGTAGGCTGACCAGGAAGAGGTACCGTCGAACGGTGGCACCTTGAACCTACGTAGCGAAGGTGTTGTAGTTACTACGGGAGCTGTAGCTCCATCTCCAAGTTTGAGTTCGTCCAGTGATTTCTTCATGTCAGCCATTACGTTGTCAACCCGATTGTTTACTTGGTCGATTCGGGTTTCAGCTTTCTCGATTCGGTTTTCAGCTTTCGCGATTTGGGTTTCAGCTTCCGACAGGCGGTTGTCATGCTGAGCAACCCTATCCTTCACCTCCTTTATCTCCTTCCCGAAGGTAGCGTGAAAGTCCTTCATGAGGAGCATCTGCTCTTCCAACCGACGGGCCTGTTCCTCTTGTCCGCCCCGCAGCTGCTCCTCCAAACGACGAACCTGGTCTTCCTGTCGGCGGGCCTGTTCATCCTGTCCACCCCGCAGCTGCTCTTCCAACCGACGGACCTGTTCCTCTTGTCCGCCCCGTAGCTGCTCCTCCAAACGACGAACCTGGTCTTCCTGTCGTCGAGCCTGCTCCTTTTGTCGGCGAGCCTGCTCCTGCAGCATCACCATCAGAGCACCTAAGTCAGGTGCTGCAGATGTAGGAGCTACCGACGGGTTTGCAGCCGGTGGCTGGCCCTCCGACGTCTGCGACGTTGCACCACCAAATCTTCGTTGGTCCGTCTCCTACTGGCGTTGACTTCGGGTACGGACACCCTCAGTTTCCTCCTTAGGTAAAATCGGCATGATTTTATCCCACTTCTGACACCAATTGTTACGAGCTTGAGGTTCGTGACAATAAAAATTGCCGATAAAATTACCTAAATTAACACTTTAATTTACTTTACACAAATTAAAACTTAATAAACACTAATAATTAAACACACTAATTCACTTTATTCCGCTCCGAAGCTTCGCTTGTCTCGCCAAATCAACACTGTCTCGATCGCATCTTGCAGCGCCTATATATACAAATTAGCAATGAAGCATCCGGAATATTCAAGTAAATGCGCGCAAAGCGACGAGTGTTCGAGTGTAGATTTTCTAGAAACTTAGTTCGTCGGATGGCGCTGTCGGTTGAAAGATTTGTGATGTCATTTTCTGCAAAGCTCCCCTCGCTCTCGTTCCTGACACTAGATGGCGCTAGTGTATCGTCGACTTGAGCGCGTAACAGTACAATGTTGATCGATTGCCAATGGAAGGTCATTAATATATAAAATAAAAAGCAAAGGACCAAGAATTGTACCTTGTGGCACACCTTTGTAGTGGGTTGTAATTTGGAGCTATGTGACATGTCATAACTTTAATCCAGTTGCGCATTGTGTTCCGTTAGTTAAATAAGATTGTATCCATTAGAATGCAAGTCCTCTAATGCCATATTTTTTAATTTTATTTAGTAACAGTTCGTGGTCTACAAAATCGAATGCTATACTCATATCGAAAAAGACACCAGTTACTTTCATACCTTTATCAATTTCTGTTATGTGCTGAGTTACTGTGTAACTAGCTAGTGTCGTTGATTTTTCTTTTTGAAAACCGTTTTGTTCTTCTCGTAAAATCTTATGTTTATTTAGAAAACTATTCAGTCTAGTATGCATTGCTTTTTCAAATACTTTAGCTAATATTGGGATAAGAGCAATAGGTCTATAATTATTAATTTCTTTTTTGCTGTCCGCTTTATGAATTGGCTTAATCACAGAAATTTTTTTTCACAGAAAGTTTGTTTGGAAAGATTCCATATTCAAATGATATATTAATAATATAAGAAAGAACTGGAGATACCAAATCAGCACAAGACTTTAAAATTTTTGTGGAGATTCCGTCATAACCCACTGAATTTTTATTATTTAACCCTTGTATAATTTTTTTTTAATTTCTTCTGCAGAGCAGGGTTGCAGAAATATACTGTTATTTTAACATCAACGTACTTTAAGGGAAAACTTTTATTTTTTATCATAGTTTTTTTTTTGGCAAATTTGTAAAGAAGCTGTTAAATATGTATATATATGTAAAAATGTTTCATTTTTGGTAATCGAAGTAATGTCCTTATTTTTCCGTAAATCATTTGATGACTTTGATAAGATTCCAAGTAGCTTTACATTTATTTTTAGCTTTATTAATGAAATTATTGTTTGTGTTGCTTTTTGCTTTATGATACAAGATTTTAAGATTTTACTATATGTCCTGACATGTGTCTTCCTATTCTGTTTTGTTTTTAAAAAATAGACATTAATTTTATTTTTGTGCAACATGATTTTTTAATTCCCTTTGTGATCCATTTTGTGACCGAATTAAATATTTTTATATTAATTCTTAAAGTGGGAAAGCAGAGATCATAGAACATTATCAAAGTTTCATGAAAATTATGAAAGCGGAATTAACATCCTTGTCTTCAATTACATCTTTCCATGAGATACTGGAAAGGCACTGTCTGAATTTGGTAATATATTCTTTGTTATAATCCCTAATAAATATAAAGTAATGTGAATTAAATTTGTGGGTTAAAGCTGCCGGTGTGAATTCTAACTTTTGTGCTGTGTCATGGTCTGATAAATGAAGTACGTGTGTTTTACCTACTGCATTAGGGATATTGCTTGCAATATGGTCTAAGCATGATGTTTTGCGAGTTGGGCCCAATATATGTGATTTTAAATTATAATTTGCTAAAATTCAATTTAATTCTATCGACAATTTATTATTTACAAGAGTATTATATTATATGAGTTATTATAATATTAAAATCACCTGCTATTACATTTTTGATTTTTTGTATGTGATAGTTTATTTAATAGTACTTGTAATTTGTTAAAGAAAGTAAATGCATTCGAATTTGGTGTTCTGTAAAGACATACTATAATACAATTCCATTATGGTATTCCTACTCCCAACACTCATAAGATTTTTCTACTGATATTTCATTACAATATTTTATAACATTAAACTCATATTGTTTCCTTACCAAAATACAAACACCGCCACGGCATTCACTTTATCTACCATAGGAACTAGCAATTCGAAAAATTTTCAAATTGATGTTATTTTCATGTCCTGATTTAATAAAAGTTTCAGTAAAACAAAGAACGTTTAAATATATGTGTGTTTCAGTAAGTTCATTAATACATATTTCTACCATTAATAATTTGTTGAGAAGTCCAGCTATATTTTGGAGAAAAATTACAACTCTATTATTTAATTCATTTAAATTAACGAAAGGAATTATTTTTTTGTTTTGAATCTGTGTCATGCAAAGATATGTTTGTTGATATTTCTTTTCTATTAATTTTTTAAAAAATAATACGTTATTGTTCCCTTTTTTTATGACTTGATGTGTTTAAGATTGATCACTTATGTTTATTGTTTTTTTTTTAGGATAATGCGTATTGCATTTTCATAAAATAAGAGGGTATAGTATCATGGTTTGTGAACAGTTGACAACATGGTTTTTGATGCTTTAACTTTAAAAACTTATTTGAATAATCCTTTGAGTCTATTAACAAATTAATTTTATAACAAAGTTTGCCAAAATTTTGTTTCTTACTTAGTAATCTACTTGATAAATATATAAAATTACAATTATTCATGTTATCACACATTATTTTTAGTGTTTCATTTAAATTAACTGTATTAAGATAATTGTTTTTATTTATGCTTAATAATATAATATTTAAATTACGTATATACCTTAAAGCAGACGAAAGTTCAATACTAAGTTTGGTAGGATTTGTGTCATTTTCGCCAACACACAGTATAACATGGTTTGATACGTTCGGCTGAAGTTTATAACAAGACTTTAATATTTCTTCTGCCGTAGCATAAGGCTTAGTAATTGATGAGATATTATATTTATTATATCTTGATAGTTGTCTTGAAATTATTAAATGTGACGAAAGCCCGACGCATTGTTGACTCCCTATTATAAATATTTTATTTTCAAAATTGTTCTTGGATTCTTTATTTGTAGGTTTATTGAGATTATTAGTTTGAGTACTAGCAGTGTCATCTTATGGTAATAGTTGGGACTTTATGCATTTATTGTTAGTGGATTGGAAATATTGTTCTTGAATTTGGCCATAGGTTTGAGTTGGTTTACTTTGAGTCAAACTATCATTTCTTATCTGTAATTCCTGGAAACTTTTATTAAGTTCCTCTAGTGAATTATCCTTGCGTAATTGTCTTTTAACAATTTTTTTTCGTAGAGTTATATTTTTTAGAGCTAGTAGTGGATTCGGTAGCAAGTTTTTTTGGTTTTCTATAGTTTTTTTGCCGATCTTTTAATTTTTTAGATAAGTTATATATTTCATAGTTTAAGTTATCAATTTCACCATTAGCACTATCCAATTTCTTCTGTAAATTTTTTATTTCTTCCCTTAATTCGTCTGGATCACTGTCATAACCAATCGATAGATCAGGTAGGCTGTGTCTTCTGCAATCCGATCTGTGTGATATAAAGGAGCAATCAAAAGAATCCTTTGTCTTCCTTTTACGAATTGTGATATTGTCAATTTCCATTTTTTCCTTTTGTAAATATAAATATGATAATAGTCACTTTTTGTTGTTATTCCTTATAAATGATAAAAAGAAAGAAAGAAAGAAAAAATTATTTTATATTATCTATATGGATTTGATCTGCCGATTATAGAAACACAGATACAAGTTCTGTTGTCTTATGGTAATTGAGCTATAACTACTTGATAGTTAACGAAATTACTCACTAAATACTTGTTTCTTTTATTTATTAGTTTAGAGTGTGGGTTGTATTGTTCTAAATATAAGCCACTTCACATTTAAATATTTTAACGAAGTACCCCATCTTTTTCACAACACATATTCCTTTTTTGTCTTGTTTTTATTAACTTTTAGTGATTTTTTGCCTTACGTACAACTACTTTGGTATGTAAATTTTGCACTGATTTCGTAATAATACACTAATTGTTGTCACTATAAATTTTAAAAGTATTAACTTTTCAAGAATTTGTCTCTTGTTACTTTAAGATAACTTAGGATGTTGATGTGTGTATAGAATCCTAGTTGTGCCAGCGTTTTTGATAAAATTTATTCACTTTCACTATTTAAAATCGAATTAAATTCGCGGAGCTAACGTTACAGCGGCTACACAAAACGTCACGTCACGTTAGTATGGATATTAATTATTAGGGGAATAAAACACAGAATTTTCCGTTTCTGTTGGAACTTCAAAAAAGTATTTAAAAATACTTCCTGTTCAATGCAATGTAAAGTTATGGGGTCAATTCATCAACTACTTTTCGAGATTTTTAATATAAAAATATTGAATATTATACACATAAGAATTTAATTAAAAATATTTTTGTACTAAAGAATATATAGAAAAAACTAGCACATTGCCCGAGGCGTCCCCCCATAGAACCACATAAATCGGTCACTCTATTTCAACATGAAAGACCGACAAACAAACACACTTTCATGTTTGTAATAATAGTCCAAAATATAATTACTGGCATTGTGGGAGGATCTAGCCAGCTGCCGACGAACATTTAGTATACCTTGCTGTAGGTGTCTGCCTGACCCAGGTGTTGAAGGCATCGGACTTACTGGCGAACCAACTCTTGGAGGGGTGCTGGGCACAACATGTGCTCTTGGCATGGGGCTTTGAGACACCTGAAACCAAAATTTTATAGTAATATGCAATTACACAATTAACACAAAAAATTCTAAAACAAACCTTTAAATGAGTTACGTACTATGCGTACTTCACTTGGCCGTGAAGACAAATGCGATGTCTCAGGAACACATTCAAGTCTGGGTCGCTGTGGTGACTGAAAATGGATATTTCTGATAAAACATATATTATATAACTGTCCCAAATCTATTTCACATAAGCATAAAATAACTTTTTGAATTAAAGTCTATAATTTTAATTAGATTTTGTAATTGCATTTATTAATATTAAAATATATCATACCTGTATTGTAGGAGTATTGATAACATCTGCTTCCGTTAATAGAATATTCGTTGAAGAATCTTGTTCCTGAAACACATTCAAACATGAGCACACATAAGTATAAATATTATAAGTATGTATTATCATCATCTCACTATAAATTTAACTTTACCAAGAAAAATTAATTATAATATAAATATTTATTAATATATCAAAACTGCATACTAATGGACACTATTTAATATAGTAAATAATAAACGACAAAATAATTATCTACTTACAGTTGTGTTTGGTGGAGCTGCATCCAAACCAGTAAATAAATGTTTGGCCAGCAATGATGGACTGCTATCAGTACGAGTATCTAGTCTATCGTGATGTGTATCCTAAAAAAGAATAAAATTTTATAATTTAAGCAATCGTACTTAAAACCTATAAATAAATTTGCATAAACATGTTAAAACTTATTCAAAAGGGTTAATTTCTAATTGCCTATCACCTATGGCAAAACTTTCACCACCCATTAAGGTCAAAAACCTTTCCTGTTAATTGCACAACCTCTGCTCCGCCACCAGTCTTGTTTTTTGCATGAAACTGTAAAGCCCCCTTTTTCTTTACTGCACTTTTTTATCGGCCAAATAATAAAACCATAGACGAATTTCATTTAATATTATCAAACCTCCATCCATTGCTTCGAAGTTTTAACAGCCTCCCAAGCTATCCAAGCAAGAATTCCCAAGCAATTGTAGAGTGATTTTCTCCCACATTTTCCGAGTGGCATCTCTTGCACTAGGCACTCTTGAAACAAACTTGGATTTCTTTGTAAAAGGTCCAAAAATGTAAAGGTTTATGGTTTCTTATGTTTCTTTATGTACTATTAGTTATATTTTATATCAATTTGATTAAAACCAAACCACAGATATTCATAAAAGTTGAAAATTAAAAAATTAAAAAATAAACTCCTGAGGCATCGTTTTGGGTATTAATATAATACTATAGAAATTGATAAACTTTTATTGAAACCTAAATTCTCAATTAAATTACATTGTGTAACAAAAAACACACTTCGACAAAAGACATCTGGTGAATGGAAGATTATTAGCCCTCATTGGATTGAAACTATTTATCAATATTATTCGACCAAAGGTAAATAAAACAAAAAATTAATCATACAACATTTATTCGTCATCATCTTCCCTAATAATTACACCATCTAAAAACTCTGCCGGTGCTGAAATATGTAGCTGATGTCTGTCCCATCCTAAATACCAAACTAAGGTCATGACATGTACGCAACAGCCTACTGTGCGCCGACCTACTGAACAACTACAGCAGTACTCTGCGATTCCTGTTCGGCCAGGTATATTATTTTCTAATATATATATACATAATATTGTCTCCGGGTTACATGCCATGACTTAATTTTGCCTCTAATCAATGTAGTTCCATTTGTAGATCCCCTAAGATCATATTCAGATGGATCGAATTGCTCACTACAGATTTCTATTCTATATCCGCCAAGGAAACGCACATGCTCGCCGTAATATGAGAGAGCTTGTTGAATTTGGTACGTTCCCAGGGCAAAAAAAATCAGATCTTTCATTTCTAATATTGGAAAATATAAAATGTTATCCCTATCCGCCGTAATACTTTGAAAGTAGGATGTGCGTCTGTTCACATTTCGATCTTCGACCATATTAGCCAGATTATTTTCGAAATTAATTTGCTGCCTAATTATTTCTAATATTTCTGTATCTACAAAGCGAACACCAAACCTGTTTAACAGAGCCGCTGCTATTTGGAAGTTTTGCATCATATTTGGTAGAAACCTATGGTTATATTCTTGTCGAAATATTTTAAAATCTCTTTAAAAATGTCCATTGACGGCCACCCATCTGCAAATTGTGACACAGCGACTCCGATTGGCTTGAGCAGTAGTGAGTTGGTGTTCACCTTCTATCAAAGATTCTGGCATATATGGTTTGTACCCACACCCTTCTAACAAACTTATACAGTCTCTGAATCTCCTATCCAAGATAAATATATCATTCTCTCTAAAATATGATCTTAAGGCAGAATTCTCACTGAACAAATTGGTCATTATTTCTGCATCTGATGTAGTTGCTTTGTACAGGCCAAAACAATCAACAATTCAAAATCATGAATGGTTTTATTAAGTTTCTATATTTGTGAAGTGAGTAACTCTGTTTTTGGAACATATAGTTTGAATTTTTATTTATGTATATATATGTTCCATCACAAATTACAATAGCCATTGTGTTGTTTTCATTTCCTAAAGGCTATGTGGTATTGTTAACTTGTACTCCAGCAGTTGCTCTCGAGTTAAATGGTTTATTCCCAAGTTTTGGGGTACAAAATTTTGGAGCAAAATCTCTCTTATTTTGTCTATTGAATTCTCTAGTTCTGCATGGCACTTGTACTAAAGTGGCAATTCTTTCATCGGAATCCCCCTGTCGCCATCTTCATTAAAATGCTGCTAGGCCCAAGCAAGGATGCTTCATTTATACGCGGAACTTCTTCTAATATACTGTTGAACTTTTCTTTGGTAAGTCCAATCCAGTATTCGAATATTCTGTCATCCATTTCAAGAACATTTTCGAAGTCCAATATTGTATTAATTTTAATAAAAGAAAATACATGTTGCACTTGGTCTGCAGTAAAAGTGTCCAATATATTTGCAGAATCATATAATGTCTCCCATAAATTGCTACTTAAATGTTCACTGCAAACACAAGCTAGTTTAGCCCTTTACAACTGGACAGAAAAAGTTAAGATTTATTGTAATTTATGATATAGGTCGAATTTATAAAGCAATAAGCTACCTAGGAAAAATACTGAAAATAATCGGAAAAGCTAGGTTTTCCTGATTAGTAGTTAGTAGTTCCTGATAGGATTAGTTTTACATATGTACATTTGTGCATCTTTATGGATTTGTGTGTTTATTGAGATAATTAGACAACATTTATGTATTAAATAATTATTATTAGAAAAATTAAGTATTACTATAATAATCAGTCTTAATAACTATTATTAATGAGTATCAAAATAAGGAACATTTTCTTATTAAACATTAACTTAAATTTTTTTATGTAATTAAATCACAATTAACAAGTAATTAAACGTTAAGTAATCATCAAAATTTAACAAAAATGGTAACAATTATTATCTAATAACATTTTGGCATATTACTAAAAAAAGTAAATTAAAAAAAAACAATTAGTTACAGTGAAATTTTTTAAAACAATTCTGTCCTCGAATTACACAAAGATAAGCGTTACATTTCAAGCAACGAATTTTTGTGCGGCTTCTACATGTTTCTAATTGGCAAAATCTAGGCGATTTTAAATCATTGAATACCGGCAAATGATCACACGCATCGTACCGTAGTGTTGCCGATGGCATTAGAGCTTTTTTAAATTTTCTCGGCATTATGTTTTCAACTTCCTCCATGCCTTCTGTTCGACGTTTTTCAGGGAAACTTAGTAAGACCTCAGATATCTCAAGACGAAAGTCTATAAATCTAGTGTTTTATTCCGTCTGTAACTATTGGAAGTGCAATCTATTTCGTAAGCGCGCAAAGTGTTGACTAAATCTAAATCATAAACGTGAATGAGTACTTTTAGTGTCCATTTTCAAGTTTTTATGAATGTTCGGTAGTATTCAACCTGTTGGTTGAGAACATCCACTCCTCCCATGTATCAGTTATAATTTTGTATTATTTTTGGTGCAGTCACGTCAACATAGGTGCGAGTTCGCTTATTCCACCTTTTAACCATTTTAGTACAGTCAGATTCAGTTCAGTTACAAGCTATCAATACAGATTTATTGTCTTTCCACTTTACCAATACTGTAGGGTCCCTTACCATCTGCTCGCTCTCACCATGATACATTTGACTATCCTTCTTGAATTTTAAACTAGTCTTGTCTGGTATTTTATTCTCCATGATAGTTCCTGTGCTGTGTAGGTTCCGCTTTTGTAATTCTCCTATTAATGGAATGGTGGTGAAATGTCTGTCGTGATATAAACAACTTCCTTCAGGAACACTTCTTGATAAGTGCAAAACTACGGAGGGTCCAAGACCAAGATTAGTGTCCCCGAACATAGTCCTAGCCCCTTGATAAATGTCAAAGTCTAACATAAGCCCATCACTTGTTGTGAGGACATAGTTTTTGAGACCAACTGGTCGTATTTTATTTGTAACAACTTGTCTCAATGGGCATCGACTGAATGGTATTGTTCTTCGATAGAATAGTACCCTGAAACCCTTTCTTGCTTGTAACAACCATTGAGAACTTCAGTTATCATAGGTTGTAGTTTCCACAACGGATTTGTCGCCTGTTGAGGTGGTGCAGTATCAGTGCCTACTACATGCAATGCATTTCCCAATTGTAAGAATCGATCACGGCTCATTTTGCTAGTTATTTTGTCTAGGGAAATGCTACTACGCCAGTACATAGGTAGCCTTGGGAATGGAATACATCCCATTAAAGTATGAATACCAAAAAGTTTCTGTATCTCGGACTTCGTAGTTTTTAATTCACTCCCAGTCATTCTCAAATAATATAAATTTGTGCAAGTACTGACCATTTTAAAAAAACTGGTCATCAAAGTAATCTTGCATGTAATTAATTGCTTGTCTTACCGATTTAATAGGTCATTCAGGGTACATATGCTGCTTATCTTCAAACAAAGTAACTCTCCAGCGACTAGGGCGGGAACCAAAGCACACGTTTAGCAGTTGGTACTACGGAAGAAGGTGCTGGTATGGACTGGTCTGGTACTAGACTGCCTTCCACCTGGTCATATTTTTGATTTTCAGCAGGATCTTCGGGTAAATCAAGGTCACCTAGATTGTTCAAGACAGCAGTATTAAAAAACGGTTCCTCGTCATCGGATTTGTCAAAACACTCAATGTCCGAATCATTGCCGTCACTTGTAAAATGTCTTCGTCATGCATACAGCCTAAAAAATTCAAAAATAACCACTTAAATTACATCGTACAACGAAATAAAATAACACTGTAATTATGTTAAAAAAGTATAAGTAACACCTAAAATGCACAAACATTTTGATGCAGAATAAATGAATTAATAATGAACATAATTACAAAAATACGTAATAATATCAGTTGGTTTATTACTAATAGAATTAAATAGTTAAATAATAATATTCCATTACAACATGAGAAAATAATTATACTTACTTGAAGCGCCTCGCCCGCCAAAATACACTGCCATTTCAAACGAGGTACTGTGGCGTAGTGATGAGTAATAACTTGTATTATTATGTTTTTTATTAAGTACTATATCATGCATGAGCGAGCGATGTAGGTTGCGTTCGGTAAAATAAGTTATGGGAAGCGCTATATTTATTCAAAGTTAAATGCACGCGTGACTATGAGTCGGTTGTAAAGGGATAGGTATGTAGTAGTTGTGATTGCTTAGAACTATAGCACAGAGTTTGTCACTGATGACATGCAATGTGGTACTGTTACAATCGTTGAACACACAACAATTGTTGTTGTTAGCTGCTCTTCTATAATCTGGTAAAGTTAATCCATTTGGTGTGCGACTCACTTCTTCATTTGAAACAGATGGCTGCACCTCTGCTATTATAGGCATATCTGCTGTTAACAAATGCTCAGTTGCAGATTGTGGTCTGTTCACATCATAGGTACGACGGGCCTCTCTTTGAGTCCGCAACCAACAAGGGTGACATACCTTATCAGTTTCTGTTACCTAGAAATAAAAAAATACTTTAGTGAGAAAGCTGAACAATTTCTTTTTAAATAAAATGTGTGGGAAAATAGGCATATCAGTAAAACCCTTTTGAATATATTCTAATACACTTCCATTCATAGGTTTGATTAGCATATAAGCACATAATAATCATAACATTTGGAAATCAAATCAATGATATATGTGTGTTAGTATATGTACACACAGGGACCAAAAATACCCATTTGGTTAAAGATTAGAAGAAAATGGTTCCAACAATCATTATTAGCTAAATCCAACATCATTAGCTAGCTCGAAACTAAGCCTGAGCGTATGCTATGGCAACTAGGATAACAGATAGTACTTATATACGATTATTAACATCCATCACTGAGATACAAATGTTCATGCTCATCACACAAACATTTGACACTTGGACTTGAACCCGCAACTGATGGTTTCATAGTCCGCGCAGACCACTAGACTAAGACAGTCATCAAAAAAATATACATAGCATACCTGTCGTGGAGCAACCCTGTTTTCAATAATAGTAAACATCAACTTATGCAGGTCCATGGGGTTATCTCTCAATATTCTGTCACTCTTCCGTCGCAAAAGGGAACACCCACATAAAAGGCATACACTAGTGTGGCCTTGTGGACTTGGTCGAGGTTGTTGGTTATCAATGCCAGATATTTCTTGTAAACTATGATTTACACTTATTGCTAGATCTCTGCATGCTTCACAGATATAGTCATCCTCGGTAATCTGAAAAATAAAAGTATTTGTTATTAGGATGGAGTCATCCGTATATAGATCTATGCAAAAAATTGATTGTAATCTATTGTGTTTGGTAATGGCAACAGACGAGAGGTTAAATGTTGAGTTAAAGTGTCATCCATTGTTCATCATATTAATTTATGAGGCAATCATATTATGTATAATGGGTGCAGACTATTTTTACAATTAACATTGATCATTAAAGACTCAGCTGGATATACCTCTAATAGATTTATTATTCTGATAAATATAAGATATTACGGTTCTTTAGAATAAATAAACACTTACGATTTGTGGATACACCCAGCTACAGAGTAATGTGGTAACTTTTATGTCGAGTTCCAAAGCACGGTATCGACGCAGTGTATTAACACATATGTTGCAATTGATGCACATAATGCGAGTAACTCTGCCACGATTGCTCATCAACATCATGTCTGAATGAAGTAATCCTGTGACAACAAGATCCAAATCTTAGGGCACAAATCGGACGGAGTCCAGATGAGAACAGCGCAAATGTCGTGGGGTGTAGCAGTATCGGAATCCTTGGGCACGCAATATTCACACAATAGAAAATCAATATCGGATAAGTCCAGGGGCAGTCCAGGTCGAATAAAAATAAGGAAATCAAAAGGCAAAACCAAGAACATAAAACACAGGCAGCACAAACGGCGCGAAACTCGAAAGCAATCATAGATAAATAAATATGTAGCAAGCTAAAAGCAATGTGCATAGCATAGATTACTGACCATGGGCGTGCAACTTAGAACAAATTTTGAGAACAAAATGATATTTTTTTTGTGCTGCCATCTACATTCCAAAGCACTAGACTCAATTAGACGCACCACGCCACTACGCAGTTAATGGCGGTCACTGATAGTTGAGGTTAATTTAATATTTATTAATTTCAAATTATTCTGATTTCTCGTTTGTTTATATGCTTTCTTGTATTAAAATAAATATTTGCGACCCAGTGTTTTTTTAATGTGTGGAAAAATGTGAAGAAGAAGAAAAATGGCAATGTGTTTTTAAATGTGACCAAGTAAGGACTTTTTTAACAACAGCTAATATCTAAGAAATTGAAGGTTCAAGGCACCTCCACGGATTGCCTCATAGGTACTATTTGCCATAGCTGCCACGCTTGCACAGAGTACCTTTGTATAAACTGAAACGGCACTTTGAGGACCGTTTTCTATATCCTCGAACTAAAATATATACAGTAATCTATGTTACTGACTAGTGACTATGTACTAGAGATAGTGCATAGATAAATAAATATGTGTGAGTGGGTGCAGAAACGTCATTACGACCCTGTCATAATTGACAGGTACGTTGCTATAGCATTTATAATTGTCTCTTACTAAACAAACTGAATTCCAAGAATATACAGACTTATATATTACTAGCGTAGTCCTTTTGAAATCATTGAGAATATATAGAAAATACGACATATTTTTTTAAATAATCTTATGCCACTTTTGTTAAAATGATATTTATAATAATTATATTATTTTATCGTAAACCAGATGCAAAAGATGAGGTGAAAATGATTTATAACTACGAAACTGAAATAATTATAAACTGGTCACACTAAGTGACAGAAGCGATATCCATTTGATTACAATCAATTATGTCCCCAAAAAAGTACCTAGTGATTTTTATTCCGGCCTTTACAAGTTTTAATGTTTATTTATAATATTATATAGATAAAATGCAATAATTTTTTTGATTGCGTCCTATAACAATTATAACTCAAGACGCTTCAAAATATTTGACATATTAGGTTTATGTGAAGCACCCCCACTCGATTTTTGCTGCCGGAGCTGCGTCGAAGTACCTATTTTTAATTTAAAATATTGGTTGTTGTTGTTGTTTTTATTATTCGCTCGAGAGAGCAGCCATACAGCCTGGTCTTTTTTAATTTGAATATATAGAATATTCAAGTGTAAAGACCGGAACCAAGTTTTCTTTATATTATAATCTTTATAAGTTTCAATCCATATAGATTTATCAGTCCAATATTTACAAAAACAGGAATACCATATTTCATATTTCTTTTACAGTATTATGAATAAAATTGCAAAGTGCTAATAATGTCTTAGTATTCCTATGAACATATTGCAGGGCACGCGGGACGCTTTTTAAGTTTTCATAAATTTGTATAAGTTTTTCAATGAGTAGCAATCTTTCTATGGCGTACGCTTGGCAGTTAAATATTATGTGTTCTGCAGTTTGTTCTGCTTCTGTATCACAGAAGTTGCATGTTGCAGATGCTACTATTCTCATCCTGGAAAGATGAGCATTCAGTCGATAGTGGTCAAATTTAAGTCTGCACATTATTGTATAAAATTTTCTGCTATGATATCTCTCGTTACGAGAAAACCAAGGAATACTTAATTCTGAATTAATTGATGCATACCAACGACCTTTTCCTGTCTCTCATACAACATTTTATTGCATTTTCCATTCTTCTTTTAACGGTTGCTTTAAAATATAATATAAATCTGTATGTGGTATTGCAACACCAGTTATCCTGTCAATATCAGCTGTGACTATACTTTTAGCTAAATGATCTGCGAATGGAGTGTAGAAGTAAGGAGTACGAACTCCCATAGTAGAACAGTTGAAAAAGGGGCCATCTGTAAGCAGTAAATAACAGTTCAAAAACTCTCCACAACAGCGCTGGAGTAGCTTCTGGGATGTAATGAACTTAGCATTTGTCGACAGTTTAAGTGTGGTGCTAAACTGCGCAGTAGCTCTAAAATCTAAAATAATTTTATTTAGTAAATATAACCTCGAAAAAGTCGTCTATCCCACTAAAATTTTTCGGTGTGTTCTTTAAAATTTACCCCGTAGTTATAGTGGCGCCACCCTTATTTAATGGTTTTTATGGACACTTTTTAATACACAGTTTAATACACCTTCTACACTCCATAGATCTGCACTTTCATTTCCTTGCACTAAGCATGGGCGTTTTCAGTTTTTATCTGCAACGGTTACGTAACCGATATCTAGTTTTCATATCGTTATTGAAAACCGTTTTCAGATATCGATATCAATAGTAATGGTTTGCTACTGAACGTGCAAACGACAACCGAACCATAACCGCAAACTATACTACCAGTGCAACATGTATTTTATGAATTACATAGATTATTCTAGATTAGAAGTCAGAGGTTCTAATGTTATTGTTATCTTAGATGTAATGTTTAAAGATGTATGTTAATATATAATTTTTGTATATTCAATGTTATGCAGTAATAAATTATACCGTTACTGTTACAGCTTGTAACAGTACACCGCTGAGCACATAGGCCTCCTCATAGATTGTATCATAGGCAGTTTTTTTGAAGTGAAACATTTTATGGGAGGGCTTTGATTGAAATGCTGATCCGTAACCTTTTTGTATGACAAAAAGTGGTGGGTGTAAACACTACGTACGTACCGGGCATTCGGTCAATCATTCAAGTCGCAAACGCAGGAAATAGAAATGACTTTTTTTATTCAATGTAGATTATAAAAATACTTATTGAAAGTCACTTTTTTAATTTACCACTGGTTCGCAAAAAAACCTCTGTCCTGGGAAGAACCAGCAAGAAACCCAGCGGGACTATTTTTTTTTAATAATAGCTTACAATCATGTTTACAATCAACAACACAAGACAAATTAGAAATAGCTTGGTAGCGATCACCCTTTCCAGGGGTTATTATCATCTATAAATTCCTTAATATTATAATAACCCTTTTTATACAAACTTAGTTTAATAACATTTTTGAACTTTGTGTATGACAAATTTTGTATATTTTCTGGGATTTTGTTGTAAAAGCGTATACATCGCCCCAAGAATGAATTACTGACTCGGTGGAGTCGAGTAACTGGTACTACCAGCTTGTGTCTGCTCCTAGTATTTACAGAATGAATATCACTTATTTTCGCAAAACTACTTTTATTTTTGTGTACGTACATTACATTTTCATAAATGTATTGAGAGGCCAGAGTTAATACATTAATTTCCTTAAATTTTTGTCTCAGTGACTCTTTTGGTTTTAAATTATAATCTCTAATGGCCCTCTTCTGTAAAATAAATAAAATTTCAGTGTCAGTCGCGTGTCCCCATAGCAAAATACCATACGACATAATGCTATGGAAATAACTGAAGTAAACTATTCTAGCTGTTTCAACACTGGTAAGAGTTCTAATCTTTTTTACAGCATATGCTGCAGAACTAAGTCTGCTAGCTAGTTTTGATATATGGGGGAGCCATTGAAGCTTTGCGTCCAGTGTGATTCCAAGAAAAATGGTGGTATCAACAAGACTCAGTTCCTCCCCATTTAAAATTACTTTAGTATTGACATGTTTAACATTAGGAGTTACGAATTTCATACATTTAGTTTTAGTTCCTTTCAAATGCAAATTATTAACATTAAACCAATTGACTAACTTAGCTATAGCGTTATTTACTTAGTCGTAATTTAATAACTGTCGTTTTAATTTGAAAATTAATGAAGTATCATCAGCAAATAATACTATATCATGGTTATCCCCTACTATGTAAGGTAAGTCATTAATATATACAAGAAACAGAAAGGGGCCGAGAATTGAGCCCTGAGGCACGCCCATTTGTACAATCGACCCGGAAGAACTCATACTATTAATAACAACTTTTTGTGTTCTGTACTTAAATATGATATAATTAATTTAAAAGCATCATTTCTTACAACGTAGCTTTGTTGAAGTTTCCTGATTAATGTTTCATGGTGAACACAATCAAAGGCTTTGGATAGGTCACAGAACACACCCAAAGCATCCTGTGAATTCTCCCATGCATTAAATATATATTTAATCAGCTCAACACCAGTATCAGTTGTCGAGCGACCCCTTGTGAAACCAAATTTATTTTTGTGAAGTAATTTATTTACATTAAAAAAATAACAATTGATCAAGAATAATTTTTTCAAAAATTTTACTAAGTGTTGGCAGTACAGAAATAGGTCTAAAATTAGCGGGCTCCAATGTACTACCAGATTTAAATAAAGGTATTACTTTACTATGCTTCATTAAATCAGGAAACACACCAGATTTGATACTACTATTAAAAATAATAGATAGTTGAGGTGCGATTGTATCTATTATAGACGCAATAACTTTAACAGAAATCCCCCCACAGATCGGCGGGTCTCTTAATATCAATAGTCTTAAAATATTTTACAATATCTTTTGATGAAACTTTATGAAATGTAAAATTCTTTGTACACACATTTACATTTTGTTTAAGTAATGATTCGGCGACGGTAGGAGAAGAATTCATTGACTTAGTGGTTAAGATCGGAATATCAGTAAAATATTTCTCAAAAACCATTGCAACGTCCTGATTTGATTTAGTTAATTTATTGTTAAAATTTAACTAGAAGTTTGAATTGCGAGAGTTGACCTTACCAGTTTCACTATTAATTATACTCCATGTCATTTTAATTTTATTAGAAGCAGTCTTTATTTTGTTGCTTAAATACAATGATAGCCAAGTCATTGTATTTAAGCAACAAAAGGAGCACACTCTTTTAAATATTTTGGAATATTTTTTTACATATTCCCTAAATTCGACGCTAGGATTATATGACCTTTCATTGTAAAGTTCATATAACCTTTGTCTACTCTTATGGACTCCTACTGTCGCCCATTCATTAAATGCTTTACGATTATTCAAGGAGAATGTTTTAGAAGTAAAAGTATTATTAAATTCATTGCAAATGAGCTTAAATAATGTTGCATACAAAAAATTTGGATTATTTTGGTATGAAAGTAATGGAGGTTTTTTTACTATGTTACTTCTAAACTTCTCTAAGCGATGTGCAGTTACTGGAACAAACACTACTTTTTTATCTACTTGCTTTTTGTGAACATAAGGTAATGAAACAAATTGTCCACAGTGATCAGAGCTCAATTTTTGAATTATACATTTATTGAATGGCTTAACATTTGTAAAAATTTTATCTATACATGTTGCACTAGATTCAGCAATACGTGTTGGCTCCAAAAATAAATTAAAAAGACCATAAGATTTAAACAATGATCTAAATTTAATATTAGTGGAGGAAGCTTCTAGGAGATTGATATTAAAGTCTCCACATATTACAACAGATTTATTCTGTTTATTAAGCTTAGCGAAAACTTCCTCCATAATTTTTTCAAAACTATCATATAAAGAACATGGGGGTCTGTAAACGCTCACAACAATGAGGTGCTCAAACTCAACACATGCCATTTCTACGGTTCGCTCAACAGAGAGGCTCACAATATCTTTACGTTCTTTATATGATAATAATTTACTAGCTAAAATTAAGGAGCCACCTCTTAAAATCGTTTCTCTATTGAAAGAACTGAGCACCTGGTGATTACTAAAGTTAAACATTAAATTATGAGCTTTTAACCAATGTTCAGTAATACATAAAATATGAATATTGTTGCTATTTAAAAACAATTCAATTTCTAGCTCTTTGCCTATCATGCCTTGTATATTCTGATGCACCAGGTGTAAACAATTTTTATTATCATTTTGTGGAGTTATACAATTGCAACTATTAAGGATTTGTAAGCTACATTCTAAATTATTTAAATTATTATAACTGCTAGAGATTACCTCTATTGTCTCATTTTCTAATTTAAATTACTTGAAACGGATTCCAAATTACATGTCAAATCATTATGCTGCTCAATAGGAGCAGATGTCTGGGTAGCCAAGTCCTTGGCTGAGTTAATATATAAATAATAAGATAGCACATTTGCTATCTGTCTTAAATTATATTTGGATAGGTAATACCTATCTGTGGTCAAAAATTTCTTAATTAAATTATTAATATCTATTAAATTAATTCTATTGGTATAATTGTTACAATTAAATGTCAAATTTAAATTATTGTTACATGATAAATTATTCATTAATAAATTTAAATCATATCTTATTTTATTCTCCTGTGGCCAACCCTGTATGTAAGGCAATGTAAATAAGATAATTTTATGTACATTTAAAGTATTGAGGTAATCAATATATTTTAATAATTGATTTTTGTTTACATTGCCTCTTCTCCCAACAAGAATTATTAATGTGCTATTAGGAGAAAACTTACTGGTTAAAATACATAAAACACTCACGCCTGTCACCCAGAGGGGTAGGCAGAGACTACAGACTTCCATTTAGCACGATCCTGACATACCTTTCTCGCCTCTTCCACATCCATATACCTACGCATACATGCTCGTCGGTTAAGGGTACTCTTAATTTGGCCCATTTTAGTATATCGCCAATTTGGTCGACAAACTTCCGCCTAGGACGTCCCTTTCCGACTCTTCCATTCACTTCTGGAACATATATTTGCTTTGTCAGTCTTTCCGCATTCATTCTTTCTACATGACCAAACCACCGAAGCATTCCTTTCTTAATCCTGGTCACCGCATCATCTTGCAAACCACACTCTTCTTTTATCACACAGTTTCTCACCCTGTCACTCAGATTCAGCCCTAACATACTCCTTAGCGACCGCATTTCTACTGCATTTATTCTACTCTCGTGCTTCTTCTGCCACACCCAACTTTCACTACCATACGTTAAAGTAGGGACTAATACAGCACTGTGAATTGCCATACGTGCCTTTTTTGACACATTCTGACTTTTCACAATAGAGTGTAGAGCCCCATTTACTTTATTTCCTGCATTCACTCGTCGTTCAATGTCCTTATCATATCTCCCATCCCTGCTGAATACACATCCCAAATATACGAACTCATCCACTTGCTCAATTAACTCTTCTTCTATTCTTATTTCACATACCGTTTTGCTTTCATCTCTTTCAAAAACCATCACTTTCGTCTTACTTGCGTTCACTTTCATTCCCCTTTCTTTTAATGACCTGTTCATTAATGTAACCATCATTTGCAACTCGGCCGCCGACGACGCAAGTATGATTGATATTACTGGTTAAAACTTTATTCATTATATGACTAAAGGATGCTCCAGGCATACAATAATTACTAATCAATTGTCCTTTCAAATGGTTATTTAACATCATGCCCAAATTTTTACCTATGTCATCACAATACATAATAACTTTATGTTTTTTAATATTTAAACTACTTTTTAAGTTTTTATTCTGTGTTATGGCACCGTCATAGAGTGTTGGTGAAAATAAGGAGTCATTACTATTTACACATATTGTCCCCGATGAACATGGTATGGAGCGTTGATTCTCACTCTGATGTTTTATTAAGGAGTCAAAGCACTCCTCATTGTATTTACATGACTTTACCAGATCATTCATGGCCAATATGTGTTCTTTTATCTCAACCTGAGCCAATGCATATTTATTTGAGATAATTCGTAAGGAGTTTTTAAGCGACAAAACTTCTGAATTGAGACACTCTGTTTCAGTCTCATAACAGTTTTTCATATTTTCCACCTCAATTGCATATAATTTAAGTTTATTAATTAATACATGCTTTTCCTTACATATATTTATATAATTTTTTGTATTAATTTTTGTTTTAATTAACTTTTGTACTTTCCTAACATATTTATTAATTTTTATGTATTTCTTTAATTTTCTTCTACTGCATGTAATCCTTTCTGCTGTTCTAGATGTGACAAAATCAGCACCAGTCAAATCGATTGTTGTGGAGGGATGCAATGTTTTTGATGATTTACATTCTATGAGCTCATTGAACAGACTTTGAGTTTGGGACTGGTTGCGCGGAAAACCATTCGCGTTTTTTATTTGACGGTAGGAACTTGTAGAATCATTATTCCTTTCCAAACAATATCATTCGTACCCTCCTATCGACACATCGGGGTGGTGGGGTGGGAGGGGAAAGAAGACGATTCTAGAACATCGCGTAATCACCCGAGCCGAGGATATATAAGACACGCGCGACCGATGCGCGAGCCTCTTCTCCCGCCGCAGTCGTCGTTGAACCAACGCTTCTCTCCTGACGCACCACTGGGGGCCCAGAAGTGTCTGTCCAGAGGAGGTTCCGGAAGTCGCCGCTATAGTGATCGACAGGAAGAAGAAACCCCGGTGAGTCAATATTCCTTAATTATACCTGCTTGCTAATAGTTTAACCCGCTCCAATCTGTGTTTTTTTTTCCTAATCAAGCAGGATTCCTTTTATCGATTCGACAAGTAATAGTTTAGTTTAGGGAAGAGCGAGTGCATTGTACCGCATGCTATAGTAGTCGCTTTTACGTAAGGGTAGAAGCATTCGCATATACAGTCCACTTTAGTTAATATCTCGCGTAATAGGTTTGAGGTTTGACCGGGGAACTAGATTTTCGGCAGCCTTAAACACGTGGCTCCACCATTTTATGGTCACTTCGGCAGGATCTGGATTGGTGTTTAGTGGTTATCCAACCATTTTCTGGTCGAATTATTAAATTAATTGTTTAGATAACGCACTCTAATTTATAGAATAGACTTAAATAGTGTTCGTTTAAATTAAAATTTTGATTTGTTACTCGCAAACAGAATTATTCATTTAATAGCGCTCGTATTTGGTTAAATTTAAAGCTTATTAAATAATTGAAACGGCGTGATAGCAACCGTTTGATACGCTTACCCCACAATTTTTATAAAATTATTAGGTTTAGCAAACGACGCGTAGCCTTGACTGCATCGGGCGCTCGATCTGATTACGTAATACGGCACGCCGAGTATTCATCCTACGTCGTTTATGCGTGTGAGATTAATTGTGATTAATATAACTTTATTATAATAATTTAAAATGGCAGTTAGTGGAAGTGAGATCAAAATTAAAACGCTTTATGCCAAGAGGGACATACTCTTTTCGCGTGTGCAGAATATAAGTGATTATATAAAGAACATTCATATAGAGGCAGTACGGGAGGCCTTTTTAAATGAAATCGAAACGATAGATAATTTGCGGACAGATTACGAAAGAATATTAGATCAAATTAATCATTCGGAACTACAAACCGACCCGAAATACATAGTGAACTACCAACCGCTGCTGGCATTCGAAGATATGTTGTGTCGCGTGAAGAGAACCGCAAAATTGCTACAATCTCAAGGTGAAGCGAAGCCTGAAATGCAGGTACGCCCTCGTGACTCAATTAGGTTACCGCCAATAGATATTCCGGTATTCAATGGTGATATTAAGACGTGGCCCTTCTTCTTCAGTAGTTTTCAAAACAATATACACAACAACCCATCGTTATCGGACGCTGAAAAATTATATTACTTAATTAGTAAACTTAGTGGCAGAGCACAATCGATATGCTCGGGTTTTACACCTACAGCAAACAATTACTTATTAATATTTGAAACGCTTAAAACTAAATATGAAGATAGGAGAATGTTAGCTTCCGAATATTTGAACCAGATATTCGATCTTAAACCTATATCATCCGCGAACATCAACGGCTTAGAGCAGTTTCTCGATAAATTTGTGGCATCGGTGGCTGCACTTAAGAATTTGAAGTTTAATGACCTCATGGACGTGGTGTTTCTCCATATAGCATTAAAGAAATTAGACTCCGACACCGTGCGTGCGTTTGAAATGGAGCATCGTAGCTCGGAGATGCCTTCCTTTCATTCATTAGCATCGTTCGTGCGAGATCAAATAAAGGTGATGCAGCGCTCACCGAACGTTAAACAGGAGATTAAAAGGTGCGTCGACCGTAGACAGACTCAACCATCTAAAATAGCAGGGTCGTTAACTTACGTAACCGCTACGCCGACATCGCTCCAGCATACTTGTATAGTATGTAAAGATAAACACGGTAATTTATATAACTGTGCGACTTTTCGTAAATATTCACCAAGCGAACGTTATAAGTTAGTAAAAACAAACAACCTATGTTTGAACTGCTTAAGCGATAAGCATTTAGTTGCAAAATGCAATTCGAGTTCCGTATGTAGCAAGTGCGCCAGGAAACATCACACGCTATTACATTTTGAAAATAGCAACATAGCGGCGTCAAGTAAGGCGAATAAGGAATTCACCCCTACTAAGGTCAACGATTCTAGCGGTCGACCTGGTGATGTCGCTCTGTGCTCATTGGCAAATATGGGAGCACAACCTCCTTCAACCGTGTTACTGGGTACGGCGCGTATTTTGGTTAGGGATTCGCGTGGAAACAAACAAAGCGTCCGTGCACTGCTGGACAGCGGAGCCCAAAATAGCTTTATAACACGACAATGTTGTCAGCGCTTAGGCTTAGTAATAAATAGGTCACTTTCATGTCCTGTAGTTAAAGGCATCGGAGGTACTAGTAAAGCTACCCAGGGATATATTAATTTAAAATTTTATTCTCGGATAGATCGTAATGTTAACTTTGATATAAATGCACTAGTAGTAGATAGGGTCACTGAACGGTTGCCAACCGTTTCGGTTGACACCTCGGCAATGATTGAATTTAAAAATTTGACTCTAGCAGACGACACTTACGCCGTTCCTGGAAACATAGACATGCTCATTGGGGCATCGCTTTTCCCTCATCTTTTGTTAAACAATAAGGTCAGGGGCAACTCCTCGCATACCGCGCCTTACGCACTGGAAACCGTATTGGGCTATGTGATCCTTGGCTCCGCCCCCCATCCTAGATAGTATTTCGGCAGCCTCTTATTGTGGTATGGCTGTCGAACCGCTCGAGTCGTTAGTCCGCAAATTTTGGGAGATGGAGGAGGTGAACGTCCCACCCATAGCTAGTTCAGATGACAGGATATGCGAGGAAATTTACGTCCGCACGACCGTTCGTGATCGCGACGGTAGATATAGTGTAGCGCTACCCTTTAAGGGAGATGTTTTATCTCTCGGCGATTCGCGTCAAATGGCGGAAAAACGTTTCTACAGCTTGGAGCGTAGGATGCTCGCATCGCCCCAGTTAAAGGAAGCTTACGACGGCGTCATTAACGAATATATAAGAGAAGGTTACATATCACTTGTGGCTTCGAAATTAGATAACTACGAAGACACACCGTCGTATTTTATACCACACCACGGAGTCATTAGAGAGGACAAACTTACATCTAAATTACGTGTAGTGCTCGACGCTAGTGCTAAAACTAGCACTCACCTGTCGCTTAACGATATCCTCTATAGTGGGCAAAATTTACAGGGCAGTTTATTTGATATAATAGTCAATTTTCGTTTGTTTAGTATAGCACTATCCGCCGATATTCGCCAAATGTTTCTTTGCATAGGGGTCCGTGAATGCGACCGTAGATTCCAGCGCATTTTATATCGTTTCCACCCAAAGGAACCTCTAATGGTGTTAGAATTTAACCGCGTTTGTTTTGGTTTAAAGTCGAGCCCATTTCATGCGTTACGCACGGTGAGACAGCTCGCTCACGATGAAGGTCCCTCTTATCCTAAAGCTAAGAGGGCAATTGAGAGCGGATTATATATGGATGATTTTGTGTATTCGGTCGATAGCGTGGAGGAGGCCACCCTAACCACCGCCGAGGTTATAAGGCTCATGAAATCGGGTCAATTCGATCTTGTGAAGTGGACTAGTAATTCGCGTCCGGTTTTAGATACAATCCCACTATCACACCGTCTTTCGGCGATAAAGGAATTCGACGATTCCGATACACACAAGGTGCTCGGTCTGTGTTGGTCACCAGAGTCCGACGTGTTTAGCCTTAAGGTAAATCCGCCCGTAGAGAAATGCACAAAGCGCACAATACTGTCATGCGTTGCTAGATTATGGGACGTCATGGGTTTCGTAGCTCCGGTGGTATTATACGCTAAGCTTTTGATTAAACAACTTTGGTTATTTGAATGCGATTGGGATGACTCGCCGCCTGACAGCATTGTTCGATTGTGGCAGCGCTTTAGAGAGGAACTTCCTTTACTAAGAGAAATTAAAATACCGCGTCATATAAATGTCGATAGAAATAGCAGCATAACGGTTGTTGGATTTGCAGACGCCAGCGAGAAGGCTTACGGGGGCGTTGTATATTTCCATGTCCAGAATAATGGTAGAAATTCGATTAGCCTCATTAGTTCTAAGTCGAGAGTCTCCCCCCCGTAAGGTTGTCTCTCTGGCGCGCTTAGAGCTTTGCGCAATATTAGTACTCACCAAGCTTATTACCACAGTTATCGGCGCATGTAGGGATAGAGTTCACATAGAAAGAATATTTGCCTTTTCCGACTCCACCGTCGCCTTATGTTGGGTTCATTCTTCACCCCACCGTTGGGATACGTTTGTCGCGAACCGAGTGGCCAAGATCCAAGACGAGTTAGAAACGCGGAACTTTTATCACGTGTCCGGTAAGGAAAACCCTGCCGATTGTCTATCCCGGGGACTCACCCCGATGCAAATAATGGACCACCCGCTTTGGTTCCATGGACCTTCTTGGGTTTACTTGGATCCCTCACAATGGCCAATAACCGATTTCGAACCTTCGTCAGTGTCACAACCGCCGGAAGAGAAGAGACACGCTCTAGTGGCGAACGTTTCGAGCGAGGTTTCTCCAATCATTGCTCTGGCGAACCGCTTGTCCTCTTGGTCGAAATTATTTCGTAGCGTAATTTACGTTTGTCGATTCGCGAAGCTTTTACCGCGACGTCCGTATGTCTTAGCATCCGATTACAACTATGCCGAGTCGCTAGTATTACGTGAACTTCAACGTGCGCACTTCTCTGAAGAAATTACAAGATTACAATCGAATAGAGCTTGTAGTCGCGCCTTTCAACGCCTTAAGCCATTTTTACAGGATGGGATTGTAAGGGTAGGTGGACGCTTGTCCAACTCGCAATTGAGTTTCGACCAACGGCACCCTATAGTTTTACCGCGTAAAGACCATATCATGAACTTATTAGTCGATTATCATCATAAATTGAACTCGCACGCTGGCCCCGATTTATTGATGTCGATCTTGCGTCAGAATTATTGGATTCTTTCTGCACGTAGTTTAATACGCAATCGGGTGCACAGATGTATAGCTTGCTTTCGGGCACGCCCCAAGCCGTCATTTCCGGAAATGGCGGAACTTAGATCTTGTAGAGTGATACAATCGGTAAAGCCCTTCACGCACACCGGGTCTGATTTTGCTGGTCCGTTTAAGGTCACGCTCACTCGCGGGCGTGGTATAAGATCCACAAAGGCTTACGTCTGCATTTTCGTATGTCTAACTACTCGAGCAGTGCATATAGAACTCGTTGGTGATCTAAGCACAGCAGGCTTTATGGGTGCATTTAAAAGATTTCTATCGCGCAGAGGCCCTGTAAGTAAATTATATTCGGATAACGGTACGAACTACGTCGGTGCAAAACGTATTCTATCGGAACTACACGAGCTCTTAGCTAGCAAGTATTATAATTCGGAGTTCGCTCACATTCTAGCCGAGAACCGCATTGAGTGGTCTCTGAACGTCCCAGCCGCGAGTCATTTTGGGGGCAATTGGGAGACTAATATTAAAAGTCTAAAGAGCCACTTATACCGAGTAATAGGAGATCAAATTTTGTCCTTCGAAGAGCTAAGTACGGTGCTCGCTCAAATTGAATGCGTAATGAATAGCCGCCCACTTTGTCGGACGTTATCTAGTGACCCCTCGGAACCGCTGGCTCTAACTCCAGCACATTTTTTGACTTTAACGCCTCTAAGGTATCTGCCCGCCGCGGATATGGATGAGAACAGACTTAGCATTTCCACACGCCACAAATTATTGGATCGGTTAGTGCAATCGTTTTGGAAACGATGGAGGATGGAATACTTGCATACTTTGCAGTCTCGGCAAAAATGGAACACAGCGACAGAGCCTTTAGCTGTAGGAACCGTAGTTGTGCTCACTAAGGAGAATACGCCGCCTCTCCACTGGCCGTTAGGAATCGTCGAGGAGGTCTTTCCCGGTTCCGACGGAGTAGTTAGGATAGCTCGCGTTAAGACCACGGTTGGGTCTTACCTACGTCCTGTTATCCGTTTGTGCCCCTTGCCTCTTCCATAATTTAAATTAGCTTTCTAGATTGAAATTGTAGTTTAATTTAGGTAATCTTAGCGTTAGTTAGTTATTTGTTAGTCGATCTTAGCTCTAGTTGTTTAGTTATTTTTTTTTTGAAGGAAATCCTTCAAGGGCGGGGGGAGATGGTTGCGCGGAAAACCATTCGCGTTTTTTATTTGACGGTAGGAACTTGTAGAATCATTATTCCTTTCCAAACAATATCATTCGTACCCTCCTATCGACACATCGGGGTGGTGGGGTGGGAGGGGAAAGAAGACGATTCTAGAACATCGCGTAATCACCCGAGCCGAGGATATATAAGACACGCGCGACCGATGCGCGAGCCTCTTCTCCCGCCGCAGTCGTCGTTGAACCAACGCTTCTCTCCTGACGCACCACTGGGGGCCCAGAAGTGTCTGTCCAGAGGAGGTTCCGGAAGTCGCCGCTATAGTGATCGACAGGAAGAAGAAACCCCGGTGAGTCAATATTCCTTAATTATACCTGCTTGCTAATAGTTTAACCCGCTCCAATCTGTGTTTTTTTCCTAATCAAGCAGGATTCCTTTCATCGATTCGACAAGTAATAGTTTAGTTTAGGGAAGAGCGAGTGCATTGTACCGCATGCTATAGTAGTCGCTTTTACGTAAGCGTAGAAGCATTTGCATATACAGTCCACTTTAGTTAATATCTCGCGTAATAGGTTTGAGGTTTGACCGGGGAACTAGATTTTCGGCAGCCTTAAACACGTGGCTCCACCAGGGACACTTTCAATTCATCTAAGTATTGTTTTAATTGCAAAATCTGCTCATTAGCCTCACTTAACTGCAACTGCAATGCAGCAATTAATCTGAGGGATTCCTCATATTCTTTGCTGCATCGGTCAAACTCATCGACTGTTTCCTGAAGCTGATCCCTTTCTTTTAAAACATTTGTGTAGTCTTTATGCAACTTAACCATATCACTTTTTAGTTGACTATTTTTGGCAATTATATTTATTATTTCCTTTTCGTTGTCATCCCTTTCTTTAAGCAACAGCTTACACTGCTCTTTTGATGCCTTAAGTTCTAGAAGCGCCATTTGAAGTTGGTTCTTCATTTGGCGCGTTTTGGCGTTGCGTGTATTCATTTTACTATTATGTGTAAATAGCAAAAGAAAACAAAGAAAGAAAACCGAAGAAACAGAGTAAGCTAATATTTAGATCTATGGGTCTACTTACCGATCTCAAATTAAATTATCAGGTAAATAATTCAAATTGAAATCCGAAACTGCACTAATTTAAAAAGTAAATCTTAAAATATTAAAGGGATAACAAGAAAATTACATTAGCTTACAGAAAGTTCAAACGATGTTCGTTACCTACAGCTGTCACTTTTAGTTGAAACACAAAACACTATTTAATTAAAATACTTATGACTTTTACTTATTTTACACATTGATTAACTTTCAAGGTGGCATGTAGGATAGATGCTAGATGGCATAAACCTAAAAAAAATTGCTGCCCATCTCCTGATTTGTGTCCCTATGTCGCCTTTTACGACACCCACAGGATGATAATCGGGTAGTGAATAAAATTACGTTTATTCTATACTTATTTATTTCTATAATTTTGTTACCCATTTTTTTTCAAATTGAGACGTAGGATCAGAGTCTGATTTCAAAGTCTATACTTAAAGTGTATTCCTAAGAAGTAAACATAATTTATATACATTTATAGAAAATTATTTCAGTTAGTTTATTTATTACCAATTATTTAAGTTGGCGATTTTCCTTCATGCTTAACTATGCTTAGAACTAGCAGAAAAGTTTTAAATTCGAATTCTCAATTCAATTTCAAAATTCAACTCTATTAACCGCAGGTTTACCTGATTTGCACTAGCCGCTGATTCGGCTCCTATGGAAGAAGTGGTCGGAATTTTTTTTTTATCGAAGTGGGACCATATTTCACACACGCGACATTTTGAAAGTCTATATTCAAAAGTCTAAATCAACTTAAACTATACTATGCTATATTATATTTACACTTTACAGATAATTGTCTGAATTACAACTACCTAATGCACAAAATACACAAATTCTAAACTTTCCATCCAAAATATAAAAAACATAAACATAAGGTTGCCTAAACCAAATATAATATGATCATACAAATGCAAGTCTTGTATCTAATGTCCTAAAAATCATTTAAATTTGACAACTCTCACAACTACACAAACTTAAAAATTAGGCAATTTTAACCATTTGAAATTCAACCTTTTTGCTTTAGGTATATGTCCAGATGTGCATTGCGTACCGTGTGAAACTAAAATTACCAAAACAGAAATCCTCTCTTTCTATAGGAATTTATGATACCGCCGTAAGAACAAGAAACAATAAATATCAATGAAGGACATCGCATCGGTTTAGCTCGTGGGCCATGTTGGCATATCGTTCCAGTGTTTGCGTTTTACGTTTTACAAATCTAAGCCTTGTGCCTAATGAGCTAAAGATCATTTGAAATTTAATAACTCTCACAACTACACAAACTTAAAATTTAGGCAATTTTAACTATTTAAAATTCGACCTTATTGCTTTAGCTATATATTATATTTCGCAATGTGCACCGTTGTGTGATAACTACCAAAACATCGCAACGATATCCATATTCGCTTCATCTCTTTCTATACTTATTTAAACTATCGTTGCAAGAACGAGAAGCGATGAATATCAACGAAGGCCATCGGTTAGTGGGCCGTTTTCAGTTTTGGGATATCGTTCCACAGTTTGCGTTATGCGTTTCGGTTTCGTTTTCGTACGTTGTTTAGGTATATGGTTTTGCTTGGATATGTGATAACGGTTTTGTACTTAGGTTTATCGATATGATATGATATTTGATAACATAACGTTATTACTTACGTTTTGATATATCGGTCTCATGCCTACCTTGCATGGGGGATGAGTCGCTCGCGTCCGGCTTCGACCACCTAACCTTAGGTCCACCCTACACGTGTCCCCCGGGTGGTGCTAAACGAGCGACAAAGCCGATAAAATAGACTCGGCTCCTCTCCGTATGGTAGCGGCGTAAAATCTACCACCAACCCTTGTGCGCACCATGACTCAAGAAATAAAAGAAATGGCCCCGAGTTCCCGGCGCCCTTTAAATGGGGCAGGGGTGCGAAGAATCTCCGGGAGAAAAACCGGCGACGAGGTTCGCCACCCGTCACGTTCTGTCTCCCGGAGGGGCGAAAAGTGGATTGCGGAAACCCGTCTGGCTACGCTGAATGTATGTGGAGGAATGAATGATAAGATGGATGAAGTATGCGAAATGATGAATGACAGAGGAATAGATGTGTTATGTGTGAATGAGACGAAACGAAAGGGAAAGGATGCCACTGCACATGGCACGTATACCGCGTATTGGTCTGGTGTAGGCGAGACCGAACGGGCATGCCAGGGAGTCGGTTTCATCCTTTCAGAAAGAATGGGTCAATGTGTGAAAGAGTATGAATGTGTAAGCCCAAGACTGCTATGGATACGAATGAAAGTGGGCTTAAAGAAACTGTTCCTGCTAGGGGTGTACGCCCCAGACATGTCTAAGCACACTTACATCCGAGAGCAGTTTTGGGACATGGTAAGGATGGTGTTGACAAAATGTAAGGAAAATGAAAATATTATTATGTTAGGAGACTTTAATGGAAGGGTTGGGGTGAAGAGGTCTGGTTATGAAAGGATATTGGGAACGTTTGGTGATGAAAGTATAAATGAGAATGGTGAAGACCTCCTCACCGTATGTGCGGAAAAGAATCTTTTTGTGACGAATACTTTTTTCGTCATAAGAAGATTCACATGTATACATGGGAAAGAGGTGATGATAGAAGCATGATAGATTTCGTAATTGTGGATGAAAGAATGAGGAGCGCAGTCGTAGATACAAGGGTTTACCGGGGGTCCAACGTAGGGACGGATCATTACTTGGTCTTATGTCGAATTAATGGTCTTTTCAAGCGTTGGCGGCATCGGACATCTGTATCTACCACTGCGTTACAGCGTATAAGAATAGAGAAGTTACAAGATGAAGATGTGATAGAGAAGTATAAATGTAGACTGAGAGAAAATATTAGATGTTTGAATGAGTTGTGTATGAATGATTTAGACTTGAATACTGTGTAGGATAATATTAAGAAAGGTTTGGTGGATACCGCCACCGAAGTATGCGGTGTAAGTAAGAGAACAAATGAAAGGAAAAGTAATACGTTATGGTGGGATGATGAGGTACGGGTGGAAGTTGAATCAAAGAATAAAGCATGGTTAGATTTACTAGCAACCAAAGCTGATAATTCTTCTGGTATGAATGATGAGATTGAAAGAAAAAAGGCAGAATTTAGACGTCTAAATAAGAGAGTAAAAGAAGTTGTTGAAAGGAAAAAGAAAGAAAGAACGGATAAGAATGACAGAAGGATATCTGATAATTTCCAGGCTAACATAAAAATGTTCTGGAAACTCGTAAGAACTGCCAGGGGAAATACAAAACAGCCTATAATAAATGCTATAAGAGACGAGAATGGATGTATTCTGAATGATGAAGTTTCGATTTTAAACAGATGGAAGGAATACTTTGAAAGCGTGTTTATGAGTGAAGAGTCGTATGAATTAAATGAACTAGAAATTCCGAAAGAAGTGGAAAGGGGTATGGAGATAAGTGTAGATGAAATAATGAAAGCAATGAAAAGCATGAAAGCAGGTAAGGCAGCTGGATATGATAGAGTATCACTCGAGATGCTAAGGGCTGGAGAGGGAGTGGTGGCAGGCCTGCTGTACACCTTGTTTAATTTATGTTGGGAATTAAAACGGGTACCGGATGACTGGTGTAAAGCAGTTATAGTATCAATATATAAATTTGCGTGATAAGAGATAAATGTGGTATGCAAGATGATGTTGTGACCAGGATTAAGAAAGGAATGCTTCGGTGGTTTGGTCACGTAGAAAGAATGAATGAAGAAAGAGTGACAAAGCAAATTTATATGGCAGATGTGAATGGCCGAGTCGGGAAGGGACGCCCTAGGAAAAAGTTTATCGACCAAATTGGCGATATTTTGAAAATGGGCCACGTTAGAAGTACCCTTAACCGACGAGCATGTATGCGTAGATATATGGATGTAAAGGAGGCGAAAGAGGTATGTCAGGATTGTGCCAAATGGAAGTCCGTAGTCTCTGCCTACCCCTCTGGGTGACAGGCGTGAGTGTTTATGTTTATGTATGTATGGCCTAACTTGCACCAATATGTGACGGAGTCCATAAAATTTTTACTTCCAAATTATTTTATTTCAATTTCCACCACAAACTTTTGATTTCATATACGATGAAAGACGTTTTAGCATCTAATGTTGATATTCATCATGTGTAGATATAAGTTCATAAACCTCTTCTTTTCCTTTCAATTTTTCATCAATGTTTATGTGTATATCACTGAATTTACTTTCATAATTCCCCTTATAACAAGGCCAAGTATGTGTGCTTTTGTGAATATTATATTGTTCATCATATTGTATCACTTCATGAAAGTCATGGAGTATATATGGGGCTGAGTTAGATATAGGAGACATACTATTATAGTAAAATAATACTTTTTGAAAAGAGGATGATGAGACAAAGAATTAATATTTTAATAAAAACCTAAATTTCAGATATTTAAACCTAAGTAGTTCCTCTTTCGTCCGAAAATGCAACGCGAGCAGACGTGTGTCGCGTCGCTCTAAAAATTGTACTTAAGTAATACGCTAAACAAGCTAGTAAATCTATGTGCATAAGTACGAAATTCCTATAAACAAGTAAAAAGAAATTAAATAAGTGCATCGCTCGGTCACGGCAAGCGTCAGCGAGCGGAGGGACCTTAATCACACCCGCGAGAACAAAAGACTATTATTTTTTATCTCGCTCCGAAATTGCATCGTAAACATCTGCACCAGTGCTACAGTGGTCGCTACAAGCTCCGCCCCCTGCTACGCGCTACGTAACTTCGACTAACTGCTACGACGGGCCTTTGTTTTTGTCGTCATCATTTACGAGACTGGTATTTAAGTGCATCTACGAGTGTATAATTGCCCGTCTAATAGTAAAATGGAGCACGCTATGAACAAATTACTCTCTGAAACTAACATTCCTGGAATTGCGGACGAGATTAATCCACCGAATTTCGTAAGCCAGCGCGTGAAAAGAAAATGCAGTCACGACCTGGACTGTGAATTTAGTGACTTCAAAGAAGAAATCAAAACTATGATTTCGACAATGCTGACTGCTCAAGGAAACCAATTTATGAAAATTACCCCAGTCCTAGCTGATATTAAGGAAACTAACAACAATATTGAAAAATCGATGGCATTTCTCGCTGCCCAGAATGAAGAGCTGAAAAAGAAATTAGACGGATTCGAGCTTCAAGCCAAGAAAGATAGGGAATATATAACGTTTTTGGAAGAAAAAGTTGAGGACCTACAGAGAGAAAATATAAAATCAAATATACAAATTAAAAATGCTCCCAAAGTTGCCAATGAAAGTGAGAACGAACTGTTAAACATGGTAGTGAAGTTATCGGAGAATGTAGGCCATTGCATTACGTAGGCAGATATTAAAGACATCTATAGAGTTAAAAACCAGAAAGATGAAAACAATAGCCCGATCGTAGTGAAATTATCGTCCACCGCCTTAAAGAAAGACCTCTTAAGATTCACCAAGACATTCAATATAAGGCAAAAAGAGAAACTTTGTGCTAAGCACTTGGGACACACCAAAAACGAATACACACCTATATACATTTCCAGCTGTAACAGTTGACCGCCAAAGGCGCCCGACTCCACTTCCTCGCACGAGATCTGGTAAAATCAAGTGACTACAAATTCTGCTGGATCGCTCATGGCCGAGTCTATGTCATAAAGAGTGAAAACACACCAGTAATCCTAGTAAGATGTGAACAACAGGTGCAGAATTTATTATAGTTGAAATGACTAGAGTTAAAAATCATCTGTGGTTGCGCGGAAAACCATTCGTATTTATTTTATATTTGACGGTAGGTGCCAAGTCGGTTATCCCTTTCCAAAAACGATATCATTCATACCCTCCTATCGACACATCGGGGTGGTGGGGTGGGAGGGGAAAGAAGATGATTCTAGAACATCACGTAATCATCGGAACCGAGGATATATAAGGCACGTGCGACCGACGCGCAGGCTCTTCCCGCCGCGCTCGTCATTAGAACCACATCACTAGTAGAAACCGCTTTAGCCTGGAAGCAGTCGAGCTCCAGGAAACCCGCCTCACCTCGTGTGAGATATAGTCGCGCACCGCCCCTCTCCGGAGTGTTCCAGAAGAAGTTCCGCAAGTCGCAGTTATAGTGCTCGACCGCATAGAAGAAACATCCCGGTGAGTCAACATTTTCCTAATAGTATAGCCTGCTTGATATAATTGTTTTAACCCGCTCCAATTTTGTGTTTTCCTAATCAGGCAGGATTCCTTTCATCGATTTGGCAAATAATAGTTCATCTTAGGGAAGATCGAGTGCATTGTACCGCGCGCTATAGTCGTCGTTATATAAGCATAGAAGCATTTTGTAGATACAGTCCACTTAGATTAATATCTCGCGTAATAGGTTTAGGGTTCGACCGGGGAACTAGACTTCGGCAGCCTTAGACACGTGGCTCCACCATTTTATGGTCACTTTGGCAGGATTTGCACTGGTGTTTAGTGGTCATCCAACCATTTTCTGGCCGAATAATTAGTGTTCGTAAATAGTGTAAATAGTGTTCCTTTAAATTTAAATTTTGATTAGGCACTCGCAAACAGAATTGTTTATTTCATAGCGCTCGTATTTGGTTAAATTTAAAGCTTTAAAATTGAAACAGTGTGATAGCAACCGTTTGGTACGCTTACCCGACAATTTTGATAAAAATATTGAGTTTTAGCGAGCAACGCGCTCGCCTCGACGGCATACCGAGTGTCCATCGTCCATCGTTTATGCGTGTGAGATTAATTGTGATTAATATAACTTCACTATAATAATTTAAAATGGTAGTTAGTGGAAATGAATTTAAAATTAAAACGCTTTATGCCAAGAGGGACGTACTTTTTTCACGTATACAAAGCATTATCGATCACGTAAAGAACATTAATGTAGAAGCGGTGCGGGAAACTTTTCTGAATGAAATTGAAACGGTGGATTTTTTGCGGACGGATTACGAAAAAATATTAGACCAAATTAATCATTTGGAATTACAAATCGACCCGAAATACATAGTGAACTACCAACCGCTGCTGGCATTCGAAGATATGTTGTGTCGCGTGAAAAGAACGGCAAAACTCCTACAATCTCAAAGCGAAGCAAAGCCGGAATTACAGGTACGTCCTCGTGACTCAATTAGGTTGCCGCCAATAGATATTCCGGTATTCAATGGTGATATTAAGACGTGGCCCTTCTTCTTCAGTAGTTTTCAAAACAATATACACAATAACCCATCGTTATCGGACGCTGAAAAATTATATTACTTAATTAGTAAACTTAGTGGCAGGGCACAGTCGATCTGCTCGGGTTTTACACCTACAGCAAACAATTACTTATTAATATTCGAAACGCTTAAAACTAAATATGAAGATAGGAGAATGTTAGCTTCCGAATATTTGAACCAGATATTCGATCTTAAACCTATATCATCCGCGAACATCAACGGCTTAGAGCAGTTTCTAGATAAATTTGTGGCATCGGTGGCTGCACTTAAGAATTTAAAATTTAATGACCTTATGGACGTGGTGTTTCTCCATATTGCACTAAAGAAATTAGACCCCGACACCGTGCGTGCGTTTGAAATGGAGCATCGTAGCTCGGAGATGCCTTCCTTTCATTCATTAGCATCGTTCGTGCGAGATCAAATAAAGGTGATGCAGCGCTCTCCGAACGTTAAACAGGAGATTAAAAGGTGCGTCGACCGTAGACAGACTCAACCATCTAAAATAGCAGGGTCGTTAACGTACGTAACCGCTACGTCAACATCACTTCAGCATACTTGTGTCGTATGTAAAGATAAACACGGTAATTTATATAATTGTGCGACTTTTCGTAAATATTCACCAAGCGAACGTTATAAATTAGTAAAGACAAACAACCTATGTCTGAACTGCTTAAGTGATAAGCATTTAGTTGCAAAATGCAATTCGAGTTCCGTATGTAGCAAGTGCGCCAGGAAACATCACACGCTATTACATTTTGAAAATAGCAACATAGCGGCGTCAAGTAAAGCGGACAAGGAATTCACCCCTACTAAGGTCAACGATTCTAGCGGTCGACCTGGTGATGTCGCTCTGTGCTCATTGGCAAATATGGGAGCACAACCTCCTTCAACCGTGTTACTGGGTACGGCGCGTATTTTGGTTAGGGATTCGCGTGGAAACGAACAAAGCGTCCGTGCACTGCTGGACAGCGGAGCCCAAAATAGCTTTATAACACGACAATGTTGTCAGCGCTTAGGCTTAGTAATAAATAGGTCACTTTCATGTCCTGTAGTTAAAGGCATCGGAGGTACTAGTAAAGCTACCCAGGGATATATTAATTTAAAATTTTATTCTCGGATAGATCGTAATGTTAACTTTGATATAAATGCACTAGTAGTAGATAGGGTCACTGAACGGTTGCCAACCGTTTCGGTTGACACCTCGGCAATGATTGAATTTAAAAATTTGACTCTAGCAGACGACACTTACGCCGTTCCTGGAAACATAGACATGCTCATTGGAGCATCGCTTTTCCCTCATCTTTTGTTAAACAATAAGGTCAGGGGCAACTCCTCGCATACCGCGTCTTACGCACTAGAAACCGTATTGGGCTATGTTATCATTGGCTCCGCCCCCATCATAGATAGTATTTCGGCAACCTCTTATTGTGGTATGGCTGTCGAACCGCTCGAGTCGTTAGTCCGCAAATTTTGGGAGATGGAGGAGGTGAACGTCCCACCCATAGCTAGCTCAGATGACAGATTATGCGAGGAAAATTACATCCGCACGACCGTTCGTGATCGCGACGGTAGATATAGTGTAGCGCTGCCCTTTAAAGGAGATGTTTTATCTCTCGGCGATTCGCGTCAAATGGCGGAAAAACGTTTCTACAGCTTGGAGCGTAGGATGCTCGCTTCACCCCAGTTAAAGGAAGCTTATGACGGCGTCATTAACGAATATATAAAAGAAGGTTACATATCACTCGTGGCTTCGAAATTAGATAACTGCGAAGACACACCGTCGTATTTCATACCACACCACGGGGTTATTAGGGAGGACAAACTTACATCTAAGTTACGTGTAGTGCTCGACGCTAGTGCTAAAACTAGCACTCACCTGTCGCTTAACGATAACCTCTATAGTGGGCAAAATTTACAGGGCAGTTTATTTAATATAATAGCCAATTTTCGTTTGTTTAGTATAGCACTGTCCGTCGATATTCGCCAAATGTTTCTTTGCATAGGGGTCCGTGAATGCGACCGTAGATTCCAACGCATTTTATATCGTTTCATCCCAAAGGAACCTCTAATAGTGTTTCAATTTAACCGCGTTTATTTTGGTTTAAAGTCGAGCCCGTTTCATGCGTTACGCACGGTGAAACAGCTCGCCCACGATGAAGGTCCCTCTTAACCTAAAGCTAAGAGGGCAATTGAGAGCGGTTTATATATGGATGATTTTGTATACTCGGTCGATAGCGTGGAGGAGGCTACCCTAACCACCGCCGAGGTTATAAAGCTCATGAAATCGGGTCAATTCGATCTTGTGAAGTGGACTAGTAATTCGCGTCCGGTTTTAGATACAATCCCACTATCACACCGTCGTCGAGCACACAAGGTGCTCGGTCTGTGTTGGTCACCAGAGTCCGACGTGTTTAGCCTTAAGGTAAATCCGCCCGTAGAAAAATGCACAAAGCGCACAATACTGTCATGCGTTGCTAGATTATGGGACGTCATGGGTTTCGTAGCTCCGGTGGTATTATACGCTAAGCTTTTGATTAAACAACTTTGGTTATTTGAATGCGATTGGGATGACTCGCCGCCTGACAGCATTGTTCGGTTGTGGCAGCGCTTTAGAGAGGAACTTCCTTTACTAAGAGAAATTAAAATACCGCGTCATATAAACGTAGATAGAAATAGCGTCGTAACGGTCGTTGGGTTTGCAGACGCCAGAGAGAAGGCTTACGGGGGCGTTGTATATTTCCACGTTCAGAATAATGGTAGAAATTCGATTAGCCTCATTAGTTCTAAGTCGAGAGTCTCCCCCCGTAAGGTTGTCTCTCTGGCGCGCTTAGAGCTTTGCGCAATATTAGTACTCACCAAGCTTATTACCGCAGTTATCAGCGCATGTAGGGATAGAGTTCACATAGAAAGGATATTTGCCTTTTCCGACTCCACCGTCGCCTTATGCTGGGTTCATTCTTCACCCCACCGTTGGGATACGTTTGTCGCGAACCGAGTGGCCAAGATCCAAGACGAGTTAGAAACGCGGAACTTTTATCACGTGTCCGGTACGGAAAACCCTGCCGATTGTCTATCCCGGGGACTCACCCCGATGCAAATAATGGACCACCCGCTTTGGTTCCATGGACCTTCTTGGGTTCACTTGGATCCCTCACAATGGCCGATAACCGATTTCGAACCTTCGTCAGTGTCACAACCGCCGGAAGAGAAGAGACACGCTCTAGTGGCGAACGTTTGGAGCGAGGTTTCTCCAATCATTGCTTTGGCGAACCGCTTGTCCTCTTGGTCGAAATTATTGCGTAGCGTAATTTACGTTTGTCGATTCGCGAAGCTTTTACCGCGACGTTCGTATGTCTTAGCGTCTGATTACAACTATGCCGAGTCGCTAGTATTACGTGAACTTCAACGTGCGCACTTCTCTGAAGAAATTACAAGATTACAATCGAATAGAGCTTGTAGTCGCGCCTTTCAACGCCTTAAGCCATTTTTACAGGATGGGATTGTAAGGGTAGGTGGACGCTTGTCCAACTCGCAATTGAGTTTCGACCAACGGCACCCTATATTTTTACCGCGTAAAGACCATATCATGAACTTATTAGTCGATTACCATAATAAATTGAACTCGCACGCTGGCCCCGACTTGTTGATGTCGATTTTGCGTCAGAATTATTGGATTCTTTCTGCACGTAGTTTAATACGCAATCGGGTGCACAGATGTATAGCTTGCTTTCGGGCACGCCCCAAGCCGTCATTTAAGGAAATGGCGGTACTTAGATCTTGTAGAGTAATATAATCGGTAAAGCCCTTCACGCACACCGGGTCTGATTTCGCTGGTCCGTTTAAGGTCACGCTCACTCGCGGGCGTGGTATAAGATCCACAAAGGCTTACGTCTGCATTTTCGTATGTCTAAATACTCGAGCGGTGCATATAGAACTCGTTGGTGATCTAAGCACAGCAGGCTTTATGGGTGCATTTAAAAGATTTCTATCCCGCAGAGGCCCTGTAAGTAAATTATATTCGGATAACGGTACGAACTACGTCGGTGCAAAACGTATTCTATCGGAATTACATGAGCTCTTAGCTAGCAAGTATTATAATTCGGAGTTCGCTCACATTCTAGCCGAGAACCGCATTGAGTGGTCTCTGAACGTCCCAGCCGCGAGTCATTTTGGAGGCAATTGGGAGACTAATATTAAGAGTCTAAAGAGTCACTTATACCGAGTAATAGGAGATCAAATTTTGTCCTTCGAAGAGCTAAGTACGGTGCTCGCTCAAATTGAATGCGTAATGAATAGCCGCCCACTTTGTCGTACGTTGTCTAGCGACCCCTCGGAACCGCTGGCTCTAACTCCAGCACATTTTTTTGAATTTAACGCCTTTAAAGTATTTGCCCGCCGCAGATATGGATGAGAACAGTCTTAGCATTTCCGCACGCTACAAATTATTAGACCGGTTAGTGCAATCGTTTTGGAAACGATGGAGGATGGAATACTTGCATACTTTGCAGTCTCGGCAAAAATGGAACACAGCGACTGAGCCTTTAGCTGTAGGAACTGTAGTTGTGCTCACCAAAGAGAATACGCCGCCTCTCCACAGGCCGTTAGGAATTGTCGAAGAGGTCTTTCCCGGTTCCGACGGAGTAATTAGGATAGCTCGCGTTAAGACCACGGTTGGGTCTTACCTACGTCCTGTTGTCCGTTTGTGCCCCTTGCCTCTTCCATAATTTAAATTAGCTTTCTAGATTAAAATTGTAGTTGAATTTAGGTAATCTTAGCGTTAGTTAGTTATTTGTTAGTTGATCTTAGCTCTAGTTGTTTTAGTTAATTTTGAAGGAAATCCTTCAAGGGCGGGGGAGATGGTTGCGCGGAAAACCATTCGTATTTATTTTATATTTGACGGTAGGTGCCAAGTCGGTTATCCCTTTCCAAAAACGATATCATTCATACCCTCCTATCGACACATCGGGGTGGTGGGGTGGGAGGGGAAAGAAGATGATTCTAGAACATCACGTAATCATCGGAACCGACGATATATAAGGCACGCGCGACCGACGCGCAGGCTCTTCCCGCCGCGCTCGTCATTAGAACCACATCACTAGTAGAAACCGCTTTAGCCTGAAAGCAGTCGAGCTCCAGGAAACCCGCCTCACCTCGTGTGAGATATAGTCGCGCACCGCCCCTCTCCGGAGTGTTCCAGAAGAAGTTCCAGAAGTCGCAGTTATAGTGCTCGACCGCATAGAAGAAACATCCCGGTGAGTCAACATTTTCCTGATAGTATAGCCTGATTGATATAATTGTTTTAACCCGCTCCAATTTTGTGTTTTCCTAATCAAGCAGGATTCCTTTCATCGATTTGGCAAATAATAGTTCATCTTAGGGAAGATCGAGTGCATTGTACCGCGCGCTATAGTCGTCGTTATATAAGCATAGAAGCATTTTGTAGATACAGTCCACTTAGATTAATATCTCGCGTAATAGGTTTAAGGTTCGACCGGGGAACTAGACTTCGGCAGCCTTAGACACGTGGCTCCACCAATCTGCCTATTACCGTTTTCATGCTATGTAAGTTATTTTATTTTAGTAACTGCTCGCACACAAATACCATTTACGTTATATAACTATACATATTTCCTACACATACATAAACACTCACGCCTGTCACCCAGAGGGGTAGGCAGAGACTACAGACTTCCATTTGGCACGATCCTGACACTCCTCTCTCGCCTCCTTCACATCCATACACCTACGCATACATGCTCGTCGGTTAAGGGTACTCCTAATTTGGCCCGTTTTTAACAAATCGCCAATTTAGTCGATAAATTTTCGCCTAGGATTCCTTACCGACTCTGCCATTCACTTCTGCAACATAAATTTTCTTTGTCAGTCTTTCCTCATCCATTCTTTCCACATGACCAAACCACCGAAGCATTCCTTTCTTAATCCTGGTCACAACATCATCTTGCAAACCACACTCTTCTCTTATTACACAATTTCTTACCCTGTCATTCAGATTCAGCCCTAACATACTCCTTAACGCCCGCATTTCTACTGCGTTCATTCTACTTTCGTGCTTCTTCTGCCACACCCAACTTTCACTACCATACGTTAAAGTAGGGACCAACACAGCATTGTGAATTGCCATGCGTGCCTTTTTCGACACATTTTGACTCTTCACAATATAGTGTAGGGTCAGGTAGTGTATGGGTCAGGGGGTTTTCATGCTGGTCTACCTTTCCGGTGATCCTGTTATGGAATACGGGTACGCGACCCCGACTCCCCGAGCTACTGTTATTCTCATACCTTTCCTGCCGAGATAACAGTATCCTTACACCTACGCTCCTACCCCCAACCTTCTTTTTCCTTTTCCCAAAATGGTAGCTTCCTCTACCAACAATAGCATACCCAAAGAGGGTTGGTGTCAGGCAGGCGGCCGACTGTAAAACTTTTGCCAAATCCCATGCAGTAAACCTATGAATAGTACGAGTTGTGGGATATATGACAAGGCTAGGGCGTACCCCGCAGGCGACGCGCAGGGGCAGCACCCGGCTCCTGTGGGAAGTGGGCAAGGGTTGTCGCACCTTACGGAGCGGGTGCGACGTAAGAGGCGAGCCCGGAGAGAGAAGAATGTCAGAGTGAGGTTTGCAAGCTGGAATGTAGGTACGATGACTGGAAGAGGAAGAGAGTTAGCAGATGTTTTGAAACGACGAAGAGTGAATCTTGCCTGTTTGCAGGAAATAAAATGGAACGGCAATAAAGCAAGAGAGATTAGGGAAGGATACAAGTTTTATTATTGTGGAAGTGATGGGAAGCGAAATGGAGTAGGAGTTGTGTTAGATAGTGGAATGAAAGAACGAGTGACAGATGTGAAAAGAGTAAATGACAGAATGATAGTTGTTAAATTAATGATTGAAAACAAAGTAGTGAATGTTGTAAGTGTGTATGCTCCGCAAACAGGCTGTGAAGAGAGTGTGAAAGAGAAGTTTTGGGAGGAATTTGATTGTATGATGATGGGAATACCTGAGAGTGAGGATGTTTATATGGGAGGAGATTTTAATGGACATGTAGGGAGAGTGAATGACGGGTATGAAAGAGTACACGGTGGATGGGGGTACGGAGTGCGGCACCGTGAAGGGGAAGTTCTTCTGCAAGCAGCATGTGCTTTCGACCTGGCTGTAGTAAACACGTGGTTCCAAAAACGAGATCAGTATCTTGTTACTTATAAAAGTGGCCACCACGCGACACAGATCGACTATTTTCTGATAAGACGGAACCAAATCAAGAGTGTAAAAAACTGCAAAGTGCTTCCAGGTGAAGACTTAGTATCCCAGCACCGAATTCTGCTGGCTGACATCTGCTTAACTGTTCGCTTCAACAAACATAAGGATCGTCCCCCACCCAAAATAAAGTGGCATTTGTTGCATAAGGAGGAGTATGCAAGTGAATTTAGAGAGCTAGTTGTAAACAAGATGATAGAGATGGGTGATATGGAATGAATGAGTGTGAATGAGTGCTGGAAGGAAATGGCTGATTGTATCCGAAGTGTGGCAAGGAAGGTGTTAGGAGAAACAAAAGGGAAGCGTATTATAGATAAGGATGGGTGGTGGTGGAGTGAAAGTATTAGAGAAGTTTTGAGAGAAAAGAAAAATGCTTTTAAAGAATGGCAGAGCGTAGAAGACCAGAATGAATCCATAAAAGAAAGTAAGAGAGGGGCGTATAAAGAATGTAAGAAGAGAGAGAAGAAGGAAGTTGCTATTTGTAGGGCAGAGGCGCAAGATAAATTATATCGGTCCCTTGAAAGCCCCGAAGGTCAAAAACGACTTTTTCAAATTGCAAGAGCGAGAGAAAGGAATGGAAGAGATGTTTCACATGTAAAATGTATAAAAGATGATTCTGGAAGGATTTTGACTGACGATGAAAGTATAAAGAAGCGATGGAAGGAGTATTTTGAGAAATTGATGAATGAGGAGAATGAATGGAATGGTATGCTTGAAAACCCACCAGTGAATATGGGCTTAGTGAGAGAAATTAGTGTGGAAGAAGTAAAAATGGCTTAATGATTTCTTAAATTTACGCGAACACTACACATTGAATAAAACTATTATTTACGGATTTTATCGCGTTTAATTACTTTAATTTATTTTTATTATTATCCCGACTTTTCGGGTGCTTTACAGCACCCATGGTCACGGGGGGGGACTGAGATGTTTGACGTCCCAATGTCATTGTTAGCCCGGCTACCTTCAGTTTTTGAATATTAATTTTTGGTCTGATTTACGCAAAACGAACTTACAGTATCTTGAAATCTTGCTGTGGTATGCTTGGGTTTGGGTTTAATTTTGTTAATTATAGGATCATAAGCAGATGGCAGCACCCAACCATCTTCTCTATTGAAATTAGGATGTTTTTTTAATTTCAATAGCCTCACGTATCATCCTTGGTAGGAATCTGTGTTCTTTTGTGAGGACTTGTGGTTTATCAAATCTGATGTAATATCTGGTGGGGACGATCCTGAACATGTTCGCAGACTGCAGACTTCCCGGAGCGTCGGTGCTTCACGTCAGCTATATGTTCTTTCACGCGGGTTTTTATGGATCTTTTTGTTTGACCTATGTAAGAAAGACCACATTCACAATCTAACTTGTACACTCCTGCATCTTGTAGAGGGATATTACACTTGACGGATGGTAAAAATTGACTAATCTTCTTCGGCGGCTTGTAGTATGTTTTAATGGAAGCTCGCTTCAAGATGTAGCCAACCTTGTCTGTGACTCCTCTGACATATGGTAGTACAGCAGGCACACGCTCGACTGTGGCCGGCTTCACTCGGTCACTGTGACGTAGGCGCGGGATCCGAAGCTTGTTGCCTTACAACACTTGCTTGACGTGCTGAAGTTCGGCGGCCAGATGTTTTCTGTCACAGATCCCTCGTGCTCTCTGAAACAAAGATTTACCCACGGTAGCTAACTGTGAAGGATGATGGTGAGATTCACCATTTAAATATCGGTTGGTATGGGTCTTTTTTCTATACACAGTGTGACCAATAGTGTTATCAGGATTTCGAATGACTAAAACATCTAGGAAAGCTAAAGAATTATTTGCCTCTAACTCCATTGTGAATTGTATTTTAGAGTTTATAGAGTTAAGGTGGTCTAAAAATGCAGTTACTTTGTCAGATGGTAAAATTGTGAAAGTGTCGTCTACGTACCGCTTGTAGAATCTCGGATTTACAGGAGCAGTAAGAAGGGCTTTCTCCTCGAAGTCCTCCATGAATATGTCGGCGACTATGGGAGATACAGGTGAGCCCATCGCCACACCGTCTACTTGCTTGTAGAACTCTTCCTTCCACAACAGATAGCCAGATGTGAGGCAATGTTTAAGTAATACTGCATATTCAGCAGGCATGTTGTTATCTTCTAGCTTCCTAGTTACAATTGAGATGCAGTCTTCAATAGGTAGGCATGTGAATAGTGACTGAACATCAAAACTGACCATAGTTTCATTGTCAGCGAGATGTAGGTCTTTTATCTCACTAACAAAATGGTATGAATCCTTTGTGTGTGCTCTGGTATGTCCTCTCAGTGGTGCCAGTATTTTTGCCAAGTGTTGTGCCAGCTTATAAGTTGGTGAATCGATCTGACTCACTATAGGACGTAGTGGAGCGTTTGGTTTGTGTATCTTCGGCAACCCATACAACCTCGGTGGTTCACGACATATACAAACTACTGCGTATCATTCTGCTGCCAATGGTCTAGTGGAGTGCTTCCATCGACAACTTAAGGCAGCTATTATGTGCCACGCAGACGAAAGCTGGACTGAGAAACTTCCACTTGTACTTCTGGGTATTCGTAGTGCATGGAAGGACGACTTGTCTGCCTCTACTGCTGAAATAGTTTACGGCGAACCGCTTAAGTTACCCGGCAACTTGTTTGAACCTACTGCTGATAAACTGACAGATTACACCGACTTTCTGGACAGGTTGCGTTTACATATGAAAAAGTTACAACCTACAACAGTTACTCGACACGGCACGCGTAAAATGTTCGTTTTTAAAGACTTATCGACTGTTTCACATGTATTTTTACGACAGGACTTTGTACGGAAATCTGTGCAACCATCTTATGCCGGCCCGTATAAGGTAATAGAGCGCGGTGAAAAATTTTTCAAAATTGACATTGCTGGTAGGATAGTCAACGTCTCTATCGACAGGCTGCAAGCGGCCTATATCCTGACGGATGAACCAGGTAGTTCCGGTGCGTCATCGACTGTGCCTATGACGAATGGGGCTAACGCTACTCCTGATGGTACAAGGGCACTTCCTACTCCTACGCAATTAAGGACGTATCGCTACGGTCGCCGAGTACGATTCCCTGATTTTTATTGACCCTAAAGGTCTACGGGGGTGCTGATGTGGCGACATGCACCTTTCTATTTTTGGTTATGTATTGAACGTCGCACACGCCGACGCGATGTTCGTATCGGTTGCTATCGGGAATGCTCGGCTACGTTTGGGCCGCCTTCGTGACGGCCCGGGCGTCTTCGGTTTTCCCGGCAGTGTGCATTGAAACCGCCTCAGAGTTAGAACTCACGCTTTACGCCGCCGGAGTAACGGTTGCCGTTCAAATCGCATAAATCTATTTTTGGCTTGCATATTTTAAATGTCTTTTGTACATTTAATTAATTTTATTTAGTCTTAATTTCTCTTGTCTGGTGCAGTAATATCTGTGCTGCAAACTGTCCTTGGTAAAAAGAAAACATTATATTCTTGGAAGAGTGAAAGGCGTTTCCATCATTGCCCAGTGTAACCTCCCACACAACAAAGTTGAAACTACTAATAACAGAAATGTTAAAACTGTTGTTAACCTTTTATAACCACGAATTCAAGAAAATACTAAAACAAACTCTTAACCGCTTGAATTACGATGCGATTGAAGAATTGTTCATGAAGATCACTTAACCACGCACGCACGCACGCACGCGTGCACGTACAAATACTCTCACACTCGCGCGCTTGCGCAATTTAGCCTTAGTATAGAATTTTATTATATGTATAGATTAATACCTTATACCTGAATATAATCACTTTTTTCACTTTTCTTTTTAACTAACATACTTCTTTATAATAGTATTATACATTATAATAGATGTAAAAAAAAGTTTCTTGGTGGAATTCTAAGCTGAAAGACCTTCTAAGGGAAAATACCAGGAAACTAATAGGGCTAAGAAAACCAAAGAGTGGGATATTTATAGTGCAGCCCTAACTGAATATAATAAAGAAATTAGGAAAGCCAATAGAGCATCGTGGAGGAAGCTATGCGAGGAAGTTGAGTCTTTGCCTCGCAGTGCAAGACTACACAAGATGCTATCGAAAGCTAAACCTAATCAGATTGGGCTTCTTAAAAAGCCGGATGGTAACTTCACTAATAGTGAAACAGAAACATTGGAGTTACTAGCGTCAACCCATTTCCCAGGGTCATACAAGACTTCAGCCTTGAACTCTTTCAGAGCCCTACGAAGGCCTTGCAATGAGGACTGGCGTAGGGCTGCAAAGATAATAAGGCCAAACCTGGTGCAGTGGGCTGTTGACTCCTTTGAACCATTTAAATCAAGCGGGGAGGATGGAATAATTCCCATCCAACTACAGAGGGGTATGCACATCCTTCTTCCTTATCTGGTGAAAATCTTCAGAGCAAGTTTTGCATGGGGATATATTCCAAAAAGATGGACAATTTTCAAGGTTCTATTTATACCTAAGGCTGGTAGAAAGGACTACGCTTTACCAAAGTCTTTTGGACCTATAAGCCTATCTTCCTTTCTTCTTAAGACATTGGAAAAGGTTATAGATAGATATATAAGGAATGTAGCTCTAGCTACGAGGCCCATTCATTACAACCAGCATGCTTACCGTAGAGGCAAATCTACGGAAACAGCCCTGATCAGTGTCATTGACAGGGTCAAAAAAGCACTGGAGGATAAAGAAATAGCTCTTTGTGCCTTTCTAGATATTGAGGGCGCCTTCGATAGTATCCCCACATCACTGCTGATTGGGGGCCTAACATCTAAAAATGTTGACCCCACAACCATCAGATGGGTGAAGTCGATGCTCTCAAACAGAAAGGCAAAAGTAGCGCTGTTTCAAACTTCGATTGAGGTTGCAACCACAAGAGGCTGCCCACAAGGGGGTGTTTTGTCACCCCTTCTTTGGACTCTTGCGGTTAACCAACTATTGTACAAAATGGCAGACCTACGCATTGACACATTGGGCTATGCTGATGACCTTGTGATCATTGCAAGGGGCTTTTGCCAAAGTACTTTATCGTCAATAATACAAAGAGCCCTAAACACCATAAATAACTGGTGTAGGGATAACAGTTTATCAGTTAATGCTGATAAAACTGTTATAATACCTTTTACCAAAAAGAGACGGTTGGACAAATTAGTCCAACCAAAACTTAATGCTAAAGAAGTACCATTTTCCACGGAAGTTAAGTACTTGGGCGTAACAATCGACCAAAAACTAACGTGGAACTCTCACCTTAGCAACGTATGCCATAAGGCAAAAATTGCTTTAGGTACGTGCAGTCGTTTGGTCGGAAACACCTGGGGCTTGCGTCCCAGTATGGTCCTATGGCAGTACAGCAGCATAGTGAGGCCGATTCTCACCTACGCCTCTATTGTCTGGTGTAACAAGGCAAACCAAAAGACGACTGCGGATAGACTAAATAGTCTACAAAGGACTGCCTGCCTAATGGCAACTGGAGCTATGCGATCATCGCCTGGAGCGGCTCTTAATGCACTTCTATGCCTAACGCCCCTTGATCTCCATTTAGACAAGGAGGCAAGGGCTAGTTTGTATAGGATTAACGCCCAGGGCGATCTGAGCTTGCTCTCCTACAGATTGAGATCCATGCTCGACTCAATTAAGGAATCACCGGTCTTATGCATGATCTCAGATATCATGCGTCCACTATACACTTTTGATAAAAAATATATAGTGCAATTACCCTCCAGAGAAAACTGGCTGAATTTTTGTGTTTTTCCGGGTTTTGGGTAGGGGTTGCCAAAAAAATTACATAAACTCTGATAGTCAAGCAGCACTCCTAGCGCTAAGATCAAACTTGTGAACTCAAAGCTAGTTGGAGACTGCGTGAACCGTTTAAACGTCCTGGGTTGTAAAAACAGGGTCGTTTTAAGATGGGCTCTGGGTCACGAGGGTGCACACAATTTGGACCTGAGCCCTTTTGTGGAATCTCAAGAAGCCTAGCCCGATTGACCCTTGAAACTCTTTATCAAAATAAATCACTTAAGAACTGGGTCTGATATACCAGGCTTAAAACATTCTAAAATCTTAATCCGGGCTTTTGATCGTAAATTCGCTTCAGAAGCCCTGGGATTAAGTAAAAATAAATTGCGCATTCTGGCAAGAGCCCTAACTGGACACTGTTGTCTTAAAAAGCACATGTCCATCCTGGGACTAAGCAACTCAAGGATGTGTCGGTTCTGTTCCGTAACGGAAGAAATGCCTCTACAAATCCTAACCGTTTGCGGACCCTTAATGCGCAAACGTAACACTCATCTGGGACACTATCTTCTCCGCCCAGAAGAAGTGAAATTGCTCACGGCTAAGCAACTCCTTCGATTCATTGAAGACATAGGGCTTAGCAGTGAACTATAGCCACAGTAGCGATCACAATAGATCTTATAGGTCGCAGTGATACTGGTCTCTTTAACTAGACCTGCATAGCTGCTCGCACATAATTAAAAAAATACATTATAATATTTAGACAATAAATGGGAAAGCCTGAGGCCTGTAGCACAGTTTCAACTAACGTAGGCTTTAGAGCTCAAAAATACTTGTAATTATAATGTAATGTTAATAAATTTCATTCATTTCACCTAATATATTCGGTGACTGTTTCATAGGTATTCGTACACAGAAACGACCATCATTAAGTGGAGTGAAAGTTCTTTTTTTTCTGAAAGGCACTAAGATTCAAAAGTATTTTCTTTCAGTTGCCAGAACCGGGTCGATAGATCATGGAGTTCATAATCAGAATCATTGACCTTACCTAATTGACATTGACCACCGACTAAATAACCCAGCCTGGATTCCCAATGCACTGGATTCCCAATTCACTGGGTTGTCCAGCCCTAAACAAATGTTTTGAGTTCCTAGTAAGTCCCAAAATATACGAACCAATAATCATATCTAAATTTACTGGTTCGTAAAAGGAAGGGTATGCTAAGTTTATATTTTTTGGAATATTTAATCTCGATACATCTTGTTGCAGGCCCAATACATAGGGTAAGGAAAAGTTTTCATGTTCAGTACTGCTGGTCGTTGATGCCAAATATATTCATTGACATTTATTTGTAAAAGGAAGCCTGAGTTTCTGAAACACATGTTCTCTCATATAACATCTCGTACTACCTCGAATAAGTAAAAATTTGATTCCATAATAACATAATGCATAACACTTACGCCTGTCACCCAGAGGGGTAGGCATAGACTATGGGCTTCCATTTGGCACGATCCTGACATACCTCTTTCGCCTCCTTTACATCCATATATCTACGCATACATGCTCGTCGGTTAAGGGTACTTCTAACGTGGCCCATTTTCAAAATATCGTCAATTTGGTCGATAAACTTTTTTCTAGGGCGTCCCTTCCCGACTCTGCCGTTCACATCTGCCATATAAATTTGCTTTGTCACTCTTTCCTCATTCATTCTTTCTACATGACCAAACCACCGAAGCATTCCTTTCTTAATCCTGGTCACAACAGTATCTTGCATACCACATTTATCTCTTATCACGCAATTTCTCACCATGTCATTCAGATTCAACCCTAGCATACTCCTTAAAGACCGCATTTCTACAGCATTTATTTTACTTTCGTGCTTCTTCTGCCACACCCAGCTTTCACTACCATACATTAAAGTAGGGACTAACACAGCATTATGAATTACCATACGTGCCTTTTTTGACACATTCTGGTTCTTCATATTAGAGTGTAGCGCCCCATTGACTCTATTCCCTGCCTTATTCCCTACTTTGATTCCATGCATTTTATTTTCAAGATCGTACGCCTTTACTAACGTAGTCGACAGGAATACGGCATTTTCCTGCTTATAACCTTCAAGTTTGCTATCATTACTCGAAGCTAATAGTCATAATGTCAAGTTGTCCTAAAATTAATTATCAGAGGAGCAATTAAATGCTTGAATGCATTGACTACCTTCTGAAAACACAGAATTGTTACCATTAGCCTTAGTTTTATAATCTGAAAGATTAATTAATATGTTGTGACCACGCTTCCATATTTTATATCCCTTTTTCTTACAATTATTAGCATAGTGCCCGGCACGAAAGCAATTGTTTTGTTGTAAGTTTAAGAAATTTGTTGTGTTGTCGCCTTTCTTAAAGAACAAGACCACAGCACTTCTGCTCCACGCCTCTGGAGTAGTGCCATCATGGAGGACGGAATTGAAGAGCTTCTGAAGGACTTCAAGTATCGGTGTTCCACCCGCTTTCAGAAGCTCCGCTGTAATTCCATCATCGCCTGGGGCCCTGCCGTTTTTAAGGTGCTGGAGAGCCATTCAAATCTCGCTCAGTACTGAGTGCGGGATATCATCGGAATAGTGTCGGATAAGACTTGCTCTTGGATCGTTACTCACACTTGCGTGTGGCTCCAACGATGATGTGTACAGCTGCCCATAGAACCTCTCAATCTCACTCAAAATCTCAGGTGTCCCGGAAACGATGTTACCACACTCAGTCTTCAGCTTTGACAGTTGGCTCTTTGTGGCAGACAGATCTCTGGCAAAGACTTTGGAGCCCTGGTTACGCTCGATCGCTTCTTTAATACGAGCAGTATTAAAGTTGGTGAGTCTCGCCGCATGCATTTGGAGATCTGTCTGTTCAGTTGCCTGCATGCTGTCAAATCTGTTGACAATGCAGCCTCATCTCTCGTCTAACAGCCATGAGATTAATAGTGTGATCGAAGAGTTTTTGTGTTTTTCTGCGGCGGGTCTTGCAGAACTTAGCTCCGACCGCACCTCACACTGGTGGCATCCTATCTGACGATTATAAAAGTGCAGCCGGATTAACGGGCATTGATATGTAAAACATTAGTACAAATATTTACAAATATTTTACTTCAGCGTTATATTTTATATAAATTATTGTAATACTCTTTTTAGTAAAATCTGAAGCTGACGTAATCGATTAGATATTTAAAAGTCATCATTTAAACATTCGTGCCCGCACGTTTGTATGTATGATGTGTATGTGTATATGATTTACTCAGATGAAGTAAAAAAAGGTAGATACAGCGCGGCCTTTGTTATTGGTGAAACCAAAAACTCCGCTCCTTTATGTAAGTACACGCGTTCACGCACACACATGCATCAAACTACGCTCATTTTCGCTCAGTACTTCCCGGGGCGTCATGCAGTAAATTTGCCTACAAAATGCCGTCATGTGTAGTTAAATAGTGCAAAAAAAAATACTAAAATGAACAAAAATTCTGAAACAATATCGTTTCACTCGTAAACACTCATTGTAACTATATTTTATTGTTTATTTGTTATTCCAACACAATTTTGAAGGTAATTCGAAGCACGAATGTCAATGTTTCGAGATTACGTAACGAGAGAATGTTGCCACTATTTCTTATTTCTAATGGTCCAAGATTTGGGTAATTAATTTTAGGCTAAGTTATAAAAATATATGTAGTCAGTATATTTTTTTAATTTGTTGTAATTATGTTACATCAAATTGAATTCAAGGTAAATATTTAATTTTTTAAGTCGCTGATGTTTCTGTTTTAATTGTTGAGTACTTACAAACTATTTTACTATCAAAAATATTTATGATTTTAGGCTACCAACGAATATTTTAATAAGACATGAATTTTTTACGTGGTAGAGCCATGCTGCAGTTATAATATTAGTAGTATGGTTATAGCACGAATGGGTCGGCTCGACCGGGGAAGGATCACGCTCTCACAGAAAACTAGCGTAAAATAGTAGCTTAATGCTGCTGTTTCGTATGGTGAGTGTAGAGAACCGGAGACCCTATTTACCGGAAACGAGGCATTCCATATTAGTCCTCACGGGTGACAACGCATCTGCATTTTGATTCGTAATCAATGATATACTATGTAGATGTCTATGGGCTACAGCAACCACTTACCATCAGGTAGACTGTATGCTCGTTTGTCACCCTATCCTATATAAAAAATGAAGGGTAGCTGCTATAAAACTGAGCTGAAATGAACAAAATGGCAGCCATCCTCTTTACTTGATAGTGATAGAGCCACGCAGCGGCTATTTATGTCGCATGGATGGGCCAGCTTGAACCGAGGTGGTATCACGACCTCACAGAATACCTGCGTGAAGTAGAGGTTTACCTCTGCGTTTCACTTGGGCTGGAGGCCCAATTCCCCCTCCCCCTTATCATCGTAGCGGAATCAAATAAAAACTACCCCAAAAGGTTACCCTCACTCCTGGTGACGGAGAATCCCTCGCTGAGCATCCACGACCAAGCTACTTCAATCTTTCTGACCGTGGATGCTTAGGCTTCTCCGCGTATTCTGGGGGGGGGGAGGAAGAATTCTGCTCACGACTAAAACTGTTAGGGGCAAGCGGAGCAATAAGAGTAAGGGATCTGCACGCTATCAGTGAATTTTTGCAACATCAGGACACTTACACTTACATCTTAATGCTATCCACTACCACCCGGAGACGGCGAACCCGGCCTTGCTCTTTTTAACCGAGACTCAGGTGTCCTCTCCGGCTGATACTTCATATCTCTCCTACTCGGGGTACAAATTAGAACAGTCCTTTGTGCCCCCGACTGTAGTTTGTTCTATTTTGCATTTACTAAAATATACCTTTTTTTCATTTAGAAAAGTATATTTTTTATTTCCATGGAAATTTATTTTTTATTCCAACTAGTTCTTTTTGGTATTAAGTTATTTTTTATAATAAACCTGTTTTACATTACACATGTTGTATATTTTATCGATGCTTACATGCTCACTGGACAATCTATCAAGAAGACTTTTAAGTGATTTACAGCCACCTCCTATGTGCTTCATCTTTTTTGAATCGTCTAATTGTTGAAATTTATTAAAACAACGCGACTAAACTCACGTCATCATCCACACCATCTGGATGATTGGTGATGCGCTACTGTGCAATTTACTAGCAAGTTTCTTCTTTCAGCAACTTCTTTTTATTACCGGTGACTTTCAAATACGAGCTTATTACTTTCTAAAAGGCCGGGAACGCACCTGGAAGTAGATGTGGGCGTTATTTCACGTCACTTGATACAGTAACTGGCTACGCGGCATGTAACCGAATCATTAGTTTCGAGTCATGTTACAAGTAGTGATTTTTGTAAATGCGTGATTATGATTATTGTTAACCATGATTATTGCGGGAGTCGACTGTCGGTCGCTCGAGCGCAAAGCGCACGTGTGGCATACAACAATAAACAAACAATCGTAAGTAACAGTATTATTGTACGTTTAATTTTCATACGTAATACTATAGACATAGACAATAAAATAGAGTAATCTCTGTTTGTAAATATTTTCAACGATTTGCGATTCCGGGAAGCGAGTCACATTGAATTTGACTAAAATAATTTTTAAAACATTTTTGACGGAGTCATGAACTCGTTTATTCATAAAATTAAAATAAAACTAAAAAATGTGTACAAAAAATTTAAAAATTTAAATGTTTATAATATTATAAAACTTAAAAACTGTGTGTAAATAGCCAAACAAACAAACAAATTAATTGTACAGTGTAAATAAAAGTGCAAAAACAAATGACAGTGAAAACGTTGAAAAAGTGTAAATAAACTGTAAATATCAATAATCATTGTATATACAATCAAATTGACTTGTAAATATGCCTGCATTAATAATTTTATGAAAATATTAGCGTCATAGTAATCGCAAATCAATCATAAATACATTTAATGCAGTCTGTCCTAAACCTGAATAAATTAGGAAGGGAAGTAAATTTATTGATTTAACAGTATACAGTTACTGTATAGCTACAAACACAGATTGTGATTAAATTTATTTTCGTTTCGTGTGTAACTGTATAGTTAGTGGTGATATTTATGCAAACAATCACAGTAGCCGAATAAAAATAGCCAGTTACAAAAATCACTAGTTTTGAAACAGGTGACGCCGATCAAGTCACTGGTTTCGTTACGTTTCTTGAAAATGACGTCGACACTTACCATTAGGTGAGCCGATTGCTCGTTTGAATTCTCTCGCATTAACAAAAAACTAATAATACGTCTATAGTAAATTTACCTTCGGTGGGAATGTTCAGAGCTTAATCAGGTCAAAACTCCATCACCCTATTATGGCTTGGTAAGATTGCAATACCAGACGGATCGCACACGCCGCTGCTACCGGCTATTATACCACCATCTATAGAAAACTATATTTCTGGCATTTTTCATAATCACATCTTATGATGTTACAAGGAGATCTTGTACACCACCACACGATACCAATTGGTCATATACAAACATTTTTTTATGTGGTAAAGCATTACAGCAACAATAAGTCGGGTCGTACGGGGCAGGACTACGCTCTCACAAAATAGAACAGCAGAATAGGGCCACGGGGTTTCGTATATTGAGTGTAGAGAACCGGAGACCCTTTCTACTGGTAAATAGGCATTCCATCTTAGTACTCAAGAGAGACAATGCATATGCATTTTGATTCTTAATTGATGATATAAGATGATCTACTTACCATCAGGTGCACTGTGTGTTCCTTTTTCACCCTTATTCTATAAAAAAAGATAAAATTACAGATTTTAATTTAATTACGACCAACTCCACATTGTGAAAGTGATCTAGTACGTTCCAAATCACAATTTATTGCACTAAACGATCCCTTTGCAGATAAAGAATTATGTGCGAATCGGTATTAACTACAATCGATGCCAGTATTTATTAGCACCCAAAATATATGTATTTACATAATGAATTTTCACCGTACGTAATAACCGTTTGAAATGATTTGTTTTTTAAGCTTAAATTTAACATAATAAATCTAAAGGTACATAAGGCAGACTCAACGCCATGTGGCATTCTCTGCCAATCAACCAAAGGTGCCAAAGTCAATTGCCAAAGACAATATTGGCAGGTGCGAAATATATCGTACATAAATACACACAAATATTTAAATATAGGTACATATAGGAGCCACTAAAAGTATCGGGAATGGAATATTACCACTGTTCCTGTCATATTAAAATCTTTTTAATTGAAAACTCCTTGGTTTTAAAAATCGAATACCATTTATTTATTTAAAAAAAGATTCTCGGTCTTGTCACAAGGTTTTGTCAAACTTGTTAAGTCGTTGAGAAAATAGAATTGACTCGAGAAAATTCAAGAGCGATGATTTATTATAACTTTCGAAGTGGTTTAACACAAAAACAGTGTGTTGACCGGATGATTTATGCATTTGGTGATGAAGCCCCATCCAAAACCACAATTTATCGCTGCTTTGCTGAATTTCAACGTGGACGTGTCAAGCTCGGTGATGATCCCCGTCAAGGTCGTCTAAAAACTGCAATCACCCAAGAAAACGTTGATGCTATGCGTAAGCTGATTGAGGAAGATCGTCATGTGACATACCGCGAAATTCAGGCAACTTTAGACATTGGCATGAGTCAAATACAAATAATCTTGCATGAACAATTAGGTGTAAAAAAGTTGTTTTCCCGATGGATACCGCATTCACTCTGTGAAGAGCAAAAAGCGGCTCGCGTTACTTGGTGCGTCAGAACTCTCGAAAGATTCAACGCAGGATCCTCAAATGCTGTATACAACATCGTATCAGGTGACAAATCCTGGATATATGCGTACGAACCCGAAACAAAAAAAAACAGTCACGAGTTTGGGTGTTCGAAAATGAGTTAAAGCCAACAAAAATTGTTCGTTCACGGAGTGTTGCAAAAAAAATATGGTGGCCACGTTTATCTCCAAAACCGGCCATGTTACGACTATTCCTCTTGAGGGACAAATAACGGTTAATGGAGATTGGTATGCTAGCATTTGTTTGCCACAGGTGGTTTCTGAACTCCGTAAAGAGAACTGCAACCGCCGCATCATCCTCCATCACAACAATGCGAGTTCTCACACTGCACACAGATCAAAAGAGTTTTTAGAGCAAGAAAACATAGCATTATTAGACCATCCGCCGTACAGCCCCGACCTAAGCCCTAACAATTTCTATACTTTCCCTAAAATAAAGAATAAATTGCGTGGACAGAGACTTTCATCACCTGAAGAAGCTGTGGAAGCCTACAAAACGGCCATTTTGGAGACCCCAACTTCCGAATGGAATGGTTGCTTCAATGATTGGTTCCATCATATGAAAAAATGTGTCAAATTTCGCGGAGAATACTTCGAAAAGCAATAAATACATTTTAGTAATGTTGTGTCACTTCCTTGATTCCCGAAATTTTCAGTGCCGTTGATGTATATTACGTCAGTTAGTAATTGCCCTCGGTTAATGTTGTCGCAGAAATACTTTAAAGGAGTTGAGAGTAGATGCGTTTATTGGTTGCATTCTTAATCTAATTGGGAGGGGTATTCCAAAGAAAACCTGTACTGTAAAATAGGACCTGAAGAAATAGACCTATGCTGTGTAATACTAATACTGAGATGGTTTGGTTATCATAATGTTCGACCGTCGATTGAATAAAAAAATGAAAGTTTTGCTAAAGTTTTGCAGTCACCGATTATGGGTAAATCGGGACGTTCCTCGCAAATCGGGACGCTTGGGAACACTAGTTTACGATATCGAACGGTGGTGGGAAAAGTGATACGTCCCAGCTTTGGGAAGACCGGAAGCGTTCTGTATCGGACGGCGTCCGCACGGTAATTATAAACACTACAAAAAGACAAATATAGACATCTAGGATGGAGCCTGCGGGTGAATGAAACAGAATAAGGTTTCAGTTCTACACCGTGTGAACTGCACACATTTTTTGATATCCTCACGGAATTTATTTTTGAAAAACAACTTGTTGTAAGCTTTTTCAATAACAAGAGGATTAGATTACATTAGATTTGATAGACCACAAATCCTCGTAGAACGCCGATTCCAATCAAGAATTATTTGTAAAGCTTTTGAAATTAAACAACTGTAATTGAACAATTTGTTATTTAAATTTACCAATCAGGGCCAATAATTTACAGCTTTCCAGATGTCGCTAGGTTAAGTTATTTGTTACATTGTCACCATAAGTTAAAAGTGGCAATTCAAACCTTAGAGTGTTTTGAAAGTGGGGTTTTTTGGTTTTTTTTTTTTTTTGGCTGGGGGTCCTCATTTCTAAGTTTTTCACGCAGAGAAATCCCAAGCGCAGCCCTCTCCATAGCTCGCTGAGCGACCTTGAGTTTTCTCATATGGCCAGCAGTGAAGGACCACGTCTCAAATGTATAAATATTTTTTTTTGTAAAGTTAAGTATGTATAAGTTCAATGTATCACATGTATAAGTTAAGTTGTACAATCTTTTTTTATGCTTTAAGGTATACTTGACGATCGTAATTTCCTGATCGCTGACCAGCCGAGTTGAATTCGTCAATTGACCTCTTGGTCGTAGTTTGACTTACATCATCCCAGGCAAATATACTCGTCAAAAACTTCAAGCTTGTAGTGCTCCCAACAACTACTGGCATAGGTGTGAAATGGACGTAACACATGATCCTTGTTTTGTCCATGTTCATTTTAAGATCTATCCGTTGCGAGACACTGTTGAGGTCATTGAGCATAGTGCTTAGATCCTCCAGGCATTCTATCCTAAGGACTATATCGTCGGTAAATCGAAAGTGGGTGATTTATTCGCTATTGATGTTAATACTGTATTATTTCCAGTCCAGTAGCTTGAAAACGTCTTCCAATGCAGCGGTGAAGAGTTTCTGGGATATAACGTCATCCTGTCTTACACCTCTCTGCAGTTGGATAGGCTTCGTGTTCTGGTTCTGTACTCGGATAGCCATCGTAGCCCTACTTTACAAATATTTCAGCACTTCGATAAACCAGCAATGAACTTGGCACCTCTGAAGGGCTAACTGTAGCACTGCCCAAATTTGGACGGAATTGAAGGCTTTCACATAGTCCACATACGCAAGACAAAGTGGCAGCTTGTACTCTTCGGTCTTCCGTACCATCTGCCGTAGGCTTTGTATGTGGTCTATGGTACTGAGGCCTTTTCGAAAACCGGCTTATTCGGGAGGCTGGAAGTCGTCGAGTCTGCGTGCAAGATGATTCGTAATGACTCTCGAAAACAGCACATAGACTCGGCTCAGAAGGGAAATTGGTCTGTAGTTTTTCAAGAGTACGCCGTTACCTTTCTCGAAGAATAAGACCACCGCACTTCTGCTCCATTTCTTCTGAGTTTTGCCACCATGGAGGTCGGAATTAAAGAAAATCAAGTACCGGTTTTCCACCAGCCTTCAGAAGCTCCGCTGTAATTTCATTCTCGCCTGGTGACTTGCCGTTTTTAAGGTGCTGGAAAGCCGTTCTAATATAGTGTCGGATAAGACTTGCTCTTGGATCGTCTCACACTTGCTTGTGGTTCCAACGTTCTATGAGTAGCTGTACAGCTGACGTGTACAGCTGCTCATAGAACCTCTTAATCTCACTCAAAATCTCAGGTGTCCTGGAAACGATGCTGCCACTTTCAGTCTTCAGCTTCGACAGTTAGCTCTTTCTGGCAGACAGATCTCTGGAAAAGACTTTGGAGCCGCGGTTCCGCACGATCGTTTCTTCAATACGAGCAGTATGCATTGCATTTGGGGATCTATCAGCAACATGCATTTGGGGATCTATCAGTTCAGTTGCTTGTATGTCGTAAATCTCTTGAAGACAGTAGTTTCATTTCCGTTTAACAGCCGTGAGATCAAGTGTGTAATCGAAGAGTTTTTCTGTTCTTCTTGCGGTGGGTATAGCAGAACTTAGTTCTGACCGCATGAACAGTTTCCACGAGCTTGTCATTCATATTGTTCACTGCATTGCAGTCTTCCGGGCACTGAAAATGGTTTTGTAGATCGAGCTAAAAGGTTTTGGGTCTTTGGATTAGAGCACGAGGGCGATAGACCGTGACTTCATTAGACGAGACCTCTCCTACTTAACGTTTAAGTTCAGTGTACCTCTAAGTATTTGGTGATCGCTGCCAGTTTTTACCCTTGTGATCACTGAGACATCACTAAACATTTGCCTTCTAGTCATCATAATGAATTCCATCTCATTTTTGTCGAACCGTCGGGGCTCAACCAGGTCTACTTTCTGTGGGGCCGCTTCTGGAAGAAAGAGTTCATCATAAAAAGTCCCTCTTTTCCATGAAGTCGGCCAGCTGCTGGCTGCTTGGGTACCGTCACCCTATTCCAAATTTTCCTACCTTCAGTTCACTGTTCTTTCCTGTGCCTAGTTTTGCATTGAAGTCTCCCATTGACACCGTATGGTAGAGATATCCTCAAGCATTTTCTCCACCTTCTCATCGGGATGTATCGAAGTTGGTGCGTAACCCTCTATGACCTTCAGCGAATATCGTTTGGTAATTATGAGTGTAAGGTACGCAACCCTCTTCGACACATTCTCAATATTTACTACGTTGTTAACAAGAGACTTGTGGATGATAAATCCAACACCTACTTGAGTCAGATGGTCGCCCTCCCGGTGATGTAACAAGTTGCCGGATTCTTCGTTCACCGTATCCTCCACCTTCTCTTTGGACCTTGGATTCCCCATCTCTTTGGACCTCGGATATTTCTATAATTTTCCAGCGCAATTTGTCTATCTCTTCTTCCAGATCCAGGATCTTTTCGTCAGTCCACAGCGTGTGTGCATTCTATGTTGCCAGGTCAAGTCTTAGGTGGCAACTGATCCACCACCGGAGATTCTCCCCATATCCCGCAGTTATTATGGTCACCACCGTAGCCAGAAATAGCGGGGCAGCCGAGGATTGGAGGCCATCTTTTCGCAACTCTCATCAAACTCTCTCATCTCATCATATTGCCATAGTTGCCACGCTTGGCACAAAGGGTGGCAACCGCAGTTTCTTTGTTGTACAATTGCTGTTATCTGGAAGATGCTGCTGCCCATCTCCTGCCTGTTTCCCTCTGTCGCCTTTTACGACACCCACGGCAAGATATGAGGTAGTGGATATCCTTAACCCCCACTACACGGTTTAACTTAAAAGCGATAAAATCCGTAAAATTACTTTTATTCAATGGAAGTACTACTCCCTAGGAGTGACAAGTTACACAGTACACCTGATAGTAAGTGGATACTGTGGCTCATAGATATCTACAATTATCCTAATAAGATGGAATGCCTCGTTACCAGTAAAAAAAGGGTCTCCGGATCTTTACACTCACCATACGAAATATTGTAGCATTATGCCGCTACTTTACGCTGGTATTCTGTGAGAGCGTGGTTCGAGATAAACAAAACTAGTTTTACATATTTTATCACGTATACAAATTTTTATATTCCCAACGTTTCGACCTCTTAACAGCCCCATATTCACACCCACTTCCCCCCAGTGAGGTGTTCTATGTCCCAATAGCATAGGTAACCACGGCTACCGCCGGATTAAAATTATTAATTTTTGTTGTATGAACTTATAGTATCTTGAAATCTTGCAATTGTATGTTTGGTTTGGGATTTAATTTTATTAATTATAGGATCCCAAGCAGATTGCAGCACCCAAAGAACATCCTAATTACAATCACACAAACCTAATTACAATAGAGAAGACGGCTGGAGCCGTCTTCTCTATTTCTTTGATTCTTTGATTTTAATAACCTCTAATTCTTTAATTTTAATAACCTCGCGAATCATATTTGGAGGGAATCGGTGTTCTTTATCGGTTTGTTATCATATCTGATGTAGTGACGGGAGCGATCCTGTACGTGTTCACGGACTACAGACTTGCAGACTCCCGGAGTGTCGATTCTCTTCACATCAGCTACATATGAGTTCTTTACGGCGGATTTTTATTGATCTATTTGTTTATCTTATGTAAGCGTGACCACATTTATAATCAAGCTTGTACACTCCTGCATATTGCTTTCGTAATAACTAGTTTTGTTATTATGTGTAGTGTTTGCGTAAATATTATAAATCAGTATTTATAGTTTTTACCATTGATAAATTAATAATTATGATTCACGTACAAAATATAAACAAAGGAGATGAAAGTAGTAACAGTAATGTTGAAAAAAAAAAGAGAAAATTTGTTATAACTTTACTGCTATTTTCTTTGAGCCTATTCTTTTTAAAAGGCTGGCTTCAACTGCGAATCCCCTGATATTCCAGTTCTTCATGGGCGGTGGTAGTGACTTAGATGAGAAACATGCTTATATGCCCACTCATATATTAAGAAGTAAATGTTCTGTTTACGATTTAAATTACTAAATTAATTTTTTTGTCTAGATCTATAATTCTTAACACGTAACACTATTTCACAGCCCTGGTGTTTTCTTATCTCATGGACATCGAGTGAATTAGATTATTTTTGTGCAAAAATTGTTTGCTGCATATTAATTCCTTTGATTTGATTACAGATACAGAACTAAGTCTACGTATTTTCCTTTATTTAAATGCATTATGGTCTATGGTCAATGATCATGTATAAAAGCATATATTCATTTAAAAAAATTATGCCCCAAATCAAAACTGTCTATGCTAGTCAGATTTTTCTAAACAAACCTAATTCTACAGTAAGCCGGAGAAGTTATTCTCCATTTATATACTTCATTGAACCAAACACTAAGAATTCTCTCACGGTTGTAGCTTAGACTAAGTCGCAAGGGAGATATGCGTAGGATTTTACCTGTGTAAAAATGGTGTTCCTGGGTCAATCGCGTATTTTTTTCTAATTTGGGTCAATCTTAGGTCAAAATGATCGAATATCTTTTCGATCATTCCATCATTTGACCCACTTGTATTACACTTTGAATATTTATTTTAATAGTTACAGAATCATAGCTTATTTATCATTATCATCATTACAGCCCTTCACATGTCCATTACTGAACAGCCAAACCTCCACCAAGGGATGCCACAAAGCACGGTTAAGAGCCACCTGCATCCACTGATATCCTGCATCTCCTACTAGATCCATCTGAAGGGAGGCCTAGACTTCGCTTACCGGTACGAGGCTGATACTCAAGAAATTTTCTCTCATATCCAGTTTAATTTAATGTTTTATTTATTTATTGTAATTGTTCATTGAGATTATAATATTGCTAAAAATCAGAAACCGTGTTCTAAAAACTAAAAGGAGTAAATATTTTATGTGAAAACCATTAACTATTTAGGTTTGAAGTCGGATGTGTATCCTTTTTGTAAGTTAATTTATTTTAATAATCTATTTGAAGACCATTAACAACAACATTATGTATTCGATAATGTAGATATAAGTAAAGTGAAATTTTGAAAAAACATTGTTTTATTGTTTAAATATAGATAAGATATAATAATCGTTAATTTATTGAGTAGTGACTTTGTTGCAAATCGTAAGGCAATAACTGCATTTAAACGTAGTGTTTTTCATGAAATGTTATACCTAAATAAAATAGTAACAATAGTAACACATCCAAAAATGCAGTCGTTTTAAGAATCTTCTCCCTTTTTCGAAGAAATTGACAAAAAAATTCTTAAATACAAGTTAAAATTAAATGTTAAAATGAATTAGCATAGATTCACGTAAAGTGTAGGCGTCTTACCTGCTTTGATGAGAACTTTCCGCTATTTCTTTTGCGTGAACTATACCCTTCACCACTAATCCCAACACTACCATACAAGGCTTGGCTTTGACGGCTCCGTGGCGCAGTGGCTTAGCAGTAAGTTACAGCGCTAAGCGCCGCGGGTTCGAATCCCGCACGGAACAAGTATTTGTATGGCCTACAAGTAATTTTTCCGGGTCTGGATGTTTGTCCGTGTGAAATTTATTTTTGTAAACTACGATATAGAGGAAAATCCTAGTTTGGAGGTAACATTTAAAAAAAAAGAAAAAAAAAATGATCGACATACCGTCGTCGATAATACAACACGTGTTTCGCATCTAAGCGAGACATCATCACATGAAATAGATTCGGCTAAGATGCGATCAGCTTTCATATAATGCATTATCACAAAGTAACGCTTAATTCTATTATTTCCAACTTAAAAGCCTTCTCTCTCCAGCAGTTAGTGCGAAAATTTCCACAGCAACGCATGAAATAGCTTATGAACAAAAATTTTACTACCTCTGTATTTAAAATTTTTAAGCCTAGTTTATAAATAGTTTAAGTAAGTATTTAAGCATAAGAATCACGTCTTGGTGGTTCATATGAATATTATCGAACTCAAACAATTGTTGATAAATGAAATAGGAATAATCGTCCAAGAGCAACTGCATCCAAATAATCATTTTGTAGAAGTATGTGTTTGTCTGTCAACCCTACTTTTAACTTCTTTTAACAACAAATTTTGTCTAACGACTTTAATATAAATAAAATGAGAACATCATAAATGTAGTCGAAGTCGATTAAATACGCATTATTAAGAGTAACTCAAAAACTACTGGTCCAATCTTGATCAAATTCATATGGATGAGAAGCACCAAGAAGAATCATCAAAATCGCTTCACTTAGGAAAAAGTTCTGAGGTAACACACACATTAAAAATACAGCCGAATAGAGAACCTCCTCTTTTTATAAAGTCAGGTAAAAGCGGACTACGAACGCGTTGTATCAGCTGACGACTAGAAACGGTTACCATAAACTCCTAGTTCACGTAAGCAAATCAGACGGGATCAGCCACTGTTCACAAACAAACTACATTCATTAATTTATTTTCGTAGATTAATGGAGATTGAATAATCATCCTTTGACAACAATTATCGTTGATATTTTCTTATCGCTCAAAGTAAAACATCTGCTTGAGGATCACAAAATATCGAAAGTTGATAACGGATGTCTTATATAAGCGAAATTTGATTCTTTAGGAGCATCCAGTAAACTAACCACGGCACACAAAATGGCACGATTGGTTTGGGCCCTCCTTTTCGTAGGTAAGTTGTTTTTTATAGAAATCAAGAATATATATTCAGATGAATTATCATCATTAAGGACTCAGATGTGAATGTCTCGTTTCGGTTTCTCCACACCCATCGTACGAAACACAGCAGCACTATGCTGCTATTTTACGCTAGTATTCTTTGAAAGCGTTGTCCTTCCCCGGTCGAGCCGACGCATTCGTGCTGCAACTGTAAATAATTCCGGCATGGCTCTACGACATGGAAATATAATTACAATGGGTATTCTAAAATATACTTTTCTATTTATTTCTACATAAAAAGTATAAAAAAGGTCCTTATCTCTTGTGGTTATGTCCATTTAGTCCAATTACGCACAAAGGTTTGGGTAAAATATATTTTGTAGCGTCTTAGAAAATGAACAAATAACTTTTAATAAAAAGTAAATGTGGACCTCTTCGGAATGGAAGAAATAAAAAGTATAAAATAATTTCACATTCTGAAGTTGGTGCTAACATAAATTATGTATTTATATATGTAGAAAATTAAAAGAAAATACCATAGAATACTGTAATACATACATAACAGAACGGAGGAGTGGGCGGAGCCGGGTACACGGGCTCCGAACACACTGTAAATGTCAACACAATCAATCGTTTCCAATTTTCGTGACAAACGTTGCTGCATGCAAATTATTTAAAAAATGGTATATTGTGCAGTAATTACGTGTCGAAACAACAGCGGGAAATGGAATTGATATAATGGAGACATATCCTACAACCAGTAAGTCGAAACTATTTATATTTTGTGAATATTAGAGGCAAAACTAAAGAAATATTGATGTTTCAAAAACATTAATCAAAAATCTAAAATGTGTAAATTCGCTCAGTCTGTCAATTGTCAACACAGCGAATCGGGTTTGTAGTAGTGATAAAACGACGTAATTGCTTGTATGTGTGCTCCCGGCGACGCTGATCCTCGTACAAAATAAGGTTGACAGCCATTCTATTGTGCATTATAGTATTCTATGGAAAATACCGCTGGGGAAAATTCCAGCTTGAAGGATGCAATAATATTGAGTTATACTAATGTCAATTCTCTAATTAAATAAATAATAATTACATTAATTTCATTAAAAAAACATATAATTATTATTTATTCGTAACATTAAATAAAAATAATAATTAAAATATTTACAATTAATATTAATTATACACAATATGAAAAAAGAAACTATAATATAGAAAAACTAACACTAAAAATTTAAATTGTCAAAAACTCATGCTGCCCGTGGTATAGTGCCAAGAACGCTGTTTTCTCGCTGAATAGCTATACTTAACCTTTGAGCGAGGAAAGAACTAGGCCTCTTATCACCAGCAGCGACGACCAGCCGTGGATACAGTTCCTTTAGAAACTTCACTGCACGTGGACCCCACAGACCGATAGTCTCTACAGTAAATGGCACAAATATGTAGTCATTTCTCAAAGACTCATATTTGCGCCATTTACTAAATTCGGCTGCCTCTGATGCTGCCCCGGTTCTAAAAGAGGTACCCTTGAGATGAGAGGCCGCCAAAGTGTCAACGCAAGTAGCATCCCACACTAAGGCTTTACCCCTCTCCCAAGGGACCAAAGTCATACCGTTTCATATTATATTCATAAGTAAGCAATTTCTGTGGAGCTTGGCACCCGATTACATGTAAACACTTTTATCTGTGAATTTGGTAACCCCGAACGTTATCTGTACCGAAATTTAAAAAAGATTTATCTTTTTATTAATCTGTCTATCTCCAAATAAATATAATGGGTCCGTTTGGCAGAAAAAAGCGCTAGCAAGTGCTTGTAAGCAAAATGGCGATCGTAAGCGGTAAGCGCTGTCAAATCGTAATTTTCCTCTAGGACACGAAGTTAGTTTTAACCGGGGAACCTAACCTAATTTAAATATAAATTCAAACTTGTTTTATCAAAACTATGGTTTACGACTGGTCGTCGACGTAGTTCCTTTAGAAACTTCACTGCACGTGGACCCCACGGACCGATAGTCTCTACAGCAAATGGCACAAATATGTAGTCATTTCTCAAAGACTCATATTTGCGCCATTTACTAAATTCGGCTGCCTCTGATGCCGCCCCGGCTCTAAAAGAGGTACCCTTGAGATGAGAGGCCGCCAAAGTGTCAACGCAAGTAGCATCCCACACTAGGGCTTTACCTCTCTCCCAAGGGACAAAAGTCATACCGTCGGGTCTCTTACCATCGTCTCTAAATATCCCGCAAGGCTCTAAAACCGAGGGGATATTTATAGAGACAAGAGCCCTTCGGATGATTTCGTTCAAAGAACCGTGACTGGAAAACATACCTGCACTTTTCTTGCATGAAAGTCCGTGGAGCCCAAACTCATCGACGCTGCTACCACAGGGGCACTGGTGAGTTTGACAAATAGCCACTCCTAGCCGGATTCCTACGGCGATGCGCAAGCTTTCCCAATCAAGCAATGACCAGTAGAGCATGTAACCAGTGGCTAGATTCCTTAGTCGAAACAGCTAGAAGGCGAGCCTGATCTTGTTGAATATGGAAATTTTGAAATAAATTTTTCTGGACACTCCGTACCAACGGAATATCCCACTGTTTTTGTTGGTTAACTTCCAGTGGGACATTTTCGCCGGGACAGAGCGTTAACCATGTTTGCTTTGCCTGCACAGCAAAGCACAGGTCTACTTTATTATTTAAAATTGTGTTACATAGGTCATTGACACTATGCACGGAAGCAAGGAAAGCAGGCAATGCGACGCTAGAAATATTTCTTACACCAATTCCACCAAATTTGATAGGTAAAGTGGCTTGATTCCAGGCTATTGTATTTAATTTCAAATTTAGAATGTTTTCTAAAGCAATTTTAAGATTACTATCAATATCTTTTAAAATATCCGAACATTTCCACACTGGACTTGAGCGTAACAAGTATGTAAATTTAGGTACAAGGAGACTGTACGAGCAAGTACATGATATTTCAACAGTTTAGAAAATAATGCTGATATCGCGCCTGCGCGCGCGACACGTTCACTATAATTACATTTTTTATTCATAAGTATTTTCAGTACAATAAACGCTCTCTACGGAAACGGACACAGTTTTAATTACCACATCCCGTAACGTAGAAGATACAACCTACATTAATATACTACATATCAATTATATGTAGAGGGTCACAATTCACAAAATACCCCCTACATTTTGGTCCTTCGAGTTTTCGACGTGAACTAAGACTTGCATATTACGTCTACAATAGTTCAACAGTAAAGTGTATTTGAAAAAAAAAAAAAAAAAAAAAAGAGTTATTCGTGATTCTATCTGTAGTGTCACTTTGGTTGCTGGCCTCCCACAAGCGGGTCTCACCAGCTTGATTGAGGTGCATACTACGGTAAGAGTCGCAGTCACACGTATCTGAAACCAACTATTTACAACATCGTTCTTAAACCATGGAGAACCTACTTCAACAACAGAGAACAATCATTGAATCTATCCTTAAAATTGAGGCTAACTTCAAAAAGGATTCTGATTCACGTAAGTCAGGAACATACATACAGAAAAGGTTGGATGCTTTGAATGCTCAATGGGAGGTGTTCAACATGAATCATGGTGTTCTAAAAAAAACAGACAGTGACTTGGATGACGACTATTTCATCAATGATACCTACACCACCACAAAGAAGCGGTACGAAGCGATTCGTGACATGCTGACGAACTACGAGGTGAAAACTGCGGAAACTGGAGTACCATCAAGGTCTGATGAGTTCATTAGCCAACAACGCACTAATTTCCGGGCGCTCTCTAGGGTGATTAAAAACATCAACACCAAAGAGTTGACAGAAAAGTGGGAAATTTGTGACAAACTGAATTCGCTGCAGTCTCGCTGGAAACTGATCGACGAGCTCCACTGGCAAATCGATAACCTGACTTCTGGCGGTGATGTAGGCTACGAAGAAGAGTTTTCTGCATACGAAACCTTGTACGAAACTACAAAAAGGGATTTGAATCGTAAGCTTAACTCAGTATCTCAACAGCATCAGCAAGTGCCTACAATTGAGATTCCTTCTTTTTCTGGTAATTATACCCAGTGGCCTACATTCATGGACCTCTACTGTGAAGCCATCCACAACAATGTCATGTTGACAAAAACGCAAAAGATGCAGCACCTCAAGGGCAAACTTAAAGGCGAGGCGGAGCGCATCGTACAGCATCTTACAGTATCAGCTGATAATTACGACACCTGTTGGGAGATACTCACCCATAGGTACAACAACCGACAACTTTTGTTTACAAAACATATACAAACCCTTATGGGACAACCGGCGTTGCAAACACAGAATGCATACGAGCTGAAGAAGCTACATGACACAAGTGTCGAGACCATACATGCTATTCACAATCTGGGCATCGACACAACGACTTGGGATCCGATCCTGGTGCACATTCTCACTGGCAAATTGGACTCCGACACGTATGCAGCCTACATGGAGATCAGAAAGGCTCCGAGAGAGCTACCTTCCTTGGATGAGCTGATAAACTTCTTGGAAAACAAGTTTACTGCGCTTGAACCTGTTCAAAAGAAGAGACAGACACCTAACAAGTCAAACAATTCGACCAACAAGGAGGCAACAGCTCAATTTAAGAAGGACTTTAACAACACCAACAGGCGTAGTTTTCTTCGAGCATATCATACAAGCACAGACAAAAATTGCCCACTGTGTAAAAACAATCATATTTTACTCTACTGCAAGTCGTTTCAAGACATGTCACCGGAAGACAAAATGAGGTCAATTTCGCAACTACATATTTGTCGCAATTGCCTGTACTTACACAACGACAATAAATGCAACTCCAACAAAAGATGCCGCGTGTGCAAAGAAGCACACCACACAACATTGCACGATATTTACCGCAAAGTTGAAATCGCGGTCTCAAATAACGTTATACCTAGCAACAAGCCACATACGTCACAGCAAAAGGCAAACCACGTGTCTGGAAATTATAACGAAGTCCTACTAGCGACCGTTCAATTAAAGGTGATGGCAGCTGATGGATCGACTGTTCAATTGCGATGCCTTCTCGACCAAGGATCACAGATAAATCTAATAACTGAAGATGCTGCGCAACGGCTGGGACTGCAAAGACAAAATCGAAACGCCACAGTCTCAGGCATAGGGACGTCAGCACATCATAGCAACGGAACCGTACGGTTAGACTGTGAGTCTTTGTACGGAGGCCATTCATTTACAATCGAAGCCATGGTAATGGCCAACATGCTCAGCAACCTGCCTAATTACACCTTCGAAAAACAAGACTGGCCACATATTCAGAACATACAACTGGCGGATCCCGACTTCAACATCTCGAGACCAGTGGACGTTCTGTTAGACGCTGGAGTGTATGCTGACATAGTAATGAGTGGTATGCTACGAGGACCCTCACACGCACCCATGGCTCAACAGACAAAAGTGGGCTGGGTACTGCTGGGCAATATCAAAACCTTCAACTGCCACGTGCTCATTAATCTTGACGATGTATCTCGATTTTGGGAGATGGAGGAGATAACCGAAACCAATCACAATCTAACATCAGAGGAAGAATACTGTGAATCTATTTATTCAACCACAACAACAAGAAAAGAAGACGGACGATATGCAGTCAGACTTCCAATGAAAATAAACTACGAACAAACCTTGGGCACTTCTAAGCCACAGGCAATCGCACAATTTCGGCAGTTAGAAAAACGATTGGCCAAACAGGAAACATTTTCTACGTCATACAAGAAGTTTATTGACGAATATCTACAACTCGGCCACATGAAGCCATGCACTGAACACCATAAGCCAAGCTACTTCTTACCTCATCACGGCGTACAAAAGCTGGACTCAACAACTACAAAATTGCGCGTAGTCTTTAATGCCTCTGCCAAGACAAGTACAGGACAAAGCTTGAACGATCTCATGGAGTGCGGGTCTAACCTCCAACAAGACCTACAATCTATGATTCTACGTTGGCGAGCCTTTCAATACGTCTACACTGCAGACATTGAGAAGTTTTACCGTCAAGTACTGATACACGATGAAGATCAACACCTGCAAAAAATTGTATGGCGTGACTCTGCTACAGATCTCATCAAAGAATACCAACTGTGCACTGTAACATATGGTACCAAAGCTGCACCATTTTTGGCAATGCGCACCATAATACAACTCGTAATGGACGATGGACACCGCTATCCTCTCGCGGCAGAGATCCTTACTCACCAGCTGTATGTGGATGACCTACTTGGTGGCAGCAACGACATGTTAGAAGCACAAGACGCTCAAAACCAATTGATTGACCTGTTAAAAGGCGGTGGGTTCAATCTTCGCAAATGGGCTAGTAACCACCCCAGATTGCTTCAAACTTTACCTGAACATCTCATAAGCCAGAATATGTTTGACTTCAAGGACGCAGAGAGTAACAAAACACTCGGCTTAACCTGGAATCCGCACACTGATCAGTTTACATTCAAGGCGCCACTTAGTAACACACGTGACGTCACAACGAAGCGGACATTGCTCTCTGATCTATCAAAATTACATGACCCACTTGGTTGGCTGTCTCCGGTAACAATGAAGGCAAAACTCATATTTCAACAAGCTTGGCTTGCTTCAACAAATTGGGATGAACCTCTTCCGGAAGACAGACAACAAGAGTGGACAACCTTTCAACAAGAATTGCCCACTATCAATACCATCGCTTTACAACGCTGGATTGGTAACACTAAACAACCCATCGAGTTACACGGATTCAGTGACGCCTCCGAGAAAGCCTACGGCTGCGTTATCTACTGTAAATCTATTAGTGAAGAAGGGCAACAAATTATCACGCTGGTGGCGGGAAAAACTAAGCTCGCACCATTAAGAAAACCCCCGTCTTTACCACGGCTTGAACTATGCGGTGCCCTACTACTGTCTCGACTTATGAAAAAGGTCATAGAGTCAATAAACTCACAGATTGTAACAATACATGGTTGGACAGATTCTATGATCGTGATGGGTTGGTTACAAGGGGGGCCTTCAAGATGGACTACATTTGTGGCTAATCGCGTAACACAGATCACTGTCATCATGCCATCGGGATGCTGGAGGCACGTCAAGTCTGAATATATAACCCAGCAGATTGTGCCAGCAGAGGCCTAACTCCACTACAACTGGCGAATCATCATTTATGGTGGGGACCTATTTGGCTAAAAGACAACGATCTCCCACTTCAAGACCAATTCCACACAACTGTTGAAGAGAAAAAGGTCAAACAAGTTTGCGTGTCACAAAGGTCGATGCCATTAATCGGAGAACTTTTAAACAAACACAGCTGTATGGCACGCGTAACTCGAATCCTAAGTTGGATACTTCGGTTCATAAACTTTGCACGTGACGTCAACAATGCCATGCGGTCATCGTACTTAGCAACGAGTGACCTGCAGAACGCACATAATGCAATTATCAAGGCTATACAAACTAATCATTTCGCCGACGACATTGCACAACTCAATAAACATCATAAAGTGCGAATAACAAGCAGCATTTTAAACTTAAATCCATTCCTGGACAAACACGAAATCTTACGTGTAGGAGGACGTCTGGAAAATGCCAACTTAAGTCAAGAACAAAAACATCCAATTATCTTACCTTACAATGACAGGTTAAGGGAGTTACTGATCGACCAAGCGCACAAGAGGACCCTGCATGGTGGGGCCAGACTAACTCTATCATATCTACGCAACAGATATTGGATTATCAGCGGTTTGAGAGCAGTGAAAAAACGACTTATACGGTGCATCACGTGTCATCGCTTCAAAACTATCAACAACAACCAACTTATGGGTGATTTACCTCCTCCACGCGTCACACCATCAAGGCCTTTCACACACACCGGTGTAGATTTCACTGGGCATGTGGAGGTAAAGGCTAACAAGGGCAGAGGAATAAAGACAATGAAGGCCTACGTAGCTGTATTTGTGTGTCTGTGCACAAAAGCTCTTCACCTCGAACTTGTCTCCGATCTCAGCACAGTGGCTTTTCTGAACGCCTTGAAACGAATGTGTGCCCGCCGAGGAAAGCCCCGTCACATCTACAGCGACAACGGCACCAACTTCGTGGGCGCAGCAAGAGCATTGGAAAAACAACGAAAGGAGGCATTACAATGCTACATAAACAATGACGTCATAACTAACATGTCAGAGTGGGGCATTGAATGGCATTTTAACGCCCCTTCCTGGCCTACTGCTGGTGGACTCTACGAAGCTGCAGTAAAAAGCCTGAAACATCACCTCAAACGAGTACTTGGGGATCAAAAACTTACGTTCGAGGAATTTTCTACACTGTTGGCGCAGATTGAAGGATGTCTCAACTCTCGCCCCCTGGTGGCGTTGTCAGAGAATATCGAAGACCTTGACTGCTTGACACCAGCTCACTTCCTAATCGGCGAGCCTTCTCTAGAATCACCACTATCCGCTGAGGGTAATGACATGACCTTCTCTACAAGATGGCAACTTACGGAGAAAATGTACAAGGACTTCTGGAGAAGGTGGTCTACTGACTATCTTCAAACTCTACAAACTCGAAGCAAATGGCACTTCCCTACTAAAAACTTAGAAGTTGGGGACGTCGTTATCGTCAGAGAAGACAACATTCCTCCTGCCAAATGGATCCTGGGACGGGTGTTGGAGACTCACCCAGGTGCGGACGGCCGGGTACGAGTCGTCACACTGAAAACTAAAACAAGTAATATGAAGCGACCGATTACAAAATTGTCACGCCTTCCGTTGGATCCGTCATCTTATACAACTGCATCTTCTGACGTTGACACTACGAAGCCTGCAATAAATACACAAAGAAAACGAAGAAACAACAACGGCAAAAAACACTTCAACAACCTTTTTTGTACGTTACTACTTATATTTTCGATGTGTGTTGGACCTACTACGCAACAAATGATCAACATAATGTGACGGCCCAATATTATTATTAATAATTAAATTCAATATAAAGGGTCGTCAAAAATAGTATTAAAAGATATATATTAAGCAATTAAGTTAAATTAATAAACATAAAGTTAATATATTTCAGACATTATCCCAATAACATAGTAAATTAAAGGCAAAATTATTGTTTTTCGTAATAAATAAATTTATTTAAAAACTTGAAAAATATTTAAAATAAGATAAATAATAGAAATACAAGTCAAAAAATATTATAAAATTAAGTTAAATAACGTTTATAAGATAATTAGAAAATTTGTTAAAAATTGTTTAAGTCATGGGAGGTGTTCGTGTATAAAAGAAAATTTTTCTAAGTTGTGGAAGGAGTTCACGTATAGATGAAATTTCCTAAGTTGTTGAAGAAGTTCATGTATTAAAGAAAATTTTCCTAAGTTATGGAAGGTGTTCACGTATAGATGTCTTGTATGGAGGAAGCTGTCGGAGGTACATACCTGCAGTTGTACATATATATGGGGTGGTCGGGAGCCCGACTGCCTGAAGTACTGTAGCACAATGACTAGTCCTATATTAGGGACTTATGATATTAAACTCAATGATACAAAAGCAATACTAAAGAAGGTCTCCATGATGAATTTGCATTACAATAGTAGGGTCGTGGGTTCGAACCCTATATATTAATGACTTATGAAAGTAAGGTCTATGATCCAAAAGCAATACTATAGAAGGTCTCTATGAATAATATGCATTACAATAGTAGAGTCGTGGGTTCGAATCCTATATTTGAATGACTTATGAAAGTAAGGTCTATGATACAAAAGCAATACTATAGAAGGTCTCCATGATGAATTTGTATTACAATAGTAGGGTCGTGGGTTCGAACCCTATATATTAATGACTTATGAAAGTAAGGTCAATGATACAAAAGCAATACTATAGAAGGTCTCTATGATTAATATGCATTACAATAGTAGGGTTGTGGGTTCGAACCCTATATATGAATGACTTATGAAAGTAAGGTCTATGATACAAAAGCATTATTATTGAAGGTCTCCTTGATGCATAAGCATTGTATGGGGTGGTCGGGTGACCGACTGCTCCTAGTACTGTAGCAAAATGACTAGTCCTTATTAGGGACTTGAAAAGGAATATTATGGTGGCGTGTGTGCTGCTTCACGAGCAATTGGTCCGAGGTAAACTTGGACTTGCTAACCGATGTGTCCTAGACATATCATCTTAGTGCCGGTGGTAAGCGGGTTTGTTGTAGCAATACGGCTTTCCCGTGGACATCGCACACCCATACCGGTTGTGGGCGGCGTCGTAGCGCATAGCGATGCGTCGTCTATCTTTCGGATTGGGAAGATGAGTGTGTTTGGTAGCACTTTTAAGTGTAACAGGCATACTCAACTTCATGTCTTAGTGCATTAGCGCTATGATACATGGAGTTTTGTCCACTGGCGTCTTAGTAGCGTGCTACTATGATACGTTGGTGCAGTTTTATATAACAACAATCTTAGTGCCGGTGGTAAGCGGGTTTGTTGTAGCAATACGGCTTTCCCGTGGACATCGCACACCCATACCGTTTTGGGCGATGTCGTTGCGCATAGCGATGTGTCGTCTATCTTTCGGATTGGGATGATGAGTGTGTTTGGTAGCACTTTTAAGTGTAACAGGCATACTCAACTTCATGTCTTAGTGCATTAGCGCTATGATACGTGGAGTTTGTTCATTGGCGTTTTAGTAGCGTGCTACTATGATACGTTGGTGATATTTTTTATATAACAACAATAAAAACTTTGTTGCCAAAGTCGATAGGAGTCATGTGGGTGTGTTGTGAGGGGGCGCCACCCGTATGATAGTTGCATTGATGCTTACTGCTACTTGCGGTATTGCGTCTTGTGATGGATCTGCGGGTGTGCTGCGCCTGATTCGATGCATTCCTGTGGTTCTGGTCGATGGAGGTATACAATTAACATCTTAGTGCCGGTGGTAAGCGGGTTTGTTGTAGCAATACGGCTTTCCTGTGGACATCGCAGATCCATACCGTTTGTGGGCGATGTCGTTGCGCATAGCGATGTGTCGTCTATCTTTCGGATTGGGATGATGAGTGTGTTTGGTAGCACTTTTAAGTGTAACAGGCATACTCAACTTCATGTCTTAGTGCATTAGCGCTATGATACGTGGAGTTTTGTTCATTGGCGTTTTAGTAGCGTGCTACTATGATACGTCAGTGATATTTTTTATATAACAACAATAAAAACTTTGTTACCAAAGTCGATAGGGATCATGTTGGGTGTGTTGTGAGGGGGCGCCATCCGTATGATAGTTGCATTGATGTTTACTGCTACTTGCGGTATTGCGTCTTGTGATGGATCTGCGGGTGTGCTGCGCCTGATTCGACGCTCTCTTGTGGTTCTGGTCGATGGAGGTATACGGGTGGTGATGTCTGCTGGGATGTATGGGGGACTTTGGAATGGTGTAAGCCCGACGATAGTCGTATTGATGCTTGTTGCGTTCTGCAGCATTGCGTCTCTGCGATGGTTGTTTGGTGGGACGCTATTCTCAATGGCGCTCTCTGCGTCTAGGTTTGACTCACACCTAAGTAGCTTTGCCCAAGTCGGGTCCCTTCATTACGGGGCTGCAGACTGTCTGCCCTCCACGATGTTTTATATAACAACATAATATTATATCTCTGTAACTTTCCCACCTTTGAATGATTGAAGGCAACTTGTCGGTGGGTGAGACAAACATGATCGAAAATGCATTTACTCAACGTCAGTGACACAAACCCTTTTCTGATGGCGAATTATTACTCTTATCTTATAACTGCCTTTTGGCTATATCTGCCGTTGTATTGGTTGGTGGAGCATATGTGTCGACCTCATGCGGGTGGTAGCTGGCGGGAGGATCTGAGGAGACTCTCAAGGCTGCGGCCGAAAGCCGCACAACGTGGGACCCCATTCCCTTGAGGTGAGCGGTAGACTCATGACACGCTCTGCGGCTAGTAGCCGTGCTGATCATGCAACTGGTGGTGATGCCATACACTTACATCACGTCTGCAGGAGCGGCGGTCTGGCAGGTGGTGGCGCTCACGGAGGGTTTACGGCCAGTGTGCCTATTTGCCTAAACCGTGTGACGTACATTCACTCTGGCTGGATTCGTTCGTATTCTGTTTGGCGTTTACACGCATTGACATGCGCGACTTCGGTCGATGTTTGTGCTTACGCACTAGCAAGGGGCCAAGCCTCTTTTACTGGTTCGCCAGTTATTTTGCTGTGGACTACGGTCCAGTTCCCGAATTAGCTTTCCCTTCGGGGGGAGTGCATCAAAATGGTTGGCACTCACCGTGCACGGCGTGTGTGGGGCCGTGTACCTCCCCCTACATTTTTTTAAATAAATGTAGGAGAGCGAAGCCCTTGTATCGGGTATTTTGTATAAATATATTTTGAGCCTTTTCCGAGAGGGAAGGGATAATTAATAATGTAAACCTGATGCAAGTGGAATAGGGACGTTTTATGTTCTTAACCTTTTTCGAGCCCTGTCTTCGTGAACGGGGTTCACTTAGCTTATAAGGCACTACCAACAGCTTTCAATTGCTCTAGTGAATATTCATTCTTCCAAAAGACACCTAAAAGAACTAAGTTACTAAGCAAACACAACGTAAATAAGGGTCCTAACTAAGACGATCACGCCAAAATATTAAAACCGGCCTATTAATAAACCTTTTGAAAGATCATTTAGAAAGATCAAAACATATTTTATTTATCCTGGTCACATATATATAATTTTTATCGAAAAGGGGTAATTAATTATATCTAATATATTTATTATTATATGACAGGGGGGGAGAGCGTTACAATTTGGTGCCGTGACCAGGATATATTTTTAAAAGAAGGTCGTCTGTATAAGAATTATGAAGTAGGCGTTATGCCTACAATTTGTTGTCCGTGAAATGGAAAGGTGTCTTGGAGGATGATGTTTGCTGGGGGTGGTTGTGAGTCTGGGGGTGGGGCTTTAATATTAATATTGATTTTTTTTGGTATAAAAGGTGTGTGCATAGTTAATGCGAAATAAAATATAAAGTGAAGTAAATGAGAAGACGCAGTAACATTTGTGTAAGTGAAGGACATAACAGTGCTAAAAACTGATAAAAGTATATAAATATAAAATGGTTAAAACAAAGAAAAGTTCTAACTTAGTGAAGGCTAAGCCTAAAAATGAATTTAAGATGCTTAAAAAATTAATTAAAAATGCAGTGAAAACCTTTGAGGTTAAAATAATTTCTCGAAGAAAAGTTTATTAACCAAACGAAAGTTCACCAAATTAAAGTAAACCAAGAAGAGGTGTACGGGGCGAGCACCTCACATGTCACTGATCCTAGACGAAGTATTTTATATAACATACATAATGTGATAATAGAAAAGCTGAAATTGGAAATGAAAATACTCATCCAGTAACATTTTATAAGATCTCACCAATTAATTAAAGGACGTTCCATCTAATCTCTATATAATCGAAAGTTATGAGCAAGATTTAACTTAAATTTTTAGGAAAATTATTAATTTAAGTATTTTATTATAATTAAATCAAATAATGTTCATGTGTGATATTTGTAATAATTTAAATTAAATAGAGAGAATTATAAACCTGGGTCAGTACGCCTGACTCAATAACATTAATAAGTTCAAGCATCCATTTAAACTAAATAGTAAAAGTAAACATAATGTCGGACAAATTACATAACAAGTGCGAAAGAATTTAAAAGAGGCAAGTCGCATTAGAAACACAAAATTTGATAAGCGTAATAAATTAATGAAATATCACATTGGCGATTTAGTAAAAGGTTCTAGATCTAGTAAATCAGATGCAGATAACAAAGTTACGAGTAAATTTAATTTGGCGTATGAAGGGCCTTATATAATACCAGCCGTACCATTAGAAAATGTACTTTAATGTACTTTAGAAAACCCAGAAACAAATGAAATTAGGGGAAATTTTAATGCTATTCATTTATTAAAATATTTTAAATAATAGGTTTGGCTTATACACATTCTAGAATAAATACTGTAATATAATTTGGTCCCGTGGGTGGCCGTTTGAAAAAAAAAATATATAGATTAAAATTATTAAAGTTATGAGCAAGACACAAATTAATTAAAAATAAGAAAATGTTGTAATAATTTTATTAATAACTATCTGTAAATATAGATTGTAAGATAATTTTGTAAAATATGTTTTATTGAATAAATTTGGGGAGTTGGGTCAGGGTGAATGGCTCAATCACATTTATCCTGTGGGTGTGTAGCATCTGATTTTAACTCATAATCAAATTACTGTACATATAAAGAAAGCATTGCTGAATTATTAAAAATATTTAAAGATTTTAAATGTAAGTCAAAAAGTAAAGAGAGCCACTATATTAACAACATAAATACAATACGTTTATCAAGATAACGATTTATGGTTTATCGCATTGGGATAGTTGTGGTTGAAGGGGTGTGTGGCGGCGGCCATTCCCTGGGGTAGGTGGGATGAAAATATATACTGAATTGTAACAGATTGAAAGAGGAAAGAACAGATACGCACAAGTTCAAAATTTTGAGTGTAGTGCATATGCTCTCAATTTAGTAAAATTTTATATCAACGACTCCACTGTGTGGGTCATTAACATAAAATTTGGGTGTGGATTGTGACGGCCCAATATTATTATTAATAATTAAATTCAATATAAAGGGGCGTCAAAAATAGTATTAAAAGATATATATTAAGCAATTAAGTTAAATTAATAAACATAAAGTTAATATATTTCAGACATTATCCCAATAACATAGTAAATTAAAGGCAAAATTATTGTTTTTCGTAATAAATAAATTTATTTAAAAACTTGAAAAATATTTAAAATAAGATAAATAATAGAAATACAAGTCAAAAAATATTATAAAATTAAGTTAAATAACGTTTATAAGATAATTAGAAATTATTTTGGGGTTGTGTTTTCAAGTTGTGGAAGGAGTTCACGTATAGATGAAATTTCCTAAGTTGTTGAAGAAGTTCATGTATTAAAGAAAATTTTCCTAAGTTATGGAAGGTGTTCACGTATAGATGTCTTGTATGGAGGAAGCTGTCGGAGGTACATACCTGCAGTTGTACATATATATGGGGTGGTCGGGAGCCCGACTGCCTGAAGTACTGTAGCACAATGACTAGTCCTATATTAGGGACTTATGATATTAAACTCAATGATACAAAAGCAATACTAAAGAAGGTCTCCATGATGAATTTGCATTACAATAGTAGGGTCGTGGGTTCGAACCCTATATATTAATGACTTATGAAAGTAAGGTCTATGATCCAAAAGCAATACTATAGAAGGTCTCTATGAATAATATGCATTACAATAGTAGAGTCGTGGGTTCGAATCCTATATATGAATGACTTATGAAAGTAAGGTCTATGATACAAAAGCAATACTATAGAAGGTCTCCATGATGAATTTGTATTACAATAGTAGGGTCGTGGGTTCGAACCCTATATATTAATGACTTATGAAAGTAAGGTCAATGATACAAAAGCAATACTATAGAAGGTCTCTATGATTAATATGCATTACAATAGTAGGGTTGTGGGTTCGAACCCTATATATGAATGACTTATGAAAGTAAGGTCTATGATACAAAAGCATTATTATTGAAGGTCTCCTTGATGCATAAGCATTGTATGGGGTGGTCGGGTGACCGACTGCTCCTAGTACTGTAGCAAAATGACTAGTCCTTATTAGGGACTTGAAAAGGAATATTATGGTGGCGTGTGTGCTGCTTCACGAGCAATTGGTCCGAGGTAAACTTGGACTTGCTAACCGATGTGTCCTAGACATATCATCTTAGTGCCGGTGGTAAGCGGGTTTGTTGTAGCAATACGGCTTTCCCGTGGACATCGCACACCCATACCGGTTGTGGGCGGCGTCGTAGCGCATAGCGATGCGTCGTCTATCTTTCGGATTGGGAAGATGAGTGTGTTTGGTAGCACTTTTAAGTGTAACAGGCATACTCAACTTCATGTCTTAGTGCATTAGCGCTATGATACATTTTTTCCTTTATTATTAAGAAAATACAGTGTTATTTTGCAATAACCGGCTAAATTTGCAAAGAAGATATCAGAATAAGTAATATAGGCAAATGGTAAAATTTATTAAAATTAATATTAAAGGTTTTGTCCTTTTTATCTTTCAAATTCAAAATTAGTGATCATGTATTATTTTGCTGATCTTATTACGATCTTATTACGTACGAAAAACACGTACCTACTAAAACTATTAAATTTAACACTAAGTACCCGATTTGGTATAATAGCGCATTGATTAAAATTGTAAATGAAAAATTAAAATTTCATCGCAAGTGGAAGGTGTATAAACAGGATAGTGATTACAAGTCTTTTGCCATATTAAGAGAGAGACAAAAATTAATGGAGGACGACTGTTATAACAAGTTTATCAATAATGCTGAATACAAGATTGGTATTAATAGTAAATTCTTTTAAAAAACGAAAAGGTAATGATCTTCCCGACATAATGTTTCTAGATGATAATACGACTTCAGATCCTGTGAAAATATGTGATTTATTCAATACTCATTTTAGCTCAGCTTTTAGTGTTAATAGTCCAAATCATAATACTCAGATTTCTAACTCTGCTCACTCGATTAGTATAAATTCGGTCACTTTTACAGTCCCTCAAGTTTCAATGTATTTAAAACGCTTAGATGTCAGTAAGGGACCAGGATCTGATGGCATTCCACCCTCTTTTTACAAAGATGTTACCGGCAATTAGCTAAACAATTAGCAATTTTGTTTAGAACTTACATGAAGTTGGGTGAAATGCCTTTAGAATGGAAAAAATCGTTCATAACTCCCATATTTAAAAGTGGTAATAAGCACGATATTTCAAATTACCTTCCAATTTCAAAATTAAGCTCGATCTCAAAACTATTTGAGAAAATTATTTATGACACACTCTCCCAAATAGCTCGACCAATTATAATTCCTGAACAACATTGTTTTATAGGTCAAAAGTCTACAGAAAGTAATCTCTGCGAGTTTCTTGATCACCTCTATATTGCAATGGATAGTGGACTGCAGGTAGATGCAGTGTACACCGATTTTACAAAAGCATTTGACAAAATTTCACATAGTATTCTGATACACAGATTAGATCAAATCGTTGTACATGGTGATTTACTTCGATGGATATCTTCTTATCTTAGAAATCGTAGTCAGGTAGTTGCAATAAAAGGACACTGTTCATCATTTCTCCCAGTTTGTTCAGGTGTTCCTCAGGGTTCCTCAGGGTAAAATAATTAAAAAAAAAAACTGCGGTTGACAACCCACTCGCCAAGCATTTTGGCAATTATGGAGAAGTTATAGTTATAGGCTGTAATTGATGGATTTAGTAAATGTGCGCGCGTTGTCCTATGTGTTTGTGTGCGTATGAGTGTGCGAGTGAGTGTTTACATTTTTTTTTACATATTATTCAACAAGTAACAGCACAATATTTAAGTGTTGGATAACACATTATTAATTAGTGCGGTCTACCTTTGTATGTGGTTCGACATATGCGTGCACAGTGTGACAGTGTGCGTGTTCATACAGTTCGACATGCACATGCACAGTGTGACGCACACTGTCAATCTCGATCACACTCTTGAATTGCAAGAACTATAATTATTATTAACGCATCTGCAATGTCCCTTGTGTTGCAATTGTTCATGTGGGTCGGTAGTCATTCACCATCAGTTGAGCCGCATGCTCGGTTCTCTTCTATAAAAAATGTAACATAATGTTACGAGCTTGAGGTTCGTGACAATAAAAATTGCCGATAAAATTACCTAAATTAACACTTTAATTTACTTTACACAATTAGAGTTAAAACACTAATAATTTAAACACACTAATTCACTTAATTCCACTCCGAAGCTTCGCTTGTTTCGCCCAAATCAACACTGCCTCGATCGCATCTTGCAGCGCCTATATATTTGAATTAGCAAAGAAATATCCAGAATGTTCAAGTAAACACGCGGAAGGTACCGAGCGTTCGAGTTTCGACTAGGCGCTGTCAGTTGAGCGATTAGTGATGTCATTTTCTCAATGCTCCCCTCGCTCTCGTTCCTGACACTAGATGGCGCTAGTGTATCGTTGACTGGAGCGCGTAACACTGCCCCCTCCTAAGACATGCTCGTCCCGAGCATTATCGGCCCCATAATAACGCGCCAAGCGATTCACATGGACGATCTTAGGAGTCCCTCTTGCGCCTTTCTGTAACGGCTCCGCAATGTCAAGGGCTGTCCTATCCCGTGGTGCACCAACATTGTACAATTTCGGTGCTCCTCTACTACGTGTCCGAGGTCCCCGCTCGGCCGCACAACTTGTACATGTACGACACCAATCCTCGACATCGTCACGATAATGGACCCAGTAAAACTGTTCTCGGACCTTCAGTAGAGTTCGTTTAACTCCCAGATGGACTCTTGAACGACCATTATGGCACAACTGTAGAACATTCGGCACTTTAGCTTTAGGGACAACCATTTGCAAACGACAGCTGTCTCTTCGACCATTGTCCCATTTACAGCACAGGACTCCATCCTGAATCAGCAAGCTGTCCCATTGGGCCCAATAGCTTTTCGTGGTTGAACTCATCGCTGAGACGTCCCTGCACTTAGGCGTGGTAGCACGGGCCTTCATCCATCCCAGAATCGGCTTGATGTCCGGATCTTCCTGCTGTGCATGTCGTAGGTTGTCCTTCCATTCGTTGCTGAGGTGGTCCGTCCTGAGCATCCTCACGGATACCACCTCCTTACTCTCTTGCCTACTACAATGGTTGCAATCTTCAGGACAAGGTCTTCTTGACAATGCATCTGCGTTGCCGTGAGATTTCCCGCTGCAGTGTCTGATAGTAAAGTCGTATTCCTGCTGCTGCTGGGCGGTGCTGTTAGCCGCACTTCCTTTCTGAGACCGTTCACCTTCCCTTCCTAGGGTGTGCTTAGGGCAGCTGGACCGAAGATGGCCCCTTTCCCCACAGCCATAGCACCTAGGGCTGTATCTTTTATTGTGGTCGCGAACCGTAACTGCAGTAACCTCCCTAGCGTGAGGTGAACGATGATCCTGTCGCCGCCAGGCAGTGCCGTTAGCTGCACTACCCTCTCGAGATCGATCAACTCTCCTTTCCACGGTTCGTTTAGAGCAGCTGGATCGAAGATGGCCCTTTTCCCCACAGCCATAGCACCTAGGGCTGTATCCTTTGCTGTGGTCTCGGACTGTAGCTGCTGCAACCTCCCTGACGCGATGGGAACGATGATCCTGCCGCACGGCTTCCACCTCCAGTGCATGGGCCAAGGCGTTCTTAAGCGTGTCGTGGTGCCCGAGTCTCACAGCAGCTCTGACTTCAAGGTCGCGGATGCCGTCGATGAATGTCTGAACCAGGTTCCCTTCAATGAGCGCAGGTACAGACCGGTAAGCTTTTCGCACCAGCTTCTCCACTTCTAGAGCCCACTGCTGCAGGTTTTCGTTGATGCGCTGCACACGATCTTTAAGCTGCGCACGAAAGACGTGTTCCAGGTGAGCGTCGCCATATCTCGCCTCCAATGCCTCAAGGAGTTGCTCATAAGTCACTTCCTCACCGAGAGCTTCCAGAACTGTTAAGGCCTGGTCGCGCAGGCCTAGTGTGAGAGCAGTCATGGCCTGACTTTTATTCCAGCCGTTCGCCTTCATAACAGCCTCGAACTGGATTTTGTAGGCTGACCAGGAAGAAGTCCCGTCGAATGGTGGCACCTTGAACCCACGTAGCGAAGGTGTAGTAGCTATTACGGGAACTGAAGTTCCCTCGCCAAGTTTGAGTTCGTCAAGTGATTTCCTCATGTCAGCCATTACGTTGTCAACCCGATTGTTCACTAGGTCAATTCGGGTTTCAGCTTCCGACAGGCGGTTTTCATGTTGAGCAACCTTATCTTTCACCTCCCTTATCTCTTTCCCGAAGGTAGCGTGAAGGTCCTTCATGAGAAGCATCTGTTCCTCCTGTCGGCGGGCCTGTTCCTCTTGTCCGCTCTGCAGCTGCTCTTTCAACTGACGGACCTGTTCCGCCTGCTGACGAGCCTGTTCATCCTGTCCACCCCGCAGCTGCTCCTCCAACCGACGGACCTGTTCCTCCTGTCGGCGAGCCTGTTCCTGCAGCATCACCATCAGAGCACCTAAATCGGGTGCTGCAGATGGAGGAGCTACTGACGGGCCTGCAGCCGGCGGCTGGCCCTCCGACGTCAGCGGCGTTGCACCACCAAATCTTCTTTGGTCCGTCTCCTGCTGGCGTTGATTTCGGGTACGGACACCCTCCGTTTCCTCCTTAGGTAAAATCGGCATGATTTTATCCCACTTCTGACACCAATTGTTACGAGCTTGAGGTTCGTGACAATAAAAATTGCCGATAAAATTACCTAAATTAACACTTTAATTTACTTTACACAATTAGAGTTAAAACACTAATAATTTAAACACACTAATTCACTTAATTCCACTCCGAAGCTTCGCTTGTTTCGCCCAAATCAACACTGCCTCGATCGCATCTTGCAGCGCCTATATATTTGAATTAGCAAAGAAATATCCAGAATGTTCAAGTAAACACGCGGAAGGTACCGAGCGTTCGAGTTTCGACTAGGCGCTGTCAGTTGAGCGATTAGTGATGTCATTTTCTCAATGCTCCCCTCGCTCTCGTTCCTGACACTAGATGGCGCTAGTGTATCGTTGACTGGAGCGCGTAACAATAATATAAAATATATTTTTTAATTCGTCAACAGTTCTTTGGAAGCCGTTCCGAGCAGCTCACTGATGTTGACGTTTTTACTGTGAACATCGATCTATGTGCTGAACGGTACCTTAACTGGCCCCGCCCATCTGTGGTCACACGCTGATGAAACCTGCTTCGGCGATGCTGGTGGTCCTCTGTACTAAAACAATATCATGGTCGCTATGTCCTCCTGGGGAAGAACATGCGCCAATGGTACATACCCTGATGTCAGCACTTTGATCCCTTCTTACACCAACTGGATCGTCGAAACTGTCGCCAACAGTGGAGCATTATAAAACATTGTTTCAATGTTTTTACCAATGAACACTTTATTCTGTAACTTGATTGGTATTAAGACCACGTAAATAAACGTATAAGTAAACGATAGTTTTATTGTTGGCCATTTTTTTATTTACTAGGTTTTATTCGCGGCTTTTTTAGTGTGAAATTTCGGAGAAGTTTTTGAATATTATTTCTTTATTCGATCTATGCTGCGTAGAATTAACAAATCCAAAAATAAGTGAAATTAAACTCGATATAATCCTTAAAATTTGCTCAATTCAATGTTAAGTATTTGTGTAAATATAGGAAATTATTATACTTATATATACACTTAATACTTCGTAGCCCGATCCAAAATGATAAAAAAATATTAGTTAAAATATACCATAAACACTTGCTGTGCAGTGGCTAAAAGAGTATCCACTATATTATATAGTCATCCCGTGGGTGTCGTAAAAGGCGAAAGAAGGAAACTTATACAGGAGATGGCCAGCAGAATCTTTTTAAAAACAACTCAAAATAATTAAAAAAAAAAACTGCGGTTTTACCTCCCAAGCTTGGCAACTATGGCAAATATTATTCAAAGAGACAACCTATAGGTGAGGCCTATGACTATTGCTAAGCTGTAATAATTAGAAGTATAACTCCGTCTCTAGGTCCTTCAAAAATGTCATTGCCCAGGCAAAGTCAGAGTACATCGGCAGAATAAGCGAGAAACTAGTACGACTTCCTTCAAGGACATTTGCATTCTGATCTCTCGCCGAGACTGTTCAAGAGAACTGCCAGCCATTTCTGCCATCTCTGCATAGGGAGGACGGCTCACTAGCCCATGCCGCAGGGGAGAAAGCCGATCTACTAGGCTCTAAAGGTCACTCACCGAAAATAACACGGTGTGAGTGCTGACGATGAGGGATTTGCTGTTTACACAACGTTCGATGAGCAAATCACTCCTCCCCCTGGACGTTAACAAATCGAGTGAGCCTGATGGAATCCCACCTATTGTGCTGAAGACGTGTGCTGCGGAAATGGCACCAGTTTTTACGCGTCTTTTACGGCAGTTTTAGTCCCTAAGCGTAGTCCCGAATTCATGTAAGACAGATTTGGTCCACCCAATCCCTAAAAAAGTGACCCCTCAGATCCATCCAACTACAGACCTATCGAGATAATCTCCTTGTTCTCCAAAATAATGGAAACAATTATTAACTACCGGCTCACGAGATACTTTGAGAATCATAAGCTGATTTGTAACCGCCAGAACGATTTCCATCCGGTAACTCATAGATGGGTAGCGACAGTAAAGTCCAAGGCCGTTATTTTGGACATGGCGAAAGACTTCGATCAGTTTTAGCACAAAGCACTTCTTTCGAAGCTTCCTTCCTATGGTCTTAACGAGAAGTTGTTTAAAAAAAATAGAATAAGGGTAACAAACGAGCACAAAGTCCACCTGATGGTAAATGGATCTGTGGTCCATTGATATCTACATTTATCCTCGATTAAGAATCAAAATGCAGATGCGTTGTTATCCCTGAAGACTAAGATCGAATGCCTTATTCCAGTAAAGAAGAGTCTCCGGATCATTACACTTACCATACGAAACACCTGCTGTGTTTCGTATGCTTTTAATTAAGCTGCTATTTTACCCTAGTATTCTGTGAGAGCGTGATCCTTTTCCAGTCGAGCCGACCCATTCGTGCTATAACTATACCAGAAATATAGCTGTAGCGTGGCTCTACCACTTATAAAATGTGCAATTGGATCACCAGTTTTCTTTTAGATCGGACCATAAAGGTTTAAAAACCTATTAACGCTCGTGTTCCACAACGCTGCTTACTATCACCAACGCTGTTTCTACTGCATGTAAATGATATGTTGCAAATCAGTAACGTGAATGGCTATGCGGACGACAGCACTGGTGATGCGTTGTACACCGGCCATGCTAATATTTCTACACACTTGTGTCTAAAGTGGGGATGTTGTTGAACAAAGTCTCGGACTGTGAGCACCTAAATCCAGTCAAGTTCAATTCCCAGAAGATACAAGTTTGCGCCTCTACTGTTAAAAAGAACCCCTTTGTTGTATCTCCTCATTTTTAAGGCACTCCCATTGTTGCCTCAGCCAGTATCGGAATCCTCGGCGTCGACATATCGAGTACATGTGTGCAGTTTTGTGGTCACTTGGAAGAGAATGCCAAAAGGCGTGCTCAGCAAAGCGAGATAGTATTTTAAGGCAGCACACCGCCTGCAACTGCACAAGGCGTAGGTTTAGCTTCACATTAAATACTGTTTCCATCTCTGGGCTGGGGCTCTCCGTTGCTAGCTCCTTTCATTTGATCGCATCCAGCGCAGTGTGGTTCGTATCGTCGGCGACCGAGCTCTTTCTGATCTTGTTGACGTACTGGAACTGCGAAAAATGCTCTGAGGAATGGTTCGGACTGATTCCAGCCGCCAATTTCACCATCGCACATCGCGACAAAACTCGCGATACCATCCATACCATCTGAATGGTTGGCGGTCCACCACTAGCCAATTGACAAGAACCACTTATTCTTATTTACCACCATCTACTTACCTACCTACCACCAGACCGGACCAGACGTTCCGGACCGATATGACAAAGGGACCTTCAAGAAAAGAGCCTACTCTATTTTAAAGGCGGATAATGAATCTGTAATTCCCTTGATGTTGCAGGTGCTCATGGGCGGCGATAGTCACTTGCCATCAGGTGGACAGAATTCTCGTTTGCAACGATACCTATATAAAAAAATTGAATAAATATATATGCTGCCGGTAGTACAAGGCTGTACCAATAAATTCATTATAATTTATGGCATTTCGGTCGTAACTTAGAGTTAGAATAGTTTCGTAGAATATACATTAATAAAAGAGAACAGATACTTTGCAAATCATTACTGTTACAGCCTAATAAAATCCGCTGCCGGACATAAGCCTTCCCCATAAACTGCCTCATAGGGGGATGTTTGACGAGCAGGTTGGCAACCGCAGTTTTTTTTAATTTTAGTCGTTATTTTGCTGCTCATCTCCCGATTTGTTTCTCTCTGTCGCCTCTTAAGACACCCAAGGGATAATATGGGGAGGTGGATATTCATACACCGCCACTATATGCTACTGTGTATGTTTTTGATTTATTATCACAGTCACAATTATATAAATGCTATAACATCAATACAATACAAAAAATCCGTATGTTGTCGTCAGTTAAAAATTTCAACTTAATATTCCACACTCAGGGTCAGTTTTTGAATGTACGTCAGTTCAACTGATCATTTTAACTGACCGTGTGTGGCGTCCATTAGATCTCGTCAACCCATCGTCATCTACTTAGCAGGTCTAAGAATCGTTCTCATTATGTGACTTCGTAACATGTTGTTTGTAAGATATTACAAAATATAAAATCAATTAGCATGTTAAATATTATTAGGTATTCAAGAAGGGAAATCTGGGGGCACGGCATTGCCCCCGCCAAGTCGAGCAAAAAAGCGGCACTGCCGTACCATACTTTTCCTTCAGGCCATTTTCGACGCCCTGTAACTTCGTAGTGGAAAAAACTAGAAGCCTGACCAAAAGCCTGGCCAAGTCAATCTGTTTCATCATCATCATCATCATTACAGCTCTTCACAAGTCCACTGCTGAACCTATGCCTCCCCCAAGTAATGCCACAAAGCTCGGTCCTAAGCCACCTGCATCCATCGACTTCATGCATGTCTTACCAGGTCGTCACTCCATCTGGTGGGGGTCGCTCTACACTACGCCTACTGGTACGAGGCTGCCACTCGAGAACCTTTCTTCCCCAACGGTTTTCGGTTTTTCGAGCTATATGGCCGGCCCATTGCCACTTCAGCTTATTAATCCGCTGGGATATATCGGTCACTCTGGTTTTACTGCAGATATCCTCATTTCTGAGTCGATCACGCAGAGAAACTCCGAGCATAGCCCTCCCCATAGCTCGCTGAGCGACCTTGAGCGTCCTCATACGGCCAGCAGTGAAGGACCACGTCTTAGATCCGTAAGTCATCACTGGCAACACGCACTGGTTATACTTTAGTTCTCAGAGGTATACCTGATGAGAAGATGTGTCATAATTTCCTGAACGCTGCCCAACCGAGTTGAATCCGTCGTTTGATCTCTCGGTCGAAGTTGGACTTACCTAGTCGGACTATTTGTCCCAGGTAAACGTACTCGTCAACAACTTCGAGCATAGTGCTCCCAACAACTACCGGCATAGGTGTGACATGGACATTAAACATGATCTTTGTTTTGTCCATGTTCATCTTAAGACCTATCCTTTGGGAGACACTATTGAGGTCATTGAGCATAGTGCTAAGGTCCTCCAGCGATTCTGCCATAAGGACTATATCGTCGGCAAATCGAAGGTGAGTGATGTACTCGCCATTGATGTTAATACCGTATCCTTTCCAGTCCAGTAGCTTGAAAACGTCTTCCAACGCAGCGTTGAAGAGTTTCGGGGATATAACGTCACCCTGTCTTACACCTCTCTGCAGTTGGATAGGTTCGAACTCTGGTTCTGTACTCGGATAGCCACCGTAGCCCTACTGTACAAACACTTCAGCACTTCGATATACCGACAGTCAACTTGGCACCGCTGAAGGGACTGTAGCACCGCCCAAATTTCGACGGAATCAAAGGCTTTCTCATAGTCCACATACGACAGGCAAAGTGGCAGATTGTACTCTTCGGTCTTCTGTACAATTTGCCACAGGGTATGTATGTGCAGGGTATGTGTGTCTATGGTACCGAAGCCTTTTCGGAAACCGGCTTGTTCGGGAGGCTGGAAGTCGTCGACTCTGCGTGCGAGACGATTCGTAATGACTCTCGAAAACAGCACGTAGACGCGGCTTAGAAGGGAAATCGGTCTGTAGTTCTTCAAGAGAGCGTTGTCGCCTTTCTTAAAGATCAAGGCCATCGCACTTCTGCTCCACGCCTCTGGAGTAGTGCCACCATGGAGGACGGAATTGAAGAGCTTCTGAAGGACTTCAAGTACCGGTGTTCCGCCCGCTTTCAGAAGTTCCGCTGTATTTCCATCCTCGCCTGGCGCCCTGCCGTTTTTAAGGTGCTGGAGAGCCATTCTAATCTCGCTCAGACTGACATCCAGGATATGATCGGAATAGTGTCGTGTAAGACTTGCTCTTGGATCGTTACTCACACTTGCATGTAGCTCCAACGATGATGTGTACAGCTACCTATAGAACCTCTCAATCTCACTCAAAATCTCAGGTGTCCCGGAAACGATGCTGCCACACTCAGTCTTCAGCTTTGACAGTTTGCTCTTTCTGGCAGACAGATCTCTGGCAAAGACTTTGGAGCCCTGGTTCCGCTCGATCGCTTCTTTAATACGAGCAGTATTAAAGTTGCGTAAGTCTCGCCGCATGCATTTGGAGTTGCCTGTATGCTGTCAAATCTATTGACGATTGCAGCCTCATCTCCCGTTTAAAAGCCATGATATTAAGAGTTTGATCGGAAAGTTTTTGTGTTCTTCTGCGGCGGGTCTAACAGAACTTAGCTCCGACCGCATGGACAGTTTCCACGAGCTTGTCATTCATATCGTCCGCTGCATTGCAATCTTCTTGGCACTGAAAGCGGTTACGTAACTCGAGCTGAAAGGTTTCGGGATTCTGGATTAGAGGACGAGGGGGACAGAGCGTTGACTTCATTAGACGAGACCTCTCCAATTTAACGTTTAGGTTTAGTGTGCCTCTAACCATTTGGTGATCTCTGCCGGTTTTCACCCTTGCGATCACTGAAACATCCCTGAACAGTTGGCGTCTGGTCTTCATAATGAAGTCAATCTCATTTTTTGTCGAACCGTCGGGGCTCGACCAGGTCCACTTCCTGTTGGGCCGCTTCTGGAAGAAAGAGTTCATCATAAATAGTCCCCCTTTCTCCATAAAGTCGGCCAGCTGCTGGCTCCTACGGTTCCGTTGCCCTACTCCGAATTTCCCTAACTTCAGGTCACCGCTTTCTCTTGCGCCTAGTTTTGCGTCTCCCATCAAAACCGTGTATTGGGTTTTGGAGGAATGCATGGCTCTAGAAATATCCTCATACATTTCCTCCACCTCCTCATCGGGATGTGCCGAGGTTGGTGCGTAGACCTGTATGACCTTATAGATGAATACCGTTTGGTGAATCTGAGTATCAGGTACGCGACCCTCGTCGACACACTCCTAATCTGTACAACGTTGTTGACGAGAGACTTGTGGACGATAAATCCGACACCTCCTTGGGACAGATGGTCGCCCTCCCGGTGATAGAACAAGTTGCCGGACTCGAGGACTACCGTGTCCTCCCCCTCTCTTCGGACCTCAGATAATCCAATAATATGCCAGCTCAACTTGTCTACCTCTTCTTCCAGCTCCACTATCTTCTCGTCAGTCCTCAGGGTGCGTGCGTTATACTTTGCCAGGTCGAGTCGTCGTAGGTGGCAACCGAACCTCCACCGGAGATTCTTAGCACCCCCTGCCCCGCCGTTACCATGGTCGCCACCGTAGCCAGGAATAGTGGGGTCGCCGGGGCCTGGGGGCCGTTTGTTTGCGTCGTTGCTTATGGGGGGATATTTGCCATAGTTGCCACGCTTGGCGAGCGGGTTGGCAAACGCAGTTTTTTATTATGTTATTGTTGTTATTAGGAAGATGCTGCTACCCATCTCCTTTCTGTGTCCCTCTGTCACCTCTTACGACACCCACGGGAAGATATGGGGTGGTGGATATTCTCAACCGCCACTACACGGCAAATATGTTTATTTAAAACATAAAAGATTTTTTACATTGATATGGTCACTATAAAATGTTGTTAGGTTATCTAATTACGTAGTAACTTAAAACAGAAGGACTCTTATGTAGGGATTGAATAAATTAACCGACTTCGTATTACATGGATCTCACAACTTTTTACGGTAGAAAAACTGAGTTGCGAGACTTGTTTTTTTTTACAAGTTTTGTTTTTGATGGCATAGAATATTCATAAATTCGGAGCACATTGTTACAAAAAAATCATTATAATTTCTATTATTTTTGAATTTCAAATTTAGGAGAATAATTGTGTCTAAATGGGTATAACGATTTAAACAAAAACCTTGGATAGCACGCGCCGCCTACCGGCTTGCTTTGTTGCGGCCATGTCATTGACCTCATAGCAGCCATAGATAGCCATAGTACCAAGCACTTGTCGGTAAGTTCAGAAGCAAATAATATTTTTAAAAATATTAAATTTAGTAAGTTATCTGATTAGACACTGTAAAACCCCATTAAAAGCAACCAAAATTTTTTTTTCATTATTATAATTGCCATGTGCCTATATGTTCACCTACATATATGTACATCCCTGAAACGACCAACGGTGTTTTTGTTAGATACTGTATATGTTATGCCCGAAATTGTATTTAATATTGCATCTACCACACTTAGTGCTTAGAGGAGTTGTATTCGGAATAATTCCAGCTGCTCAATTTCACCATCGCACATCGCGACAGAACTTAAAATACCAGTCATACTCTCTTAATGATTGGCGGTCCAGCACTGTGCGATTTACAGGAAGTTTTCTTCCTCGCACAACTTCCTTGTGGAATCGACTACATTCAGCGGTTTTTCCGGAGCGTTATTCAATATAGAACTTAGGGACCTTCGAGAAAAGAGTCTGCTCTTTTTTAAAGGAATGGTACCTGAATTGGTACCGTGGTAAATGGTACCAGAATTACTCAACCACCTGCCGTCGTAGCTGTTACGGTAGAACCAATAAGATGAGAGAGGCCAGAGGTTCAACAGTGGACTATTACGGGATGATAAAGCAAAATAAGTGGAGTTAAATCGGTGGAGGTCGACCTGGTAAGAGATGCAGGCTTAGGACCCCGCTTTGAGGTATTTTTAGGTTAGGCCTAGGTTCAGCAGTGGACTTGTAAATGCCTGTAATAATAACAAAGCAAAAAATTCAAGCAAAAAAACTCACTCGTTTAACTAAACTGTGTCCAGTTTAACACTTATGCGGTGCGATCAGTTGTAGGTCAGGAAAAAGCAATGTTGCTTAAATACTCACAAAATCTATTATCTCATTTCTTTTTTCAGTGGTTGTCTGTTCAGCTTCTGTAGTGAGCCGAATCGCGGGTTTCTTGAAGTTAATGTTACGCGCTCAAGTCGACGATACACTAGCGCCATCTAGTGTCAGGAACGAGAGCGAGGGGAGCATTGAGAAAATGACATCACAAATCACTCAACCGACAGCGCCATCCGAAGAACTAAGTTTCTAGAAAATCTACACGCGCACACTCGTCCCTTTGCGCGCATTTACTTGAATATTCCGGATGCTTTATTGCTAATTTATATAAATAGGCGCTGCAAGATGCGATCGAGGTAGTATTGAATTGGCGATACGAGCGAAGCTTCGGAGCGGAATTAAGTGAATTAGTGTGTTTAATTATTAGTGTTTTAAGTTTTAATTTGTGTAAAGAGAATTAAAGTGTTAACTTAGGTAATTTTATCGGCAATTTTTATTGTCACGAACCTCAGGCTCGTAACAATTGGTGTCAGAAGTGGGATAAAATCATGCCGATTTTACCTAAGGACGAGATGGAGGGTGTCCGTGCCCGAAGTCAACGCCAGCAGGAGACGGACCAGAGGAGATTTGGTGGTGCAACGCCGCAGATGTCGGAGGGCCAAATGCCAGCCACGGAGGCTGCGGGCCCGTCAGTAGCTCCTACATCTGCAGCACCTGACTTAGGTGCTCTGATGGCGATGCTACAGGAACAGGCTCACCGACAGGAGGAACAGGCTCGCCGACAGGAGGAACAGGCTCGCCGACAGGAGGAACAGGTCCGTCGGTTGGAAGAGCAGCTACGGGGCGGCCAGGAAGAACAGATGCTTCTCATGAACGACCTTCACGCTACCTTCGGGAAAGAGATAAGGGAGGTGAAGGATAAGGTTGCTCAACTTGATACTCGCCTGTCGGAAGCTGAGACCCAAATCAACCAAGTTAAGAAAACACTGGATGAACTCAAACTTGGGGATGGAATACAGCTCCCGTAGTAGCTACTGCACCTTCGCTACGTGGATTTAAGGTGCCACCATTCGACGGTTCTTCTTCCTGGTCAGCCTACAAAATCCAGTTCGAGGCTGTTATGAAGGCGAACGGCTGGAATAAAAGTCAGGCCATGACTGCTCTCACACTAGGCTTGCGTGACCAGGCCTTAACAGTTCTGGAAGCTCTCGGGGAGGAAGTGACTTATGAGCAACTCCTTGAGGCATTGGAGGCGAGATATGGCGACGCTCACCTGGAACATGTCTTTCGTGCGCAGCTTAAAGATCGCGTGCAACGCATCAACGAGAACCTGCAGCAGTGGGCTCTAGACGTGGAGAAGCTGGTGCGGAAAGCATACCGGTCTGTACCTGCGCTCATTGAAGGAAACCTGGTGCAGACATTCATCGACGGCATCCGCGACCTGGAAGTCGGAGCTGCTGTGAGGCTCGGGCACCACGAGACGCTTAAGAACGCCTTGGCCCATTCACTGGAGGTGGAAGCTGTGCGGCAGGATCATCGTTTCCATCGCGTCAGGGAGGTTGCAGCCGCTACAGTCCGTGACCGCAGCAAAGGATACAGCCCTAGGTGGTATGGCTGTGGGGAAAAGGGCCATCTTCGATCCAGCTGCCCTAAACGAACCGTGGAAAGGAGAGTTGATCGATCTCGAGAGGGTAGTGCAGCTAACGGCACTGCCTGGCGGCGACAGGATCATCGTTCACCTCACGCTAGGGAGGTTACAGCAGTTACGGTTCGCGACCACAATAAAAGATACAGCCCTAGGTGCTATGGCTGTGGGGAAAGGGGCCATCTTCGGTCCAGCTGCCCTAAGCACACTCTAGGAAGGGAAGGTGAACGGTCTCAGAAAGGAAGTGCCTCTAGTGCTTACGGAAAGCAGACGTGTTTGTGAAATAGCATAAAATATTAAAATTTTAACATTAGTTTGACAGTTAAAAGTGACCCTTACGCTCATATTTCTAAAGTCTGATTACTTAAAAAAGTGCATAATAACAAAAGTACACAGTGGCACATACGCAGCGCCGCTCAGTAGGTACCGTGAGTAACGAAACCAGCTGCCTTTTCCATTGCATTCGCACTCGTACGAAGACTTTGCATACGACGACGCGACGCATCACGCAATGAATCTATAGAGAACACCGCCTAGTGGAATATTGATAAGCGGGAGCGGAAGCGCCAGCGGGTCGGTGCCTAATTTACCCACTCATAGTGACAAGGATTTTCATTCCAATGTGTCTCTGAGAAAAAGAAAGGAACGCATTGATGAAATAGACTATAAAAAAAGATTTTGCAAGCTTTCGTACAGACATGATGAAGTTCTTAGAAGAATTCGGAAAAACACAAAATGAGAATCTGAAATACATACGTGAAGAAATATCTGAGATTAAAAATGAAATAAAAACAATAAAATCAACAACAAAAAACTTTACACAACGATTTGAACAAATAAACTCTGAAATAGAAAATATTAAATACAATCATACTGCTACTCAAAACCAAATAAAAAACATAGAAAGTGAAATAACCCTGATAAAAGATAAACAACACATTGAAAGTTCAACGGATAAATCGCCCGTCTTGTGCCAAGAAAACCTCATCCTTGAACTCAAAGACCGATACGACCGTGAGAAAAACATCATTATTGTGGGTATACCCGAAATAAATGAAAAAAATTCAAAAGTGAGACGAAATTACGATAATGAAGAAGTTATGAAGTTGTTGATATCATTACATGAAAACTGCCCAAAACCAATTAAATGTATAAGACTAGGGAAATATGTTTCAAACAAAAGCCGGCCTATAAAAGTTTTCTTTAACAATATAGATACTCCGAAATATCTCTTACGGAATAAAAAGTACCTAGCCGAAAATCTTAGTATTTACTCAGATCAAACGCCAGTTCAAAAACAGTATTTAAGGCAATTGAAGGAAGAATTAAAGAAACGAACAGAAAAAGGCGAAAAGGACCTTGTTATTAAATATATAAAAGGCACACCTTCAATTGTTATAAACAAAACCCATCAAAAAAACCAATAATGGCTTCACCACAAACCGGAAAAAATACGGATAGATTAAGCCATCAATTAGTAAACAATTACGAAAACATTCCATTGCACCCATCCTCCTTAAGATTTTTTTATGCTAATTTACGTAGTATTCGCAAAGCTGGGAAACTCGACGAAATAAAATGCATATTAAAAGCAATACCGATGACTACACATTTATTAATTTTTACTGAGACATGGATTACTTCGGAAACCGACGCAAAATTATATCAGATACCAAACTATAAACATATTTACAATTATAGACAAAATTACAAAGGTGGTGGCGTTTCAATTTACGTACATAATAGCATAAAATACGATATAACGGAAGAATTGTGTGAAAATGGAAACCACTACTTATGGATATACATAGATAAACTATCTTTAAACATCGGTGCAATATACAAACCTGGAAGTTCTAATGTAAACAACTTTTTAGAAACATATTCCTCACAGTTGGAACGGAGGAGAAGGGCGATTGTGTTTGGAGATTTTAACATTGATCTACTTAATACAGATAGTAACGTCACAAAATACCTAGCTGAAATAAAAGAAATTGGATATGAAATATTGAATAAAATTAATAGGCTGTACAGTACTCGTGAAACCACCACCACAAGCACTATACTGGACCATGTATGTACGAATATAAACAATCACTCATTTAGTTTCTCAATAATTGAATCGTGCCTATCTGATCATAAGCAGATATTTCTTGAAATAAGCAACTTAACAACAAAGACACATAAAAGAGTTCAATATATGGCGCTTGATTACGAAAAGTTATACAACACTACTTTAAAAGTAAAATACACTAATGAAGAAAATGACTATTACTACCTAGAGAGATTTATGTTAGAACAAATAAACAAAAATAAAGTAAGCAAGACAAAAATTCTTAACCCTCCACAAAAAGACTGGATAAACCGAGATATTATAAACTCAATAAATTTACGAAACAACTTATGGCAGCAGACTAAATCTCACCCAAAAGACGATAATCTACAAAAAAAACTTAATTAAAGAGCAGAACAAAGTGAAAAACCTTATCAAGACACACAAGAAAATCTACTATCATAAGTTATTTCATAACAATTACAATAAACCTAAGAAAATGTGGGAGATAATTATTAACTTAGCGTTAAACAAAATTAGAGTCAGCAGTGCTCCTCCCAAACTAATATCGAATACTGAACTAATAACAGAAGGTAATTCAATATGTGACTTATTTAACTCATTTTTCTCCTCAATAGGTTGGACTTGGCTAACAAAATTCCTAATAAGTATCACATAAACAGCGATAACACGCTTATGTACGAACTTAACTACACGCATGAAATAACACTTAGTGAACTTACACCCTGTAATATCACAGAAGTATCAAAAATAATCGACGATCTTGATACCAACACTAGTACTGGTCTAGATGGCATCAGCACCAAAGCGATTAAATGTCTGAAAATGATAATTGTAGAGAGGCTAACGAACTGCATAAATATGTGTTTGACACGCGGTGTTTTTCCCGACACACTTAAAATTGCTAAGGTCAGTCCTATTTTTAAATCCGGAAGTAGGACTGACCCAAGTAACTACAGACCAATCTCTGTCTTGCCTGTTATATCAAAGATATTTGAACGAATACTTTATAACCGCCTAAATGAATACCTAATAAAAAAAGAAGTTTTTAATTGACCAACAATATGGCTTTCGTTCCAAATCGACAGCTGCACCACCACCACTCTGACAGCTGCAGTAGACTTAATCACAAAAATTAAAACTCAAATCGATCAAAAGAATATCGCTTTAGGGATTTTTATTGACATAAAAAAAGCATTTGACACAGTAAGCCATCATAAATTGTTGCAGAAACTAAACAACATAGGCGTTACAGGTAAGGCCCTCGAAATGTTTACATCGTTTTTACATAATAGGCGACAAGTTGTTCAAATGGATAATTTTACCAGCTCGATTAAAAACGTATCCTACGGCTGTCCTCAAGGCTCAATTATAAGTCCATTATTGTTTTTAATCTATATAAATAATATAAACAAATTAGGGCTAACAGGTCACCTAACATTATATGCCGACGACACATGTCTCTTCTATTTCGATAAATCTATTCACAACATTATAACCTATGCTCAAAAAGATCTTGACTTACTCGGAGAATGGTTAAAATATAACTTGCTAACAATTAATATGTCAAAAACATCTTTCATGATTTTTTCTACAAAGAATAAACCTTTACCAGAGTTTGCACATCTTACTATTGAAGATAAAATAATAAAACGTTCAACTCAGGAAAAATATCTAGGTCTATTGGTAGATGATAAACTCACTTGGAGAATGCATATCGATCACGTCAAATCAAAACTGACGTCATTACTATGTGCACTACGTAAAGTCGCAAACTGTATCCCGGAAAAGGTTCGTACAATCATATATAACTCTTTAGTTAAATCACATATCGAATATCTAATTGAGATATGGGGATCAGCTGCTAAAACAAATCTAAATCGACTTCAAAGGACACAAAATAAAATTATCAAAACATTATTCCACTATCATTATCTAACGCCAACAAAAGTACTATACGAAAAAACTAACTTGCTAAACCTTACACAACTATACATTTATTGCACTTGCATTCTAATAAAAAACATTACCACTAATTCTATTCAATCAAACATACAATTACATAAAAAAACAACAACACACAACTTAAAAAGTAAAAATAAACTACAATTAATAACTAGACGAACTAATTATGGCAAAAAAACTTTGTTGTTTGAGGGAGCACAGCTGTTCAATAAACTACCAGATGACATAAAAAATTGCAATAACATAAAATTGTTTAAAAGTAAACTTAGGAAATACGTACGTACAGTGTAATCTTTTCTGACATAGTAAATAATCTTAATCTTATATCTCATAGTAAATAAGCTCAAAACTATAACACCTCCAGCACTAGAGGTAGATGCGATAGTTTTACTTTAGTATATAATTACTTTGTATCTCATTTTAAGTGAACCATTGTATGTTCTTATGAGAAATAAATTTCTTTAAACCGAAGTGCGGCTAACAGCACCGCCCAGCAGCAGCAGGAATACGACTTTACTATCAGACACTGCAGCGGGAAATCTCACGGCAACGCAGATGCATTGACAAGAAGACCTTGTCCTGAAGATTGCAACCATTGTAGTAGGCAAGAGAGTAAGGAAGTGGTATCCGTGAGGATGCTCAGGACAGACCACCTCAGCAACGGGTGGAAGGACAGCCTACGACATGCACAGCAGGAAGATCCGGCCGATTCTGGGATGGATGAAGGCCCGTGCTACCAAGCCTAAGTGGAGGGACGTCTCAGCGATGAGTTCAACCACGAAAAGCTATTGGGCCCAATGGGACAGCTTGCTGATTCAGGATGGAGTCCTGTGCCGTAAATGGGACAATGGTCGAAGAGACAGCTGTCGTTTGCAAATGGTTGTCCCTAAAGCTAAAGTGCCGAATGTTCTACAGCTGTGCCATAATGGTCGTTCAAGAGTCCATCTGGGTGTTAAACGAACTCTACTGAAGGTCCGAGAACAGTTTTACTGGGTCCATTATCGTGACGATGTCGAGGATTGGTGTCGAACATCTACAAGTTGTGCGGCCGTGCGGGGACCTCAGACACGTAGTAGAGGAGCACCGAAATTGTAAAATGTCGGTGCACCACGGGATAGGACAGCCCTTGACATTGCGGAGCCGTTACAGAAAGGCGCAAGAGGGACTCCTAAGATCGTCCATGTGGATCGCTTGGCGCGTTATTATGGGGCCGATAATGCTCGGGACGAACATGTCTTAGGAGGGGGCAGTGTTACGCGCTCAAGTCGACGATACACTAGCGCTATCTAGTGTCAGGAACGAGAGCGAGGGGAGCATTGAGAAAATGACATCACAAATCACTCAACCGACAGCGCCATCCGAAGAACTAAGTTTCTAGAAAATCTACACGCGCACACTCGTCCCTTTGCGCGCATTTACTTGAATATTCCGGATGCTTCATTGCTAATTTATATAAATAGGCGCTGCAAGATGCGATCGAGGTAGTATTGAATTGGCGATACGAGCGAAGCTTCGGAGCGGAATTAAGTGAATTAGTGTGTTTAATTATTAGTGTTTTAAGTTTTAATTTGTGTAAAGAGAATTAAAGTGTTAATTTAGGTAATTTTATCGGCAATTTTTATTGTTACGAACCTCAAGCTCGTAACATTAACATTTATGGACGACACACTCGGTCAGTTCAACTGATCATTCCAACTGATCAGTTCAAACTAGGAATTTTGATAATTTTTAAATTATCGGATTTTCAATATATCGATAAATAAACTTATATATAAAACTCCGATATTGATATATTTATAATCGAAGATATATCAAAAATCGGACATTTAAAAAAATATCAACAGTCCTAGTTTGAACTGATCATTTGGAATGATCAGTTGAACTGACTGTGTGTGGTGACCATTAGTCTCAAAAGTGTGGGGAAGCGTATTTGCAACCTTATATATACTGTGGGCCGCACATTGCTACGTTAGTCCCCAAGTATTTGAAATTGTTGAAGCGATTATTGAGTCATTGTTCGTCAAGACATATATATCATACCAGCATAGACACTCTGAAGTGCGATCTAGTTCCTCTAAAGTCCAATTTGGTGCCTCTGCAGTTCAACCTAGTTTAGCCTCACTACTACTGTTTTTTTTTATTCGTTGCGATTACCTTTTCCTATGGGTTTTTTTTATAGGATAGGGTGACAAAAGAGCACATAGTCCACCTGATGGTAAGTAGTTGCTGCGGCACATACACATCTACATCTATCCTCGATTACGAATCAAAATGCAGATGCGTTGTCACCCGTGAAGACTAAGATGGAATGCCTCGTTTCCAGTAAAAAGGGTCTCCGGTCTCTACACTCGCCATACGAAACACGGCAGCGTTAAGCTACTATTTCACGCTGTTATTCTGTGAGAGCGTGGCCCTTCCCCGGTCGAGCCGACCCATTCGTGCTACAGCTATACTACTAATATAATTGCAGCATGGCTCTACCACGTATAATTATTTTTAATACTTTTATTTTTATTTTGTTTTATTCTTTAATACTTACTTGCTTTCAAAATATTCTCTCACTCTTAATCAATGGTCGAATAAATATTTTTTGTTTATCTTTATTAGCCCACGACCGCTGCACATAAGTCTTTAACTTTACGTCAATTGATGAAGTTTATTTAAGTCGTTAACTTAGTAGGGCAGATACCAGATATATTGTATTTTGTCGAAGCTCGCAGTGCTCGACTACTATCCCATCTGAAGGGAGCTGGTAATGCAATCAAAGAGAACAAAGTGTATTGAGTTGGCTTAAGGAAAAAACCTGTTGACCTTTATTGACACTTGCCTTGGATATCCCAAATTATAATCGGACGCAAAGACAGATGCTGGCAAATTATTCGCATTTCTTTGCTGTACGTATTACGAACAATGAAGTCAACCGTTTGGTTCAAATGCGTGGTATGTTGAAAGTTAAGTCACCATCTACCAGAGACCATGTGATCTTTTTGGCTGTTTTCGTAGTCACCTCTTATGGCACCCATGAGATAACAGGAGGTGATAAATTATCTTACACTGTCATCTCACGGAGTCAGCTTGCATATTTTTGCCTCACAATTTCCAAGTGTGTGGATTAACATGCACGTGGTAGAGACACGCTGCAGCTATATTATTTACTGCCTCGTTGATCTAGAGGTTGTAGTAGTGCGACTACTGATCATGGGGTCCCCGGTTCGAATCCTAGGTCGTACCAGAAGAAAAAAATCAGTTACTGAGTTTTTCCATTAAGAAATTCTCAGTAGCTGCTCGGAGTCAGGAAGTTGGCGGTGTCACCCCTTTGTAAAAGAATAGAGGATGCACCTGTACTTGCATTTGGGCACTATAATCCTGTTCTGCGACATTATTATAATTTAGGGTATTTATATAGTTTTCTCATCTGGTTGGGTTCTATTATTATTACTATTATTGAAGTGCCACACTCTCACAGCATACCAGCGTAAAATGACAGCTTAAGGTGCTGTGTTTCGTATGGTGAGTGTAGAGAACTGGAGACCCTTTTTACTGGAATCGGGGCATTCTATCTTAGTCCTCGGGAGTGAAAATACATCTGCTTTTTGATTCTTAAACGAGGATAAATGTAGATCTTTGTGGGTCACAGTATCCGCTTGCCATCGGGTAGACTGTGTGCTCGTTTGTCGTCCTTATTCTATAAAAGAAGTAGATTTTATCAGCAATAAGTATCTTAATGTCCAGAGTATATGCCTTCAGGTTAGTCGGCACTATTGGACTCTCAGGTAGGAAATGAGCCTTTAAAATTTTGTTCTTATTATACTTTTAGCTCATATTCACCTCGAGAACGTCTCATGAAAGCTGTCAGTTCTTACCGTAATACGCACGGAATTATCAGATATGTTGTCCAACCCCTGAATCATCCAACCTTCGGTCTAAATGGTTACGATGGTGACATCGCTTTGATATATCTTGATACACCGTTGCTTTATTCATACATGATCGCTCAAGCCTCAATAGTTACTAAAAGATTTGCCTTATCCGATACCCTAATAGTTATTAACATGGATGGAGAATGGTACATGTACGTACTTTCAATTAATAATAATAATCTCAAATATTCATAGAAACATTCACCATCAAATCTATTTCAGTTTGAATGATTATGATGATAGTCCTGATATCACATTTACCTTTATTAGTAACTAAGATGCTGCCACCGTTAAAGATCTGAACTTTCGATAATTCGCCGTGTGAACCCCCAAAGAGCTTTTAGGCAGTGGTCTGTTTAATCACATTAGTGATACCATATACGCTTGAGGGAGGAAGAGAGGTGCATATAATGATTTCTTACATTCACGCGAATACTACATACAGAATAAAACTAATTTTACGAATTTTTTCGCCTTAGATTTTAACTATTGTATTTCCCGACGTTTCGGACGACTTTACAGCAACCTTAGTCACGGGATGGGGTGCAGTGATTGACGTTTTGATGTCATAGTTAGCGAAGATTACCTCTTACTTTTAATTATTAATGTTTGGTGCGATTTTCACATCTTTTCCGCGGCTTTTAATGGAACTTTTTGTTTTTCCTATGTAAGAAAAACCACATTTATAATCAAGCTTGTACACTACTGCATCTTGCAGAGGGTCATTACACTTGACGGTTGGTAAAAATAGACTAATCTCCATCGGCGGCTTGTATTATGGATGCCTGATTCAAAATGTAACTAATATTGTTTATGACTTCTCTGAAATATGGTAGTACATATTAATTAACGCGATAAAATCCGTATAATTATTATATTATATTTATATGCTCCTCACAAACTGAATTTTTCATCCGAATATCTGCATGGGCTCGTTCAAATCCTATCAAAAATGATTTTATCTTCCTCTCACTAGTTCATTATTCTCGTAGTCGTTCTAGGATTGACGCTGGCTTTATGGCAGAGATGTTATGGCTTTATTGTCGGTAGGTTGAGAATATATTGTTAAGTGAATAATATTTTAAAATTTCAGCTCCATTGTTACACGCAGCTCGACACCTTTAAGCCTCGAAAGTTTTAACGTACAAATTGTGGTACGAAATCAAAATGATAGATTACAAGAATTTTCATCCATTTAATAAAATATTAAACAGAAACAAAAACTTTTCTATTCAATATATATTATAAATGATACTTTTTAAAAGGCACTATTCAGTTTGATTTATTACTGATTCGGAAAAATCCTCTGTCCTTGGAAGAATCAACAAGAAACGGGATGCAAGAAGCGGGACTTCTGTTAGTATTTTTGACAGGCTACGCAGAAAGTTTTGTAAAAATAAGTTTGCTTTTGGTATAACACACCATTTGGAAAATATAAACGAGAATTTATTGGTAAAATTAAGAATGCTCGAATTACAAATTTCTCTGCATATTTTACAAGCTAAATTAAAATATCGTAAATTGAAAAATGGGTCTGCGTCAACAATATTTTTGCGCGATGTTTTTTTACGATTTCAAATGTTGCCTAATATTTTCATTTGCCCGAATCTTTCGATAGACTTTCAATGCTATTTACTGATAAAGCCCTTTGAAGGCAACCTTTTACTGCGGGTACAACAAATTTCAGCAAGGTTGATAAAATTTGAGGGGTGAAGCTAGTGGGAGGCTTTGACTGCTATTCCAAGTTGAACAAGTTGAACAAGTATAAACACATTTAAGTGTTATTGCAAATTAGCCTTAGGAATCGCCTGCAGCCATCCAAATTATAGCTCAAACAAAGGAAACTAAGACTTTCATAGTAATTAATCCCCAATAATGAAATTAAAATGAGGGCTCCGTGGCAGTGGCTTAGCACTGAGTTGCGGCACTGAAGGTCACGTGCTCGAATCCAAGCATGGAACAAGTATTTGTATAAACTATAAAATATTTGTTCCGGGTCAATTATTTGTAGATTATACAAATACTTGTCTAGATGTTTGTCCTTGTATTTTGTATATCTGTAAACTGCCTCCACCATACAGAAGAAAACCCTAGTGTGGAGGTAACATTTTATTAAACAAAAAAGAAATTATTTAAGACTATGTATTCATCGTTATTATTTCTTCATAAATACGGATTGCACTATACCTGATGTTGCTTCGCTGCGATGGTAAACCGGCCTATGTCAGTGTAGATTTCGATGGCCTTCAGGAGACAATAGACCGCCTCTGTAATATTGTATAAGCACCTAATTTAATGAAGAAATTATCCAATAGATCCATACCGTTACAACATATTAAAAGTCTACTGCTTAAGCATAGGCTATAATTTGGCTAATAGGGCTGATGGTTTCCATGCTTGGCAAACGAGTTAGCAACTGCGGATTTTTTTTATTTTTATTGGTCATTAAGATGCTGCTGCCCATCTCCTGATTTGTTTACCTCTGTCGTCTGTTAAGACAACCAATAGATGATACAGAATAGTGGATATTTTTACACCGCCACTACACGGTATGCACAGAAAAACAGATAAAGAATTTATGGCCTAATTTAACATCTTACTATTTAAAAAATTACTTTTTAAGGAAGGAAATGTGCTAGTAGTGCAAAATTTAATTTAACCCTAGATCACTAACCTTATTTTACAACGCTTATTACTAACCTTCGTCGTTTCGACTACGCCGTATAAAAGGGAGGCTTCTAAGGGTTTATGGAATAAAATATTTATATGTGTTATACTTATTTATTACAATATCATTTGTTAACATGTTTATAAGTTTTTTATTTACTAAAATCACATTTTAATTACTTTGACAGTCTTTTAATTGAGACCAGAGTTTTTACTCATTTGAACATTTTTGTTTTTTTAAATACTTAATTCTTATTAACGAAAAAAAACAAAGACTTAAAAAAATATTAAAATATTAAAATTAAGTAATAAAATCAACAAAAGAAAGAAACATTTTAGAAAAAAACTATTAATTAATACATTTGTGACAAATTTCAAGTTTGTGTTCGCCACACAAGGATTTGTTGCACTTGGTGCAACAACTCTTTGTCATTCTTCGCTTTGCGGAGGGGCAAATTGCACAAATTTTTCTTTTTTTGGCGATAGGAAGACAAACTGTATCTTCTCTTTGATCAGTCTCATGTGTAGAAGTAGAACTACTGGTTCCTGGCATATACAAAATCGCTGTTATTGAGTCCCGCAGCCCCGTTTGAAGTGTCGGAATTTGTAATCTTTTTTGCATGTGTGGCTCGACTAATTTTTGATGCAGAGTTTTCAAGTACTCACGCCTCGATAAAGGTTTTTTATTAGCCTCCAAAGTATTGGTTACATATATAACATAACTATTTATAAATGCAATGTTTAGCATTCCGTAAAAATTACATAAAGGCCAACGTCGAGTTTTTCGGCTGCAAGAAGCGAGAGAACACATATGGTCCAAGGTGTCTACTCCGCCCTTAGTTTGATTGTAAAACTCGACCATCGTGGGCTTTTTGGTCAATTCATCAATTGTCCCTTCCTCATCACAAGTCGACAATAGGAATATTGTCTTTTGGGGCTTTGGCTTATATGAAAGCAATGTCAGTTCCTTGTCATAACAGAAAATAGCTGTTCCTGTCTTACGGGTACGCTCGTGCTGTAATTGTAACGGTATCTCCCTTTTGTTAGCACGTAGAGTCCCAACCAATGTCAACTTATACGGTTCTTTTACTAAACTTTTGGCTAGTGGTACCGAAGTGAACCAGTTGTCCATTGTTATATTTCTATTTGTGCCGTGCACAGTCCGTGTCAATTTTTTGACAAAATATTCGCCAAGCGGAAATCCATCAGTTTTAGTAAAAGAACCTAGATAGGGCTCGGCATCCACCATATACTTTGTAGAATTATCTACCAACATTACAATTTTCACACCATATTTGTTGGGTTTATTTGGAATATAAATTCTAAAAGGGCATCTGCCTCTGAAACCCAATAACTGTTCATCAATGGTAAGGTAGCAACTAGGTTTATAGTTCTCTTGACATGCAGTTATAAAAAGATCCCACATATCTCGAAAAGGGGCATATACATCAGTCAATCTTCGCTGTTCGCGCGTAGACTTATCGTCAAACCTGAGACAGTTTATAAGAAAATCAAATCTCTCATTAGACATAGTACTTCGGTATCGATTGCCACAAAAGGTAACATCAAAAAGCTCCCTTGATGGTAAATGATTATCCTTCATTGCTGCAGATAACGTAAGGATCCCGATCAGAGCTCTTATTTCATTGGAATCTGTCTGTCTCTGGGTGGCTTTTACATCCTTGTATTTAACGCATTTTATGGCTATTTCGGCATTAGTGTGGGTTACAATTAAATCAATCATACTATCAGTTATAAAAAATAAAAAGCAAGAAAGCGGATCTAGTTCGTTTTTACAATTATGCGTGGGCCCAGGTCTAATATGAACAATATTTCTTGAGGCTATTCGGCTTCGTGAACTCGGTTTCACTGATGACCATTTGTGTTTATCTTTTCCGCGAAGAATATTACTTGTTGGTGTAATAATTAATTCGTGTGGCTGACCTGAAGTACTAGGTAACGGGTCTTCAATTGATGAAGATGTACTTGCCTGGATGTCTTCAGTTGAAGGTGGTTGTTCTGTCACAGAAAAAATCTCTTCCTCACCGTCTGTTTCATAAGCTGGATCAGCCTCAAGGTGGTCTTCTATTTCACTCTCAGAGCAGTTTTCTTCGTCACTATTATTATCTAATAACAGCTGACGAATCGTATCTAAAATAAAAATATATTCAAATTAAAATAATGTAAGTTCTTATTTCAGTGTAGGCAAATTAAGTACAAAGTTTACAAAACACCGAAATACATATAACACCAAAAAAAGAATGAAAAATAACTTTGCAAGAATAACGTTAATACTAACCTTCGTCGATTCGACGACTCATGATGGCTGGAATGGCGTACACAGGTCCCCTACACAAAAAATACACTCGTGGGCCGCGCGAGCTACGTGTCAACTGAGATTAGCCGGAATCTGGAATGCGAACGACGACGCACTCAAAATTTATACCACTTTTTTTGAGTCCGCGTCGTCGTTTTGACGAAGGTTAGTGATCTAGGGTTAAAATTTAAGTGAAGACAAGTAAATATTTAGCACAAATTGCATATTGGATCAGCAAGAGTTCATTATATTTTATACAAACACCTTCATTTTAGATCGTGCTTACGACATTATATAACTTTTTATAACTTTTTCATAACATATTCTCGGTGAACCGATTTTGACGAATTATTATTTGAAAGCTGGTACTTCTCGTGTGGTCCCACATAAATTTGATCAAGATTTGATCAGTAACTTTTGAATTATCATTAATAATGCGTATTTAATTTACTTCAAATACATTGATGATGTTCTCATTTTATTTATATTGAAGTAGGTTGTACATTTTTTTTACTACTTGTTGTTGCCAACACCATCTGAGTGGCCCACTAACATGAAAACACTTCTAAAAGCACATACTAAGTATACGTTCGAATGGTATAATGAGTGATTAATCGAAGACAAAGGTTAAAAAAACTATCTTGACTTTTTTCAGTTACCTGGTGAACGTTCTGAGGTTCTTCACGAAGTTGAAGTATTTACCGTCAACAATGATCTATGCAGTGAGCGTTATGAAGTTAACGATCCTCCTCGAGTTATAATATGAAACATGATCTGTGCCGGCTTCATTGATGTTGAAGACAAAGGTGCCTGCTATAGTGACTCTAGAAGTCCTCTTTTGCACGATAACATTGTTGGCGTCGTCACTTGGGGTGAAGGCTGTGCCCACGATCACGTTCGGAGTCAATATTGCTGTCTCATCGTATACAAACTGAATCATATAAAACGTTCTCTGAGAAAAGAGAGAGAGACTCTCTCTCTCTCTCTGTTTATATATCTTTTGAATATTTTTATTTTATTCTCTTTCTCCTTTTGTTTAGCTGTGAAAAGTCCACTGCACGTATAGAAGGCCTTATAGAAGGTATCGAAGATATCTTGTATGTGTTTATCAAAATTCGTTTTTTATAGAAAGGGGTGACAAAACAGATAGTCTACATGAGAGTAAGTGGATGCTGTGTTTCATAAACACATCTATCCTCGATTAAGATTCAAAACGTCCCTGCATTACATAATACTCTATTGAACTATATCTTAATAAATCATATTAACAAATCCACAAGACGTTTTTTTTTCACGTGTTTTTTGAACTATATCTTAATAAATCATATTAACAAATCCACAAGACGTTTTGTATGTATAAATCATATAATTAGTAACAATGCTTACGGAATTATTGCAATTAGGTTTGTCAAACCACAATACAGGGCAAATGCTACAATTACATGTACAACATCAAATCTATAGCAATTTGAAACATTGAACAACAAACAAACATCGACTTCCTGCATGTCTTACCACGTCGTCACTCCATCTAGTGGGGGGTCGCCCTACACTACGCCTACCGGTACGAGGCTGCCACTCGAGAACCTTTCTTCCCCATCGGTTATCGGTTCTTTGAGCTATATGGCCGGCCCATTGCCACTTCAGCTTACTAATCCGTTGGGCTATGTCGGTCACTCTGGTTTTACTGCGGATATCCTCATTTCTGAGTCTATCACGCAGAGAAACTCCGAGCATAGCCCTCTCCATAGCTCGCTGAGCAACCTTGAGCGTCCTCATACGGCCAGCAGTGAAGGACCACGTCTCTGATCCGTAAGTCATCACTGGCAACACGCACTGGTTGTACACTTTAGTTTTCAGAGATTTAGGTATACCTGATGAGAAGATGTGTCGTAATTTCCCGAACGCTGCCCAGCCGAGTTGAATCCGTCGATTGACCTCTCGGTCGAAGTTGGACTTACCTAGTCGGACTATTTGTCCCAGGTAAACGTACTCGTCAACAACTTCGAGCATAGTGCTCTCAACAACTACCGGCATAGGTATGACATGGACATCAAACATGATCTTTGATTTGTCCATGTTCATCTTAAGACCTATCCGTTGGGAGACTCCATTGAGGTCATTGCGCATAGTGCTAAGGTCCTCCAGCGATTCTGCCATAAGGACTATATCGTCTGAAAATCGAAGGTGAGTGATGTACTCGCCATTGATGTTAATACCGTATCCTTTCCAGTCCAGTAGCTTGAAAACGTCTTCCAACGCAGCGGTGAAGAGTTTCGGGGGATATAACGTCACCCTGTCTTACACCTCTCTGCAGTTGGATAGGTTTCGAACTCTTCTGTACTCGGATAGCCATCGTAGCCCTACTGTACAAACACTTCAGCACTTCGATATACCGACAGTCAACTTGCACCGCTGAAGGGACTGTAGCACCGCACAAATTTCGACGGAATCAAAGGCTTTCTCATAGTCCACATACGCCAGGCACAGTGGCAGATTGTACTGTTCGGTCTTCTGTACAATCTGCCGCAGGGTATGTATGTGGTCTATGGTACCGAAGCCTTTTCGGAAACTGGCTTGTTCGGGAGGCTGGAAGTCGTCGAGTCTTTTTTGCCCAACGATGATGTGTACAGCTGCCCATAGAACATCTCAATCTCACTCAAAATCTCAGGTGTCCCGGAAACGATGCTGCCACACTCAGTCTTCAGTCTTGACATTTGGCTCTTACGGGCAGACATATCTCTGGCAAAGACTTTGGAGCCCTGGTTCCGCTCGATCGCTTCTTTAATACGAGCAGTATTAAAGTTGCGTAAGTCTCGCCGCATGCATTTGGAAATCTGTTCAGTTGCCTGTATGCTGTCAAATCTGTTGACGATTGCAGCCTCAACTCCCGTCTAACAGCCATGAGATTAAGACTGTGATCGGAGAGTTTTTGTGTTCTTCTGCGGCGGGTTTTGAGAAATTAGCTCCGACCGCATGGACAGTTTCCACGAGCTTGTCATTCATATCGTCCACTGCATTGCAATCTTCTAGGCACTGAAAGCGGTTACGTAACTCGAGCTGAAAAGTCTCGGGATTCTGGATTAGAGCACGAGGGGGACGGAGCGTTGACCTCATTAGACGAGACCTCTCCAACTTAACGTTTAGGTTCAGTGTGACTCTAACCATTCGGTGATCGCTGCCGGTTTTCACCCTTGCGATCACTGAGACATCACTGAACAGTTGACGTCTGGTCGTCATAATGAAGTCAATCTCATTTTTTGTCGAATAGTCGGGGCTCGACCAGGTCCACCTCCTGTAGAGCCGCTTCTGGAAGAAAGAGTTCATCATAAAGAGTCCCTCGTTCTCCATAAAGTCAGCCAGCTGCTGGCCCTACGGTTCCGTTGCCCTACTCCAAATTTCGCTAACTTCAGCTCACCGCCTTCTCTTGCGCCTATTTTTGCGTTGAAGTCTCCCATCAACACTTAACATCAGGTGAACCTTATGCTCGTTTGCCCTCTCTTCTATAAAAAAGGGAACCCTAACAATAAATATAAAAAAAATCGTACAAAACCAATTCGTAAAAATAGGTTTTACAAAATAATATACTAAACTAACTAATATAGGCGTACACAAATAACACAATGTATGAATTGTTGAAGTTTTTTAAAAAGCTATTACTTTAGCAAAGAAAAAGTAACTTAAAATAAAATTTATACCTGCGTAAAATAGCCGGTTAATGCTGCTGTGGTTCGTATGGTGAGTGTAGAGATCCGGAGAACCTTTTTCTTGGAAATGAGACATTCCATCTTAGTCTTCAGAAGTTACAACAAATCTGCATTTTGATTCTTAATTGAGGATATATGTAGATGTCTAGAGGCTACAGCACCCATTACCATCAATAGGACTGTGTGCCCGTTTGTCATACCCTTATTTTATAAAAAATAAGAATAATTTGATAAATGCTTATTATAAAACTAATATCAAATTAAAATTTACTGTTTAATAAGGTGGGTGCAATTTAAAGCAGTTTAATGATAGTAATGATGGTGCTATTTGAATGGATTATCCGACATCAGTCGATCCAATATTGAAAGAAAGGTAACGAATAACATATGTATATTTCTATTTATAAACAAAAAATTTCTGAAATAACCTGATAATGGGTCAGGTAAAAAAAAATAAAAATATCACTGCCAGCGTTTATCTATCTAGACTCGTTCGTTGAGCTAGGTATTCCCGGGCATTCGATCAATAATTCCCACGTATCCCAGAATGTTTGTTACGCAAGCGCGGCAGCCATTTTGACGGGACATAGGCAATGGAGCCGGGATAGAATCTATGGAACGTTTGAAAACAAAAGACTGTAGTAACATTATAAATAATAATTCAGAAAAATGAGTCCAGAACGGGAAGCACAAGGTAAGGCTATATTATAATGATATTAATAAGACTTTTTTAAATGTAAATTTATTAAGAAAGTACGTAACCTCTCCTAAAACAATATTGACCGATTCCATTTGTGTTATTTTGTACTTATTTATTTATTTTTCTTTAAGATTTTTTTTAGTTAAGGTGAAAATGATAACTTACTATATTAGACAAATACTGGTATCGATGAGAAATTTTATTCACTTAAGTTAGAGAAGTAAAGTTTTGTTTTTGTTTGTAAATTTTCATCGATCTTTGCTTCACTTAGTATACAGAACTGATCTGGAACAGTGCTATTATTAATTTGATTTCTGATTATAATACCGTGAGGAAGATTGTGTGTAAGTTTTTAATAGCTGGTTTCGCATGCTATACAGTACATATAAAAATCATGAGACCATATATATCCATGACATAAAAATATTAAACATATTCCCTACTTAAGTGCTTTTTCATCTCGGACAGGAGAAAAAGAAGAACATATAACTTGACAAAATAATTAGAAATTTACTTTTTCTCTTGACATTTCGAGGTACCAATGAAACAGTAGAACAGACTCTACGAGCCTATACTACTGTTTCTACGCACCGTTTTTACGCATTGTTTGGACGCAGGTATTGAAATAGTCCCTACCAGCATACAGAACCTAAATAAGAACCGTCAGTTACCTCTACATAAAAATGTGTAGGTAAATGAATGATACAAGTACCAATAAATGATATTTTCGGTAAAATAGACATCATACAGTAATAAATTTTCGTCATATGTTACGATCGCAGTTGCAATACAAAACAACTGCTTCTTTTTTAGTGGTCCTAAACGCAACTTTTGATCATGGGGTCCCGGATTCGAGTTCCGGGTTGGACCAAAGGCAGATTATGATTTTTTCTGTCAATTAATTGCCAGTAAAAACACGGAGTCAGCAAGTTGTCGTTGATTCACTCCCGTACCCCGGAAAGCACGTAAAGTCTTTCATTCTACACCTGATCTCGCTTCGGTCGTGTCGGTTTGCCGTGAATGGGGACTGAGGTAGTAGACGTATTGGTGTCAAGGCGCGGGACCTACGGGCTTTAAGTTTTTTCTAAGGTACAGTGGTGAATCTACGGTAACTTCCTGACTCCGGGCTGCCACTGAGCATTTCCTGACAGAAAAACCCAATAACTGATTTTGGCTCGAGCCAGGATTCTAACCAAAAACCTCATAACCAGCAATCGCATTTACGACCAACGAGGCAATATTACATATGTATAGTTTGAAGGATTTGAAACAAAATAAGTTAAATCTTTCTTACATAAATTTATTTCAGAGATTTAAGTTTCACAGTAACTTATTCGAAGACAAAGACAGCTTTATACTGCCGAGTGTACGGTAACTTAATTAAGTTTGTAATTTGCATAAAAGTTTAACTTAAGCTCTAACGTGATACTCGTACCTACCTATCACAGAAATTAGTCAATGTGGAGATGGTATTACTTATTTTCTTCGCTTGAGTTCATTATTTAGAAACATAATATCATATTATGTTAATATATCTAATAGTTAATATTCACATCTAGGTTTACACAGTTTATGTAACACAAGCATTATGGTGCTAGAGACAGAACTCTCAAACATGTATTTAAATACTTTAAGTGGCGGTATAATATTGTTCTATGTATCTAACCGATATCGTCCCGTGGATGTTGTTATAGACAACAAACCAAGAGACGGGTAGTAGCTTCATCTTAGTAAAAACTTAATATTAAAAACTGCGGCTGACAACCGACCTGCTTAGCCTGGCAACTTAGGCAAATACTTTTGAATATCAGGCAATCTATTGGGAGGGGGGTTATTTTGAGCTGTGAACTTTCGATAGGCTGTAACGGCATAAGTATTATTAACTTATATTGTCGTTATTTTATTATAAAACTTCCTCGAGACTTCATCCGCATGGAATTTATTACGGTTAGATTTCATAGGTTTCGATTTTTTTTTTGCGCGGAACTCTAAATGTTTTCGTTAAATAAAAGTAGCCTAAGTTACTCCTTATACAATCAGCTATTTACCAGTGAAAGTACCGTCAAAATCGGTTCAGCCATTTCGAAGGTTAGCGGGAACAAACAGACAGACAGACATAAAGACAAAAATATTAAGTTTATATACACATTTATAAGCTATTATTTTAACATTACAAACACACACTTCAATTTTATTCATTTGTATAAGTTAAATAATGATTTATTTGCACTGGCTTCTGTTGTTGTAAGAAAATTAAAAAAATTATTATATAATATTATCATTCATCACAACTTACACTATGAAACACAAATTATCGAAAAATATTCTATCAAATAAGCAAAGATTACCCAATGAGTACTATTATAATAGTGACGTAATTTAAACACACACCCAACACTTTTTCATTCGTTTGAATCATTTTTGTATACATAAGGGCCATCGTTAGTGGCATTTTTTGGGGGAGGCCTATGTTCAGCATCGGACTTGGGAAGGGCCGTAATGATGATCATAATTATGATGATTTAACAATAATTTTGGCAACTTCATGTTGTTAAGCCTGTTATTTGAGTAATTTCATGAGGAATCCAGCGGTAGCAGTTTTATAACTTTTAAATATTGATGTCATTTTTTTAATATCATACATAACAGGCCTTCGAATTCCCTTATAGGTGATGCACCGCTTTTGTTCAAATAGGCGCCAGATAGTAGCCACTTTTCCTCAGCAATTGCAGTAGTAGTGGTAGTACCTTCGCAAATTTCATCATGAAGAAAAACACGACAACGATCAAATTTAGCGCACCAACACCTTACGGTGCTTAAATGAGGAGATTGCACTGCTTGTCATCAGTCCACCTAAAAGCATTGACGTGCAATCTGGTGCAGATAGGGAACTTTTAAAATCATAAAAAATCCTTTCGCGTTAATTTGATTTTTGCATAGGATAACGAACTTCCACTTGCCTTAATAAAATATTGACATGCGAACTCCCACCAAAAATTTTAATCAATATATTACATAGTTATTTCTGTCTAAAAATGTATAACATTTGAAATTTAAAAATTTAGCATTCAGGAGCGCAAAACTTTCGGTGTGTCCCATTTATGCACACTCTAAGCACATTACCTAAATAATATATAAAATAAATAAAAATAACGAGATTAAGTTTTAGAAGTTTAATGTCGTATATATAAGTATTTATGTAATAACATATCAATTTTTTTTTCAGAGTCAGAGGACATGCTAGAATCGATAGATGAACTGAAAGAAAGATTGACATCGATGAAGAAAATGATGGAGGAAAGAAAATCCACCGGATCCGGCACGAAAGACCTGTTTCAAGGTCACGCGAGGAGTCTCCAAGGAACGACAATGATCGACGGGAACTTTCTAAGCTTTGTTTTTGGCGGCTCCCTGTTTGTGATACTTAGTGTCTCGGTGTACGCATTTTATAATCTGTATCATGCTGTCTTGAAAAAGTTCCCTTCGAGTCACACAGAGTTGTAAATTGGACTTTACATCAATAGCTCTAAGATCGGTTTTTTCAATCAATCGTTGGTTATGTAAGATGTGCTGAGATTCAGTCTAATATAAGGAAGTTCTTTGTAATGCCAGAAATGTTAACAATTGATAAATATTTGAGAATATGATATATATCTTGTAGTTTCATTATTACCCTTTAGAAAGAGAAAGAGAGAAAGAAATACGTTTAAAAGTAGTAAACAGATTTGTAAACGTTATTATTAGAAATAAACATAGACGAATATTAAGTATATGTTGAAACATTCATCATCATCATCATCATCATCAGCCAGTAAAATTCTGGACATGGGTTTCTCCCGTTTTAGAGACGAGCTGCCTTAATCATCACCCTTGGCAGGTGGGTAGCCGATCGCAGCACAAAACGTTTTTCTCTATTGACGCTTCCCGTTGCTGGTGTAGGTAATTTACGCCTGGCGTATGATATCTATATAGGTCTTATAAAACTTTTGCAGTTAAATAAAATTACAATAAATCCCTATTAACAATATTAAAGAAATCTGTTGACTCTGCAGGCCATCCCTGGAACATCCCGCTATGCTCAATCTCAAAACGCTCGACAAATATTTTAACGAACTAATAGTTAACTCATTATATCATAACTGATCCGAGCAGAAATTTCGAAGTTATTTAAAAAAATCACTTTTTTAACTTTTTTTTTGACACGATACCTTTTTAAACTGATCAACCGATTTTGGTGTACTTGATGGCAATCACTTCAAAACCATTTTGAAGCGGTTCGTAATAGTCGACGTCGTTTTCTATGTTTAAGAGCTGATTAGATTTTGGAATTGATCGTTACATATGTTTAAAAGTTATTCCAAAAAACATTTTTTAGCTATTTTTTTGACATTTCAAAAACAACAAGAACAAGAAACAGATTGAAAATCTAAGTTTGACGAAAACCTTTCGAACGTTACCAAGTACCAAGCCGTTCAAAAGTTATGAGAAGGCGCACTCTCAAACACACACACCAGCGCGCACATGCGCCCATACACACCTGCAACACACACACACACACACACACACACACACACACACACACACACACACACACACACACCCAAACACACACACACACACACACACACATACACACACACACACACACACACACACACACACACACACACGCGCGCGCGCGCGCACGCACGCACGTACTTGCACACACAGACACTTTCAACTTTCTAGAACAGGTGAATATAAAAAAAATTGATTTTCATAGCGGGAAGTTAAAAAAGTAGGTAACAACGTCCCATTGCTTTAAATAGACCTTCCATTTCAAAAAGGGTTTTAGGGCGGGAACAGTTCGCCACTGCCTTTACCCGTGGTGGCGCATTTCGTATGTCCTCGAAATATTTTACTTTCACAGGCTTGTTCTCAGCTTTCTCATGAACTTTGCTTTTCTTAACAAGAACGTGTCCTTTCTTACTAATGATACCAGCGGATATCAAGCACGGTTTGATGGCAAACCGGACAGAGTTCCAATAGTGATGAGTTCCAATAATGATAGCTGCACCGCACTCGTTAAATATCCCAATATGGTAAATTTTTTTTCTAGAAAAAGGATGATAGACCAGCATACAGTTCACCAGTATGTGAATGCTGTGGCAAATAAATATCTAGGTACATCATTTCCGAATAAGAATCAAAATGCAGAATCGTTGTCACCCCTGAGGTCTAAGATTTCAGTCAAAAGATTTAAGACGGAATGCTTTGTTTCTTTTAAAAATAAATCCGATCAAGTGCGAATGGGGCCACGTATAATGTAGGGTTCCAAAGTTGCCCGTCATAATACGTGAACTTAAAAGGGCCTTAATACTACGATCATATTGAGTTTGCGGTTTGTACGACTAAAATGGACCCTATTAGATTGATGATGGTGACTATGAGTCCAAGGGGGGAGGCATTGACCGTTAGTTTAGACATTGCGAAGACCTTCGATCGAGTTTGGCACAAAACGCTTCTTTCGAAGCTCCCTTCCTATGGGATTCCCGAGAAATTGTGCGATTGGATCACCAGCTTTCTTGCAGATCGGAGCATCAAGGTCATTGTAGACGGTGCAAGCTCCGATTACAAGCCTATTAATGCTGGTCGCACTGGTTCCACAAGGCTGCGTGCTATCGCCAACGCTGTTTCTTCTGCACACCAATGATATATTGCAAACCCGTACCATTCATTGCTATGCAGATGACAGCACTGGTGATGCTACACCGTGATGTACACCGGCCGTGCCTATATTTGTCGGGAAAACGTCTCCGAGTACCGGGACAAACTTGTGTCTGAAGTCGAGTCTTTGCTGAACAGAGTCTCGGATTAGGGGCGACTAAATCTAGTCCAGTTTAACCCCCAGAAGACACAAGTTTGCGCGTTAACCGCTAAAAAGAACCCCTTTGTCGTATCTCCTCAGTTTCAAGGCACTCCCCTTGTTGCCTCAGCCAGTATCGGTATCCTCGGCGTCGACATATCGAGTGATGTGCAATTTCGTGGTCACTTGGAAAAGAAGGCCAAATTGGTCTATAAAAAGCTTGGTGTTCTCAGCAGAGCGGGTCAGTATTTCATGCCGGCACACCGCCTGCAACTTTACATGGCGTAGGTTCCGCCGCACATGGAATACTGTTCCCATCTCTGGGCTGGGGCTCCCCAGTACCAGCTCCTTCCACTTGACCGCATCCAGCGCAGAGCGGCTCGAATCGTCAATGACCGAGTGCTTTCCGATCGGCTCGATTCACTGGCGCTGCGAAGAGACGTTGCATTTGTTTGCATTTTCTTTCGCATATACCATGGGGAGTGCTATGAGGTATTGTTCGGATTAATCCCAGCCGCCAAATTTCGTGAACGCACTACGCGGCCAACGTCCCGATACCATCCACACCACCTGGATGCTTGGCGTTCCACCACTGTATGTTTCATAAGGAGTTTTTTCCGCGTACGTCCTCTCTGTGGAATAGTTTACCACCATCGATTTTTCCGGACCGATACGACCTGGAGACCTTCAAGAAAGGAGCTTACTCCTTTCTAAAAGGCCGGCAACGCACCTGCAATTCCCCTGGTGTTGCGGTTGATAATGGACGGCGCTAGTCACTTAACATCAGGTGAGCCGCATGCTCGTTTGCCCCCTCTTCTATAAAAAATGGTTACTGAACTTCTTTTCCAAGCAGAATTATAAGGAGTGATATTCAAAAAAAATTTACAGGCTTTAAAGTTTTGACAAAAATCTACACTTAACAGGTATCGTTCGACAATTGATGCCGGTGTTGAGCGATTCTAACATATTTTCTGTGCATGGGAGAATTCAGAATATGGTTTGGATATATTTTGTGATCTTTCCAAGGCTTTAGACTATGTTCACCATGAGACATTAATCAGGAAGTCATTACGGTGTAAAAAACCTAGCGCTTAAACCTATTATGTCATATTTAAGTAATAGAATGCAAACATTTGTTATTATTGAGAGCAGTTCTTCGGGATCGGTAGTATCTATGGGTGTTCCTCATGGCTAAATTCTTGGCCCCTTGCCGTTCTTAGTTTATATTAATGACTTACCTTACTTGGCAGGAAATAACCATGATATAGTTTTATTTGCTGATGATACTTCGTTAATTTTCCGACTGAAAAGGCAATTATTGAAATATGAAGAAGTGAATAATGTATTACACTAAAAGTATTACGCTGGTGTAACGTCAATAATTTGCTTTTGAATGGTAATAAAACGAAATGTATTGAATTCACCACACCTAATGTTAAACAGGTGAAAACTAGTATGCTTTCAAATAGGAAGGGGCTAGGCCTTGTTGAATCCACTGTTTTTCTCTAAATTACAGTTGACGCATCATTACAGCCCTGGGCGGGGGTTAGTCTACTCCTAACTTTTTGATTTTATAAATAGGACTAGATTAACACCTATTCTGCTCTCCTGTCCGGCGAGCAGTTTGGCGTATGGCTCTGGGGGAGAGCGCAGGTCGTGTTGATCCCCAGGGCAAGTCTGAGGAGTTCTCCTTCACGTGGTTGCTGCCTGTTATTTGGTCTGGTTCAATAGGAAACAAACAGAACAGAAACACTCGGACGATCCTCTTTTTCTTTTCTTTTATCCCTCCCCCTTTTCCCATCCCAACCCAATCCAAGGTGTCAAACGTACCGCGCCGATGGATGCGTGGCTGGAGGGAATCCAGTCGCAAACGGTGCTTACCCGAGACCAGGGCGATTCGGGTAGTATTTTAGCCCTTCCCTCGGCATGCGGGGCTCTGCCGGGGGTGACCAAGTATTTCCCTAGCTACTCATGGGAACAAAATGGACGAAAACCGACATTTTGAAAAAGATATTAAATCTCTTTTAATAGAACTATCTGCAGGTTTGGAAGAGGCTCTTTTAGCCTCACCAACACCCTGCAACAGTGCGCCCCAACCTGGGACGAGCCGTGAAGTGGAGGGCACGTTTGCATCCGAACAACAAACGGAAACGAACCAGGGAGGGGAAAAGAAAAAGTTCGCTAGGCCTTATAAGCTTAGTGGGGCTGCGAGGAAAAGATACCGAAGGCTGATAGCAGCTGAGATTGGAGCCGAAGAGGCCCTCTCTGTCAGCCAGAAGCCTTGGGACGAAATTCCTCTGCCCAAGCCTCCCCCAGTTCCGAAGGCGAAAAAACGCAGTCGGTCTGAGGAAGAGTCCCCCAAAGACCAGCCCAGAAAGACTTTGAAGCTGGCAACGGAGGAGAACAAGCTCAGCTTCAGTGCCGTAGCTGGCTCCACGCGTATAGGAATTCGCAATTTGAATCCTATGAGTATGGAGCAGATGTGGCTGGTCCACCGGGCACTAACACAGGCCATCGCTAAGACGCCCTGTGGGTCGCAACCGGGAATGGGCCCAAAATTTTGCGGTTTCACACACAAGCCAGGTTGGATTCTGGTAACGTGCCTGAATAAGGCAAGCCAGGACTGGATTGTGGGTGAAATCGGAAAACTAAAGTCCTGGCCAGAGGCAGAGCTCTCGGTAATACCCGAGGGCGAACTGCCTAAGCCTACGCTGGAAATTACCTACTTGCCCCGCAGCGAAGCCGACTCTCCAGAGGAGGCGGCTGTGCAGTTGAGGGCACAGAATGAAGGGCTCCATACTGAGCTCTGGAGAATCCTCCACTGTAGGGACGAGGAGAATGGGTTCCTAGTAACCTTTTCTCTGGACGACCCATCGGCGGAGGCTCTCAGGAAGGCAGGCGGCAGAGTCATCCTTGGCTTTAAGATGATAACTTTTAAAGTCAGGGGAGGCTCTGACGCGGCAATGGAGCCCGAACCGCCCCAGCCCCAACCCCAATCCCCTCAGCCCTCCACCTCTCGGGGTGAGGCTGGAACGCCACCGGTGAGAGTGACGAAGACCCAAGGCGCTGATTTCGCCTCGGTCCGACGGCCTCCGCTGGTGTTGTCCAGGCCGGCTGGTAGGGGAGGTGGGAGCGGTTCGAAGAAATGTAAGGCGGGAGTCAAGTTCGCAGGAAAAGGACGTCCTCGTCCTCAACAGGCGCAAAAGACTCCTGCCCCTCCACGCCCATAAATGGCAAAACCCAAGGGTAAGACGAGGGCCCTCCAAGCAAATCTTCACCATGCAGCAGCTGCTTCTGCCGTGCTGGATGTTTGCTTTGCAGAGGACAACATTGACCTCGCCCTTATACAAGAGCCTTGGGTGGCCAACGGTCAAGTTCTGGGATTGGCGGCTGCCGGTAAGATTCTTGTCAATACCAAAGGCAGTAGACCCAGAGCTTGTATAATTTATAATAAAAATATTGAACTTTTAGCTGTTCCAGAGTACTGCAATGATGACCTGGTTACAGCCTTCATAAATCTCAAGGGATGCACAGGGGCCAGAGTAATCATTTGCTCAGCCTATCTTCCCGGCGAGAACGCAGATCCTGCCATCGAGTTAGAGCGAGTGGCGGAGTTCGCCCGAAAACACAACGCCGTACTTGTGGTGGGTTGTGATGCTAATGCTCACCACACAGCCTGGGGAAGCACCAACATCAACGAAAGTGGTGAGTTACTTTATGATTTTCTCATCTCCAACCGCCTGGTAAGCCTAAACTTAGGTTGTACACCAACCTTTGTAACGCGTGCTAGGCAAGAAGTGTTAGACATAACCTTTGCTACCAATAACATATCCAGGCGGATAAATGACTGGCATGTTAGTAGCGAAAACTCGATGTCTGATCACAAGCACATTAAGTTTGTGATTGGAGCATCACCATCCTTTGAAACCGTTACTTTTAGGGATCCGAAAGCGACCTTTTTTACGTGGTAAAGCCATGCTGCAATTATATTAGTAGTATAGTTGTAGCACGAATGGGTCGGCTCGACCGGGGAAGGACCACGCTCTCACAGAATACCAGCGTGAAATAGTAGCTTAATGCTGCTGTAATTCGTATGGTGAGTGTAGAGAACCGGAGACCCTTTTTACTGGAAATGAGGCATTCCATCTCAGTCCTCACGGGTGACAACGCATCTGCATTTTGATTTGTAATGGAAGATAGATGTAGATGTCTATGGGCCGCAGCAACCACTTACCATCAGATGGACTGTGTGCTCGTTTGTCACCCTATCCTATAAAAAAAAAAAAAAAAACCTCCTGGGATATCCATAGAGATAGCCTAAGGAGGAATTTGGAAACGTTTCCTAAAAGCATCAAAACAATTGAGGGTCTGGAGTTAGCGACGGAGACAGTAACCGTAGGTATCCGTGAAGCCTTCGAGGACAGTTGTCCCGTCAAAACCAAGACCTCAACACGAAAAGTTTCTTGGTGGAATTCTAAGCTGAAAGACCTTAGGGAAAAGACCAGGAAACTATTTAATAGGGCTAAGAAAACCAAAGAGTGGGATATTTATAGTACAGCCCTAACTGAATATAATAAAGAAATTAGGAAAGCCAAGAGAGCATCGTGGAGGAAGCTATGCGAGGAAGTTGAGTCTTTGCCTCGCAGTGAAAGACTACACAAGATGTTATCGAAAGTTAAACCTAATCAGATCGGGCTTCTTAAAAAGCCGGATGGTGACTTCACTAGTAGTGAAACAGAAACATTGGAGTTACTAGCGTCAACCCATTTCCCAGGGTCATACAAAACTTCAGCCTTGAACTCTTTCAGAGCCCTACGAAGGACTTGCAATGAGGACTGGCGTAGGGCTACAAAGATAATAAGGCCAAACCTGGTGCAGTGGGCTGTTGACTCCTTTGAACCATTCAAATCAAGCGGGGAGGATGGAATAATTCCCATCCAACTACAGAGGGGTATCGACATCCTTCTTCCTTATCTGGTGAAAATCTGCTGATTGGGGGCCTAACATCTAAAAATGTTGATCCCACAACCATCAGATGGGTGAAGTCGATGCTCTCAAACAGAAAGGCAAAAATAGCGCTGTTTCAAACCTCGATTGAGGTTGCAACCACAAGAGGCTGCCCACAAGGAGGTGTTTTGTCACCCCTTCTTTGGACTCTTGCGGTTGACCAACTATTGTACAAAATGGCAGACCTACGTATTGACACATTGGGTTATGCTGATGACCTTGTGATCATTGCAAGGGGCCTTTGCCAAAGTACTTTATCGTCAATAATACAAAGAGCCCTAAACACCATAAATAACTGGTGTAGGGACAACAGTTTATCAGTTAATGCTGATAAAACTGTTATAATACCCTTTACCAAAAAGAGACGGTTGGACAAATTAGTCCAACCAAAACTTAATGGCAAAGAAGTACCATTTTCCACGGAATTTAAGTACTTGGGCGTAACAATCGACCAAAAACTAACGTGGAACTCTCACCTTAGCAACGTATAACATAAGGCAAAAATTGCTTTAGGTACGTGCAGTCGTTTGGTCGGGAACAACTGGGGCTTGCGTCCCAGCATGTTCCTATGGCTGTACAGCAGCATAATGAGGCCGATTCTCACCTACGCCTCTATTGTCTGGTGTAACAAGGCCAACCAAAAGACGACTGCGGACAGACTAAATAGTCTACAAAGGACTGCCTGCCTAATGGCAACTGGAGCTATGCGATCATCGCCTGGAGCGGCTCTTAATGCACTTCTATGCCTAACGCCCCTAGATCTCTATCTAGACAAGGAGGCGAGGGCTAGTTTGTATAGGATTAACGCCCAGGGCGGTCTGAGCTTGCTCTCCTATAGATTGAGATCCATGCTCGACTCAATTAAGGAATCACCGGTCTTATGCATGATCTCAGATATCATGCGTCCACTATACACTTTTGATAAAAAGTATATAGTGGAATTACCCTCCAGAGAAGACTGGCTGAATGGCCAGGTTATCTGTGAGGTCGGTAGCCTCATATGGTATACCGATGGGTCTAAAATGGGCCTCGACGTAGCCTTTGGAATTTATGGGGAACGCCCCAAATTCAAATTTTGTATGCATTTGGGTAGATACACCTCTATCTTCCAGGCAGAAATTTTCGCCATACTTCGGTGTTTTTTTTTTTTTTTTTATAGAAGAGGGGGCAAACGAGCATGTGGCTCACCTGATGTTAAGTGACTACCACCGCCCCTGATCAACCGCAACACCAGGGGAATTGCAGGTGCGTTTCCGGCCCTTTAGAAAGGAGTAAGCTCTTTTCTTGAAGGTCCCCAGGTCGTATCGGTCCGGAAAAATCACCGGTGGTAAATTATTCCACAGAGAGGTTGTACGCGGAAGAAAACTCCTTTTGAAACGTACAGTGGTGGACCGCCAAGCATCCAGATGGTGTGGATGGTATCGGGACGTTTGCCGTGTAGTGCGTTCACGAAATTTGGCGGCTGGGATTAATCCAATTCCTCAGAGCACTCCCGTGATAGATGCGATAAAATACGCAAAGAGATGCAACATCTCTTCGCAGCGCCAGTGAGTCGAGCCGATCGGAAAGCACTCGGTCGTCGACGATTCGAGCCGCTCTGCGCTGGATGCGGTCAAGTGGAAGGAGCTGGTACTGGGGAGCCCCAGCCCAGAGATGGGAACAGTATTCCATGAGCGGCCGAACCTGCGCCTTGTAAAGTTGCAGGCGGTGTGCCGGCATGAAATACTGTCCCGCTCTGCTGAGCACGCCAAGCTTTTTAGAGGCCAATTTGGCCTTCCCTTCCAAGTGACCACGAAACTGCACGTCACTCGATATGTCGACGCCGAGGATTCCGATACTGGCTGAGGCAACAAGGGGAGTGCCTTGAAACTGAGGGGATACGACAAAGGGGTTCTTTTTAGCGGTTAACGCGCAAACTTGTGTCTTCTGGGGGTTAAACTGGACTAGATTTAGTCGCCCCCAATCCGAGACTCTGTCCAGCAGAGACTCGACTTCAGACACAAGTTTGTCCCGGCACTCAGAGACGTTTTCCCGAGAAATATTGGCTCGGCCGGTGTAAAGAGCATCACCAGTGCTGTCATCTGCATAGCAATGAATGCTACGGGTTTGCAACATATCATTGATATGCAGAAGAAACAGCGTTGGCGATAGCACGCAGCCCTGTGGAACACCAGCATTAATAAGCTTGCAATCGGAGCTTGCACCGTCTACAACGACCTTGATGCTCCGATCCGCAAGAAAACTGGTGATCCAATCGCACAATTTCTCGGGAAGCCCATAGGAAGGGAGCTTCGAAAGAAGCGCTTTGTGCCAAACCCGATCGAAGGCCTTCGCAATGTCCAAACTAACGGCCAATGCCTCCCCCCTTGGACTCTACTGCCTCCGCCCATCTGTGAGTTAGGTAGACCAGAAGATCACCAGCTGACCTACCACGGCGAAAACCGTATTGGCGGTCACTAATCAGCTGGTGATCCTCAAGGTACCTCATGAGCTGGCAGTTTACAATGGACTCCATTGTTTTGGAGAACAAGGAGGTGATGGCGATAGGCCGGTAGTTGGACGGGTCTGAGCGGTCGCCTTTTTTAGGGATCGGGTGGACGAAAGCCGTCCATGATTGTCCATGATTTTGGGACTACGCCTAGGGAGTAGGAGTACCGGAAAAGACGCGTTAAAACCGGTGCCAACTCTGGAGCACACGTCTTCAGCACAATTGGGGGGATTCCATCAGGCCCACTCGACTTATAGATGTCCAGGGAGAGGAGTGCTTTGCGAACCGAGCGCTGAGTGAACTGCACTTCCGGCATGGAGCACTCACACCGCGGGATGGTCGGCGGCGTACTCCCCCCGTCATCGAGAGTCGAGTTAGACGCAAAGAAAGAGCCTAGAAGATCGGCTTTCTCCTTTGCGGTGTGGGCCAGTGAGTCGTCCTCCTTGTGCAGAGATGGAAGAGATGGCTGACAGAAATTCCCCTGGACAGCCTTGGTGAGAGACCAGAATGCACGGGTTCCAGAAGGAAGACGAACTAGTCTCTCGCCAATTCTGCCTATGTGCTCTGACTTTGCCTTGGCAATGACTCTTTTGAAGGACCTAGAGGCGGAATTATACTTCTTTTTTAGAGCGCTGGTGTTTACATCCCTGGACGCTGAAGCGTCAGCCCAGGCTCGGTAGCACTCCTGCTTATAGCATGATGCTATTTTACAGGAGCGACCAAACCATGGCTGAGATTTGCCTCCAATGGGCACCACAGAGGAAGGAATAAAAAGTTCCATACCCTGAAGTACCACATCAGCGACAGAATCCGCAACAACGTTGGGATCATCCGGCGAGAAGCAAACCCGCCCCCAAGGGTAGGATGCAAAGAAAGACCGCATCCCATCCCAATCGGCTGACCTATAGTGCCAAACACGACGGCAGCCTGCAGAATGCAACCGTGTGCGGAAATCAATCTGCTAAAACACTACGTCAACCAAAAAATTTACATAAACTCTGATAGTCAAGCAGCACTGCTAGCGCTGAGATCAAAATTAGTGAACTTAAAGCTAGTTGGAGACTGCGTGAACCGTTTAAACGCCCTGGGTTATAACAACAGGGTCGTTTTAAGATGGGTTCCTGGTCACGAGGGCATTGTAGGCAACGAATTTGCCGACAAACTCGCACGGGAGGGCTCAAAGTGCACACAATTTGGACCCGAGCCATTTTGTGGAATCTCAAGAAGCCTAGCCCGATTGACCCTTGAAACTCTTTATCACAATAAATCACTTAAGATCTGGTCTGACACACCAGGCTTAAAACATTCTAAAACCTTAATCCGGGCTTTTGATCGTAAATTCGCTTCAGAAGCCCTGGGATTAAGTAAAAATAAATTGCGCATTCTGGCAAGAGCCCTAACTGGACACTGTTGTCTTATAAAGCACATGTCCACCCTGGGACTAAGCAACTCAAGGATGTGTCGGTTCTGTTCCGTAACGGAAGAAACACCTCTACACATCCTAACCGATTGCGGACCCTTAATGCGCAAACGTAACACTCATCTGGGACACTATCTACTCCGCCCAGAAGAAGTTAAATTGCTCACGGCTAAGCAACTCCTTCAATTCTTCATTCAAATTTAATTTTTAGTAATCCATGTGCATTTTATAAGTTGGTCGACAATTACTTGTTAACTTGTAAAGCCTACTTAACTGTGATAGTTTTCTTTTTTTATTAAACATTTAATTATATATTTATTTCGAACACCCAATCGACTCGTCGACAATTACTTGTTAACTTGTAAAGCCTACTTAACTGTGATAGTTTTCTTTTTTTATTAAACATTTAATTATATATTTATTTATTCTACTATCGTGCATACTTTTTTTAAAACAACGGTTTAGTTGGTAGGGGTGCGGACACATAACTCTCAATCAAAAAAATGTAGTTCCATACCACCAATATTTTTGAAAGACCTATTTAACAACACCCACACGATAGAAAAGACGGGTAATAAAAATCACTGATATATATATATATAATCAGTAAAATGTCATGATAGCAGACGAACATACATGGCTAACCTATAAGGGTTCCTAGATGTTTAACTACGAAACCCTTAAAAGGGTCTGCGGTTCTCTACACTCACTATTAAAGCTGCTATTTTATGCTGGTATTCTGTGAGCGTAGTCCTACCCCGGTTGAGCCGACCCATTTGTGCCACAGCCACAGTATAGCTGCAACGTGGCTCTACCACGTGTTGATGAATTGATAAGAAAGTATAATACTATACACCTTTCATGGACTTTTTTGTTTAAAATGTTTAAAACTAATGTTGAACGCGACGCCTCGGTCTAAGTAGTTTACAACTGACATAAATTAATTTGTAGTATTGCCATCTAGCGGCTAGCGGAGGACAAAAGATCTTCTCGTCATTTATCTTAGTGAAGTTTTACGACACCACCGGGACGAAGTGGAGTGGAACATTAAAAATAGTCGGCACAACTAGCACACAGGCGCTGTAAGTATTGAATTATAAAGTCTAAATTGTTAATTGCTCCGTGTAGTCATGATTAACTATACCCGGGAGAAGCTATTACACGATTTTAAAATAAAGAAAGTAACTGTCAAAGGACGTCACACCGCATAGCTGCTGACATACCGTAATCATTAGTGCCTTAGGCGTCCTTTTTAAATTTTTCAGTACAGTCTGTTTGATAAGATAGTGTCGGTACACCCGTAGGCGCATTTATTATTTTGCTTTTATTTTATTATTTACCATTTTTGTTAAATAAATGTTAATCTATTCTAAGAATAAAATAGAATACTATATTATTATTATGGTTATTGCAATAAAATACGGATATATATAAATTATAAACACAAGTTAGTAGCAAAGAACGATCCTGGCGTCATCATCATCATCATTACAGCCCTTCACAAGTCCACTGCTGAACATAGGCCTCCCCCAAGGTATGCCACAAAGCACGGTCCTGAGCCACCTGCATCCATCGACTTTTCATGCATGTCTTACCAGGTCGTCACTTCATCTAGTAGGGGGTCGCCCTACTCTTCGCCTACCGGGGGCTGCCACTCGAGAACCTTCCCCAACGGTTGTCGGTTCTTTGAGCTATATGGCCGGCCCATTGCCACTCTAGCTTATTAATCCGTTGGGCTATGTCGGCCACTCTGGTTCTACTGCGGATATCCTCATTTCTAAGTTTATCACGCAGAGAAACTCCGAGCATAGCCCTCTCCATAGCTCGCTGAGCGACTTTGAGCGTCCTTATACGGCCAGTAGTGAAGGACCATGTCTCGGTTCCGTAGGTTATTACTGGCAACACGCACTGGTTGTACAACTTAGTTTTTAGGTTTTGAGGTATACCTGACGAGAAGATGCGTCGTAATTTTCCGAATGCTGCCCAGCCGAGTTGAATCCGTCGATTGACCTCTCGGTCGAAGTTGGACTTACCTAGTCGGACTATTTGTCCCAGTTAAACGTACTCTCAACAACTTCGAGCTTAGTGCTCCCAACAACTACCGGCATAGGTGTGACATGGACATTAAACATGATCTTTGTTTTGTCCATGTTTATCTTAAGACCTATCCGTTGGGAGGCACTATTGAGGTAATTGAGCATATTGCTTAGGTCTTCCAGCGATTCTGCCGTATGTACTATATCGTCGGCAAATCGAAGGTGAGTGATGTACTCGCCATTGATGTTAATACCGTATCCTTTCCAGTCTAGTAGCTTGAAAACGTCCTCCAATGCAGCGGTGAAGAGTTTAGGGGGAATTACGTCACCCTGTCTTACACCTCTCTGCAGTTGGATAGGTTTCGTACTCTGGTTCTGTACTCGGATAGCCACCGTAGCCCTACTGTACAAACACTTCAGCACTTCGATATACCGACCATCAACTTGGCATCGCTGAAGAGACTGTAGCACCGCCCAAATTTCGGCGGAATCAAAGGCTTTCTCATAGTCCACATACGCTAGGAAAAGTGGCAGATTGTACTCTTCGGATTTCTGTACAATTTGACGAAGGGTATGTATGTGGTCTGTGGTACTAAAGCCTTTTCGGAAACCGGCTTGTTCGGGAGGGTGGAAGTCTTCGAGTCTGCGTGCGAGACGATTCGTAATGACTCTCGAAAACAGCACGTAGACGCGGCTCAGAAGGGATATCAGTCTGTAGTTCTTCAAGAGGGCGTTGTCACCTTTCTTAAAGAACAAGACCACCGCACTTCTGCTCCACGCCTCCGGAGTAGTGCCACCATGGAGGACGGAATTTAAGAGCCTCTGAAGGACTTCAAGTACCGGTTTTCCACCCGCTTTCAGAAGCTCCGCTGTAATTCCATCCTCGCCTGGGGACTTGCCGTTTTTAAGGTGCTGGAGAGCCATTCTAATCTCGCTCAGACTGACGTCCAGAATATCGTCGAAATAGTGTCGGATAAGACTTGCTCTTGGATCGTTACTCACACTTGCGTGTGGCTCTAATGATGATGTGTACAGCTGCCCATAGAACCTCTCAATCTCACTCAGAATCTCAGGTGTCCCGGAAACATAGCTGCCACACTCAGTCTTCAGCTTTGACAGCTGGCTCTTACTGGCAGACAGATCTCTGGCAAAGACTTTGGAGCCCTGGTTCCGCTCAATCACTTCTTCAATACGAGCAGTACTAAAGTTGCGCAAGTCTCGCCACATGCATTTAGAGATCTGTCTGTTCAGTTGCCAATATGCTGTCAAATCTGTTGACGTTTGCAGCCTCATCTCCCCTCTAACAGCCATGAGATTAAGAGTATGGTCGCAGAGTTTTTGTGTTCTTCTTTGGCGGGTCTTGCAGAACTTAGCTCCGACCGCATGGACAGTTTCCACGAGCTTGTTATTCATATCGTCCACTGCATTGCAATCTTCTAGGCACTGAAAACGGCTACGTAACTCGAGCTGAAAAGTTTCGAGATTTTGGATCAGAGCACGAGCGGGACGGAGCCTTGACTTCATTAGACGAGACCTCTCCAACTTCACATTTAGGTTCAGTGTGCCTCTAATCATTCGGTGATCGCTGGCAGTTTTCACCCTTGCGATCACTGAGACATCACTGAACAGTTGGCGTCTGGTCGTTTTTTGTCGACCGTCGGGGCTCGACCAGGTCCACTTCCCGTGGGGTCGCTTCTGGACGAAAGAGTTCATCATAAAGCCCATCTTTCTCCATAAAGTCTGCCAGCCGCTGGCCCCTACGGTTCTGTTGCCTTACTCCAAATTTCCCTAACTTCAGCGCACTGTTTTCTCTTGCGCCTAGTTTTGCGTTGAAGTCTCCCATCAACACCGTGTAGTGCGTTTTGGAGCAATGCATGGCTCTGGAAATATCCTCATACATTTCCTCCACCTCCTCATCGGGATGTGCCGAGGTTGGTGCGTAAGCCTGTATGACCTTCAGCGAATACGGTTTGGTGATTCTGAATATCAGGTACGCGACCCTCTTCGACACACTCCCAATCTTTACAATGTTGTTGACGAGAGTCTTGTGGACGATAAATCCGATACCTCCTTGGGACAGATGGTCGCCCTCCCGGTGATAGAACAAGTTGCCGGACTCGAGGATTACCGTGTCCTCCCCCTCTCTTCGGACCTCGGATAATCCAATAATATGCCAGCGCAACTTATCTACCTCTTCTTCCAGCTCCAGTATCTTGTCTTCAGTCCTCAGGATGCGTGCGTTATATGTTGCCAGGTCGAGTCATCGTAGGTGGCAACCGAACCTCCACCGGAGATTCTTAGCACCCCCTGCCCCGCCGTTACCATGGTCTATCCTGGCGTGCATCAATTGAATTGGTAATTACAATTTTAATACCCTGCACTTCGTCTACTGGTACGAGATTGTCATTCGAGAAGAGTAGAATCGATGGGGTAGACAGGCTTCCTGACTACGATGCATGTCTAGAGAATAAAAAACATGTGACAGCTCGTTTCATGAAGGTCTCAAAGTCGTATCTATGAAAATCGATGGTGGTAAACGAGGAAAAAACTTATAGTAAACCTTACAGTGGTCAACGACCAAGCGCCTAGATGGTGTGGGCGGTATCGTGAGTTTTGTTAAGATGTGATTAAATACAGCATAACTTCTAAAAACTTAAGGCTCAACAGTGGGACTTATTGTGATCTAATCGAAACAGCATGCAACGTTACGCACACGCGTTTGGTAAGAAATTTATCGCCATGATCAAAATACATGCGTTGTAATATTAATATTAATAATATATTATATAAATATTATAAATCGTCTAGTGACGGTGTAAGAATATTCCAAAACTATCCACTATCGCAAAACGTCCCATGGGTGTTGTAAGAAGCGGTAGAGTAGAGTAGAGAGAAACTAGGAGAGGAAATGGGCAGCAGTATCTTTCTGATAACAACTTAAAATAAAAAAATAACTACAATTCTCAACCCGCCTGCAAAGCGTGGCAACTATGGTAAAATCCTCATCAAATAGGTTTTATTTCACCACATAAGCTTAACTCCCTTTTGTACATAATATTTTTAAATTACAATCCTTATTAATAACAAAGTATCAGAAGATGCCGAACGTGACGAAAAAGGTTCGCATTCAGGATTTCGCGTGGCGAACCACAGCTGGTGTTTTTCACTGTGACCCGTTTCATCTCTTTCGAGTCATCCGAGCTGTAGTCTAAATAAATTTTAAATAACCTTACTTGCTTTGATTTTACTTTAACTTTACTAGTAACATAGAATTCTTACTCAAACGACGCAAACGAAATGCGATCGTTTGCAACGTGCAATTGGTTTCTTGAATCAAAATAGTAACATACGATCGTAACGCTAACAATATTGCTTCTGTCGTTGACAGAAGCTTTAACTTTAATGTGATTGAATTAAATTTTTCGCGACCACGGGTATTACTCTAGGCGTTAATAAATACACTTAAAACTATAATATTTTTTCAGTCATAATATTATGTAGTATACACAAAGACTTTCTTACAAAGGTTTTCACCCCTTTGTTGTCAATACTCCACAAATTGGAACCAAATGGTTTACTTCGACTTCTTTAATGCGTACAGCAAAAGAGTGGAATAATTTACCGGCGTCTATCTTTCCGTCCGAATACAATCTGGACGGCTTCAAGGCAAGAGTGAATAGGGTTTTGTTACGCTAAGACAGTGCGATTTACCATCTAAGGCTGCACACAAAGGTGGGATTGTGGTCAAGCACTGACTTATAAAAAGTTAAAAAAAATGTTTGATAGTTTCATTTTAATTTCTTCCCATATTGTTTTTAATGTCGATGTATTTGTACTAACTGTATAACTAACTAATACGTGGTAGAGCTACCCTGCAGCTATATTATGGTTTCAGTAAGAATGGGTCGGCTCAACCGGGTAGGACCACGCTCTCACAGAACACTTGTGTAAAAAAGCAGCTGAATGTGCTGTGTTCCGTATGGTGAGTGTGTGAATCCATAGTTGAAACGGTGGAATTACTTAGACTTGTCAAAAGTTAAAGTCACGGTTTTGTTTACAAAATACAAATAAATTATTTGGTTTCGTACTTTGCTTTATTTCTAATTTAATTGATTCAAAATAACTTTGCATTGATCAAGTTGTTTGCTATGCTATTTAGGACTGTCTTTCAAAATTTAGATTTATTTACATTACCAAACAGTTTGTACGAGGTTAATCCATCTATAAATAAAAAGCTATTTACGTTACAGTATCAAGTTTTCTTGCAATAATTTTAAATCTACCTTTCCTTAATCTTTTTTTATATATAAAATGAGAGTGCACGAGCACACAGACCATCTGATGGTAAGTGGATGGTCTGTGCTTATAGACATCTACATTCATCCTCGTTTGAAACTCAAAATGCAGACGGATTGTGACCCCTGAGGACTAAGATGGTATGCTCCGTTTTCAGTAAAAAGATTCTCCGGTTCTATGCACTCACCGTACGAAAAACAGTAGCATTAGGCTGTATTTTACGCTGATATTCTGTGAGAGAGTAGTCGTAACCTGGTCGAGCCGACCCATTTCGGCTACAACCATAATATAGCTGCAGCGTGACAGTATCGCGTACAATCATAGTCTATTTGATGGAAACCATAACAAAATAAGCGAAATGCAACGTTGTTTTCAAATTATGTATTTATTGTGGTTAATTAACAATAATAATTTAGATAACGTAAACAATAAACATGTAAAATGTCAATTGTCAATGTATGACTTTCTTACCTTTTTATGCATATCAAACGTAGCGAACTCTTTAGCTCACTCTGTGACGTCATCATTAGGAAGCTACTAAAAATTAAATATTACTAAGCAACCAAAAGAATAAATAAATAAAGTGCCGTTCATAGAGGCCTGTGCCCAACAGTGGGACGTTTATAGGATATAACTTTACTATACTTTTACTAGTGCAAATAATTCGTCGTCGCGCACCACCGCAATTGCAACGCAGTGTCATTAACTTTGAGGCCTAAGATCAAAGGCAGTCAGAAGATCAACGCCAAAGTAAATGCTGTTCTCATCCTGAGCCGCTCTCATTTGTTGTTCTTTTCCCACAACAGCTCATGGTCATGCCAGCTGATATAGTAAATCGGGTCCTAGCAAGTGCATTGCCCAAAACCGGCCACGTGCCACTTCCGCCATCTTGTTTTGGTTATAGAGAACCACGCTAAATACAGTCCACTATCGTTAATCTCGCATAAAAATTTTCGGGGTCATTACTCCCGGAACGAACCCGGGACCGTGTGGCCCAAACTTGTGGTTCCTTCTCTCTGGATACGAAGGGCAACATAGTCACCCTAACCATTTAGTGATCATCCGTTTCTGGATTCAAACCCAGGAACCATTAGCGAAACCAGTAGGATGTATGTAAACATTTACGGGCAACAGCATCCATCAGGTAGGCTGTGTGCTGGTTTAGCACACTTCTATAAAAAACATACATCGACAATATAATATATAAGAATACGTTAAAACATCCATAAAATATAGCAATCTGAGACTCAACTAAAAATAAAAAAGCGTGAGAGAAATCAAATTGGTATTCCGATTCTCCAATAATTGAAGTCCGAACTGCATTGAACTGAAGTCAATTTGCATAACCCATTATGAAGCGTTGAAATTGGTCACACGCCGTTCAATATTACCTTTGATAATTTGAGCACTACATAAACGTTAGTTGAGTCTGTGTCATGTAATTAAAGTAGCAATGGGCGCATACACAACGGCCGACAACGATACTGATTCGATCCGATTCCGAAACCGTAGTCCGATATCGGTGAATATCGGTAGTCGGACTTATGAATTTACCACAGACCGAAGTACTTTGTTCACTGCGTAGTTATAAAATTATGTTCAAGGTTAAGAAAATGGAAAATTACATAAAAACGTCCTCACGTTGTTGAGTAATGCTGCAGCTACATTATAGTTGTAGCACGAATGTGTCGGCTTGACCAAGGGAGGATCACAACCTTACGGAATACCATTGCTGTAAAGTGCTTGAAACGTCATATATATATAATAATCTGTAAAAACTAGTTTAATTTAAATGTGTAGTATTCCCGTAAATATAAGAAATAATTAAAAAAATTAAAGTAAGAAAAAACTGCAGTTGCCAAACTCTGTCAAGAATTGATTAAAGAAGTTTGAAGTCCGACGATATCGTGTCGGTATCGGTACGGTGTCATTATCGGCCAATGTAAAAACGCTCAAAGTCGTAGGCGTTGTCATTAAATAAAGCGTGAAAGCTTGAACGATAATTGACTATTAAATTGTTTCGAGCTGACACCGAGATTCGTTCGCGTGAAATTCAGTAACAAAGGGTAATAGCAAATTTGTTCCAACTTTTTGTCCAAACTATTGAAAAAAATAATAATTAGCAGCAAAAAAACGCTGTACTGTAATGTCACCAAAAATATAAATTAAAGCAGACAATCATAAAGACGTTATATTAAAAATTCAGACTAACAAAGAAATATAGACGGAATGCTAGAAATATTTCAAGTGATGCTGAAACCATGTTGAACTTCTTGCCCCCACGTGCCCACATCTTTCTTCTTTCTTATTATTTAATTTCACTTGCTTTCAATTCGCAATTTTCTTTTTCTTGCAATTCACTACTATACGCAAACTTATGCACGTTGAACTATGTCCTTGGTTGCAAATGATTTTAGATGTACCTATAAGTGTGCGTGAGTGCGTGTTCTTAAACAAGTTGACCTTTAAGGCTTGGCTTTTACGTCACTTGACATAAATCAAGTACACAGCGCATCGTTTTCCTTTTTGTGTTCATTTAAGATCAAAAACCAATTTTATCGCAATAAAATAACCTATGTCACTCGGTAATAGTGTTTCTTTTTAGCAAAGAGGATTTCCAGAATCGGGTCGGTGGTTACAAAAAATACTTCTAACAAACACACCTATTTGAAAGCAAATTTACTTGCTTACTTTTTCATGTTTTCTTTCGTTTTATTTTCGTTCAAGACAAAAGGATAGATTAAATTAAAATGAAATGTGTGGCAGCTCTTAGTCATAGTTGACAGCATTTAAAGGAAATATTATCAAGTGAGATATATTAAATCGTTGCGGTTATGCGGTTTTCATGATAAGCACTCCCAAACTAAATATGAAAAACTATATTTTAAGAAATTAACAACTCTAATAAGGAATATGGGAGAAAATCCTGTCGTCTTAAACAGCTGTACAAATAGTTATAATGAAAACAAATTTTTATGCATTTCTTATCCTATAAATCGGATCGTAACGGAAATAGCATGAATGGCATTGGATAGTAGTGATTTGGAATAGAACTTTTAGAAATAAGCAATCTTAGATTAACACAAAAAGAACTAGAAGTAGAAAGGAAATTAGATCTAAAGCTAAAGTTAATCAAAAAGAAAGAAACGGGACTGAAAGCAGGTTTCTGGAAACAACAGTTTTATTCAGTTTTGCACTTACCTAACTCTATAACCGTTGAGATATAACTAAGTTAAGTGAGTAGTTAGTTGAAAGGGGTTTCAAGAAGCAATAGGAAATGGGAAAATTTCGCTGTTCAGATTAAAAGAAATAATATTTTTAGTTGCAATGTGGCAGAAAATACTAAATTATTTGCGAAATGACCGACAACTCAGAAGTGATACGGTGAAGTAAATAATGATTAATTTGTTTTATTGTCAACAAAACAGATAACAATTAAATTACAGTAACTGAATGACCGAGCTTTGCTCGGTATTTTTTTGGTAATCGTGTGTTTCGGAAATTATATTTAGATACAAATTACATACTGATGAAATATGAATAATATTTTTTGATCTTACCGACATTATAGAAAAAACGGAAAAAATATAAACGGAATAAAAACTCATGGATGCAATTAGTTTAATTAAAATTTTCGTATTTTTAAAAAATACTAAAAAAAAGGCCTCGAAATAATAAATTTCCTCACAAAAGAAACTTAAAAAAAAAGGAAAAAAAGTTGGACCGAAGACAGGACGCTAACCAAGGCATTACGATTTTGCAGCCGCTTGAGCTATTACGATCATTAACACATTGTCAAAAATTACCTCCTTATATTGTAGCAGTTTTTTATTGCCTGAATACACGGACGAAAAGACATTTTCTAAAAATAAATAATAAATCCTAGCTAGATCTATTTATTGCCCCCGAAACTCCCTGGACACTAAATTTTATGAAAATCGTTGTAGCCGTTTCCGAGATTCTGATTATATATATATATATATTTTTTTTTTTTTTTTTTTTTTTTTATACAGAAGGGGTCCCACATATATGCAATAAATGAAACCACAAGTAATACTAGTCCGTAGAAGTGTAGAAAAATTAAATATTAAATTAAAACCCATAAAATAAAAAAGTGAAATTTTCAAACAAAATAAATATTAAAATAAATTTAGTAAAAGTGAACACTCTGTTTAGACAACGTACCTTGACCCCTTGGAAGAGTGACAACGTTGCACGCGGGTGGCACGCCGACAAACGACACCGCTGTCGATATGTCGCAATACCAATAGTTTGCACTGCGTGGCAACATCGCTTTTTAATGTTCAAGGATTCAAGTTCATTGAATCATTGACTTAGTGACCCAATTCTATAGAGTGTTTAAATTTGCTTAAAATTAAAACTCTACTTTTTGACCTAATTACTGGACCGATTACGTTCATTTTTTGTATATCGTCAGCAAAGGCGATAACAAGTTTATGGTTTCATTTATTGCATATATGTGGGACTCATTCTGTATATATAACATGACCCCCTATGAACATGAAATTCAACGATAAGCCAACACCGGAGTATAGACCTGCCCCGTACTAATCGGGGAAAAAAAAGAAAAAAATATATCCCAATTATTATATATTATATTTTAAGTTATATAAAAAAAGATGAAATTCTTCAGAAATTGATATATATATATATATATATATATATATATATATATATATATATATATATATATATATATATATATATATATATATATATATATATATTAGAAATTGTAACAAGAACCCATTTTGGGCATGTAGTAAAAGTGATTAGTGACAATTACAATCTAAGGAATTTGGTCCCTGTTTAGAAATAATAGGCCCATATTTTTTTATAACTTGTTTTCCTAGAGTATTATACCATTTTGAAATGTTGGTTAGTTGTGTCAAATTTTAAAAAAAACTTGCCATACTAGTGTACATACTTTTTTTTTACACCACGATAAGTTAAAGTTGGTTAAAAGTAAAAGTCTTCAAAAAATTCAGGGAATAAAATAAGTTTCATTAATTTTCGTGATAAAACAAGAGTTATTCTGGATTTTTTAAGAATTGTACCGTGTAGATAGCAGTGCTATTCAGGTGGCCTATAAAAAAAAGAAACAAATATTTAAAAAATTGTGGTCATGGTAGTGAAAACTATTATAAACGGTCTCAATTTCTGAAGAATTTAATTTTTTTATATAACTTAAAATATAATATATAATAATTGGGATATATTTTTTTCCTTTTTCCCCGATTAGTTTGGGGCAGGTCTATCCTCTGGTGTTGGCTTATCGTTGAATTTTGGTTATACATTCCAAAATGGTATAATACTCTAGGAAAACAAGTTATAAAAAAATATAAATATGGGCCTATTATTTCTAAACAGGGGCCAAATGACGGTCGGGTGTAATAAAAGTATTAGTTCTTGAAAAATGTTTTATATATGTATATGTATGTATGTATATATATATAGGGTGTAATAAAGTATTAGTTCTTGAAAAATGTTTATATATATGTATATGTTTTTTTTGATATATATATGACAAAAATATGCACAAAATGGGTTCTTGTTACAATTTCTAGGAATTTGAATGGGGCATGCATACTTTAGATGCTAGAGAGAGATAGATAGATAGAGATATTTACGTTAAAAAGAGACACTAACAGGGCAGGTAGAGAAGCTGTTATTATTCTCAGCAAGTCAGTTCAGTACGCTCTGCTCCTTTGTTTACTGCGCACCGTTCCCAATTCAACTTACGTGGCTCTCGTACATACTATCGAATTTTGGCTTGGCTTTTTGGACTGGAATCGACCTGAAAACTTAACTGACCTGGCATTATTTGGACTGGAAGTGATCTGCAAACTGAACTGACCTGACCGAAATCACTCAGGCTGCTGATTACATTAATAGCAGAAGATATGCAAGACAAATAAAACGATAATTTTTAAGGCGATGTCGTGCATGTATTAATGCTGGTGGCAAACAGTTCGAACATTTGCTATAATGTTAATAAATTACACGTGAAACTGTTTGTACCATTTGTTTTGAAATATTAAACATTTTTCAAGAACTAATACTTTTATTATACCCGACCGTCATTTGGTCCCTGTTTAGAAATAATAGGCCCATATTTTTTTATAACTTGTTTTCCTAGAGTATTATACCATTTTGGAATGTTGGTTAGTTGCGTCAAATTTTAAAAAAAAACTTGCCGTACTAGTGTACATACTTTTTTTTACACCACGATAAGTTAAAGTTGGTTAAAAGTAAAAGTCTTCAATAAATTTAGGGAATAAAATAAGTTTCATTAATTTTCGTGATAAAACAGTTATTCTGGATTTTTTAAGAATTGTGAGTAGATAGCAGTGCTATTCAGGTTGCCTATAAAAAAAAGAAACAAATATTTAAAAAATTGTGGTCATGGTAATGAAAAATATTATAAACGGTCTCAATTTCTGAAGAATTTTTTTTTTATATAACTTAAAATATAACTGGGGTTTTTCTTTCTTTTTTTCCCTGATTAATCCCGGGCAGGTCTATCCTCCGGTGTTGGCTTATCGTTGAATTTTGGGACATATACAAGAATTGCTCGTTTAAAGGTATTTATATATATACATTAAAACACTTATAAAACAGTTTTGTACCACATTATTATTTTAAATATGTTGAAAAATCATTTTTATACTAATTACAGGAGAGATCAACTCTTCATTAGACAATATTTATGACATATTAACCTACATGTATATACTGACAAACCAATATGCACAAGTGAATGGGTTCGTTTATGCAAGTTTTTCTAGCATTTTGAATGTGGCCTGGATACTTTCAGATATGCTAGTCAGAGTTTTTATGGATACTCGGTGTCCATAGAGGATATTTACGTAAAAACAAAACTTGTCCACAATTGACGCAGAAATCGGTCAACATACATAACATAGAATAATAAATCCAAATGTGTATGCCTTAAGCGCTCACGTTATGCGTCAAACTTTTATAGTATTTTAAATACGCACCAGTTTTCACAAATAACCTTATGTACTATTACTATCGAATTTTTCGATTATTTTATGTCAAACGTCAATAAAAAAAGTTTGGAAAACTAAAAAGTGCACAGCTCTTAACGCTTATACGATTGTGAGAAAATTAAAAAAAATTGTCAATCAACAATAGAAAAAATATTTTTTTCATTTTACTATGTTATTATTATTAAGATTCAATTTTTTTTATTATTGTTAATTGAAAAAAAAAACATTTAACAGTATTATCTTAAAACGATCAGATATTAAATTTAATATTACTTTAATTTTTAGGTATTTGTACTCAGACATTATGGTAAAAGCTATTCATTTTTACCTGAATCATTAATAAAAAAAATCCCATCAAATTTATTACGTTTTCAAAAAGTTTTTCATCTAGTTGTAACCAGTATTTTAATTAAGCATTCACCAAAGTACACCTTCCACTCCATCAAGTGCAAGACGTTCGTTTTGTTTGTTATGAAGATGTCATCATAACTAACAAAACGAAGTCAATGTATGAAAGATCATCACTTGAGAACGGCTGAACTCTCACACTCACAATAGAACCCATTAGGTGGCGCTGTTGTCGAGATCCAGAAAATAGTCGTGCGAAACTGGGGCAGATCGTTGGTTAGCATATAAATTTGGGATTAAAGATGGGCTCTAAATCACCTAGCCTCTCAACTGTCCAGGCCCAAATGGTCGCTTTGGCGCATACTGTCCAACCCTAAACTAAAATGACAATATTTTAATAAATATGAATGGAAACTCTATAAAATTATATGTTGTTAGAATTATTGTTAAGTTAACTAATAGAATATGTTTAAATGTGTACATTCACCTTTTTTATATTTTCTAAATTCCATGGTAAAAATTATAAAAGAGATTTAGAGAGCAATCTTTAGAAGGTTTTGGACAGACGAGAAGCTACCGTGCGTCTGTCAAGACTTTGTATTCATACCTCCCTAACTACTAGTTTTCAAAGTATGCGAAACGAATATTTGCAGTAATAACATCATCACTTGATTTAGAAAACAATTTACTTAATCGTTTGAATAATAATAAATCTAGCCCTATTTATTTTATGTTTTTGGACATATAATAATAAAGTAATAAATAATAAATAAATAAACAAAAACGAGTGTATCGATGTCGATTGTTGCTAACATTGAGAACGAAATCACTATAGAAATTACTTTACAAGACATGACGTTTTTATGTCATATCTTGTAAAGTAGAGTTCAAATCATTAACGAGGGAGAACGATCACTACGTACTAAAGCATAGCCCGCCTGTTCTTGAAAATTGTAGAATGTATAGCGGTGGTGACGTCGGTGAGTAGTGACTGCGAAGTTAGCTGTACAAGTAGATGAAGTTAGTTGAATATTGTACAAATTTTCATTTCATTTTTAATGAGAAAATTTTCATGCTCTGTAATTTTGTTATTTTTTGGCAAAAAGAATCATAATAAAATGGAGAAATATTTTATTGTGCGTGGATGTGCAAGTGGTTTAGCATCCGATCGGAAAAATAGACTCAAAATGACTTTTATTGACCGAACCTCGTGCGATCGCAGCGCCTCACTTATGGTGTCCATATTTCTGGACACTATTTTCTACGGCGATCGTTCTCCTGTTCTCTAACCTTCATGGTTCAAATGATATAACAATTGTATTCTCGTGTCGAGCCTCAACACGACGAGAGGCACGCGAGGCGACGAGACGAGCGTGTACAGCCGGCATCTCGTCGCGTACAGGTTCGACACGAGAACACACCATGTACACAATCGTTGTGTCATTTGAACTCCGTATGCCCGCTGAGATAGACCTAGATGAAACTGATGCTGCGTTTTGCCTTTATACTATTGGTTATTATAATTTTTTTTACATATTTACCATAAAAAGAAAATTAATAAGCCGTGGCAAGAAGAACATGGTGGATGGTTTCTATTTACAGTTACAATACCATGCACGGGGAATAGAATACAGTACATTCTCGTTTTCATCGTGAGACTAACGAGACCCTTTGACTAGAGTGCAAAAAACCGACAGGCTTCCGAGAGCGAACGAGGGCCACGAGACGCACCGCGACGCGACGAGAGCACCATGTACATACTCGTACTCGGCCTGTCTCGTGGTGTCTCAACGAGCGTGTATAGGTGCCATCAGGTTCGCGTCACTCACTAAACAAAACACAGAAACATTGTGCTAATGTTTTAGCCTGTTAATTTGGGCGGGCATGATTATCTTGGGTAAAGTTAGAAATAAGGTTCGATGATATACGTGGTAGAGCCACATTGCAACTGTATTATCGTGATAACACATAATAGGTCGGCTCGACTACGCTCTCTTAATAATAGTGTAAAAAATTCTTTATACTCGCTTTAGTTATTCTCAACGAACCAGCGAACCTTTTCAATGGAAACAAGGCAATCTATTTTACTTCTCAGGGGTGACAACGGTCTCCGGTTTTTTACACTTACCTTACGAAGAACAGTAGCATTAAACTGCAATTTTACGATGGTATTCTTTAAGAGCCTCGGAGAACCTTAAACGAGTGGACTCATTCGTGCTACAACGTACGTTTATAGCTGCAGCATGTTCTACCACGTGTAAAAGAAAACAAACAATAGAAGTAAATATATATATATTTCATAAATATCATTTGTTTATATGTATTTATTTAATACACAAAGCTAAAGGTTAGGGATTTAGTAGAGTTTTTTAATAGAGATTTATTAGAGTTTAAGCTTTTTTTATAAATTTTATGGTATTTTTTTAACTTCTTTCGTGTTAGTCTAACATTAACCACACCGTGGTGCTGTTACAAATTATAATATAAATTTTTCATTTTAAACAAATTCTAATATATACTTTTAAAGTAATATAACTTCTATTACCGTTACACAAGTTTGCAATTTGTTTGGAACAATATACACATATAATTGGTTGCCTCTAAGCTAGAACCAAAGAATATTAACTATTACGGCGTAGTAGAATGAAGTACAATAAATGCAAAATGCTATTCGCTTAAATGCTTGCTCGAAATTGAGGCTTTGCCGGTTCACTGAAAGTCAAAGTTAATTCAGAAAGTAATTTCTTATAGAATATATATGTGGTAAACTTAAAAATTTTGTAGATTCGACTTCAATATAAATAAAATGAGAATATCATCAATGTAGTCGAAATCAATTAAATACGCTTTATTAAGGATAACACCAAAACGTAAGAAACTCCAAAGCGAACAACAAAAACTCTAAAAGGAACAACATTCAAATCAAAAGATTCGTCGAGATTGGTTCACATAGAAAAGTTTCTGAGGTAACAAATATAAAAATTAAGTCGAATTGATAACCTTCTCCTTTTTTTGAAAACGGTTGAAAAAATAAAACATTTTTTCTTTCAATATGAATTATCACTCTCGTGAGTTTAGAGAACCAGATATTCTTTTCCCATCTGAATATGGATTCTTAATCGAGGATAAGTGTAGATGTCTATGGGTCACTGTATCCACTTACCATCAGGTGGACTGTGTGCTCGTTTGTCACTTTTATTCTATAAAAGAAAACTACGTACCCTGACTTTGAGTACCTCCTCCTTTTTGAAGTCGGTTAAAAATAACATGCCCTAGATAGTTTAAAAAATTAACAGTTTTTGTATAAGGGACAGGTTTTTGCTTTTTATTAAAAGATATTTTTAAACACGTTTGAGTGGATGAAGGAATATCACAACCTTAATGTCATCTAAAGAGTTACATTAAAACCTTTATGCCATTTTATGCCTACTATACCCTTGGGGTGGACTTTTTTACAAATTTATATGAGACCATATTTTAACTATTTAATAAAAAAATACGATTAAGACCGATTCACAATTTGCGAAGATATTGCGTTACATACGTACAAAATAATCATGTCCTCCAGGCAGAATTTGGGTCAGTCTCAACGGAGACCAGTCTTCTGCGTAGGACAGGATTATAGTTCCCGAGTGTATATGCAAGCACAGGGACACTTTTTTTATTCCCTTTACTCTAACGTCCGATGCGACCAACTACGACCGGAGAGAGGTCAAGCACAGTTGTAGCCTGAATGGATCGTCCAGACCAGGGAAGGACCATACTTTAACAGAACACTAACAGCTTAATGCTGCTGTGTTTCGTACGGTGAGTGTAAAGATTTAAAGAACTCGTATACTGGAAACGAGGCATTCCATTTTAGCCCTCAGGGTTAACAACGAATCTGCATTTGAATTTACTATTGCGATAGATGCAAAATGTAGGGTGGTCCGCGACTAGATGGAGTGACGACCTGGTAGGATATGCAGGAAGTCGATGGATGCAGGTGGCTCAAAACCGTGTTTTGTAGCATTCCTTGAAGGAGGCCTATCTTTAGCAGTGGACTTGTGAAGAGATGTAATGATGGTGGTGATGATGATAGAGGAGAGAATGAAGCATAGTAAAGTAATAGCTTTATTTAAATCTGGTATGTAGTACATTGGATCCCGCCAATTTGAGCCTATTTTTGAACAGGCAACACTTAGTAAAAGTTTTCAAAAAATATTCTTGATCAAATGTAATTTTTTTAATGTAAATAAATTACTACATACAATAAAGTTTTACAAGGGGTCGCTCGACAACTTGCGCTGGTCTTGAGCAGATGAAATAAATCTTTAATGCATGACAAAATTCACAGGATGCATTGGGTATATTCTGTGACCTATCTAAAGCCTTCGATTGTGTTTACCATCAAACATTAATCAGGATACTTCAACACTGCGGAGTACGAAGTGATGCTCTTAAATTTATTATTTCTTTATTAAGTAACAGAACGCAAAATGTTGTCATTAATAATATGAATTCTTCCTGGTCGATAATACAAATGTGCGTTCCTCAGGGTTCAATTCCTGGCCTCTTTTTGTTTCTTGTATATATTAATGACTTTCCTTACATAGTGGGGGATAATCATGATATAGTATTATTTGCTGATGACACTTCATTAATTTTAAAATTAAAATGACAGTTACTATACTATGATGAAGGAAATAATGCTATATCTGGTGGGGCCATAGGTTCCTGTGTTCGAATCCGGAACGATGACCACAAAAGGTGGAGCTAATGTTGCTAATTTAAATTCGGGTTGAAGTATCACAAATATGGTTGGGTCACAGGGTCTCCGGTTCAATTCCAGGACTAATGACCACAAAATTATGGGTGTGCAAATGACAAAAGATATTACGGGTTGAACTAAATGTGCACTGTATCAGGTAGCTCGTTATGAACCATAACAAAATGGCGGACGTGGCACGTGGCGGTCTTGACGATGGCAGCGCACGTCCTTCACTTTTTGGTAAGCGTGCCTCCCATTGGAGGAATAAAATGAGGCCACTAATGCAGCCCCCACTTAGGCAGGTCCGTGCGGGAAGGCGATGCGCTCGCTCGCTCGATAGAAATCGGCTAATTTGACCAACAAAAATACAACAACGAATTCTAAATGCAAGAGTGTGTTTCGGCGCAACCAATATCTAAATTAGTAAATTGGTTTAACGTTAATAAGTTGCATTTAAAGGCACTAAAACTAAAATGTATGAAATTCATAACACCGAATGTCAAATATGTTGGTGTAGTAAATTAATACAATCAAAAAATAAACATTCTACATACAATAAAACACAGTTTGTACTATCACTTACAACATTTATTTAATAAAATGCTTGGAAGCGATCACCTTGTTCCTAGGGTATATTATGAACATTAATTGGAACGTGTTGTGCACAAACGATCCAACCTCACAAACTGGTTAAAAGAAATTTATGACTCGCCGTAGATTTATAAGGCAAACTTATGGCACTTCTTCTAGCCCATCTTTCTCACCAACGTCACATGCAAGTCGTAATACGGCATGCATTACACATCAGCATATCGTTCGCACCAGCTTCACATGCTCTTACACACACCCCATGCATATCCCACCGGTATTAAGGCCGTACCGGCAATCATACTGCACTATCGCCTGGTTTGAGCAGAGGGGTGAGGTAGCAGAGCTGTCGTGGCCCACAAGCGAAAACGCACCGAAGTCTAAATCGCTAAATGTTTTGTTTTACTAGAATCAGGAAATTTGACAAGAAACAAGGTAGCACAGTACAAATAAAGTAAAAATTATTGATTTGTAGTCAAATAACAAAAGTTCTCTTTGTATAAACTGATGTATGCAGCGCCAGATTTGACTTTTTAGTGCCCTAGTGGTTTGTATAGCGAATGGTGGCCTATTTTTTTTATTTTATTATGGTAATTATTTGAAATAAAATTGTTACAATTTTTAAAATATACTTTAGTGGCTGAAATATTGTTTTTTACTTTTAAATAGCGAAATCCCTACAACATCTCTTTATTTTAATTTTTGAATTATATTAAGGCATTCTATAAAAAACCTGAAACTAGACTATCAATTGCATAGTTATAAATAAAAATATGTGTAATATGAAATATGAGGACAAAACATTGTGAATAATGACATCATATAAAAAAGGAAAATCGAAACCAAGACAACAGAGTAAAAAGAACAAAGAGTTTGTAAATGATACTCAAAACAATGATCAGAATAAAAATATCTCGCGAAAAAGCATCATCCCTTTTTACCTTAAAGTAGAATTTTAGAATTTTATTATACCATTCACACAGATGCCGTGTAGTGGTGGCTGAGAATATCCACTACTCCATATCTTCCCGTGGGTGTCGTAAAAGTCTACAGAGGGAAACAGGCAGGAGATGGGCAGCAGCATCTTCCTGATAACAGCAACTGTACGACAAAAAAAACTACGGTTGCCAGCCCGCTCGCCAAGCGTGGCAACAATGGCAATATACCCCCATGAACAATTACACAAATAGACGGCCCCCAGTCCCCGGCGGCACCGCTATTCCTGGTTACGGTGGCGACCATGGTAACGGCGGGGCAGGGGGTGCTAAGAATCTCCAGTGGAGCGTCGGTTCGGCCACCTACGACGACTTGACCTGGCAACATATAACGCAGGCACCCTGAGGACTGTCGAGAAGATCCTGGAGATGGAAGAAGAGATAGATAAGTTGCGCCGGAATATTATAGGATTATCCGAGGTCCGAAGAGAGGGGGAGCACATGGTGATTCTTGAATACGGTAACTTGTTCTATCACCGGGAGGGCGACCATCTGTCCCAAGGAGGTATTGAATTTATCGTGTATTCGACGAATTCTAGCCTCCCGAACAAGCCGGTTTCCGAAAAGGCTTCAGTAGGTACCATAGACCACATACATATCATGCGGCAGATTGTGCAGAAGACCGAAGAGTACAATCTGCCACTCTGCCTGGCGTATATGGACTATGAGAAAGCCTTTGATTCCGTCGAATTCGGCGGGTACAGTCCATTCAGAGGTGTCAGGTTGACTGTCGGTATATGGAAGTGCTGAAGTGTTTGTACAGTAGGGCTACGATGGCTATCCGAGTACAGAACCAGTGTTCGAAACCTATCCAAATGCAGAGAGGTGTAAGACAAGGTGACGTTATATCCCCGAAACTTTTCACCGCTGCATTGGTTGAAGTCTTCAAACTACTGGAGTAGAGAGGATACGGTATTAACATCAATAGTGAGTACATCACTCACCTTCGATTTGCCAACAATATAGCACTTATGGTAGAATCGCTGGAGGACCTAAGCACTATGCTCAATGACCTCAATTGTGTCTCCCAACGGATAGGTCCTAAGATGAACATGGACAAAACAAAGATCATGTTTAATGTCCATGTCACATCTATGAAGGCAGTTGTTGGGAGCACTATGCTCAAAGTTCGAAGGACGCTCAAAGACACTCAGTGAGCTATGGAGAGGGCTATGTTCGGGGTTTCTCTGCGTGATAAACTCAGAAATGAGCATATTCGCAGAAGAACCAGAGTGACCGACATAGCGCAACGGATTAGTAAGTTAAAGTGGGAATTGGCCGGCCATATAGCCGAAGAACCGATAACCGATGGGAAAGAAAGGTTCTGGTTCTCGAGTGGCAGCCTCGTACCGGTAGGCATAGTGCAGGGCGACCCCCACTAGATGGAGTGACGACCTGGTAAGACATGCAGGAAGTCGATGGATGCAGGTGGCTCAAGACCGTGCTTTGTGGAATTACTTGGGGGAGGCCTATGTTCAGCAGTGGACTTGTGAAAGGCTGTAATGATAATGATGTTGATGATCCACACGGCTTCATTCATGTTTAGATAACCGCATTTCAGAAAAATAACTTTTCCAAAAATAAAACAATGGCAATGGAAAAGACATAAATTGATAACGAATTCATATCGTCTTCATACTGCCACCAAAATTTTGAACTTAGTCAGTTTAATGAATGGATATCTTATTTTTAAAAGCTGGGAAACATAAATAATTGTTTCTAAAAATATAACTCGGCTTATCAAAACGCAATAATGAATATTTTATTATTGAACGCATCTTATTTACGTTTCATAAGATTCCATGTACTTTGCGATTCGCAATAACAGTGAGTTGGCTTTTTCAGGCCATTAGGTAAATTAATGAATATATTAGAATACACACCCTAAAATGAAATGATTAAGAGGATAGCTATTTCGGTCACAATAACAGTTTCTTCTGGTTCTTCTTTTTCATTAAACTTCATAACTCTGAAATATGTTAAAAACTAAACATTATTGCAATGCAAGGTCCCCATTTAATTAAGTTTTAATATATAATTTATTTATTAAGGAAAGGATTATTTGAAAATAATCATACAACGCAACGATACCAAAAATCATGGTTCGAACAGGGTTTTTTACGTATTGTATATCTAAACATAATACATTTGGCAACTATACAATGTGAGTTTAAATGAGCAATTTTTGCACATTATACGTGATAGAACCACGTTGCAGCTATATTATGGTTGTAGACCGGGGAAGGACCACGCTCTCACAGAATAACAGCGTAAAATAGCAGTTTAATACTGCTGTGTTGATGAGCGTAGAGATTCGGAGACCTTTTTCACTGGAAACGAGGCATAGCATCTTATTCCTCAGGGGTGACAACGCATCTGCATTTTGATTCTTAATATAGGATAGATGTAGATGTCTATGGGCCACAGCATCCACTTACCATCAGGTGGACTGTGTGTTCGTTTGTCACCCGTATTCTATAAAAAATTAAAAAAAAATTATCCATCCATTACAGCCTATGAAAGTACACTGCTGAACATAGGCCTAGATTGCTTCATAAGGGGGATTTTGCTATAGTTGATACACCTGGCGAGCGGGTTGTTAACCGCAGTTTTGTATTACTTTTAATTGTTATCAGGAATATGCTGCGGCCCATCAAATGTTCCAATTTCCCTCTGTCGCGTCTGACGACACCCACGGGATCATATGGGACATATAGAATATTCTTACACCGCCACTACACGGCACTTCTTGTATATTACAAGCATATTATGTGAATGTATATCCCTAACATGACATAGGGTGCGTTTGGCAGAAAAAAGCGCTAGCAAGCGCTTGTAAGCAAAATGGCGATCGTAAGCGGTAAGCGCTGTCAAATCGTAAGTAGCTATTTTCCTCCAGGATACGATGTTAGTTTTAACCGGGGAATCTAACCTAATTTAAATATATGTTTGTAAAGTAGTCATATTAAAAACTTACTGATCATGAATTTTAATAACATGTATATGTTTATTCATGTCAATATATTACTTAAAACTAATATTGCACAAAACAACTTATAAACTCTACAAATAAATTAAATAAGCAAAATGGCGGATTGTGTCAGCGCTACTGAAGTAGCAATCGGACCGTGTCTCAGATCCATAAGTCATCACTGGCAACACACACTGGTTGTACAATCTAGTTTTCAAGTTTTGAGGTTTCCCGAACTCTGCCCAACCGAGTTGAATCCGTCGACTGACCTCTCGGTCGAAGTTGGGCTTACCTAGTCGAACTATTTGTCCCAGGTAAACGTAATTGTCAACAGTTTCGAGCTTAGTGTTCCCAAAAACTACCGGCATAGGTGTGACATGGATATAAAATATGATCTTTGTTTTGTCCATGTTCATCTTAAGACCTATCCGTTGGGAGACACCGTTAATTCATTCGACATCCGTTGGCAAATCGAAGGTGAGTGATGTACTCACTATTGATGTTAATGCTGTATCCTTTCCGGTCCAGTAGCTTGAAAATGTCTTCCAATGCATCAGTAAAGAACTTCGGGGATATAACATCACCCTGTCTTACACCTCTCTGCAGTTGGATAGGTTTCGTACTTTGGTGCTGTACTCGGATAGTCATCGTAGTCCTACTGTACAAACACTTCAGTACTTCGATATACGGACGGTTAACTTGATACCGCTGAAGAGACTGTAGCACCGCCCAAATTTCGACGAAATCAAAGGCTTTCTCATAGTCCACATACGCAAGATAAAATGACAGATTATACTCCTCGGTCTTCTGTACAATTTGCCAAAGGCTATGTATGTACTCTATGGTGCTAAAGCCTTTTCGGAAACCAGCTTGTTCGGGTGGCTAAAAGGCGTCGAGTCTGCGTGAGAGACGATTCGTAATGACTCTTGAAAACAGCACTTCATTATGTTTTTAAAATACCTACGTTGTATCCGTCGAAAGTTATCGTTGTCGAAAAATTTCAAAAAAAAGTGTTTTTTTTTAAATAACTTAGTATTTTTTCTCGGACCGATTTTGATGTAATGTGTTAACTATTAGTTCGTACAAATATTTATCGAGTGTTTTCATGTCAATGTTCTAGGGATGGGCTGCAGGGTCAACAGATTTTTTTAAATTGATCTCTATCTGTTCGAAAGTTTCAACCCAATTTGTTCAGCCATTCTAAAGATTAGCCTGCATATAGACAGACAGACCGACAAATAGACAAAAATTTAAGAAAATGTTATTTATGTCTTAATAGCATTCAAATAAGTGCCCAGTTATTTCAATACTACAGACAGACAATTAAGTTTTATTTGTGGCGGCGCTGTCGTCGTGCCGCAAGGGAAAAACACCGAAGCATAAATCACGCTATCAAAATTCCGAATCATTACCAGAATATATAGAATATCTCTATTCATTCATTTATATGCCGGGCAAACACCTTGCCCGGCATATGAATGAATGAATGAATAGATAGGCCATTGTAAGCACTTTATGATATTCAAGAAAGCTACGCTATTGTATCAACAATTCCCTACTACGGAAGATATTGTAAGAAGAAACGTCAACGTGGTAGAGTCACGCTGCAGCTATATTATGGTTGTAGCAAGAATGGGTCGGCTCGACCGGGGAAGGGACACGCTCTCACAGAATATCAGCGTCAAATAGCAGCTTCATACTGCTGTTTTTCGGAGGGTGCGACACTTTATACGGGGACGGAGGCATTCCATCTTAGTCCTCAGGAGTGACAACGCATCTGCGTCTTTTTTATGCATTATCGAAGATAAATGCTTAATGTCTATGGGCCACAGCATCCACTTACTCGTAACATCACGTTGACTGTGTGCACGTTCGTCACCCTTTATCTGTTAAAAAAACTCTTAAATAGACTATTTTCTCTTAGAAATAAGATATAAAATAACTTTATAAAATATATTATAACAAGTAAACAGTGTTGTGAGGATGTGCATAATGTCTTCGCACACTTTTGAAATTCAAATTGGTTTATTCCTTTACGAAATATGGTTCCAAATAATTCGCAATGGTTAAAACATCATCCCGCGGGTGTCGTAAGAGGCGACAGAGGGAAACAAATCAAAAGATAGCAGCGTCTTCCCAATAAAGACTAAAAGTACAAAACTGCGGTTGCCAACCCGCTTGCCAAGCGTGGCAACTGTGGCAAATATCCCCCCTATGAAACAATCTATAGGAAAGGCCAATACCAGCCGTGGACTTTGAAAGGCTGTAGTGTAGAGATATTGTTACAGCATTATACTGCCGTATGAGGAAGCTCAAAGTCGCTCAGCCAGCTATGGCGAGGTTTCTAACTAGAGGGTAATAACCCCGGGGAAGGGTGATCGCTACCAAGCTATTTCTAATTTGTTTTGTGTTGTTAATTGTAACATACATGATTCTAAGCTATTTAAAAAAAATAGTCCCGCTGGGTTTCTTGCTGGTTCTTCCCAGGACAGAGGTTTTATTGCGAACTAGGTAATGAAAAAAAAGTGACTTTCAATATATATTATTTATAATCCATATTGAATAAAAAAGTTTATTTTTCTGTTTCTCTGCGTAATAGATTTAAAAATGATGATATCTGCAGTAGAATCAGGGTGATTGACATAGCCCATCGGATAAGTAAGCTGAAGGTGGCAACGTACCGACCATATAGCTCGAAAAACCACAACCAATGGATAAGAAAGGTTCTCGAGAAGCAGCTTTGTAACAGAACCACAAAACTTTTCTTCTTCTTTTTTATCACCACAGTTTGCCACACAAGAGAGTTACATGCTATAGTTACCAAGCTGGCAAACCCAGTTTTTTATTATATAGCAGCAGGAAGACCTGGCTGTTCATCTCCTCGTTTGTGTCCCTCTGTCGCCTTTTACGACACCCATGGGATGATTTGGGGTAGGCGATGACACGGTGCGTAAATATCTATTGTTAAAAAGGTATATAAGTTAATACAATGCTATTTCAATTCTAAATTGTATTATAATTTCTTGTCCAATAGGTCAGCATGGCTATTCAACTAGTCATCGGCGTTTTTTTTTATAGAATGAGGGTGAAGCACGAGCACAAAATCCACATGATGGTAAGTGGATGCCGTGCCTCATAGACATCTTTCTCCTTGATTAAGAATCAAAATGCAGATGCGTTGTCACCCCTGACGAATAAAATGTGATGCACATGACACTCATTATACGAAACACGGCAGTATTAAGCTCCAATTTTACGCTGGTATTCTGTTAGAGTGTGGTATTTCCCTGGTGGAACCGAGCCATTCGTACCACAATCATAATATAGCTGCCGCGTGGCTCTACCACGTATAAAAATACGTACAAATAAGTACACTCTTACTTATTTACGTCGCAAAATAGCAATTCTTGAACTGCTGTGTTTCGAGCTGAAAATTATAGAGAGCCATCTTAATCCTCAGAAGTGTCAACGTATCTGCCTTTGTGTGAAGTTGGCTACAATGTTGTAGTAGCAACTAACCTTCAGAGAGACTTTAAGTTCATTTGTCATTTAACTTCAATTTTAGAAAAATAAAACACAGTTAGTGTTCTTGGTTTTTTATCATGCGGAGTATAGAATCTATATTTTTAGTTTTTCGATTGTTATAAATGTTGTATATTTTATATCATGCTAATAATTAAATATATTAAATGTAAGAATGGTTCAAATCACGCTCTTACGGCACGTCTCAATGGTGTGATAATTTGACACCCATGCTACGTTCCCGGTATCCGCCCCCCCCCCACCTACGGGTTAACAAAGTAACAGGTAAGGGTAACTACCACTCGAAACAGTACAGTCTAGTCCGCAGTTTGGCTGAAGCAGCCAACGGGGAAAGCCGCGCGATTCCCTCTAAAACAATTTTCCATTTAAGGTTTTTTGAAAATTAAAAAAAATTACTGTGATCGAACTCGTTGAAGCCGCATTTCGTCCGACTACTAAAGGTACGTATTTAATATATTATCTATATTATTAACATTTTAAATTAACAGGAAACTGCGTAATATAGTAAAGGTGTATTAGAATTTAAATAACATTTTTATTTAATTTTAAGGCAAAACATTTTCCATAAAAAAGCTCCTATAGTAAAAGACGTGATAAAATCCAAATTTAGCTAACAAAGGAAAAATTGGAAACTGTTGCGCCCAATGAAAATCAACAAGTAAGCCCCGCTCATCTCTGTATTACGCAGTCCTTTGAAGTGAAACGGCCTTTCAGGAATTCTTTTTTTTTATAGAAATATTTGCACAAATCGCAAATCCAATGGATTTATTTATGAACTAACTTGACAGCTGGATATATGCCTAGTAATTAACAGTTTAGTGTTATAACATTAATTGTGTAGAGAATAAACTATTTTATAATATATAAAAAGTAAAGTAAAATATACTTTATTGTACACCAAGGAACATACTACATTATTTATATATTTAAAGGGACATTGGTACAACAGGCGGCCTTATCGCTAAAACAGCGATCTCTTCCAGGCAACCTTATATACTCATACTTTTTTCATAAAGTTATAGTTCCACTAGTTCTTAAGTGGCAGAGCCACGCTACAACAATAATATGGTTGTAGCACGAATGGCTCATCGCTCCTCGAATCGGCTCGACCGAGGAAGGACCACGCTGTCATAGAATACTAGCGTAAAATAGCAACTTAATGCTGCTGTGTTTTGTGTGGTGAGTGTAGAGAACCATCCCATCTTAATCCTCAAGGGTGTGACGCAACTATGTTTTGATTTTAAATCTACGATAGATTTATATGTCCCTCGTTCACAGAATTCACTTCTAGCACACAGTCCACCTCATTGGTAGACTGTGTGCTCGTTTATCGCCACTAATTTATTAGGAAAACTCCGTAGTATCAATAACAGACGTTGAGATCATTAAAATAATCACTCAATTTGTGTAATCTTTAATATTAACCGTTAACAATAATCCAATTGCATTAAATTATGATCTACAATTAAGATCGACACAAAGTTTCTTTCCTTTTTGTAATTGTTTCAAAAAACCGAAGAAACAAACGAATTTAAAATGGTAAGTAGGTTCTGAAGCCCGTGGACACCTGTATCCTGATAACTTTAAACAAAGAAAGCTATAGATAACCTTTGCGGAATATTATGGATCGTCTAACAGCCTGTGATTCAAATGTCTCTCTATGGCTCTATGCCCTTTACACCGGAGCAAAGTATTTCAAGCAGTATTTTGCTGCAGATGTAGGTACGATGACCAACACAGACTGAGAAATAGAGAATCGTTCCTACAATCTCAAATGAGAATTTATGTAGAACCTAACTACATTGTAGTTATGTATATGGGATTAAATATACTTGCTATCATATTTTGATATTCACAACATAACATAACAGAACCCACACGCCTGTCACCCAGAGTGGTAGGCAGAGACTACAGAGTTAAATTTGGCACGATCCTGGCACACCTCTCTCGCCACTTCCATAACTAACATGCTTTTTAACGACCGCATTTCTACTGCTTTTATTCTACTCTCGTGCTTCTTCTGCCACACCCAACTTTCACTACCATACGTTAATGTAGAGACTAACACAGCATTGTGAATTACCATACGTGCCTTTTTTGACACATTTTGACTTTCCACAATAGAGTGTAGGGCTTTATTTACTCTATTTAGATATTCAGTAGTATTTAATATCGTAAGATATGTTTCTATATAACATATTTACTGTAAGCACGTATAAGCTTTTTCTTTGAGAAATTATAACGATATGGACTACACAGTTAACTTGATGGTAATTGGATGCTGTCGCCTATAGATATCTACATCTATCGTCAATTAACCCTTCAATCCCCATAAAGATCCCATGCAGTCGCATGCGCCCAGCAAATCCCGAGCGTTCACATGCGACCGCACCCACCCGCAGCACTTAAAACTATTAAAACATATTTAGAGATTACTTTTCTAGGAAAAAGTTTGGCATTTAAACAAAATAAAAATACAAAATTGTCTATATAAGTCTGTTTTTACTTCATTACAAAATACCATTGTATTTTGATTACAAGAAAAAAAAACATACCAAGCAAATGTCGGCAGCGTAAAAATCACAATTATTTCAATTCAAATAAAAACTTTCAATACAATTTTATAACAAAACACTTTACAAAAACACTAGAAAAATCCAAAAATCAACACAATAACATTTACGCGAAAATGGCGTACGTAATGTAGATTATAAATAAATATCCACAGGATAACTGTTTTTTTATTACACTAGAGGATAGAAAATTTTATATTGATTCTATAATGCCCAACTTTTTCCTCGAAAAGTAGTCTCTAAATATAAGTTTTAATGGTTTAAAGTACTAACCGTTTTAATTTTGACGGAATAGCGCCGCGATCGAATTCGACCGCTAAGAGATTGAGAACCAAAAAATGCAGATGCGATCAACCCTGAGGACTAAGACGGAATAACTGCCATCAGAATGGGCAGAATAACGTCTGCTGAGCCATGTTTATTTACCAGTAAAACAGCAGCATTATTCCTTCTATAGTACTTCTAATGTCAAGCCGAGCCATTCCTGCTGCAGCTATAAAACGCTACAGTATGGTAAATACTGTAGCATTTTATAGCATAAAAACTAAGAAATTCAGAAAAAATTGTGTTTTTTAATATAATCCACTAGGACTTTTCTGTCATCTTACTCTGACTGCTACTGTCTAAAAGGTAAAGGGAGCAGTACAGTAAAAGGTTGTGTGAGGCATTCCAACTTCGTCCTCAGAGATAACAAAGCTTCAGTAGACATCTTTGTTTGTCCACCATCAAAGGTAAAGGGAGCAGTACAGTAAAAGGTTGTGTGAGGTATTCCAACTTCGTCCTCAGAGATAACAAAGCTTCAGTAGACATCTTTGTTTGTCCACCATCAAAGGTAAAGGGAGCAGTACAGTAAAAGGTTGTGTGAGGCATTCTAACTTCGTCCTCAGAGATAACAAAGCTTCAGTAGACATCTTTGTTTGTCCACCATAAAAGGTAAAGGGAGCAGTACAGTAAAAGGTTGTGTTAGGCATTCCAACTTCGTCCTCAGAGATAACAAAGCTTCAGTAGACATCTTTGTTTGTCCACCGTCAAAGGTAAAGGGAGCAGTACAGTAAAAGGTTGTGTGAGGCATTCCAACTTCGTCCTCAGAGATAACAAAGCTTCAGTAGAAATCTTTGTTTGTCCACCATCAAAGGTAAAGGGAGCAGTACAGTAAAAGGTTGTGTGAGGCATTCCAACTTCGTCCTCAGAGATAACAAAGCTTCAGTAGACATCTTTGTTTGTCCACCATCAAAGGTAAAGGGAGCAGTACAGTAAAAGGTTGTGTGAGGCATTCCAACTTCGTCCTCAAAGATAACAAAGCTTCAGTAGACATCTTTGATTGTCCACCATAAAAGGTAAAGGGAGCAGTACAGTAAAAGGTTGTGTTAGGCATTCCAACTTCATCCTCAGAGATAACAAAGCTTCAGTAGACATCTTTGTTTGTCCACCATCAAATGGACTGTAAATTCATTATTTAGTTTGATTAAAAAAAACTCTAATAGGAAAACAGGCAAACATTCTTACATACTTATGTAAGGATGTTTTTATTCTAAGAAATATTTCTTTGCCCTAGTGTCATTCAGATATTTATTTAGAATATTTAACATTCACCATATCTTATTTCTATTGTGTAGTGGCGATTTAAGTGTATCCACTATCCCATATCATTCCGAGAGTGTCGGATCATGAGGGAGGCCCGTGTTCAGCAGTGGACTTTAATAGCCTGTAACAAAGTGAGATAACAAATTATTAAAATCACTGACTACTAACATTACAGTATCATTACGATATTAATGAACTCGTTTGTTTCTTCTTTTTTAATTTATATATGCCTTATTCCTGGGGCACCGGGTCATTGTTACAGCTTTTTATTGCTCATAAATGTTTTAACTTATTTACAAATTTTAACATATTTATGTACTTTATTAGCAATAAAGATAAATTAACTAAGAAAACCAAAAACTTACGTGGCGATTTTTCGTAATGCACAGATAATAGAAAAAGAAAGAAAGATCGTATTTCTTAATTCTTGCTATTACTTTTACAGAAAAAATAAACTATGAAATAAAAGTTAATAACAAAACACTTTAAAAATTATTAAGTTTCACTCTGGATCGCAGCAGCAGAGAGACCACCGACTCATAATGCTACAGTAACAGAGTTACCGCAGCTTGATTATTACTATATCATATCGTCCCGTGGATGTCTTAGGAGACGGCAAGGGGAAAATAAACAGGAGATTGGCAGTAACACCTTCCTGACAACATCTTAAAAATAATAAAAAAACTTCTGTTGCTAACCCACCTGCGAACGTGGCAAATATGGCAAATATGGCAAATAAATGAATGATTGATGATGGCTATTTCAGCCTGGAAGAGCCACTACCCAATATAATCTAGTGTAGGAAGAGGCGATACAGAGTAAGTAAAGCTGATTTTTGGCGTCTTTCATCATTTAACGCCAACATAGGCACGTAGGTGTATTTCTTGTTATCTCCAGAGAGAAGACACTTTTCTAGTCTGTGATAATAATATGGTAATTGAAAAAATAGTAGTATATTTTTGCTATATATACCACGCATTCGAACCGAACTGTTCGCTTCGTCTTTTATGATGCGTGCACCGAAGGAGTGAAGTAATTTGCCAACATCCTCTTTCCATTTCATTACAACACCTAAATTTATAGCAAGAGTGAATAGGCTTTTGTTAAGCTAAGTCAATGTGCATTACCACCACACCACAGCCACATTCTCAAACGAGCATGCTGCTCACTGATGGTAAGTGTCGATCACCACCCATAAACAACTTCAACACCAGGGGTATTGCAAGTAAGCTGCCGGCCTTTTAAAAAGGAGTAAGCTCGTTACTTGAAAATCCCTAAGTCGTATTGGTCCAGATAAATCGCCGGTGATAAAAGATTCCACAAAAAAGATAGTTAAAATATCTCTTTAAAAATCCAGAAGTGCTCACCTCGAACGCTCATGTAATGTTTTGCATAACCAATTTACTTTTCGATCGTATTAATGAAAATAATTGTTGAATAGGACGGTTTACAATAGTGAAATTCAAAAATCAAGCAAGGCAGTGAAATGCAAAAAAAATCAAAGTGATAAGTTCAATTTTTCGAAATATATCTTGTGTCCATACCGATAAACTGACGTCCAAGTGTATTTTTTTATAGAATGGGATTGAATAACGAGCACATAGTCCACCTGGTAGTAAGTGGATTCTGTGGCACATAAACATCTAGTCTAACATTATATGGCATTTATCTCCAATTAAGAATCAAAATGCAGATGCGTTGCCAGCCCTGAGGACTGAGATGGAATGCTTCGTTTCTAGTAAAAAGCGTCTCCGGTGCTCTACACTCACCATACGAAGCACAGCAGCATTAAACTGCTATTTTACGCTGCTATTCTGTGAGAGCGTGGTCCTGCCCGGTCAAACTGACCCATTCGTGCTGCAACCACAATATAGTTGCAGCATAGCTCTACCACGTAAAAAATATTTTCAACTTTTATTAAAAAAATAATAGAAATAGGTAATCTTATAACTAAGTCAGAAGTATTAATTGTAATCTCCTCTCGATATGAGTGTACCTTTTTATTACAGTGTAACAATAAAGCAATACATCTCCGCTTCACTTTCGATGTGTGTAATACTTCAGTCTCTCTTTGTATTTAAACTACGGGAACAGTTCGAATTAATGTGATTTTCAAAAGCTTTACGTTATCCGCACGTAACAAGCATAGTAAGTTTAAAGAACGTGTTGTCACACAGCCCACGTATCAGATGTGACGTCAAAGTAACTTCATTTAAAGGTAAACGCCGACGTGTTTAAACGGAATGGGAGTCCGCAGAGCTATTAAATAATAAATGTGATTAATGCTATATAGGTTGTTAATTACTCCCTCTAGCAGTAAAACATTAAATGTCAAAAAAGTAAACGTAGGTGTATTATTTAACAAGGAGTGGGCCATGTGGGATGTCGATGATTAATATTTTTTATAGAATAAGAGTGTCAAACGAGCACATAGTTCACTTGATTGTAAGTGGAAGTTACGGGCCATAGGTACATATCTACATCTATTATCGATTAAGAATCAACACGCATTGTCGTTCCTAAGGACTAAGATATGTACAATGCCTCGTTACCAGCTAAAAGAGTCACCGGTTCTCGAGACTCACCATACGAAACACAGCATTTTTGTGCTATTTTATGCTGGTATTCTGTGAGAGCGTCATACCCCGATCGAGCCAGCCAATTCGAGTCAGTACCCTTGTCAACACACTCATAATCTTGACTACGGTTGTCAACGATAATTCTCACAATTCTTATACTCTCTTGGACAAATGAACACACTAACATAGCGTGCTCGCGTTATATGTTGCCAGGTCAATTTTCTTAGATTACCGAACTTCCATCGGACGTCTTAGCACCATTTACTCCGCTGTAAGCATCGTAATAGTGGAACTGTCGGGGACTGTAGGAACGTTTCTTTATACCATTAATCATGGACCATCGTTGCCAAGCATAGTCGGTGAGTTGGCAATCGTTACCATTAACGTTACAGCCTATTAAAGCCTGCTGAACTGCTGAATATAGGCCTCCTCCTTAGTTTTTCCTCCTTTGCCATATTTGCCACGCTTGCCAAGCGGGTTAGCAACCATAATTTTTATTTTTAGTCCGTATTAGGAAGAGCTATGTTATAGTTGTGGCAAAATAGCAGCTTAATACCGCTGTGGTTCGTATGGTGAGTGTAGAGATTCGTAGCCCCTTTTTTACTGGAAATGAGGCATTATATCTTAGTCCTCAGGGACGACAACGCATCTGCGTTTTGATTCTTAATCGAGGATAAATGTAGATGTCTATGGGCCACAGCAACCACGTACCATAAGGTGGACTGTGTGCTCGTTTGTCACCCTTATTCTATAAAAAAGATTTGTTTCCCTCTGTCGCTTCTTACAGAATGATATAGGGCAAAATCCAAGTTAAATTATTGAAGTACACACTGAATGCATAATTTTGTGAAGGCTCAAAGATTGTGGTTCCCAAAACTGAATTCCCTCGCCCAGCTCCGAGGGATTTTCGAATATAACGACGTCATAAATATAAAGTGGCGATCAAACATCGTTCGAGAGAATTCGAGAGTTTTGTGATAATGACTTTAATGCAAGGCCCGCCGAAATGCTTGCGTAGATTTGGAATTAGATAATGAATAATTTTAAAGTTATGTTTCCGTATATATTTGGGAATGATCAAACTTTTTGTAGGCATATATACATATACGAATTTTTAAAATTAATTATGTAAAGTGTTTCCTGGTGTCTGCTCAGCATTTTCGTCATCATCATCATAACATTCAGCAAGGCACCACTGAAAATATATTTTTTATGAATAATGCTAACAAACGAGTGCACTGTCCACTTGTTGGTAAGTGGATGCAGTGACCCATAGACTTTTATTGATCCTTGATTAAGAATCAAAATTTAGACGCGTTTACATCCCTTAGACAATAACTGTTACCAGTAAAAAGAGTATCCGGTTATCGCCACAAAGATATAGTTAGCCTTGTTGCCAGTTAAAAGGTTTTTGGGGTAAAGTAAAAAAGATTATTCCAAATGGGGAATATTTGCTTAAGTCGCCACCCTTGCAGGTGGACCACATAAGTTTTTTTTTGTTTCTATTGCTTGGTTACTATGAAGATGCTGCTGCTCATCTTTCGCGTCCCTCTGTTATGATACCTACAGGTGCACATGCGGTAGTGGAATCTCTTACGCCGCCACAGTATTTTTCTCTCCCGTAGTTCAGTTGTTTTAGTATTGTACATCTGGAATATACAAACATGTAGCACAGGAGACAAAGTTTCTCTCGGCATCAAATGTTATACACACATACTTAAACACTCACGCCTGTCACCCAGAGGGTAGGCAGAGACTACGGACTACCATTTGGCACGATCCTGACACTTCTCTCGCATCCTTTACATCCATATACCTACCTATACATGCTCGGCGAACTCTAATTCGGTTCATCTTTAATATCTCGCCAATTTGGTCAATACACTTTCATCTAGGCCTGGCTACCTAAGTATACATGCTTGTCGGTAAAAGGTACTCCTAATCTGGCTCATTTTCAATATATCGATTTTTAAGCTATTGCATAGCTTCTATCGCGGGCCTTGAGTGCGGGAAAATCCAGAAATTTCGTAACGAAAAAAACCTCACGCTCTTCGACGGGCACGGAGGTGTGGCTTGAAGGCCATGCATTGTCGAACGATGGTCTAACGTCGTTTCTTTTCCTCAGTCTTCGACACGGTGTTTGTGTATAAAGTGTTTTGAAATTTTGAATATGAATGAACAAAGTGCATTTATTATTAATGAAGAAAGTCACGAAAAAATAGTGAAAGAAAATGAGTGAGTACTCTATATACATACCTACATTTTATTATTATCACAAATGCAGTACTAATTTTGAATTGAAAATATAATACTGCTATAAAGATAAGCTAAATTTTTGATATTAAAATGAGCGATATTAAAAGTAGCCCTCTTTATATACACACAAACACACACACGCGTATAGTTTAAATTCTCAATTTAGATTCTCAATATGTATATATGTACTCGATTAACCGGACTAATTGTTGCCGTTTGGGATTCGGATAATCGAAAATCCGGATGATCGAATGTATGAAGAAAAGCGGGTTTTGTGCATTTGTAGTACATATGTACATACATAATGTTATGTGTTTATTAAAAACAACAATTTCAACGAAAATCAATGTTTGTTAAGAAATTATTATTTTTAATAAACATTGATTAATTGAATAAAACTAAATTTACGGATTTTATCGCGTTTATTTCACTACTTTTACTTATTTTAATTACAGACGTTTCGGGTGCTTTACAGCAACCATGGTCACGGAGGGGACTGAGATGTTTCACGTCCCAATGTCGTAGTTAGTCCGGCTACCTTCAGTTTTTTGAATATTAATTTTTTGGTCCGATTTACGCAAAACGAGCTTATAGTATCATGAAGTCTTGCAGTGGTATGCTTAGGTTTGGGTCCTTGCCACTGCAAGACTTCATGATACTATAAGCTCGTTTTGCGTAAATCGGACCAAAAATTAATATTCAAAAACTGAAGGTAGCCGGACTAACTATGACATTGGGACGTCAAACATCTCAGTCCCCCCCGTGACCATGGTTGCTGTAAAGCACCCGAAACGTCGGGAATTAAAATAAGTAAAAGTAGTGAAATAAACGCGATAAAATCCGTAAATTTAGTTTTATTCAATGTGTAGTGTTCGCGTAAATTTAAGAAATCATAACATTGATTAAATTCCATGAAGAGATATAAATCTATATAACCATCCGTTACTTGCGACAAACGAGCCGCCGTCACCTAATTTTTTATTTAACTGTAATGCTTTTTCACAAAGCAAAGGGCCAGATATCATTTGCCCAGTTGATCGTTTTTGTAAAAACCAACAATACAAAGCGTCTTCTAATTGCCAATTTACTCGCGGACATAGGTCCTTATGTCCGGGACGGGTGTTTGTTAGCGCCTGATAGTAGATCGTCTTATCTCAAGCGGTGTGAAGCGAGGATTAGTGAGGTGCGGGAGGGGAGGCTAGCGGCATTTGTGCGCGCGGTCAGTCACCCCTAAAGTTGGGCGTTATAACATACAACAGATAATATATTTCATTATATATTTTTAATCTTACAACACATTAGAATAATGAACCATTGACTGTTATAATATTATATTCATTATCGTTAGAAAGCGTCATCTGTTTACGTTTACGGTCCAACCGTCGCGTCGGCCGAGACAATGGGAGTCAATAAAATACTACCTACATTCATTATGCCACAAGGATTGCGTATAGCTTATTTTATGCAATTTGATCGAGAAACTTTCGTCCAGGGCGTCCCTTTCCGACTCTGCCGTTAACGCCTAGCAACATAGATTTGCTTTGTCACTCTTTCCTTGTTCATTCTTTCTACATAACCAAACTACCGAAGCATTCCTTTTTTAATCAGATGTTATAGTCTTATAGTATGTGAGCAAGCCAAGTTTAATCCTTTTTACCTTGATTATTACAGGTTATTCGAGAGTCTTGAGGTAACGACGTATGTATATCAACTTTCGGTTTGCCTATCTGTTGTTTTTTTAGCCTTGCTGGCTCAGAAGCTAAACGCTTGCTGTAAAGTTCACGGTACTCGAGTAACCGGGGTTCAAACCGGACGGCACTGAGGAAATAGTTAATTGCATAAGAAAACTGTTTGACAATGATTTCGTACATGATAGAGCCACGCTGCTGCTTCATTAGAAGTATAGTTGTAGCACGAATGGGTCGGTTCAACTGGGAAAGGACCAGTCTCTCATCTCACAGAATACCAGCGTGAAACAGCAGCTTAACGCGGCTGTGTTTCGTATGGTGAGTGTAGGGAACCGGAGGCTCTTTTTACTGGAAAGGAGGCATTCTATTGTAGTTATCATGGGTAACAACGCATATGCATTTTGATTGTTAATCGAAGATAGACGCAGATGTCTATGGGCCACAGCAACTACTTACCATCAGGTGGACCATGTGCTTGTTTGTCACCCATATCCTATAAACTTGAGGGACTTGAGGGACCTGCATGTTTGAAGAATAAAAATATTTTTAGGATACGAGAAATCCGCCATCACGCGCTAGAGTAGCGCGGCGGACTATTTGCTTCATATATGGGACAAAAAAGCACAAACTTCCTTTCGGTAATGAGAGTGGATTCATTTGATATAAGTATCGAACACGTATTATGAGTATATAAATATGTGGTAATATTGAAGTTTCCTACTAATGTTAATAGAATGAATAAAATGTGTAAACAGGTTTATATTGAATGTTTAATGAATGCATAACTATTAACTATTTGAAGGTATTGTAATAATTAATTTTCACGCTCCGGCACTAATGTTCTTTTAGCGGTGATATAATATGTATATGACTAAAATGAAATTAAAATGCGTCGATCACTATAAACAGTTGCGATAAATAATTTTATTTATTTATTGGTCTGTGCCCAGCAATGAAGCGTATATATAGGCAGTATTTTAGACAGTAAGTTAGACTATAGTAGACAGTAATTTAGATTTTTTTTACTGGATTTTTAAAAGTAGATTTAGACCTAGACCTAAGGCGACATGCTTTTAGGGGCGGTTGATAAGAAAAGGCACCTATTACGAGTATTTTCAAAACCATTTTTGGTTTGTGATGCGAGTGTAACCATTATTAAATTAAATTTTCTTTTCTATGATTAATAGATAGGTACAACTACAACATTAATAACTTACATATATAGCGTTATGCCTGTAATATGATGGTGAGTCCGAAAAGCAGCGATCGATATTTGGACCACCTATAGCCAAAACATATAGACTTCGACGGAACATTTTGAAAAAGTAATAGGTGACTAGCCGATCTTCTACAAAATAACAAACTTAATATTCCATTAGTCTTAATATTTCACAAGTAACAAAAATTGAATTTAAATTGAAAATAATTGGAATTGAATGTCAGCGTAAAATAGCAGCATAATACTGCTGTGTTTCGTATGGTGAGTGTAGAGATCCGGAGACTCCTTTTCACTGGAAACGATGTATTCTATCTTAGATCTCAGGGGTGACAACGCATCTGCGTTTTGATTCTTAATTGAAGATAAATGTCACAGCATCCAGTTACCATCAGGTGAACTGTGTCCTCTTTTGTCATCTTTATTCTATAAAAAAATTTGCACATTCTTTTCGTTACAACTTGCACGTAATCATGGGACCTTACCTTTACAAAATAATAAGGGTGCACAGTGGGCTAGGTCTAGGGCGCCATTTAATTTGATCAAACTCAAGTCAACACAACCTCTACTGATTAAAGGCCTCTCCCATAAATTGCCTCATAGGGCTGTTTTTATCGTGGTTGGTTGGGTCGGCAGGTTGTTCAGCAACCCCAGTTTTTAATTAGTTTAACTTGTTATCAGGATGGTCCTGTTACGCATCACCCATTTCAGTTCCCCTCCGTTGCCTCATATGATATTCTTACAAAATACGAAGCTCATTTGTATTTATTAAAATTAGTGGTCGCCTAGGGTTCGATATTCGACCGTCATTCATAAAATTTTTAGTTTTGTATATTAAGGAAGCTGCATTTCACATTCAAGTGAATTTTAATATATAAAACGTATCTAATTAATAAATTTTAATACATAAATCTAATATCATGTTGCTGTTCATTGCACCGAATACAGTACACACTGCATGGAGTTGTCATGTCCTTTGATCGTAGACGGTACACGCGCCCTTGTCTCTTTCTTTGAGCTTTATTTGTCAGGACTTGGCAACAGATCACCAACAAATTAAAATACGTAAAACATTTTTTCCTATGTATGTTGTTCAAACAATTAGAAAATGTATATTCAATGGATCTTCAGAATATACAATGGATCTTCAGAAAAACATTCGGGACAATATTTTTTTTACATTTCTTACAGTGCGTTGTCATTGTTTTGTCTTCTGTTCTTACGGTTTTTGGAAAACTTCCAATGTCAATAAGTTTTTTATAACATCCAACACAACGTCTTCGTATAGATATGCCACTAACATTGCCAATGGGTTCTAAAAATGTGAGGTCCTATTGGATCTTCACAGTGTACTTGAGGATGATGTAGACAGGCTTTCAAATGTCATTTGTCTCGACATTTTTTTTTAAACTAGACGTTCACAAGTCCACGGTACGCGCTGAGCTTACAAGCTACTTTAACTCGATAAGTCTGTGTACCAAATACGTTACAAAAGGTAAGAAAAACCGGATAATTGGTTATCTATCTAAAATTAGTCATTTTGATTCAATTTGATCAAGAATATTAGAAAAACTGATTTGGACATCTGGGGTTATCAAAAAATTCTGTATGCGGATAGTTATCGTGATATACAAAATATACAATAAACGATTTTTTGCCTAAAATGTAGTGCTTATATTATACTCTGTGGTATGAACGTCAAGAAACGACGTAATTTGTTCAAGCGATGCTTCATTATGTATTACATTGACAGTATGTAAACAATGTATGTTTTATTTAATTTAATATTTTTTCATTTTTTCACATACATTTTAAATAAATTTTAGCTTTGTGCACTCCATCCCCATATAAAATTTTAACTATGCTAAATCCCACACTCTTCACTGCGCGCAATGTACTTTAAAAGCGGTACCTCAGAATAAATAATAACACTACGTAGCGGTACTTACAAAGTTTTCCCTTCACGTATTATTATATAGATTACTTTGTTCAATAATCTGTCTTTATAACTTTAAATACGAAGAAAATCGACATGAATATTCAACTTTATCTTTAGCGAAGGGTCACCTAAAGCTGTAAAACGTAACACAAGTTCCCTGCAACGTTGACATGTGGGTAAGCAAGCGTTTGCTACTAAATCGATATCGTTGCGTGTGTGAGTGAACCACCATGGACAGAGACCGGAAGCGAACAATTAATACGCACGAACATATAATATTATAACATAACCGCTTTGTGATTTATAACCGTTACCGATGCAGCTGGACTACTAAAGTCCACTGTTGAACAAATACCTCCATAGATCGCCTCATAGGGTGGATATTTGTCATAGTTGCCACGCTTGGCTAGTGGGTTGGCAATCGCAGTTTTATTTTATTTTAAGTAGTAATAACTACTGAGAGACGCTGCTATCTAAATTCCGATTTTTTTCCCTCTGTCGCTTCTTACGACACACACGGGATGATATGAGGTAGTGTATATTCTTACACTGCCGTTGATTTATAACACGTAATTCATATCATGTCACTTCTAAGGAATGTAGTATGTAATAAAGGATTTTTTTTTTAAAAGAGTCCCACACTAGTATTTTCTCCTGTTTCGTGGAGGCGTACAAATACATTTTGCCAAGGACAAACATCCACACCCGGAACAATTATTTGCAGGCCATACAAATATTTGTTATGTACGGGATTCCCCCGCGCTGACACACAGCGCCACGGAACCGTCACATTACGCATCTGCCGTATGATTATTCATCTTAGGCCGTGAAACTTCTACGTGAAGTACAATAGCCTTCAGGGGTAACAACGCATCTGTGTCATGACTTTTTTATAGAAGAGAGAACCGGGGTTATTCGCGTTCTGTTATATTTACAGCGAGAGTTAACCATCTGAGCTACCACGGCTCTTGATTTCTTATGACTCTTAATCTAGGATAAATGTAGATGTTGAGATGTAGATGTCCAGGGGGCACAGCATACACCTAGCATGAGTGGGACTGTGTGCTCGTTTGTTACCATCATTGTATCAAGAAGCGTGGTGCAGATTTTTTTTGTATACAAAGAGAGCAAACTAGCATG